>CM053026.1:139280285-139903713 GCA_028564925.1 Lithobates sylvaticus
AAAAGTTATTATTAGCCTGATCTTTGGGCAAAGATGATGATAAAACAATAGAGTCTGGAGATTAGACAACTGCAAAAAGATCAGAGCTCTCTTGACATTGATTTAACAGAGGAAAATTACAGTTTCTTGAAATTTTCTATCGTACACTTTCTAAACAAACAAATGCCATTTACAATGCATTTAGGCCATGGCTTAGCCAGCTTAGACATAAAAGATTAAAAGTCACGTTGGAACACATTAATTGATTTATTACAGGGATCCATGAAAGATATGTTTTGTATACTTGCTTTAGGGTAGTAAATGGTGTTAAAAGATAATAAAACAGGCAAGCCCCGGAAAAAGCCATGACACTTAAAAGGAAAAACTTGTGTTTTCTTATCTGTGTGTAAAAACTTGTATACTGCTAGCATCTCAGCATCCAGCATTTTAATGACAGAAAATTTCATAAGAATGTCTATGACCTTGTATATTGATAAGAGTACGAACAACCACAGGTGGGTGATTTTGCTTCTTTTTGGTAATAACTTACAGAACTTGTTCTGATTATTATATTAGGCAGCTATTGCCAGCTAGTGGCATGTGGGCCACATGTGCCTTTTAAATTTTATGTTGTTGGACGTAGCATCTTCTTAGCAGGTATTTAACTTTGAAATATCTATTTTGTCTACAAACTTGTTGCATTCTAGAATTACACGGAAAGAAATTATAATTTATATTTAATGTCTGTATATATTTAAAAAGTTTATTATGGTGATTAATGTGGAACTGAACTCAAAAAATTAACTCAGTTACTACATTGGAAAAGTAATTAGTTACGCAGCAAAGTAACTGTGACTTTTTTTTATTATTCTGTACGTGTAACTAAGGGGCGGGTCTAGTATTACTGTAAGCAAGGGGCGCATTTATTATTATTGTTATATATCATGTAACCAAGGGGCTGCTCTATTATTACTCTATCCAAGGGGCAGATCTGTTATAGCGTGTAAGCAAGGGGCGGGTCTATTATTATTATTATATTCTGTAAGGGGCGGATGGCTACAGAAGAGGGCGAATGTTAAATTAATGGGCAGAGCTCGATATATAACAATAATAATAAATGCACCCCTTGGTTACAGTAATACTAGACCCGCCCCTTAGTTACACGATAGACGCCCCTGGCAGAGTAGCACGAGCATCGGGAGCGTGCGGCATCGCCTCGTACAATTACATGTTAACTGCGTCTGCGCGGTGTAGAGTTCACTCAGAGCTGTTTAGGTTCGGCAATTTTCGTAAGCTCCATAGTCTTTCATACTGCGCAAGTGCTGCGCCTGTACAGGAGGTCCTTAACCGGCGGGGGAACTTTTTCGGCAGGACACCGGAATTACACTACTGCCATCTAGTGGTGGTAGATGTAATTGCGGTAACGCCGCCCAAGTAATGGGAACTGCGTTACCATGAGGGAAAAGTAATCAGTTAGATTACTCGTTACCCTCTAAAGTAACTGCGTTAAGTAACTCTGTTTATTTTAACTCAGTTACTTACATCACTGGTTATAGGAAACATTTAGAAATGTTAATTAGGCCTAACAGTATCCTGAAAAAAAAACGTTTTGTCCTAAATTCCTCCTACAAAATAACATGTGACTGTGCCTAGGCACTCCTGTGCCCACAGCCTCATGCTGTATATCTGTAGTGACATCCAGGACTGTTGCCTCTGACTGCTAGGTGTCAGCAGATTTAGAGTGAGATTCAGTGATATCACAACTGTTCCCCTTGGTGGGGATGGTGGTAAGCAAAGCTCTGCCTCTACCAGATTGGTCACCTCCACACAAAGACAGTGCAGAAAAGATCAACCTCAGGGAGACCACAGGCAATACTGGTAACAAGTCCATCGTTCCCCGTCTCGTCTTTGGCTTCCAGAGTTCATAAGGTTTTTTTAATGCTAATTTGTCCTTCCTATGCTGATGTTCACATCTATGCATTAAAGGATCATTGTTGATGTTTTGTGTAGTAGGAATGATGTGCGATTACAAACATTCCTATAGAACTCTAAGGGTATATTTAAAAATTGCTGTGTTTTGCCTGTAGAAGCAGCTCAATATTATTCTATGTGTCCATGCACATTTGGACGATTACAGGCATATATTAAGCTCAACGTTTAGAGGCAGGAAAAAGAAAAACCCTTCTGGTTTGCATTTTTGATAGGAGCTTTCTGGCTGAAAAAATGGAAAATTCTCATAAACTCGCCTAAACTGTGTACAAAAATGCTCTAAATTAGCGTTTTTTCCTGTCAAGGGAACTGGCGGTTTTTTAAGCCCAGAGTGATTGGCGCCTAAGTAATATACATTTCACTGGTGACTGCATCAAGGATGCAGCCATCAGGATTTTTCCACTGCAGCCATAATGCACTTACTGTACATCTTGTGATACAAACAGAGCCCAAAGCTCTTGGTGTTCCCAGATCAGTTATTTAATAGTTCCCCTCTACAGAGCACCTAATGCTGTAGAGATACAATGTGCGGTGTAAAACAATAGAAATCTTTCTGCTCCTGTCAGATAGACAATGTTATATACTTAAAGAACAAATCATGACACGGCCAGGTAAACTGCTGCTAAAATGTTTCTGAAAATATTGGACAGCATTATCTTTATTATCTGGCATAGACCTAAATACATTTTTTAATACTAGCCTTTGTGTGGCTTTTCAATATTTGTTCAGTTAACCACTTCAGCCCCGGACCAATTGTCAGCTTAAGGACCAGAGGTCTTTTTTCAATTTCGCACTGCACTACTTTAACTGGTAATTGCGCAGTCATGCAATTTTGTAACGAAACGAAATTTGCGTCCTTTTCTTCCCACAAATAGAGCTTTCTTTTGATGGTATTTGATTGCCTCTGTGATTTTTATTTTTTGCGATATAAACGGAAAAAGAGCGAAAATTTTGAAAAAAAAAGAGATTTTCTACTTTTTGTTATAAGAAAAATCTAATAAACTCAATTTTAGTCAAACATTTGGGCCAAAATGTATTCAGCCACATGTCTTTAGTAAAAAAAATGCCAATAAGCGTATATTTATTGGTTTGCGCAAAAGTTATAGCGTCTACAAACTAGAGTACATTTTCTGGAATTTACACCGCTTTTAATTTATGACTGCCTATTTCATTTCTTGAGGTGCTAAAATGGCAGAGAAGTACAAAACCCCCCCAAATGACCCCATTTTGGAAAGTAGACACCCCAAGCTATTTGCTGAGAGGCATGTTGAGCCCATTGAATATTTTTTTTTTTAGTCCCAAGTGATTGAATAAAGACAAAAATAAAAAAGAATTTTTTTTTTTCTTCAAAAAGTTGTCACTAAATGATATATTGCTCACACATGCCATAGTTATATGTGGAATTGCACCCCAAAATACATTTTGCTGCTTCTCCTGAGTATGGGGATACCACATGTGTGGGACTTTTTGGGAGCCTAGCCGTGTACGGGGCCCCGAAACCCAAGCACCGCCTTCAGGATTTCTAAGGGTGCAAATCTTTGATTTCACTCCTCACTACCTATCACAGTTTCGAAGGCCATAAAATGCCAAAATAGCACAAAACCCCCCCAAATGACCCCATTTTGGAAAGTAGACACCCCAAGCTATTTGTTGAGAGGCATGGTGAGTATTTTACAGCTCTCATTTGTTTTTGAAAATGAAGAAAGTAAAGAAAAAAAAATTTTTTTTTTCTTTTTTCAATTTTCAAAACTTTGTGACAAAAAGCGACATCTGCAAAATACTCACAATACCTCTCAGCAAATAGCTTGGGGTGTCTACTTTCCAAAATGGGGTCATTTTGGGGGGTTTTATGCCATCTGGGCATTCCATGGCCTCCGAAACTGTGATTGGCAGTGAGAAGTGAAATAAAAAAATTACTCCCTTAGAAAGCCTGAAGGCGGTGCTTGGTTTTTGGGGTTCCGTACGCAGCTAGGCTCCCAAAAAGTCCCACACATGTGGTATCCCCGTACTCAGGAGAAGCAACAGAATGTATTTTGGGGTGTATTTCCACATATGCCCATGACATGTTTGAGCAATATATCATTTAGTGACAACTTTTTGTAAAGAAAATATATATATTTTTTTTTTTTCATTATTCAATCTCTTGGGACAAAAAAAAAAAATATTTAACGGGCTCAACATTGCTCTCAGCAAATAGCTTGGGGTGTCTACTTTCCAAAATGGGGTCATTTGGGGGGGGTTTGAACTGTCCTGGCATTTTATGCACAACATTTAGAAGCCTATGTCACACGTCACCCACTCTTCTAACCACTTGAAGATAAAGCCCTTTCTGACACTTTTTGTTTACATGAAAACATATTTTTTTTTTGCAAGAAAATTACGTTGAACCCCCAAACACTATATATATTGTTAAAGCAAAGGCCCTACAGATTAAAATGGTGGGTGTTGCATTTTTTTTTTCCACACAGTATTTGCGCAGCGATTTTTCAAACGCATTTTTTGTGGAAAAAATACACTTTTTTTTATTTTAATGCACTAAAACACACTATATTGCTCAAATTTTTGATGAAATAAAAAATATGATCTTAGGCCGAGTACATGGATACCAAACACGACATGCTTTAAAATTGCGCACAAACACGCAGTGGCGACAAACTACATACATTTTTAAAAGCCTTTAAAAGCCTTTACATGATACCACATTAGATTCACGGAGGAGGTCTACTGCTAAAATTACTGCCCTCGATCTGACCTTCGCGGTGATACCTCACATGCATGGTGCAATTGCTGTTTACATATGACGCCAGACCAACGCTTGTGTACGCCTTTGCGCAAGAGAAGGGGGGGCAGGGGTGCTTTTTTTTTTTTTTTTTGTTTTTTTTTAGTTTTTTTTTTTGTTTATTTAGCTTTTTTATTCTATTTTTAAACTGTTCCTTCCATTTTTTTTCTTTGTTATGATTTTTATTGTTATCTCAGGGAATGTAAATATCCCCTATGATAGCAATAGGCAGTGACAGGTACTCTTTTTTTGAAAAAATTGGGGTCTATTAGACCCTAGATCTTTCCTCTGCCCTCAAAGCATCTGACCACACCAAGATTGGTGTGATAAAATGCTTTCCCAATTTCCCAATGGCGCGGTTTATATCCGGGAGGGGGGACATTCCCTCCCACTGCTTGTAAAAGCAGTCTAGAGGCTAATTACCCGCTAGAATTGCTTTTACATGAACGCCGATCACTGGCTGAAAAGAATGATACCAAGATGATACCTAAACCTGCAGGCATCATTCTGGTATAACCATTCAAAGTCCAGCAACATACTGGACATATATTGTAATCTTTTTTTTTTTCATGCAGCCTCTTGGCTGAACGAAAAAAAGAGATTGATTGGTGGGTATGCCCACCATTAGAATACCTCCCTTCATCCACCCACTTCTAATGATGGGCATACATGCACCATTTATATATGCCGATGCATGGGGGCATCCTCCCGCAAAAGTTATGCCGTGTACACACGGTCGGAATTTCGACCGTATGTACGTGGCATTAGGAGCCAATCGCTCCTCCGCCCCCCCTGCTGCCCCCATGCTTCGGCACATATGCTCTTTTTTTTAACTGTGGTGGTGAAATCACCTCCTACAGCGTTGGAGTCGCGGCTTTATGTATCGTGGGAGCAAACGCTGTTGCTGTCAAGATAAATAAATCCGCGCTGCAACTGAATGGCGCACCTGAAAACAAAAAAATGCTTAACACTAAAACACAGTAAACAAAATTACATACCTGAAAAGCAAGCATGATAAAACATAATAAAACATTGCAGAATAGAATGGAGTAAAAAAAGAGCAACAATAGAGAGAGAATAGAGTGAGAGAGAGAACAATAAAACGACAACTATTTTTGTTTTTTTTATTTTTTTGAGATTCACAGGTAAAAAAGCTCCTGACTGTTAGCGACTGAATCAAAACGCTACCACAAAAAAAATGTTAGCGATCGCAGGGATCAGGCCTGACTCTGCGAACACTGCAGTTATGTGTGCTTAGTGTTTTGTAAGTGACAGTGATCGATCGATACTGCACTTGGGTGGGCTGGGCTGGGCTGGGCGGAGGGGGAAAACGCAGGTGCTAGCAGGTATCTGGGCTGATCCCGCTAACAATGCGTTTTTTTGGAACCCTAAACTGCTGGGACGCTAGTATAGATCTGATCAGATCAGATATTGATCTGTTCAGATACTGTGCCACTAAGGGAGGTGTATGCTTTGCGCGTGGGTGTTTGCGGTACTGGCACTAACCTGGGGCGACGCAGACCTTATTTGACCCTAAAACCTAATTGATATCACCCGCCGGGCGATCAGGGGGTTAAACCGTTATTGGGTAATAAATGGCGGGTGCCCTGACAGTATAAAAAACAAGCTAACTAACCAGCGTCACCCGTAACAGTAATACAAAAAAAAAACTGGCTACCTAGCGGCACCAGTGACACTAATGCAGCGATCAGAAAAACAATCGCTTAGTGACACTGGCAAAAGGGGGTGAAAGGGTTAACTAGGGGCAATCAGGGGGTTAAACCTTTATTAGGTAATATATGGGGGTACCTGACGCTATATAAAAACCTGACGGGGAACCTAAATAACGAAATAACTAACTGGCTAACCAGCGTCACCAGTGACATTTTATACGGTGATCACTGGTGAAAGGGTTAACTCTAGGGGCAATCAGGGGGTTAAAACCTTTATTTAGGTTGTAATATGGGGGTACCTGACCTATAAACCTATTTATGAACCTATATAAACATGGCGGTTAACCTAAAAAAAAAACTGGTTACCTAGCGACACTAATGCAGCGATCAGAAAAACGATCGCTTAGTGACACTGGCAAAAGGGGGTGAAAGGGTTAACTAGGGGCAATCAGGGGGTTAAACCTTTATTAGGTAATATATGGGGGTACCTGACGCTATATAAAAACCTGACGGGGAACCTAAATAACGAAATAACTAACTGGCTAACCAGCGTCACCAGTGACAGTTATACGGTGATTACTGGTGAAAGGGTTAACTCTAGGGGCAATCAGGGGGTTAAAACCTTTATTTAGGTTGTAATATGGGGGTACCTGACCTATAAAACTATTTATGAACCTATATAAAACATGGCGGTTAAAATAAAAAAAAAATGGTTACCTAGCGACACAATGCAGCGATCAGAAAAACGATCGCTTAGTGACACTGGCAAAAGGGGGTGAAGGGGTTAACTAGGGGCAATCAAGGGGTTAAACCTTTATTAGGGGGGGGTAGGGGGCTACCTAGGACCTAAAACTAACTGCCCTGACAGTTATTACAGTCACACTGACACTAAATGCAGTGATCAGTAAATAAATGATCACTGCAATTAGTGACACTGTGACTGGGGGGGGGGGGGGTGATCTGGGGGGTGATCTGGGGGTGACAGGGGGGTGGATTGTGTGCCTATGTGTACTGGTGTCAGTGTACTGTTTGTGCACTAACCTTTACATGTTCTCTGCTCGGCGTTCCGGTCACATAGACCGGCGCACCGAGCGTGACATCACTTCCGCCTTCCTGTCTATACAATAGACAGGAAGGGGAAGCTTCTCATTCGCCAGGAGCGATCGCGAGGGGGTGGCCAGAAACCACTGGCCGTCCCCTCGTCCCGGATCGCTCCTGAAGCGATGCCGACCGTCCCCGCCGGCGGAGGGGGTTCCGATCGGACACCCCACCCGCCGGAAGAATGGCACGTACAGGTACGTGGTTCTGCCTGTACGTGCCATTCTGCCGACGTATATATACAGGGGGCGGTCGGCAAGTGGTTAAGTAAAAAAACGTCAGCCTTTAGAACCACTTTAATGTCCCCAGCTCCTGCATTTATTTCAATGAATCCCAACTCCAACAGATTGCAGGTTGGAGAAAGAGAAGTATTCACCCCAAATCATGCAATGCCCTTAAAGTGCATTTCCACTTTTGAAGTCAGATCTGAGAAAACCCCACCATATATTTGTTATGTGTACCTATTCACACAGCATACAGAAAAAAAAATTCTTACCTTTCAGACGTCTCTGAGGAGAAGATATCATTGTTGAATGCAAGCATATCTTAGCTATCTCAGCATGATCTGTCCCAGTAGCTGGGCTGGGGACTGGTTGAGTAAAGCTCTCATTAACATACAATGGGGAAGCATTACTACAAAATTTTTAACCTTAAGCCAGTGTTCAAATCCAGTTCAACTGATGAAAAATCTGCCTCCAGACAGGGTTGATTATGGCAAACACAGCTTCTCCCCCGATAACAAAGAGTCTTAAAGCGGAAGTAAACCCAACGATTTAACAGTCTAAAAAAAAAAGGCATGCCGTGAATGCTTTCAACCAAACAGTCAAACCATCCAATGGCTGGTGTCATAACGGATCACATGTGCAGCACTGTGGCAGTTGAAGATTAAACAGAGGCAAAGATGGCAGCTTCCTTGGCTGAAAATGATAGGGGGGTTTACTTCCACTTTAAGTGGAATTTGTACTTGCTGGAAGTTCCAGAAAAGAGTATCTAAACAGGTAAGCTGCAATTTTTATGCTATGTGAATGGAGACATGTAACAAATCTAAAAATAAGTATTATCCCAATGTGGCTGCAAACGTGGAAATGCCCTTTAAGTGCTTATTCAATGGTTCAAACTCATTATATCAATTAGAAATTATGGCATATGTATAAAAACCTTCACAGCCAAAAAAACTTTCTATACACGCTTATAGGAGAATGACAATCTGTCTGAAGTACTTACAGTATATTCCAAGACCTTCACAACTGGAAGGCAGCTGGTATAAACCATCTTTCAGATATAAAAAGAGGGAATTCTCTATTCTTTTTAAAATTACAATTTATTTTCCCTTTGCACAAAAAGGACTTTCATAAATACCCTCAACGCTGCAAGCTCAATTGGGGCGTCAACACAGCCCATGTTTGCAGGAAAGAAAATTGCTCCGTCTCTGCCCAGGCTTAAGTTTCTACTTAAGTGTAACCAGGGTTGGGAATCTGACCTAGGAAACATATTTGATGATGAATGTGATGATATTTTACAAGAACAATTAAGAACATCGCTCTATGCCTCTCACTGGCTGACCCAGTCTTTCATTGTGCATTGAACTTACTGAATCCCTGAATTTCTCCGCAAAAGAGGTGAAATTAATGGGGCAGCGCTTCTATACCGCTGGAAAAAACGCAGCTGCGGCAGTGTTTTGCGGGCGGATTTAACCCTTTTTGGCCACTAGCGGGGGGGGTTAAAATCGCCCCGCTAGTGGACGAATAGCGACACTAATAGCGCCGCTTTACCGCTGACGCCGGTGGTGGCACCGTGTGAAAGGGGTCTAATTCTTCCCTGCAATATATGTGTTTTCCAAACATCATTACAGTATTAATGTCTCAGACACATTGTGTAGCTTTGTGCTGTCTGGTATATATGAAGCTCTCTCACCTTAGTGTTAATCTCTTCTCCAACTCTTTTAACCCTGCTATGGAGATTGTTTGGGAAAACTAACAAAATGTTCTCACACAGACAGCTTTAGTGTATACCTAAAAATGATACTTCATGATTTGTCCTCCAGTGGCTTGTTTATTGCTGGAGAACAGGTGTTCGGCCTCCTGAGAAATGCAACTGTTATGCATATCATTTTGATGTGGAGTCTCTGCAGCCAACTGCAGTTATCACAAGGATAGCTGAGGTGAAGTGAAGACTGTTTGACAGTCTTACAGGAATGTAAAGCCTTTTAAGTACCTGTTTAGGTAAACATGAAGAAGGGACCACCTTAATTAAAATAATTGTATCAATGTTTGTTAATATTTCAAAATTTGCCTTTGTATATAACTTGATACAGTATGTACACAGAAGCTACCATTTGTGCTTATGACACATGCAAGCTCTGCTTCCTGTTTAGGTGTGCTACCTAATGGTTTTGCTTTAATGCTCCTTTATATAATGTAAGTACTTGAGTCAGCTGATTCATTGCCAACAGTGCATTTGCAGAGTGCCTTATAGGGTTACACCAATACCAGTTTTTTATCAGTGAGTACGAGTACTGAAACTTTTGGTCAAGTACTCGCCTATACTGCATACCGATACTTTGCGGTGAGATTTGCGTCAATACAAAATAAGTGGCGCAAATCGCACTACAAAGAATCACATGTGATTTGAACAGGAATGCGGTGCAATTCCTGTTCGAATCGCATGCGATTTCCTCCACATCTCCTGAGTGTGTGTGCGTGTATAGAAAGGGAAAAGCGACAACTAGTGGGCAGTTTATTAAAAATGTTAGAACCCGCATTAATACATATCTGGTCAAATGCAAAATCTGCATAGCTGTTCCAGTCATGCTGATGATAGAAAATCATGGCCGCTCGAGGTGCTCACAAGGCTGATGGAGAAGTTCCGAAACCCCGTCGGTATTAGGCGGAAGTGATGTCAGCTTGGGGGCCTATACATCTCCTCCAGCCCTGTGAGCACCTACAGTGGTCGTGATTTTCTATAATCGGTGGGACTGGGACACCAATGCAGATATTGCATTTGAACTGTACTTAAAGCTGAAATCCAACTTTAATTTTCAGTAGAACTGAATGGAATGGTCAGTGCCAGCATAGATCATACCTCTGTGCCATGTTGCTCTGTTGTCTGCAGATCCTCTGATATTCTGGGTTTAGTTGAGGCTTTGTACCATGTGACATTCTGTATAGTCTGGATGTAGACTGAGGGCCTTCCAGCCACTTCCTGCTCAATCTCTAGCCTAGAACACACCCCTCTGTAGTCTGCAAATGAGTAACTTCCTTTACAGCTCTGATGGTGGGTGGGATGGAATACATCCCAATTAGCATTGAATCCCGCCCAGTCACACCTACAGGAAGTAGGAGTACAAACCTCCAAAGTCCCACCTCACAGATCACAGCTTTATTCAAAAGCAAACCCCTTCAAACACAGCCTGTTCTGAAGGCTAGCTGTGCTGCTGCTGGGCAGGATCGAATGACTGTTTGTATCCCTTTTAGGGAGGTTTACCCTCACTTTGTTTCAGGACAGGAAATGATAGGAAATCTCTCCAGCTGGGATATGGACAAGAAAAATAATACATTTTAGCTGAGTGGTGAAAGGGTTAGTATTACTTGCTGTATGTGCCTTGCTGTCCTGGTGACTCCCAATATTTTTGTTCAATAAGTTTTAATTAAGTTTTATATTACGTTTTACGGATAATAAGACGACGACCGCCGCAAGAACAGAAAAGACCCCCGAAGGCGGATCGAGAAAAGGACATGACGGTCGGGGGAAATAAAAAAAAAATGTATGAGCCAAATAAACAGGGGGTCATTATATTTAGAAAGAGAAAGATAACTTTTGAATAGAATGGTTAGGGTCTGACATGGATTTGTTTTTTCGGCGTGGGGGAGAGAGGGGGATTTGGGGAGAGGACTTGTTAAGGGAAAAAAAGAGAGTCCATGCATGGGGGGTGAGGTTGTATGATGCCCCCCCACCCCCATTCCTGGGGGGGGGTGTATGGGCATCACAGGGACCGACAGTAAAGGAGAATCAATCCACTCTACTAAAAGCTAAACAAAAAAAGTTTTTACTGGAGGAGGGCTGACTTTATTACTATTAATAAAATGAAAGTGAATACCAAACTGGTTACAGTTAGTGAACCTCAGAATACCTGGACAATTTATATGATATTTGATTTGAAATACATCTCTTATTTTTTACAGTTTTAGGTAAAATTACTCCATTGCCTGTGATAATAAATGACCATATTAGTGTACAATAATGGATGGTGGAAAGGCTAGCAGATTACTAGGTTTTCTAAACCTGGAACATGTACAAGAGTTTTTCTATCAACTAAAGCAGGGGTATGCAATTAGCGGACCTCCAGCTGTTGAAGAACTACAAGTCCCATGAGGCATAGCAAGAGTCTGACAGCCACAAGCATGACACCCAGAGGCAGAGGCATGATGGGACTTGTAGTTTTGCAACAGCTGGAGGTCCGCTAATTGCCAATCCCTGAACTATAGTATAACACCGGATAATTTTGCATTAGATAACAGCTACTACTAAAATGTTCCATTGCTGTAAAAAACAGAGGAATAACATGAAGGACATGTTGCATTGTTAAAAAGTTATTTGCACAGCTTGATCCTGTGGGCTAATATGTTGCAGATACAACTAACACAGCTCTCACTATTGATTGGCTATTCAGAAACTTTGTTGTTACCATCAGCTCTTCTGGCGATGCATTATTAAAAGGATTATTGGTATCAGCATCAAAGCTAAAAGTGCTTTGTTTCTAGGTATCATTTAATTTTCTGTAATCTTTTATAGTTATGCCATTATGGTTTGGACATTGTGCTTTCCGCTGGCTACATTTGTAATTCATATTTGGTAGAAGAGAGATTAATTTCATAATCGGTTATGAGAAAATGTGAATTTTTGCAATATGCTTGATTTATGAGCCAGGGTGAGACTTTACTAAACCAATAAAAATATCCAAACACATGTAGGGGATTTAAAAAAAAAAATGTTTAACTTGTATATTATTGGGTGACATGAATATGACTTTACTTTGTTCAATTAGCTGTGAATGTCAATGTCAAAAAAAAAAATTGCATGACTGAAATTTTGTATCTTGCCTGTAGTAGTTAATTTAAGATTGTGGGTTCACAAATACTCGTGTCTGCTTTTAAATTTTATCTCTTGCTTATTTACAGATCCAATTGTCCAAATGACAAAATGCAATAAATGTAGTAACATGACTTGCAACTATTCTGAGCTGTTACTGTGATACATTTCAGGTGTTACAAAGGTTTTAAACAAAAGCTTTATCCCAGTATAGTTCATATTCATATTATTTATGCTTAATATTTTCCTCCTTTCCTCCGTGTAGGAAACAGGGGTTAGCTAGTTGTTCTTGAGCCTTACCCCACTTCTAACTTCCTTATGTGTTTGTCAATAAAACATATTGTTAAAACTCTTTCTGCATTTTAGGTACCTGCAGGCTACCAAGAGTGTTGGAGGGTCTGGGTTTTAAAAATGTATATACCCAACACTCAAAAAATCACAAGGGTTGTACTAATAGTGGCATAAATAGAGTATGTAAGATAATTAAAATATATATACCTAAACACTTTTTTTTATAAAGATTTTTTTATAAATCCTTGATTATAAACCAAAAATGTATTTGTATATAAGTTCAAAAATGTGTTAGAATTAATAGCAATAATAGTTCAAAGTAAATATAAGAAAAGGTTAGTGTCCTTATAAAATAAGATAGTGCAGGCATACCCCGCTTGTAAGTACACAATGGGGTTTATTTACTAAAGCTGGAAAGTGCAAAATCAGGCTCACTTCTGCATAGAAACCAATGAGCTTCCAGGTTTTATTACCAAAGCTTAATTGAACAAGCTGGGGTTAGAAGCTTAGTGGGCAAGTCCACACGCTCGGAAAGTCGGCGGACCTCCGCTGGAAAGTTCGGCGGTTTGTCCGCTGGACTAGGTCCGGCGGACAATCCCGCCGGAAAGTGCGAGCGTGTGTACGCCGCATTATTGTTTTTTTATGCAGAAGTGAGCCTGATTTTGCACTTTCAAGCTTTAGTAAATATACCCCATTGTGTACTTAAAAGTGGGGTATGCCTGTATAAGACAACTACATATATTACAGATATTAAAAATGGATTATATTGTTGAGAGATTTTCCATTTTCAGTGAAAAGAACATTGGCATCTATGGGTTTCTTATGTTCAGTGAGTTACTGAAAAACCTTTTCAGCTGGTCAGCCATTTTCCACACTGAAATAGACCACCTTTACCCCACCAATTATCGATAGCTAAACACAATTGTTTGACTTATAGTGGCTCATATACCACGCCAGTTAAGTGGTTGGTAATTAAAGTTACATTTTATTTAATTTTCTTTTGATACTCATCTGCTTTACTCAGAACACACCAGAACTACAACCATACATTCTTTAAAGGATAAGCTTGCCTAAAGCATTGATATTTTTTATCTAATTGGACAAGTAAGCAACTCCTCCTTTGCAATTTTTGACAGACATGAACAGTAACTTGTGACATGGTTACCTGACCCAACCTGGAAGCTGAGTATAAAGCATGATTGCAACTGAGGGCAGAACTGAGACACTCATAAAGGAAATTGCCCTGCTAAAGTACTTACCAGATATTAGAAGTTAGTGGGAACATCCAGAGCAAGAGACTTTTGCATGCAAATAATATTAAAAGCCATCCTTAGCCAAAAACGAATGTTTAATCTACCCATAGGAGTTACACATCCCTCCAGGAGTTCTGAAGTAGGATCAGCGTTGCCTCTTCAAACCTTCTCTAATGCCCATTATTCGCTCAATATGCTTGAGGCTAAACTGGACTTTTGCTGTGTTATATGTATACTTCAACCGAATTTTTAGCTGACATAGGTTTTATAAACTTTAGATCAAACTTGCTTTGCTCTTTGTGTTTGAACTTCTGCTCTTCTTTTGTTGTATATAAATAATTTAGCACTGACCTCCAAAATTCTCAAAGGATGGTGAACATATTCACGAATAAAAACATAAATACAAAAATGTATGTTTCTTTCTCAGCACTTAAACTGTCTTTTTCTGGTTTTCATCTTCTAAAATGAAAACAAATTAATCATCTAGATTTTTTGTTGTATTATCTTCTTATTTATTTGTGGCTCTTCTTCTCCTTACCTCTAACCTGAATCGTAAAATCATAGGCATAGTTCTTAAGTGGAAGAAGTAATCGCTTGATAACTCCTTGCTAACTCTTTAAAGTGCTGTGCAGCTGCTGATGTGTGTTTGTGCTGGCATGGCAGAGTGGAGCCCAGGGAATAGGGAATCTGATTTCAGAGAAACAGGAGCCAGCTTCAAAGAATACAGCGACTCCTTCAGCTGATAGAACTTTTACTGAAAGAAAACAAGAGCAGTGCAAAGAACACACTAGCAATATCTCCTATTACCCCTTAGCAGCCTTTTTTCAAACTTTCCTCACATTTATCTGATTAGCCACTTCCTCCTTCAAATTCTCTCCTGTGATGGTTTAATTTTTTCTGTTAGTTTAGGTGTGTGATTGTAGAGTTTAACCTAAGACCATGTCATTTGAAGCTAAGTACTCATGTATTAGTTATTTAAGCCCAGCAAATATCCCTAATAATTGATATGTTCTTCCACTAAATGGTTGGTCAATGTGCCATATATGTTGTAAGAATAGGTTCAATGCTTTAAAATGTAATATCCTTTGATTAGTATTGCACACATTGGTAACTGTTCATAATAAAATGTTAAATCCACTTTCCCCGTTTTATAAGAGAAGAGTAATGTAAATGAAAAGTTGCAGTAAAATAATAGCCAATCTGGAGATTACTAGTTGTACGAGGTGTTGTATTTTCCTTAATGCAAGGAGAGAACTTTGTAGGAGCAGAGTTACTTCACTCAATTAGAACCAGGAGACCATGTAACATGGAGACCATTGTTAATATGATTTTGTATAGTATGTTCATTTCTTGCTTTCTTTGAATCAACCACATTTACTGTTAACTTTTCTATGCATTTGCAATGAAGGACATGAGACTATTTCTTTAATATAGTTTATTGTATGATATGTTGATATTACAATGTATTTGTAGTACTATGTATGTTATGAACTAATGAAATCAAGCAAGTATCTTTTATAAAAGAAAGCTACTTCACCTGAGGAGCATTTCTATGCATAAATGAATCAGTCACAACCAGTGGATGCCAGAGTGGTGTTGCTAAAGCCGATTATAAATGTTTTTTTTAATGCAATCTTTATTTATATGAAATATCATACAGTAGAAAAAAAAAACACAGAGTGTGAAAGTGTTCCATACATAAGGCCATTAAATAGATAATGGAGGCTTAATATCAACACATAACCTTGCTCTGATATATATATACAGGCATACCCCACTTTTAAGTACACAATGGGGTTTATTTACTAAAGCTGAAAAGTGCAAAATCAGGCTCACTTCTGCATAGAAACCAATGAGCTTCCAGGTTTTATTACAAAAGATTAATTCAACAAGCTGGGGTTAGAAGCTCATTGGATTCTATGCAGAAGTGAGCCTGATTTTGCACTTTTCAGTAACAGTGGGGTATGCCTGTATATATACAATAGGTAGTTATTGATAGGTGAGACTAGATGATCTTTGTGTGTAGCTTCACAAATTATTTTTGAACTAGAGGTGGTTATAGAAATAAAATAGTGTAGTATATGTAGCAGTAACCCCCAAAAGGGCAATGAACTGATGATGATGAAAGATAATAAAAGTACTTCTCCTGATTGTGCAGGGGATACACACTTTGCTGACTCTGTGCACACTGACTCAGTGACTAGTCTAGGGGTTGTCTTTTTAAATTTTATTTCTGAATAAACTTGTAGCTGAGGAGGAATGTAAGGCATGAGATACTACAATAAATGCAGGTTTAAAGAAAAGGAAACTACTTTCTCTGTCCCTAAAATACGGTAAAACTTGTCCCCTGAGACTGGAAGGGGGAAGGCAAGATTAGGTGTAGTTAAGCATTCTGTACCCCACAACACTACTCTGGCTCCTTTCAGCAATAAATTTTACCTGGATCAGCAAACAGTCTTTTAGCCAAGTGATAGCCACCCAGATTTAGCCTCCTGATACCTTCCAGTGAGGTGATAGTAGACAGAATCCTTAAAGGGTGAAGTGTTTCTGTAGGTAGTACTCCTAGGCTCTGTCACAGCCAGGATCCTGATGAACAGCAAATGGACCAGTGGCTTGACTAAGAGATGCAGCTTTCCCAGCTGTTGAATCTCCTAGGCCAGATGTGTAGGCTTGAGCGCCAAAAAAGACAGGCTAGTGAGGCTTCTGGCCCTAGCAGCATGAATGGTTCAACAGCAGCTCCTTAGGCCTTGGCCTATGACAAGAGAGCAAGCACATGGCCTCCCCCAAATATTTGTATTTATCACTACAGCCTGGCAGTGAATCCTCATACTATAATCAGTAGTGCCAGTGACACCTACTGACAACAGTGAGAAATCAAAATCCCACTGAGCTTAGGGAGAAACCCAATGCACAACTATACAAATGTACAAAAACTGGGATAACTACCACCCAGTCATAAACTAAATTTTTGACTAGCAACCTAAGAGGGTGCTACATTTAGAAAATAATATATAGGCCTAGAAAGAAAGTGGGGAAGAATGGGGTATACAGAGCACCAATTCTAAATTTAAAGGTCAATTGACACTGTACTAAACGATCTGTATACAGGCATATGCAAATTGTATCTAATTTATTACAGCGATTGAACCAGAGCAGGGATAACTTGTTGGAGTATGCTTGCCTTATAGGCCTGCATAGCAATCGTGATCCCTGAACCTATCTAGCTGATACACTGATATTCAATGTGTATGCTTTGCTTTTAGTTTACCATGCACATTGAATATCCATATGATTCTGCTTTTGTGTCTTCGGATTGCATTAAAGGCTCAAAAAGCTTTACCCCAGCCATGTAACTGTCATTTTCAAATTACTTTTGGACTCAATTGTCACTTGAGACTTGAAAATAAGGATAACCGGCCGTGTTAGTTTTGTAAATTGAATCTTAAAGTAGAACTAAAGTCTATAAACACTCACCATCCCCCTGCTCCCACTCACTTTCGAACACTGCCATCTTCTCCTTTGTTTTTTCTGGGTGCCAGGTCTTTGGCCATCTTGATTAGCCTGAAGACAATTAGGTAACTCCCACACATGTGCTTGATTTTTCATTCATTTCGGCTCCAAGGGGTGCTGAGATTGTACAATGAGCTGTGCAAGTGTACACTCTAAAAAAAAAAAATGGAGATCGGCAAGTAAGTTTGTTTTATTGCAGAAGACACAAGTCAGCATTAAAGAACCCCAGTGCTTGCAATTTTTTATATTTTATTTAAGTTCCACTTTGACAACATATGGCATGCATATGACAACATTTTACCTCAAAATGAAAAAAAATGCTGTGACTGGCTCACTAAGGAGTGAAATGTGCATGAGCTAAGAAAGTAGTACACCATTATAGGTCAAAAAGGAGGAACATTTTTAAGATATGTGCAGGCATTTATATTTTGAATCTCCATTACAAAAACCAGCATATGGAATATTATATGCCTGCTGGTGTGTAGACTTCAATATCATCCCCCCATTCCCACATACAGTTCACTAAGACAATCTTGTAGAAGGAGTTTTCATTCTCCCATGATTGTTCTATCAGGCTGCAGGACCCCTGACCCTCTGTCTGGCCCTGTGCCGATCACATGCACTCTCCCAAGAAAAAACTCTCTAGCAATAAACACCAAACTGAGCATGTGCAGTTTGTTCCCTAGCTCTGTAAATATCAGGAGGTATATTGGAGACAGTAGAAGAAGGAGAGGATCAGAGGAGACAGGATCAATCAGCCTTTTTACACAATGCTGAGGATTAACCCCTTAGGTTCCACAGTGAGTATAACAAGCATGCTTTACTGCATATACAAACTGATTTTACTGTTGTGGGTTTAGTAACACTTTAACCACTTAAGGATCGGAAGGATTTGCTCCCTTAATGACTAGGCCATTTTTTGCGATACGGCACTGCGTCGATTTAACTGACAACTGTGCGGTTGTGCGACGTTGTACCCAAAAAAAATGTATGTCCTGTTTTTCCCACAAATAGAGCTTTCTTTTGGTGGTATTTAATCACCTCTGCAGTTTTTATTTTTTGCGCTATAAACAAAAAAAGAGCGCCAATTTTTAAAAAAAAGGCTATAATAAATATTCCAAAAAAAAAAAAAAAAAAAATGTCTTCATCAGTTGAGGCCAATATATAAAAATAGCCACTGATTACTGTATTAATGTCACTGGCAGGGAGGGGGTTATCACTAGGGGGCGATCAAGGGGTTAAGTGTTCCCTAGGGAGGGGTTTCTAACTATGGGGGCAGTGTACTGACTGGAAGTACAGAGAGATTGCTGTTCCTGATCACTAGAAACAGCAGCTCTCTCTCTACTTCCCTGTCAGAACAGGGATCTGTCTGTTCACATTGACAGATCCCCGTTCTGGCTCTCTGAGGAGCGATCGCGGGTGTGCTTCCCCATACCCCTTAAAGTGGCCGCCACACAGCTATGGCTATTCACACAGGGGAGCCAACCTGCCGCTGTATAATGACAGCGGCTGGTTGGCAAGTAGTTAAAGTAGATCAAAATCTAGTCACTGGAATCTCATATAAGATTTAAAATGGTAAAATATAACAATATTTAAATAGAAAACATTTGCTAGCAGGAAGGCTTTTTATTGTAGAAAAAAAATCAATTCACAAAGTTAACACACCAGGATACTTATTTTTCAAAAAGTAACAGTAATTTTTAGTTGACTCAAATTAGAATTGAAAATGACAGACAAATGGCTGGAATAAATATACTAATCCTTGTGTTAAAGTTTTGTAAATTGAGCCTGAATACAAAGCTCAGTGAACAGTGAAGTAAGTTACATTATCCAGGGCCAGGCATTTAAGATGGTTGAGGAAAGTGAACCTGCAAAATGACCAGGCAAACATGAAAGGGACAGCGAGGGAGCTCTCAGACAATGCATCTTGGAGCAGAGGTAAA
This sequence comes from Lithobates sylvaticus, assembly GCA_028564925.1. Classification (NCBI taxonomy): domain Eukaryota; kingdom Metazoa; phylum Chordata; class Amphibia; order Anura; family Ranidae; genus Lithobates; species Lithobates sylvaticus. The sequence continues at coordinate 139,299,889 of CM053026.1, forward strand.
TTTAGTGTGCTTTAGAGTGTATCTATATCTAATTTGTTTTTCGTTTGTTTTGGATAGAGTGGGGAAGGTTTAAAACCCCTCTTGGGTTTTACTACCTTAAAGAGATTTTCCCTCACAGGGAAGCTTTAGTATCACTTAAAAAAAAAATGTTTACTTCAGTCTGTGTGGCTGTTAGAGGGTTTCCTTTGCTTCCTGTCTGGGGAAAAGATTGTCCCCTGGACAAGAACTGATGGCAGATCTCTCCAACAGAGCCCCAGACAGCAGTAAAATCTGACAAGGGCGCCAATCCTTCCCTATGCTATCAGAAACTAAGAAAAAATTTGGGCAATAGATACACTTTTATGTAATTTCAATTTTTTTTTTTTTATACAAAAGCGTCTTATTTTTTAAGGGGGATTCCAGATTCTGCTAAGCCCCCACCTGGAAGCGTCTTATTTTTTAAGGGGGATTCCAGATTCTGCTAAGCCCCCACCTGTAGACCTCTACAACTACCGGGCCAGGGTTGTGGGGATGAGGTCCTTGCAACCATCAACATGGGGACATGACACTTTACCGGGGGGGGGTCTAACGTTCATCCCCCCTTTTCTTGGCCAACAAGGCTGCATGCTCAAATAAAGAGTCTGGTATGAATTTCTAAACGGGTCTCATGTGATTTTTTTTCTTTGTGCATGGATATCTTCCTAAAATCCATAGAAAACCCAAAGGATCGGGTATGCTGCAAGATATGCTACAGCAAAAGTGATATTTACAAAGAAAAAAAATTATACAGTTTAAATGTCTAGCAAATTTAATTGAATTTGACAGATTCTTTAGTAAAACGCTAAAATAAAAAAAAAAAACAGCACACAAACCCCTCCAAAGGTCTCAAAAATAATATGCTGTTTTTTAAAAAAAAATAGAAGTTGGAATGGAAAATTAATTTGCTGCCAATTTAAAGTCGTTACATAGTTACATAGTAGGTAAGGTTGAAAAAAGACACAAGTCCATAAAGTCAAACCTATGTGTGTGATTATATGTCAGTATTACATTATATATCACTGTATGATGCGGTCGGTCACGTGCTTATGTAATAGTTTTTTTAAACTAACCATGCCCCCCCCACTGAAACTACTGCATGTGGAAGGGAATTCCACATCCTTGCCACTCTTACAGTAAAGAACCCTCTATGCAGTTTAAGGTTAAACCTCTTTTCTTCTAATTTTAGTGAGAGGCCACGTGTCTTATTAAACCCCCTCTACGAAAAAGTTTTATCCATATTATGGGGTCACCAGTATGGTATTTTTAAATTTAAATCATATCCCCTCTCAAGCATCTCTTCTCCAGAGAGAATAAGTTCAGTGCTCACAACCTTTCTTCATAACTAAAATACTCCAGACCCTTTATTAGCTTTGTTGTCCTTCTTTGTACTCGCTCCATTTCCAGTACATCCTTCCTGAGGACTGGTGCCCAGAACTGGACAGCATACTCCAGGTGAGGCCGGACAAAAGTCTTGTAGAGCGGGAGAATTATCGCTTTATCCCTGGAGGTAATCCCCTTTTTAATGCATGACAATATTCTGTTTGCTTTGTTAGCAGCAGCTTGGCATTGCATGCTATTGCTGAGCCCATCCTCTACTAGGACCCCCAGGTCCTTTTCCATCCTAGATTCCCCCAGAGGTTCACCCCCTAGTGAGTAGATTGCATTCATATTTTTGCCACCCAAATGCATTCTTTTACATTTGCCATGTAGTTGCCCACCCCATCAATTTGTTCAGATCTTCTTGCAAGGTTTCCACATCCTGCGGAGAAGTTATTGCCCTGCTTAGCTTAGTGCCATCCACAAATACAGAGATTGAGCTGTTTACCCCGTTCTCCAGGTCGTTTATGAAAAAATTAAACAGGATTGGTCCCAACACAGAACCCTAGAGGACCCCATTTCCCACCCCTGACCATTCTGAGTATTCCCCATTTATCACTACCCTCTGAACTCGCCCTTGTAGCCAGTTTTTAATCCATGTACTCACTCTATGGTCCATGCCAACAGACCTTACTTTGTACAGTAAATGTTTATGGGGAACTGTGTCAAATGCTTTTTCAAGAACCAGATACACCACGTCTACGAGCCTTCCTTTATCTATATGGCAACTCACCTCCTCATAGAAGGCTAATAGATTGGATTGGAAAGAACGATTCTTCATGAATCCATGCTGATTACTGCTAATGATACAGTTTTCATTACTAAAATCTTGTATATAGTCCCTTATCATCCCCTCCAAAAGCTTGCATACTATTGATGGTCTGTAATTCCCAGGGATGTATTTGGCCCTTTTTTAAATATTGATGCTACATTGGCTTTTCCTCAAACAGCTGGTACCATTCCAGTTAGTAGACTGTCAGTAAAAATTAGGAACAATGGTCTGGCAATTACTTGACTGAGTTCCCTAAGGAATTTTTTTTTTTTTTTTTGCACAGGTGAATTCCCTGGGGCAGTTATCCCCCCCCCCCCACTATGCTATTTTTGGCCAATCATTGGCCTATTAGTCAAAAAAGGGGCAGTTTTTATTTGACAGACTACAGATTCAGCTTCCATAGATTTCAATCAGGTTCAGGTCATCCTTGGTGGAAAATAATAAATACCATGAAGATATATTTTAGTTGCACAAATAATATGCCAGCATAATCATTAAGCTGTGTGTGTACTCCTCTCTGTTCAACAGAAGCTGGTCTAATGACTGGTTTCTTTCCAATGGTCATGCTTGGAAACCAGCATTTGCTCGGCAATGGCAGCAAATAGTTGAAGCACAGATCTGTGTATTTTGGGGGGGAGTCACCACTGTTAAGCCCCATACACACGGTCAGAAAATCCTACCACCAAATCTATCGGATTTGGTCCGACGGATTTAGTCCGACACTGGTGTTGCATACACACGGTCGGACAAAGTTGTCGGAAAATCCGATCATTCTGAACGTGGTGACGTTTGTTGCCTACGACGGGACTACGTAGAGGCTAGTAGCCAATAGCTTTGTAATGTGATCTGAGCATGCGTGGCACTTTGTCCGTCGGAATTCGCTACACACGATCGGAATTGGTATGATCGGACTTTGTTGTCGGAATATTTATAGAGCAGGAGATAGAACTTTGTCCGTCGGACAATCCGATGGAAACTGTCCGATGGTGCCTACACACGGTCGGAATTGTCCGATAGGACAGAATCCATCGGAAAATATGACCGTGTGTATGGGGCTTTAGAATACAATAGTGCTGCATAAGAAATCCATGCATTCACATTGCTTGTGTGGATGCGGAAATCTGTCAGTTTGTTTTTGCATGTGTGTGTGTGTGTGTGTGTATATATACAGTATCTCACAAAAGTGAGTACACCCCTCAAATTTTTGTAAATATTTTATTATATCTTTTCAGGTGACAACACTGAAGAAATTACACTTTGCTACAATGTAAAGTAGTGAATGTATAGCTTGTATAACAGTGTAAATTTGCTGTCCCCTCAAAATAACTCAACACACAGCCATTAATGTCTAAACCGCTGGCAACAAAAGTGATTACACCCCTAAGTGAAAATGTCCAAATTGGGCCCAATTAGCCTTTTCCCCTCCCTGGTGTCATGTGACTCGTTAGTGTTACAAGGTCTCAGGTGTGAATAGGGAGCAGGTGTGTTAAATTTGGTGTTATCGCTCTCCCTCTCTCATACTGGTCACTGGAAGTTCAACATGGCACCTCATGGCAAAGAACTCTCTGAGGATCTGAAAAAAACTATTGTTGCTCTACATAAAGATGGCCTAGGCTATAAGAAGATTGCCAAGACCCTGAAACTGAGTTGCAGCACGGTGGCTAAGATCATACAGCGGTATAACAGGACAGGTTCCACTCAGGCATCGTAAGGGTCGACCAAAGAAGTTGAGTGCATGTGCCCAGCGTCATATCCAGAGTTTCTCTTTGGGAAATTAACGTATGAATTCGGTCAGCATTGCTGCAGAGGTTGAAGGGGTGGGGGGTCAGCCTGTCAGTGCTCAGACCATACACCACAAACTGCATCAAATTGGTCTGCATGGCTGTCGTCCCACAAGGAAGCCTCTTTAAAGATGATGCACAAAAGAGCCCGCAAACAGTTTGCTGAAGACAAGCAGACTAAGAACATGGGTTACTGGAACCATTTCCTGTGGTCTGATGAGACCAAGATGAACTTATTTGGTTCAGATGGTGTCAAGCGGGTGTCGCAGCAACCAGGTGAGGAGTACAAAGACAAGTGTGTCTTACCTACAGTCAAGCATGGTGGTGGTAGCGTCATGGTATGTGGCTGCATGAGTGCTTCAGGCACTGGGGAGCTACAGTTCATTGAGGGAACCATGAATGCCAACATGTACTGTGGCATACTGAAGCCGAGCATGATCCCCTCCCTTTGGAGACTGGGCCGCTGGGCAGTATTCCAACATGATAATGACCCCAAACACACCTCTAAGATGACCACTGCCTTGCTAAAAAACTGAGGGTAAAGGTGATGGACTGGCCAAGCATGTCTCCAGACCTAAACCCTATTGAGCATTTGTGGGGCATCCTCAAAAGGAAGGTGGAGGAGCGCAAGGTCTCTAACATCCACCACCTCAGTGATGTCCTCATAGAGGAGTAGAAGAGGACTCCAGTGGCAACCTCTGAAGCTCTGGTGAACTCCATGCCCAAGAGTGTTAAGGCAGTGCTGGAAAATAATAGTGGCCACACAAAATATTGACACTTTGGGGCCAATTTGGACATTTTCACTTAGGGATGTTTTGTTGCCAGCAGTTTAGACATTAATGGCTGTGTGTTGAGTTATTTTGTGAGGACAGCAAATTTACACTGTTATACAAGCTGTACACTCACTGCTTTACATTGTAGCAAAGTGTAATTTCTTCAGTGTTGTCACATGAAACGGTATAATAAAATATTTACAAAAATGTGAGGGGTGTACTCACTTTTGTGATACTGTACATATACTGTATATATATATATATTTATATATATATATATATTTATATATTGTGTACATGACATGAAAGGTGTATTTCCACTTGTGATTACCTTCGAAGTATGAATAGGTATTATTTTTGTAGTCCAATTTATAATGGAGGTAGCCATTGTGTGAACAGAACTAACAATAATTATATCACATATATAACTGTAGTTCACTGTGCATACTAATTAATCAAATCATTAGTTTCCCTTGCTTTCAAACTTTTGAGCACTATGCTTGCTTACAAATGGCTGCTAGCTCTGTGATCAGCAGCTCTCTGATTCAGTCATTCAAGTGTGATCAGGTCACTGAGCCTTATATATTCAGATGGAGCATCACAACAGGATGTTCAGTTGATATTTCCTGACAGTCTTCACTAATTAGTTCCCTAACTGTCAAGAGGCCTCATAAGCTGTTATTTGTTTTATTTTTTTTTAACACTGAGATGTAATTAGAATACAGCTAGGCTAGCCAGGACCCTCTGGAGACATAATTTAGCTGACCCCCTCCAAGGTTCTGGAATAACAATAAAATAGTCAATAAAATAAATTCATTAGTCAATCATTACACAGAATCACACAACAAAAATACCACCACAAGATACTTGTCAAGCACCTGCTGCCAGAAACGTAAAGTTCACTCAGAGACGTGAGAGCACAGAGGGCCATACACGTCTTGTCACCTCCACTCTGCTGGGAGCCACAAAAACTTTGTTTGTACTCTACCACTTCAAACAAGAAGGTTTTTTTTTTTTCTTTACTTGACTGACAACTTTGGTTTTAGATCTATATCATAGTTGGTTTCACAATCATAACAGGAAACACTTTTTGTTTTATTCATATATTACTTGGAAAATATTAAAGCTGAACTTTAAAGACACACATTGAGAGCCAGTTCACACCAGAAAGCGGTGTTGGAAAATATATTGTTAATGGTACCCCAAATGCAGAACGCTAACGCAGTGCATTTTCAGGTACCAGATTGCATGGTACCACAGTACCATGTGATTTGGTGCGGCACATTTTTCAAAAGTTATGCATGCACTACTTTTTGCCTGGTCCGGTGTGATTTGCAGCCCATTCAAATGAATGGGCTGCCAAATCACACTGCAGGGGAATGCACAGGAATTGCATATGAATGTAGACTTCGCTCCTGTACGATTCTGAGGTGAACTGGCCCTCAACCTGGATATACACTGTTAATTTTTTCATTCATTTTTTCATTCAGCCCTGGTAGAGGTCATCAACAGGGGATGTACACAGGAACCACCTGAAGTGGTTCCTGTGTACATCCCCTGTTGATGACCTCTACCGGGACATATTCAACAAGCCTGTTTTAACCTTCGTAATAAAGGGTCCAGGCTCTCTGGTAAGAGTCAAACTTATTATGGTGGTGGCATGTTCACTTGGTGAAGGGATTGGATAACCTATCTACAGTTGGATCATGGAGTTTGTCATTTGACCATCATGGTCCATTTGAGATTTTTTCTGGACTGTTTTTCCAGTAATATATATTTTTTCAGTATTTTTAATATTAATTACTGTAGCGCAACACACTTTTTTTTGTTTTCTATACCAGCAGATCTTGGCAGACTGCTAACCCTCTAATGTGAAAAGTCTGCAGGTGTTTCTAAGCTGTTTGAAACACTGAAATCTGACTTCAGAATCTTCTTTGTTGTGATTTTTGAAGATCTATGAGAATGAATGTCTTCATAGTACAATCAGCTAGAAAGATCAGGGATGACTTATTTTAAAGCTCTTCAGAATCCTTTCACGCTAGCAGTAGTGTTTACTGTGCCCCAAGGATGGGGAAATGAGGTATGCCTAATGCAGGCTTTCAGGAGGTAATACTGCCACCTCCTGATGCCTGTTTTATCCCTTACATGGGAGTGTTTGATTGACAGTGCCACCCATCAAATTCTGAATGTATCGTTAAAATTGCTACATCGTGATGCAAAGCATGGTGGACACGGCAATGTGTACTCCTCTGAGTGGCACCGTGTTTGCTTGTAGGTGGGTGGTTGGGAAGTTGTAAAAATGCAAATCAACCACTTGTTTTTACTGCTCCCTGGCCACCATTGTGAATGGAGCCTTACTGCTGGTTAGTAATATGCAAATAAAATAATGTCAATAGTCTGGGCACAGGTGCACATTAACTTAGTAACCGTAATTACATACATAGCTGGTAAGGCTGAATAAAGATACCAGTCCATCCAGTTCGACCAAAATGTCGCTATCATTTTCCATATTCTTATACATTGTGCTTTCTAAGAAATACATATACCTCCCTGCTGACACCACCAACTGTGAAAGAGATTTCCACATCCTTACCGCTCTAACAGTAAAGAGCCTCTTAAGCAGTTTAAGATTGATCTGCTTTTCCTCAACTTGTGTCCGCGTGTCTTCTTTAGAGACCTTAGGTGAAACAGTTTCATCCTAAAATTAGTCACCATTTAAAGATTTGTACATCATATCCTCTCTTAAGCGTTTCTTCTCTGGGGAGAGTAAGTTTAATGTTTGTAGTCGTTCCCCACAACTGATATCCTCCAGCCTCCTTATTGACTTTGTTGCCTTTCTCTGGACTCTCTCCAGTTCAAGCTGATCCTTTTTGAGGATTGGTGAACAGAACTTGACAGCATACTCAGGATGTGGCTGAACCAGAGTTTTGTAGTGTTAGATATATAGTTGCATCTTGTGAATGTGATTAGTTCCTCATCATTAAAGGGTATCACTTAAACTCCAGACATTCCACATTAATCGATGGCTAAGACTGTACAAAATTCTACTACTTTATCAATGCCAGTAATAGACAGAATACCACTGCCAATACATCCCACATACATCATTCATATCACCTCTGTAGTCAAAATCAATTTGAGAAAATCAGATGATTGAACCATTCAGAAGAATATTTACTTTGAAAATGACAGTCTTCACTTTGCAAATACACAGCATGGACGAACATATTCCCCCATTGTAAATTAAGATTTTCATTGAGTAACTTATTACTGAGTCAAGACATTTATATATCACAGCGTAGTAAGAGCTTTTCACTCAGCAAAGTTTTCCACATTCATAAATCACTCTACAAATGTCTAGTTAGTCAATCAAACGGTTGTAATCATAAAGCCTGTCAGGAATTGAATGACTAATAGACCATAGAAAAACTATTGGATTTCCCAGATTCATTATACTGTATGACCTGACATTTATCCCACTTTTGGACATATGTTTGCAAGCACTGCCACTGTATCTTTCTTATTTATTCATCAGTAACTAAGGAGTTTATATACAGTCAAGTATATTGGATTTTCACAAGCATTAGTACCTAGGTATGTTACAGAATTGGAGGTCTTAAAGCAGTATTAAACCCAAAAGCAAACATTTATTATAATGCAGCTTACCAATCCTTAGATGTGATGGCTGCATTTGTTTTAGTTTTTTTTGTTCCTTTGGCTTTCTTTTTTTCTATTTTAATCTGGTGTTCTGGCCAGTAAGTCTGTTATTTTTCATAAGCACAAGCTCTCCAGCAGAATGTATCAGTTACAGAGATGAGACAAACCATGTAACGCTGACAAGGGTGCTTACAATGATTAGCTTTTATTTATTTATGTAAAACTGTTATCCCAAATTGAAAAAAAAAAAACTCTTTGCTGACTCTGCTTATAAAGTCAAATATGTAATGTCAAAATACCTTTCATTTTTTCTCAAGTATCTAATCTAACAGCAAAATGTGATCTATGTAGAAAGTACAAAATATACACAATGTTATACAGTATATCTATTAGATTACTGAGTTCTTTTTTTTTTTTTTTATAGGTAGGTGCAGAGAATGGATTCAGGGAAGTAGAGAGTGTTACAAATGAGGGGCACATATAAGTGAAGAATGGTACAGAGTGAGAGAGATTTGGTAAAAAGTGGTACAATTGGAGAAAGCTTAGTCGGCCAGGAACAAGCAATTTATAGTTTAGGTGCCTATAGCAGTGAGATGGCCTTTGAAAGAGCTAACTGTCATTCTGCTAAGTTGTTTTTACATGAGCATGTAAAATGGGGCTAAACTGACTAGCTTTTTGGTAGAAGTTTGTGTGAGGTGTTGGTTTGGGGGTTTCCTCAGACGGCCCAAGTTTTCGCTCCCCTATGAGAATGTCCAAAAGGAAGATTTAGCAACACAAGCTATTGAGGGCAGAAATAGGAAATGACACACATTGCTTGAAAGTGACGGACACTATTTTAGTTTGGCCAGTTACAAATGTCAACTACATGAATGAAGTCACTTTGTAAAGGTGCTAAACTGACTAGCTTTTTGGTAGAAGTTTGTGTGATGGAGACCCCCCTCTAGTATCCACTGGAGCACATGTGTGGAAAAGCATAATAAAAAGGGGGGTTTGGGTGCCCAGCACTAGTGCTCTAGAGTCCAGATGGGTAAACAGCTACTGAGTGACTCTCCTTTACATTGAATAAATTGGCTTTACATTCTTGATGACATTTCTAGTGAGAACAAACTTCCTTTCCCCAAAAAAAACACCAAACATCGTATTATAAGTGGCCGAACGATCGAGGTTGCGTACGATCGAATGCACACACACACGACCATGACAGTGGCAGAAAGATCGAGGCTGAGTACGATCGAATGCACAGACGAACCTGAAAGTGGCCATTTTGGAATGTACAACTTGGTAAAAATCAAAACACAATGGAGCAGTATGCAAGCAAGAAATCAAACACAAAACACAACTACTTACTTTTTAGAAGAATTCTCTTGATCTTTCTGTACTGATCGGCCTCCCTCAGTTTCAGGTCTGACCAGCGTTTCCTGAGTTGCTCCTTGGATCGTTGTACCCCAAAATTATTGTACAGCCTTCTCACAACTTTAGACATGATCTTGGCCTTGCGGACATTGGGGTTGAGGTAAGGCCCATACTTCCCATCATAGTCGCTCCTCTTTAATATGTCCACCATCTCCAACATTTCTCCAAATGACATATTGGAGGCCTTGAATTTCAGGTTCCGGGATCGGGACGTTTCTGCCTCCGGACTTTCCTCGTCCTCCTCCTCGTTGGTGGGATATTTGTGGCGCACCTGCTGTGTCCCCGCCATGTGCTCTCCCCACTACGCCGTAAAGAGAAGGGGTGGGGAATAGACGAGAAAGATCGTCAGGGGCGGGCGGAGTTTGAAGCATGCGCAGTGTATATAAAACGTCACACGCCTGTGTCGTAGCCACGATCTGGGAGACGAGGGGAGAGAAAACTCACACGAGACGATCGCTACAAACGAAGGTACAATTTAACGTTGGTACATAACTAGCCTAGACTGATTTGAACTTGAGGCTTCTTTATGGAGAAGATTAGGAGAGTTTAGCCTGACATAATTTATAGGGTTTGGTGTGTTGTTGTGTCTTGCAGAGATTGATATGAAGGGATTCAACGACATGAGTTTTCTCCCCCTCTTCATTGCCAAATACAGGGATTTTCCCATATTGTGGCAGGGTATACACCCACATTACACCAACAAACCAAAGAGGCACGCAGCCCTGGAGGAACTTGTGGAATTTGTCAAGCCAAGGTTCCCCACGGCAACTGTTGATGATATTAGAAAGAAAATTGGCAGCCTGAGGAGTGCGTATATCAGGGAGAGGAAGAAGGTCGTGAAGTCTGAGGAAACTGCAACTTCAGCAGATGAGGTCTATGTCCCCAAGCTCTGGTACTATCAGAGTCTCCATTTTCTGAAGGACCAGGCTGATGTCACGGAGCCAACCTCAACTCCTCCTTCCACGCTTCCTTGCGCACAGCCACCCACCCCTGATGAGGCTTCCGAGGAGCAACCTGGGCCTTCCAGTCTGGAAGAGGTGGAGGAGCCCAGCTTGTTCCAGGTATAGTAGTTTTGTTACCATTTATGGGAATAATGAATGATGTTCACTGAATTCAGGATCGCCAATTGCTTAGTTCCTAACGTGTTTGACATATCAACAGACAGTGGTGTGGGAGACATTTGGGGCCAGAATCTAAACTGCTGGGCTGAGAATTGTATGGTTTTCTATTTGTAAACATTTTGCACCAGTCACTAGATGAGAATTGTGTGTGTTTGATGAACAAAATAACTGAAACTATGTCCCTTTTTCCTACACAGGAAGACCTCAGCCAGGAGGTGGCTGTGGAAGGTGGCAGTCAGGAGGAGGCAGGGGTTAGTGGCAGCCACCAGCTGGGTAGTGGCAGCCAAGAGGGGGCTAGGCCTCGGAGCCTGACTGACACCCAAACCCCTCCCCTCCGCCCTCCGTACAAAAGGGCGAGAAGGGGGGGTTATGCGGCACAGTCAGCGCTCCGGATGATCAGAGAGGCTTCAGACTCCCTACATGCCACACCCGCCGACGAGGAGACCTTTGGCTCGGTGGTTGTCACAAAAATGATGGGTATGGAGGTGGGGCAACGCAACATGTGTGAGGGGCTCATCCTCCATGTCCTAAATAAGGGTAGGGCTGGGGAGATGACCCCAGTCACACATGTTTGCCATAGCTACCATGCTCCGCCTCCTCCTCCTCCTCCTCCTCCTTCTGCCACCCCACCAGCACGACAGCCACAGCGTGGAAGGAAGCGTGGAAGGAAGACCTGAGAGTGACGACCTGCAATCAGTCTGGTGTGAGAGAAGATGGAGCCTCTTGTAGTACCAGAGCCTGGGGACCTAGATGGCATCTGCTGCAGTTCCGGATACTTTGGACTTCACGACCAGATTGCACTCCCCTTAATATACGTACTCCTCAGGCCCCCAATTTTCTACGCTTGGACAATGATGGTTGCCGTGGGGGGCCAAGACTTTGCAAATTCCCCAAGTTTCACCATGGCTGCGTTCCTCTTTGGTTTGTTGGTGTGACCTAAATAAAGGTTTTTTTGATTTGAAATAATCATTGACTATTGTGTTTTACTTTGCTACAATGACAGTTTTTCTTTGAGTAGGCTGGTACATTTCACTAATCCTAAAGTAGAATTAACAAGGGGCAACAACAACAAACAACCTCCTAGTAAATTTAAGCAAGAAATACAAATGTAAATAATGTGTTTTTGGTAATTTGAGACACACAACCCCCCTCCAAAAAAAAAAAAAAAAAACATTCAAATATGTATTCCCCAAAAAAAAAAAAAAAAGACAAATCATGGTAAAAAAATAACAAAGATTCTTTTCCGTTCAGAGTAAAAATAAACATGTAGAAAGAGCTAACTGCCATTCTGCTAAGTTGTTTTTACATGAGCATGTAAAATGGGGCAGCACAGTGGCTAAGTGATTAGCAATTATGCCTAGCAGCACTAGAGTCCTCAGTTTGAAGTCCAACCATGGCATTATCTGCCTGGGGTTTGCATGTTTGACCTGTGTCTGTGTGGGTTTCCTCCAGATACTCCAGTTTACTTCCGGAAGACATGCTGGTAGGTTAATTGGCTCCTGTCTAAATTGGCCCTAGTATGTGTATGTATGAATGTGGGTTAGAGACCTTAGATTGTACTCCATTAATTGGTGGTGCTATATAAGTACCTGTGATAAATAAATATATAAACATGCAAATGGTCAACCCTTGGATTTAAGGAGATCAAAAGGCTCTCTTAAATATTTGATTACTCCCCATTCTAACTGTAATCAATTAGATGGAACAACAGTCTCCTCACTTTAAAACAGAGAGAAAAACTACTGGTCACCAGTATTGTGGGCTCCCAGCAGCTGACATTTTCCCTATACCTGACATACCCTGTCTTCTGCACTGTGTCTCCCTGTGTATGCAGCCATCTTGGTAGTGGCAGGACTTTGCCTTGTCATGTCAGAACCACTTCACCGATGATCAACGATCTCATAACTGTTAGGAGAATATTGAAAAAGCAGCAGGAGAGGTGTAGAAATACCAGATCTGCAGAATGGATGAAGTATAAACACCAAGATCCTTGCATGCAACTCTTGCATCACCAGATCACACTCCAAATCACATGGAACTAGTAGTCAAAGAGAGCAGTGCCTTAGATGTTCTCACACAGTAGATACAGTATACAGCATTTAACCTGGACCTAGGCACAGGAAGAGCACTGCTATTTTTCAGTATAAATTCAGAAAACAAGGTAGATTACCTTGGTGGGTTTTTATTGCTATATGTGACCCATGTTAGACAAATTCACCCTCATTTTCCATTTCCATTTATGCTAAGAACAATTTCACCAGACAGAAAGTGAGGGAAAATCTGCAACAGGGATATAAACAGAAAAAAAAATCTGACAGGGTTCAAGCCTTCCTTTACTCTATATGATGCGTGATGATGGTGAATGACATCACACAAAATCTCCGCTACTGTGCTTACAACTGTACCAGGTATCTGTCCGTTAGCAACAGTTGATCAGTGCATCGATGGCAGCAAGTTTTCAAGGGAACAGGAAGATATTACAGATGGTTCATCGTGACTGATGATCTACATTACTGGATGATGTGATTGATGTTGTATTTACATCAGGGGGCATTGGTTATATTTCATGTAATGTATTAATGACATGGGGACATGGGTGCCTTTGCTTTAAAATCTTTGTATTTATGGGTAAGGCGCACTAATGTACCCCTGTACACATCTATCTAGAGAGGAAAATATCTGGGGGCCCCCTATTACAAATGAGGCTTCCAGAGTCCTATAAATCCCCCCACATACCTCACATCCTCTTCAAGACTGGATATGGGTAAACGGTCCTTGTCCCTAAACAATGGGACAAGGTGCCATGTAAGGGGAGGCTTTGCTGCCCCTCTTGCAAGGTACCCCCAATTTTGAAAGGTATGTGACCTGGTATAGTACAGGAAGAGTGGGCTACAAGCTTGCTGCCCTCCCTTTGCTACCCACACAACCTGTAACCCCCCCCCCTTTTTATGATATAGAGGCATACAGATATCCAATCTCCCCAGGTGAATTGGTACATGACTAAATCAGTACCCCATACCTGCAAAAAAACATCCAAACTATGAAAAAGTCCTTTATTTCCAAAAAGTAAATAATGTTCTTCCACATCCAATCCAACATCAATTTTGTCATCCAAGGATGTAGATCTATCATCAGTCAGGATAACCTACTGCCCAACATTGCTACCCTGAACCAGAATCCATGGCATTGCTGTAATGTAAACAATTGCCCTGGAAATACTGGTCACATCCCTAACCAAATATGGATTTCTAGCTACTTTATTTACATTTTAAGAATGAGGATTCATACATGTGAATTAGCAAGTTATGGACAATAAGTTCAGTGATATGATGAACCGCAAACAGTGAGTTCAATTCGAATCTCATCCTTAGTAGACAACTTTCCATATTACTTTCTCCTGCTGGGCCTCCTGTTATTTCCTCTTTCCACCAATGAATAGCTTTGTTGTCTTCCATATGTCCTCCTGTCCTGCTTCCTTCCTCTAAGGTCGGCATACACAGGCTGAATGTACCAAATTGATTGATTGATCAACTTGGGTACAACCAGCCTGCCAGATTCTCTTTTGATTATCAATAGCGGCTGCTCTAGCTGCTAGCGACAATCACTGTCTTCTCCTGGTGGGACAGCTTCCCCCTGTCTGCCCCCCCAGGAGCAGACAATTGCTCGGCAGGGGGGATTCCCCCATCAATTTCTTTCCTACAACCACAGCCTACCTAAGTCCTCATACTCCAGATTAATTTCCTCTGTCCTGGTGCCGACACACATTACCTATTTATCCCCTCAGATGAGTCATGCTTTTGAGGGTGTGTGGCACAGTGCAAACAAACATTGTCCTGAGTCGTTCATGCTCCTTTTAAAGGGCACCAAAATCCACACCTATGTTGCCAGTCATAGGACTAGTTAGCTTGTGGGTACAAGCTGTTTTGCATTGACCTTTCTTTACCTGTTTCAATTGTACCTTGAATGACTACACTCCCATTTATTCAACTGGTATTGACAATGTCCTAACCCCTGCTCGAGCCTTGACTTTTCTCAGTTTCTGACCCTTTCATGTTGTGTGGATTGTCTGAATAAACCTAATCCTGCTTTATTAACCCTTTGTTCCTGTCCTTTTTCCTATTGAGGAGTAGTAACCTTACCCAGACTATATAATACAGCATGTAAGTCTTCAGGGCACCCAAGTACCAAACTATACTATCCAAAGTCTGCGAAAGAGACTCCAGACTTTATCCAAAAAATCTCTAATCTTTTTTCCGAGTGCACTAAACTGTGGCCTCATCATACAGACTGGCTCCCCAAGTTGTTGTTTATAAAATAAAGAAAGCCTGCAGGGAAAATTCCATTTTTTGGCTTTATAAATGTCATTTTTCCTGCAGCATATTTTATACATGGTACGTGCGCCACTTTACAGGCATATTAAGGGGATCCCACAGGCACTATATTCAAAGGCATTTTTCACTTTAAGCATCAGTAAATCACTACTCATTTGAAAATGATATTTTTACAAACTTTTCTTTATTGATAAATGTCCCCCAGGGCAGTACCTGGACCCCTGTAACCTTTGTATGCCAATAATTTGCATTTAAGCCTTTGAAATGGGCATTTAAGATTTTTCCAGTTCGGAGTATTTGGTTTCTTTGTTTTTGTTTCCAAAAATGTGTATAATCATTAAAGCTGAACTCCAAGAAGAAAACATTTTACCCAAATGTGTTCTTTATTAGTTACAAAGGATATAAATCGACTTTGTGTGCACCAAATGCCTTTGCAATCCCAGATATTACCTTTGTAAAAGTAGCTGTGACATCATCGCTGTGGCTGGGTTCCAGCAGGTTGCCTCACTACAGACTGCCTGAAATAATACATGGGGAGGGTACTGAATACAAGATCAGTCACACTACACAAGGAGAGAGCAGCAGTGACCAGTAGGTGTTAATAAAGGAAGTTCTTGCACAAAATGCAGGAGTACTTTAGTGCTGAATTACTGTACAGATCTGGAAGAAATACATAAAAAAGACACCAAGATTTAAGTAAGAATACATACGACCTTTATATTTAGGCATTATTAGTATGGAGTCCAGCTTTAAATGTGATAAAAGGAAAGAAGGCTGAATTGTTAATAGAAAAGGGCTGAAGAGAATAACAAAATGTTTAAATCAAGTTTCACGCTGATCAAACTTAAGAAAACATTAATGGGGTTTTCAATGTTCAGTTTTCAATTACACATGCCTTATAGTATATAAAAAAATAAAGATAATACTTAGTGAATACGCAGATACTCATAAATTTTGCTTATCAAAATTTACATTGATTATTTTACATTATTCTCTTCTGTTCTAATCTGTTATCTACAGATTTTATTGCACAATATTCACAAAGCTTCTTAACCATTTTGTTTCTTCTCTTCTACATTACGGTTGCTTTTCTTAGAAAGCTATGTGTGATCAATAATCATATTACCTGTATTTTTTTATATATTTGTCTTCTTTTTTTTAAGAATTTAATTCTCAAAAACATGAAATGTGCTGCTATAGAAACAAAATAAATATGGAGGACAGCAGTCTGGTATCAGTATAATCTAATTATGCAATATTATGACGGCTGAAAGAAAAGCACTACATGCTGTCGGTGTAAGAGACGGAAAGCTACATATTCAATTCAAGCCATTTTTGCAGCTTTTGTAGAATTGGAGGTTCTGCTATTACAAGAATAGGCAGATTTGTCTTAGACTATTACTGTCTATTACTGCTGGAAGTCTGGGAGAAAGGTGGGAAGCAGAGATTCCTGGCAATCTGCCTAAAGAGGAATCAATGAAACAAATTAATCCTTTGCAGGCTGCAATGACACAGTAATCCATCATTCCAAGCTGCTTTTATACACCAAATCAGAGAGCAGAGGAGAAAGCCCTAGGGGACATCACAGACAACAACTTACACTAACACTGGGAAAATACTTGAGAATCAGTTTATTTAAAGAGGATAGATTTCAGTTGATTGCTTAACTCGTCAAATAAAGATTTTGCTTCCATCACAAGCTGACCCTTGGGGGAATACATTTCACAGATCCTTTTGGGAGTCTTTAAACTTTTTAAATTCATGTACTGTATCTCTATGATTTCAATTAAAATATATATCTGTATAATTATATCAAGCGTCATGTACATTACATGCCAAGGCATTTTGTAAGGAAAAGTCAAATATATTTCATGTGTGCTATCTGCACAAGTGTACATTTGACTAAGTTTCTGAAGTTAAATTAAATTCCTACCTATATATAAGAATATATGCTACACTGACAATTGTGTAGTGGACTGACAACATGTACATGCGAGAACCCATGTGGGGGGGGGGGGTCCAGGCGATTAGCTGTGGGAGGCAACCTCATAAAAAGCAATTGGAGGCTGCTGTCTCCCGCAGCTAATTGCAGCTGCTAGTATGTATTCGCTATACAGTGATTACTTGGGAGTGATCACCCCTGGATGCATACAGTTTGCATCCAGGGCTGATCATTCCCAGGTAATCGCTGCATAAAAATGACATGCTAGCAGGAGCAATTAGCTGCGGGAGCCAAAAGCCTCCTGTTGCTTTCAATGGGGCTGCTTCCAGCAACTAATCACCGGGACCCACTACCAGGAGGTCTTGCATCTACATGCTATTGGGACAACTCTTAAGTGTGAATGTGGCCTTAAAAATATAAGGATTTAGACCCCCGGTATGGGTTTTACTACAATATTTATAGGATTTCAGCTTAGGTCCTGTTTTTTAATTTGGTGGTACCTGAGTAGGGTTGCCACCTCATCCCTTTAAAACTGAGCACCTAAGAATTACACAGGTTCTGTGGCTGATGAAGGTGGTAATTAAACTTACTTGATGCCTTATTTGCAATAAATTTGCCTCAGAACCTGCGTAATTCATATGTGTTTAAAGGGATGAGGTGAAGGGAACTTCTTCCAGGTTTTCGTTGTAATATCAGACAGATGATGCCTTAAAGAGGAGTTCCGCCCCCCCACCAAAAAAATTAAAAGTCAGCAGCTACAAATACTGTAGCTGTTGACTTTTAATATTAGGACACTAACCTGTCCAGGGATTTCGTGATGTCGGCACCCCCGGCCCATTTTCCGATCAGCTCTCGGGTGCTGCCGCTGCCATTTGTGGTAAGAGAGGCGAGCAGTGAAGCCTTTTGGCGCCACAGCCTGTTCCCTACTGCACATGCGCAAAGCATGCTTTGCTTTCTAACTGGCCCAGCAGCGGAGGAAGGAGGAGGGGGGCCGAGGTCACCGCGGTGAGGTCTCCTGGAAGCGGGGGACTGGTAGCTGTCAAAAACAGGAAACCCCCCCCCCCCCTGAAATGTGCCAAATGTGGAGGGGGGAGGAAGCAAATAAGCGTAGCTTCCAGTTTTGTGTGGAGTACTGCTACAGTAGAGTTTCCCTCATGCTAAACAATATTATGGGGGGG
Organism: Lithobates sylvaticus; assembly: GCA_028564925.1. Lineage (NCBI taxonomy): Eukaryota > Metazoa > Chordata > Amphibia > Anura > Ranidae > Lithobates > Lithobates sylvaticus. The sequence continues at coordinate 139,318,252 of CM053026.1, forward strand.
CATGTGACCTCCTCCTTTGTGACAGTGTTCAGGTCTAGTAGCCATTTCCCCAGGCCTGAGCACTGTTGTGATGGGAGAAGGAATGATAAGGCAATGGTGGAAATATGAGTGTAAGTGGGTCAGAGAAAGCCCTTTGAAAAGACACTTTTTCTGTGCTCTGAATGGGCAAAAAAATTATACAAACCTATTTCAACTTAAAGAGTAACTCCACTTGTGCTTAGAAAAAAAACATTCCCCTTTGGGTGATACTGTGATGTACTTTACAAGGATTTTAACAAACTTTGTTTCAGATTCCTGCTTTTTGTTATTCTGAAGAAATCCCTGTGTGTTTGTCTGTGTCCATGTGGTACGTGAATCTAATGGGAGTAGCTTCTTAATTATCAATCAGCTGCTGCACCTGCAGGGCTTTAATGAGGAAACCTGCAGGGTCTGCATCTATTTATACACGATTTCCTATGGGAGTATTTTACTAAAAAATACATTTTTTGTTGCAAGAGAGGTCTGATATCTGGTTTGTAGTTTAGTGCAGACTTCTGGGAAAATCAGTCAGCCAATCACACAAATAGGAAATTATGTTTCTGGTGGGGGGATCCTGTATACATTGTGTGTACGAAACATATCCAGGTAGCCATACTGTATTGCATTTTACAGAAAATGACAGAGCTGCAAATTGAAATGGAAAGGTATTTTTAATAACATTCAATTACAATATGACTTATGTTGCAATTGTATACACTCTATTATTATTTTTTTCTTTGATATTTTTTTTCCCATGAAAGTGGAGTTACCCCTTAAATCAGCCCTTTCTTGTTGCTTCTGTAATTAAAAAGAAAATGCAACCTTGACTGATGCAGCCTCCCTTTGGGCAAATGATTGATTCTGCTGTGACACCTCTGCAGAGGAAGAACTTAGCTCCGGTCAGAGAGAGTAAACTTCATAGATGGTGGCACTGTTATACATTAGAGACCCCCACAGTACCATCCTGTGATGGAGTCTTGGGAAACTTGTTGATTCTTATAAACTTCATAGATGTCGAGGACTGTGAGATTTGTAGTGAGGCCATTCAAGGAAGGTAGGAAGATGATGTTTTATGAGACGAAACACGTCAGTACTCTATGCTGAAGTCACTGTTTTCCATTCTAAGTGCTTTTTTATCTACTAAAGTGTGAGTGTATTTACTTTTTTCAAAATAAATATTTTCCGATTTCAAAACGGAATTACACTATGAATTACACTCTTTTCCTTTTTGCAAATATATTACATTGGAGAAGCCATCCATCCGGTTTCCTGTCTAATACCTACCCCATTGAGGTTCATTGTTGGAGTTGGTCTTCTGGCTGGAGGTCGTGTCTGCTGAGGCAGTTTCTCCTGGGTGTGTTGCCCCATAAGCTTGATTGACCCATTCGGTGTATACCTACTTGGGATCATTCTCTCTGGTAAGCCTTTTGACTCTCTGGTGGTGGATCACAAATCAGCAAGTTTGGGCACGTTCTGTTGTTCTATACCACATTGATGCTCAGTTTATCTTTCAACCACTACAAATCACGTTTTGGATATCTTTAACCTTATTTTGTTTGGCTCACTTTCACAGTTTGTTTTAAGTATTAGTGATTCATCTTCCTTGGACATTATTTTTGGACATTACTTATAATTTTTTGCATTATTTGCACATCTTTCATTATCATATCTGGTTCATCATTGTGCTTTTAAGGGTTAATTACATATGTGCACTGTGTTTTATACATTTATGTATTAATATCTATATACACTGTGATTTATATATATTTTTCTCAGTTCATTCAGAGATTATTCATTAGCGCTGCACTTATCTCCCACATGTCTTCTAATTTTTGCAATTCATCTATTGCTGTGCTGGCTGCTTCTAGACTATCTTTTATAGACAGTGCGGTATATTTGTTTTATTTTTTCACATTCAAGGAAGGAGCTCCTTATTTCAGTTGCAACTGCTGTTTATGTTATGGGAGTAGCAATAACATATCTCAACTGCTAGTGCCACTGTTCACCTACAGTATATACTGTATACTGTATCACTTTCTGTAGAATTTACCATGTATCATACACTCTCTGTAGAGTTTATCTATATATCTTGCAATCTGTAGAGTTGTTATAGCTGTATTCACACACAACTGACAGCGAGAGGTAAACCGCAATGGTTTCCTTTCCGGCATCTGTCCGTTCTGGCTGCGGTAAAGGGCAGTATGGTGCTTGATTCAGCACATCACACAACTCCCTTTTTTTTCTCATTGAACTTTATTTAAAGATTACAAAAGTACCCTTCATTTATGCCGATGTACTGCAGCACAATGCACTGTGCTGCTGTACAGTGCCATGCAATTCTGTACAGCGCCCAACAATAAGATGCATCATGTCTGTATTTTATCGCAGCATGCTTCAGTGCAGTTCCAAGTGTGCCGTGTAAATAGGACACACAGAATGCAATTGTTTTCTGTGTCCCTGTGGTGACAGCCTAATACACAGATGTATTCCAAGCTGTAATCAGCAACATACAGTGCGTAGGTCACAGTCTTCAATGTATATCTTAATATGGATAATGTTTTGACATCCTTTAATTACTTTGAAAAGCTATAAAAGTACGTCAAGATCATACAAACAAAATGTAAATTTTGATGCAAGGCATTCTTTAAAAATTGCCCTGGAATTTGTAGATGTCACATATGTAGGACAATGCACTGAAAGAAGACCATCACAAATGTTAACTAAAATATATTTAAAGTATTCAGTCATGTTTAATTAATTGCAGTTTACAAAGTGCCTATTGGACATGACCCCCTCAGAAATGCATGTGTACTTTTCCTGTAAATCTCCAAAGATCAAACAATGTTGTTCTGAAATATGTATTTCCTCACAAGGCATTGATCGCAATACCTACAATTAGTACTGCTTTAAAAATAATATTGTCTGAATATATTTGACTCTCTAAAAGTATCACTGTCATTTGCACATCATGCATAAAGGAGCCCTGTACATGGATACATGGCCTGCATTGCTCCCTGCAGCCACATTTGAAATAAAAGAGCATATTAAACCCCTATGGCTACTGAAAAACAAATTCAGAGGCAACGCAGAATAGGCATTCAAAGGACCCCAGACACAACTTGAACTATTTTTTATATTTAGACGCTCAGTTAGTTGCTGCTGTAGCTATTTGAACAGTCTACGCAGTTGCCATGGGAGTCCCTTATGACCCCTGTTTCCAAATACCGCTAAGCTGTAGTGATTCTTGCTGAAATGCAAAGACTGCACGATAGTTTAACTACAATCAGTGCCACAGGACAGAAGCCTAAGAGTATCAGCTCCTAGCTTATAAATACAGCTATATTATGTCGAGTCTTACCTTCAACTATATGATTGATTCTGCAAGTCTTACTGTATGCATTATTCCATTATAAAAGTCACAGCATATTCACAAATAATAAAGTGTGTGAATAGCAAACATACTGGAACAGGGTATGTTTGGAGAAAAGTTTCTTGCAGACCAGCAATTTAATAGTATATACTACAGATTTGTGATTGGAACTACAGTATCTCACAAAAGTGAGTACACCCTTACCATTTTTGTAAATATTTTATTATATCTTTTCATGTGACTACACTGAAGAAATTACACTTTGCTACAATGTAAAGTAGTGAGTGTACAGCTTGTATAACAGTGTAAATTTAATGTCCCCTCAAAATAACTCAACACAGCCAATAATGTCTAAACTGCTGGCAACAAAAGTGAGTACACCTCTAAGTAAAAAATGTCCAAATTGGGTTAAATTTGCTATTTTCCCTCCCCGGTGTCATGTGACACATTAGTGTTACAAGATCTTAGGTGTGAATGGGGAGCACCTGTTGTCTTGGTGCTATCGCTCTCACTCTCTCATACTGGTCACTGGAAGTTCAACATGGCACCTCATGGCAAAGAACTCTCTGAGGATCTGGAAAAAAATCATTGTTGCTCTACATAAAGATGGCATAGGCTATAAGAAGATTGGCAAGACCCTGAAACTGAGCTGCAGCACGGTGGCCAAGACCATACAATGGTTTAACAGGACAAGTTCAACTCAGAACAGGCCTTGTCATTTCTTCAGTGTTGTCACATGAAAAGATATAATAAAAATATTTACAAAAATGTGAGGGGTGTACTTACTTTTGTCAGATACCGTATATAAGTTACTCTAGTACAAATACATTTTACTTGCTACATATTCTATTATATATCCTGCTGGCTACCTGCAGCTGTCAAAATACTCGCACAGTGACTGCATTTGTTTGAATGCAGTCGTTGTTCAGCCAGCAATTTTCTTCCTAATTGCGTTAAATTTTTAGATTGAAGGATGTCGGGTAGGAGGATGCCATCACAGCCCCCTATGGCGCAATTGTTTTCCAGATTATCAGGAAACAGTCAAAATTTACTCTGGATATAGCCAGTCAGTTTAAGGTAGTGCATGTGCAAAGGGAATATTAAAATGGCCTCTAAAAGCCAGCAGTTATTGTGTTCTAGATCTCCTGTTAGGAACACAAGTGACTTAATACCCAACAATATTCTTCAGAAAGTAGCACATGTGGTGCATGCTAGAGCACATGTAAGGACGTCTGGACGTCCACAGTTTGGGTTTCAAGGAAAGATTAAACCTCTGCCAATAAAACTAGCCAGAAGCAATTGGTAAGGGAGATTGGTCAGATATTATCAAACTATAGTGGGGAAAATAAAGATTTGATCCCCTGCAGAATTTGTAAGTTTGCCCACTTACAAAGAAATGAAGAGTCTATCATTTTTTATCATAGGTGTATTTTAAATGATAGAGACAGAATATCAACCAAAAATCCAGAAAAAAAGACACAATACAAATGTTATAAATTGAGTTGCAGTTCAGTGAGTAAAATGGGTATTTGGTCCCCAAGCAAAGCATGACTTAGTACTTGGTGGAGAAACCCCTGTTGGCAAGCATGAAGATAAGATGTTCCTTGTAGTTAGTAACCAGGTTTGCACACATCTCAGGAGGGATTTTGGTCCACTCTTCTTTACAGATCTTCTCTAAATCCTTAAGGTTTCTTGGCTGTCACCTGGCAACTCAAAGTTTCTTAGGGTCATAGTCAGCATTTTTCTTCCATCAAGATTTTACAATAACATGGCCACATCCATTGGTCCCTCAATGTGACAAAGTCAGCCTGTACCTTTAGGAGAGAAACAACCCCAAAGCATCATGTTTCCACCTCCGTGCTTGACTGTAGGGATGGTGTTCTTAGGGTCATAGTCAGCATTTTTCTTCCTCCTAACATGGCGAGTCCCCCTCCTCAAGAAGGCACATGTACAGTCATGCCAATGAACATCCAAATGATTCAGAGAAGGATTGGGAGAAAGTGGTGTGGTCAAATGAGACCAATATTGAGCTCTTTGGCATTAACTTGACTCGCCATGTTTGGAGGAAGAAAAATGCTGACTATGACCCTAAGAATACCATCCCTACATTCAAGCACATATGAAAATATGATGCTTTGGGGCTGTTTCTCTGCTAAAGATGCAGGTCGACTTTGTCGCATTGAGGGGCAAATGGCAGGGGCCATGTATTGTAAAATCTTGGATGAGAACATTTTTCTCTCAGCCAGAACACTGAAGATGGGTAATGGATGGGTCTTCCAGCGTGACAATAACCCAAAACATACCACCAAGGCAACAAAGGAGTGGCTCAAGAAGAAGCACGTTAAGGTCATGGAGTCTCCAGACATTAATCCTATAGAAAATGAATAGAGGAAACTGAAACTGTGAGTTGCCAAGAGACAACCAGGAAACTTTAAGGATTTTGAGAAGTTCTGTGATGAAGAGTGGACAAAAATCTCTCCTGAGATGTGTGCAAACCTGGTCACTAGATACAAGAAACGTCTTACCTCTGTGCTTGCCAACAAGGGTTTCTCAGCCAAGTACAGTACTAAGTCATGTTTTGCTTGGGAATCAAATACCTATTTTTCTCACTGAACTGCAACTTAATTTATAGCATATTTGTTTTTTTCTGGATTTTTGGTTGATATTTTGTCTCTATCATTTAAAATACACCTATGATAAAACTTAAAGACCTTCATATCTTTGTAAATGGACAAAAATCATTTCCCCCACTGTATATACTATATTTATAAACTATTTCATCAAAAGATAAGAGAGCTACCCATTTTACAAGAACTGAGGAGTAATTAAACACACTCCGACTTTTCTCTGGGATTTGTATCTTTCTTTTTTTACTTTTACCAGGAAAGGATTATTCCCTTAAAATTACATTTTTTTCAGATATACAGTTTTTCAACCACAAAACCTACTCTGCAGACCTTTGTTTCATTGGAACATTCGAAATAACCACTATACTACCCGACTATGACTAGCAATGCTCTGGCTTGCACTACTAGCAAATATCCAATATGTATGGCCAGTGTATTACAGTGCATTCATAAAGTATTCAGACCCCCTTCACTTTTTTCAATTTTGTTATGTTGCAGCCTGATACTACAGTTGTTTAAATGTACTTTTTTTCTCATTAATCTACACTCAGTACCCCATAATGACAAAAATCATTTTAGAAATGTCTGTGAATTTATTAAAAAGAAAATACAGGGAGTACCGGAGTAAAAGAAGAGAAAGGAATGGGCGGAGGGACGGCATGACTTAGGTGGACAGTTAGGACAGGCAGGGGTAGTATATTTAGCCTTTTCATAGGAAGTTTGGGCAGAATGCAACCATCCAACATCTCTGCTATTAACGAAGAACTATAATTTTATCATTCCTGTATCATTTTAAAATACCATATAATGTGCCGGACTTTGAAATAGGGCATTATAAAGAATCCCTCAAACACAATATACAATATTATTATTCCAAAATATGAGCTTATACCTTGTATACTGTATATATTTGTGTTCATTAGTGAGTCTAGTTACAGTTTAATATCGAGACCTGGATCTATTGATACACGAAACAGCAAAGTATGAGAGGGTGGCAAGCTGATTCAGTAAAAACAGTAAACAGTAAAACAGTAAACAGTAAAGTGATATCCGTCCCTTCCTCAGTTTGTCTCCATCTAAAGATGAAAGGATAGATTGCAGAAAGCCACATGTATAGGAGCAACATGACAGGGTAGTGGAGAAGAATTGGTTAAAAAGTCTCCCTAATTTTTCTCATTCAAGGCTAAGTTACAGTTTCTTTAACTACTTAAGCCCCGGACCAATTTGCAGCCAAAGGACCAGGCCCCTTTTTTGCGATTCGGCACTGCGTCGCTTTAACTGACAATTGCGCGGTCGTGCGACGTGGCTCCCAAACAAAATTGGCGTCCTTTTTTTTTTTCTCCCTACAAAGCAGAGATCAGCATTCACTAGCTGACAGCCACGCCCCCCCACAGTAAAAAAACACCCCTAGGCATACTTAACCATTACACTGCCCTCTTGTGGTTAACCCCTTCACTGCCAGTGTAATTTATACAGAAATCAATGCATTTAAATAGCATTAATTGCTGTATAAATGACAATGGTCCCAAAAATGTGTCAAAAATGTCCGATGTGTCCGCCATAATGTCGCAGTCACAAAAAAATCGCAGATCTCCGCCATTAATAATAAAAAAAAAATTATTAATAAAAATGCTATAAAACTATCCCCTATCTTGTAAACGCTATAACTTCTGCGCAAACCGATCAATAATCGCTTATTGCGATTTTTTTTTACCAAAAATTTTTTAAACTTTTTGCAAAAAAAAATAAAAAATAATAAAAATATTTTTGTTTATAGCGCCAAAAATAAATACCACCAAAAATATATAAAAAAACATTTTTTTTCCTCAATTTAGGCGACGCAGTGCCGAATCGCAAAAAAACATTTTTTTTCCTATTTTCTTTTACATATTTTTGGTAAAAAAAAAATCGCAAGGCATGCCCGCGACCCACTGGGTACTTAAAGGAGGACGTACCGGTACGTGCTTCTGCCCAGCCGTGCCATTCTGCTGACGTAAATCTTCAGGAGGCGGTCCTTAAGTGGTTAAAGCCCACCCTCTAACTCAAAAATAACTGTCTTCCCTGCAATCCCTCCCACACCATTTTCCCACCCTCCTAACCCTGTGTAAGCTCAGTATCATATGGTGTTGAACTTACACAATGCTATTTATGGTATGCACTTCTTCATGTGACAGTGTTCAGACTTGACAAGTGTAGCTCCCCAGTGCCGGAAGCTTCTCAGTGCCGGCAACACTCATGCAGCCCCAGACCATGACACTTCCACCACCATGCTTGACACCATTTGGTCTTTGTACTCCTCACCTGGTTGCTACCACACACGCTTGACACCATCTGAAACAAATAAGTTTATCTTGGTCTCATCAGACCAGAGGACATAGTCCGAGTAATCCATGTCCTTAGTCTGCTTGTCTTCAGCAAACTGTTTGCAGGCTTTCTTGTGCATCATCTTTAGAAGAGGCTTCCTTCTGGAATGACAGCCATGCAGACCAATTTGATGCAGTGTGCGGCGTATGGTCTGAGCACTGACAGGCTCACCCCCATCCCTTAAAACTCTGCAGCAATGCTGGCAGCACTCATAAGTCTTTTTCCCAAAGACAACCTCTGGATATGACGCTGAGCATGTGCACTCAACTTCTTTGGTCGACCATGGCGAGGCCTGTTCTGAGTGGAACCTGTTCTGTTAAACCGCTGTATGGTATTGGCCACCGTGCTGCAGCTCAGTTTCGGGGTCTTGACAATCTTTTTATAGCCTAGGCCATCTTTATGAAAGGCAAACAATAATTTTTTTTCAGATCCTCAGAGAGTTCTTTGCCATGAGGTGCCATGTTGAACTTTCCAGTGACCAATATGAAAGAGTGAGAGTGATAACACCAAATATAACACACCTGTTCCCCATTCACACATGAGACCTTGTAACACTAATGAGTCACATTACATGGAGGGAAAATGGCTACTACTTTTTTACTAGGGGTGTACTCACTTTTGTTGTCAGCGTTTAGACATTAATGGCTGTGTGTTGAGTTATTTTAAGGGGACAGAAAATTTACACTGTTATACAAGCTGTACACTCACTACTTTACATTGTATCAAAGTGTAATTTTTTCAGTGTTATCACATGAAAAGATATAATAAAATATTTGCAGAGACTGATGTGAATGTACAATATACAGTATCTCACAAAAGTGAGTACACCTCACTTTTGTGAGATACTGTATATTGTACATTCACATCAGTCTCTGCCCTCAAAGAGATTACAATCCAAGTTCTCTAACTCACATTCATACATACTAGGGCCAATTTAGACAGGAGCTAATTAACCTACCAGCATGTCTTTGGAGAGTGGGAGGAAACCTGAGTACCCGGAGGAAACCCACACAGGCATAGGGAGAACATACAGACTCCAGGTAGGTAGTGCCGTGGTTAGGATTCAAACCATGACCCTGATGCTGCTATGCTGAAGTGCTGGCCACTGTGCTATAGTAAAAAAGCTAAAATGCCGACTTTTCTGAGTTTCAATTGCCCTGGCCTTTACATCCTCCAGCTAGCCAACTGCATCTGCAATAGTGCACTGGCCCCAGCCATAGAGAATAATGGCACACGTTCATCTTCAGCTTGACACATATTTGTAGACACTGCCAGTTCTTGGGTAGGACAGGTGATTGCCAAGTCAGTATCTGAATAGGGGTGTACTTACAATTGTTAACTTGATGAAGGTGGGGTGGGTGTTGTATGTCAGTTTTTGTTCTCAAACTTGCCTTCTCTTACCTTTTTTCTTTTACTTCCTGTTCTTTAAAGATTTGCCATTATTTGATTAAGTCATCTGCAGAGACAGAGCTCTATCCATATTTAGAGAGAATTATAGTAAATTCTCTCATCAGCATTGACTAATTTTAATCAAACAGCTTTGTCTAACGGGTCCTAAGGGACGAGGCATTATCTCCTAAATATATTAGAATCTTAACAATCTATTCCTTCTAGAGAAGTCAGTGCCAATTTTCCTGGGAGTCGGACTTCGATACGTCTTTCTCCACAGAGAAATGGCTTGATATGCCAACAAATCTTTCAAAATATCAATATCAGTTCAGGAGACAGCTCTAAAACTGCACACAAAGTGGTATATGACCCCAACTAAAATACATGTCTTTAATCCTATCAAACCAGCTCATTGTTTTTAGGGGTTGCCCAGATTTAGGCACCTTTGTCCATACATTTTGTAGTTCCAAAAAATGATGCCCTCTGTGGAAAAAGAGTACATCTAAAACTGCCCGTATAGCAGGTTTCTCGATTACTCTTACCTTGTCAATGTGCCTTTTGTTTGCCCTATCCCAGATGTTCGCCTGTCTGTGAGAGCCTGCTTTATTCAGTGTAGCTCAATGGGTTATAGCCCTAAATTGGTGTTCCTATTTGAAAGCACCTTGGGCCCAGGTCATGGCTAGAATGGAGACAATCAAATGAATGGAACATATTTATTACACTATCCATGACTCCATGGTTGTATTCAATAAAAATGTGGACTTATGAAACATTTATTTAAAGAATATCTCATTGCAACAACTAATCAGGTGACTCTGATTACACCTTTTTTTATTAGACCCGATTCCTAAAGTATGGTAGCCTCTGTTCAACTAGTGATACTTGGGAACTCTTTTTTCACTTTGGTCACCCTCATGCTCTCATAGAGACAGTTTTTGTTTGTTGAATTTTTGTGTCCTTTTTTCCATCACCATTGTACAGCACTTGAGGTGGCTGCATGTATGGTCTTTTTTTTTTCTTTAGTAGGTATTTATTTATTGTGCTTGATTTTAAATTAATCTGTATGATGTTTCATACAAAACTCTGTAAAGCCTGTCTGATTGTACATGTATGTTTCTTGACTTCATCTAATAAGACCATTTGTAAACATAAAGTGATTTCTCAACAAATTAAAGCATGGAGACATGGGTGGATGGGTGAGTTTGCTTTAAATATTAAAAATTAATTAAATAGAGTTTTCAGTTTGTGGTGCTCAGATGCAGTTTAGTCCTGCGTTAAAGGAACAATTATTATCAAAATCACATTTCTGATTTACAATTTCATATAGCTTTTTGGGACTCTACTAATGAGATCTCTGTGCTTAAGCTCCTGGGTTTACACATCTGTAGTAAATAGTATGAGGGCCCCCTACTCTGTCTATTGTTTTTTAATTTTAGTATTTTGTATTATAGCATTTGTAAGAGAAGGAGTTGTCAAAAGTGTGCAGGGATACCAAAAACTCCCAAGTGTTTCAAGATGTTCAAGACATTAGAAGCCAGCCCACTAGGATCCCTTTGGCTCTGCCTGTAACTAAACTAACATTTTGGAGCCGACTGGTCATTTTAGGTCAGCAAGTGAAGAGAACAAAAGCCCAAGGACAACTGAACAATTACCATTTCTATGGTTAGGGTTCATTTAAAATATAACTAAACTGTCATGAAAAAATGGGTTTTCACAAATTAGGCAGATGTTTTGTTGGATTATTTTGCAAAAATACTTTGTTGTACTTACTTTGTTGCACTTCCAGTTTTGTGTGCGTGCTGTACAGATGTATGCTCTGATTCTGTCAAGTAGTGAGCAATGCCGATTGAGCTGTCACTAGCAAAGAGAATATTGAAGTCTGCAAACTGGGTGGTCAGATAAATGTGACAATACTGGCCCTGCATGCTTAAAATAAAAAAGCAGCATTGATACCTCCAAACAGGACGTGGCTTGGATAACATTTTGAAAACTTTTTTTGTTTTTACAGAAAGCAAGCCTGAAGATAAAAAAGAACAGAACTAGAAGATTCATTACAACTTAAATTATAATATATCTTTTATACTGTTTGGGTTTAGACACACTTTAAGCTTAGTCATTTGTTTTGTTCTGGAATGCATTTTTTTTCCTCTCTTTGATTTTATCTACACAGAAAATACTGGAAGGAATTGTTATGTTTGTCATGTTTGTTTTTTTAAATTATGTCTTACTAAGTATTTTAACTTTGCCTTTTTTGAATCAATTTAAGAGGTCATAAATCCTTTGTGTAATTGAAAAATGTAGCCCTATGTTATACGAATCATTTAAAATGTATACGCCAGTAGAAAGATCGGCAGTTTGGAAATATTCTCGTTGCTGTAGTTTCTGCAGGGTTAATATTGTCATTCCCAGCCAAAGTCTTTCCTGGCGTGCTGTTTAAGTAAAATTTATCAATTCTATTGGTTCCTGCTGCTAAGTGTGCTTGACTGTGTTCTCCTGCTGAGTGACAAAGCAAATGTTTCAGCGGTAGATGAGCCAATGATCTGCACTGCTGATAGGGAAGAGATAAGGCTGTTACTTGATTACTGCTCTAGTGAAGATCATTAGGGTTATCTGAAAGCATTTTCACCTACACTTGCACAGCTGCTCCAAGTGCCTCTCTTGCCTGGCCACAGAAACTGCAATAGAGGTTCTGTGCCAAAGGCTGCGATAAATGAGATTTAACTCCCACCATCATTATACATTTATAAAGCAGTAACATATTTTGCAAGGCTGTGCATTGGGATTACAAGATAGGATCATGTTTGATCTTTAGCCCAAGCTAGAATCACTTATACATTTGTACTAGGCTCAAAGGTTACTGATCCTAGAGAAGAAAGAAATCTTTAAAGGAAACCTGTGCTACACTGCTTTATTCCTGGCTGCCTGCTGATCCAATGGCTTCAACATTTTATAAAACATTTGGGGTTGATTTACTACAAGTAAATAGGCTGTTAACTTTGCAAGGGGATTTTCCTCATAGCTTACTGAATGAGGTGAAGCTCTACTGACTTCTATTAGCCAATCCTGCACAAGCAAAAATGCTTCTTTTTTTTTTTTTTCTTTAAATCTTATTTTCTGAAAGTTTTCAGTTCTATAAGACAAAATTTACATTTGTAATAAACATAAAAGAGCAAGTGTATAAAAAAACATTTACCAGTATTTGAGGGACAATGTGTATCCATTGTATATTAAGGGTATACATTCCCCAAATATAGTACAATAAGTAGTTTGGTTAAATCAAAATGATAGTTAGGGTTTACATATTCATATATTCTTTTGTTTTAGGGATCACATCTATGTGTATATTGTTTGTGTTACACTAGCTAAATGCAAGGAGGGGAAAAAGAGAGGAGAAAATATAAAAAAAGAAAAAAAAGGTGGGGAAAATAGGGAACTATCAAGGTGAAAGGAGGTAAAAAACAGAGCTGGGAGACATTGATTTACCGATGCACTCCATCAAGACTGGTTAGGGACAGGGACCGAATACCCTTTAGCCGAGGTCAGGAACTCAGTTTAGTCTCTAAACCTGGACCAGGCATTCTAGGTGTGTAAAAAATGTTCTTCTTTTCCCATTTCCTGTGCCAACAGCCATTCCAGGCACCTGATGGAGTCTAATTCAGTTACCCATTCCCCAAGAAAGAGTATGGAAATTGATTTTCATTGTCGGGGAATGACGGCTCTGACTGCAGTGAGAAAGTGTCTAAGCACATCCTTTTTCACTGACTGAAGAGGTCCAGGAATCGTGGACAGGAGGGCCACCCTGGGTGATGGTTTAACAAACATGTATGTTAATTTACAGTATAAATCAAAAATGTTTTCCAAAACATGCGCACGGGGGGCAATCCCACCAAATATGGAGCATGTTTTATTTTGCGGTATGACATTGCCAACATATATCTGATATATTGTGGTTGAAGTGATAGGACAGAGGGGCATCTATACCATCTAGATACCAATTTATATCCTTTTTCTTGGGTTTTCTTGGCTAGTGATATTTTGTGAGTAAGAATAAAGCATTTTTGTCAGTCCAAAAAGGAAAGGGTCTGTTGAATGTCTTTTTCCCAATTCCACATATACAGGGGAAGGTCTGGATGTGCCAATGTTATAAGGATAGCGTACAGTAAGGAAACCGTATATGCAGGTGGTTCCTTCTGTATAAGCAGAGATTTAAAGAGAGTTGGTTTAGTAAGGATGTCTAAGGGCGTTGAGATAGATCGTATATAAGACAGAGCCTGTTGTCTCTGTAACCAATGCGTAGAGTTTCATAGGGAAATCGCCGACGAAGAAGCTATCATTAGAAGTTACCACGGGTCTGACTGGAGAACTTGAAAGATTTTTCTATGTTCCTGTTTACACCAGGGGCCAAACACGGTTGATTGAAAGCCTGGTAAAAAAGCTGGTGTTCCAAAGAAAGGAGTCATAGGGCCTAGCTATTTGGATATACCAAAGGTGGGTATCACCAGGTCCCACATGTGAAGTGTTTGTCAGGTAAGATAAACAGGAATTAAAGGGCCTTTGCGAAGAGTTGGTAAAATCCACGGAAAGGGCGCAAAGATCTATAGGGTTTATACGGCTCTCCAATTGTACCTACAGTTTGGACGAATAGTGATGTATCCAGTCAATAATATGTATAAATATTGCTTCTTTGTTGTAAGTAGAGATGTCAAGTACCCCTGCACCACCTCAGTGTTTTGGTAAAGCCATGTCCTAAAACGAATTCTAGGACGAGCTGATAAATTTGGAAAACATCCGATGGATTTTTTTAAAATATGAAGCCGGAATGTGGATAGGGATCGTTTGGAACAAATATTGGAAACGAGGGAGGCTATCCATCTTAGGACTATTGAACCATAAGAGTTTCTTAAAAGCATAGGAGGCCAAGTGAGTTTTTTGATGTATTGGAAGCAATTTCAAAGAGTACCATTGTGATGCCAAGGCTGGTATCCGAATCCCTGAATAGCGGATAGAGGAAGAACAGGTCTTGAAATGAAAGTTAATTGAGAGTCTCAGCATAGTTGTTTTCGATAAGGAGATATCGAGAATTTCTGATTTATTATAATTAACCTTAAAGTTACTGACTTCTCCAAATCTCTGGAATTCCTGAAGTATGGCGGGGAGGGAAATATGTGGTTGTGTTACAAATAAAAGCAAGTCGTCTGCAAATAGAGCCATTTTTGCATGGAGAGGACCTACCGAAATGCCTGTGATGTTGGGGTTCTGTCTCAAGGCGGTTGCCAGGTGTTCCATTGTAAGAACATATAGAAGTAGTGATAGGGGGCATCCCTGACGTGTTCCATTAATAATTAGTAAACACAGGAGACGAAGATCCATTCACCCTAATTCTAGCCGAAGGCGATTAGTAGAGGGACATAATCCATAAAAGCATATGAGGGCCTAGTTCAATCTGGTAAAGAGAGAGTCTAAGAAAACACAACTAACCTGGTCGAAAGCCATTTCGGCGTGGAGAGGAATATCACAGGTGTGGGCGTAATCCGTTAACAGAAGGGCTTTAAGCGTGTTAGCTCTAGCCTCTTGTCCACTGACGAAGCCAACTTGGTCAAGATGTATTAGTTGCGGCAATAGCAGTAATAGTAATCTGCTAGCTAGAACCTTGGGGAACATTTTTAAATCGACTCCTATTAACAATATTGGTCTATAATTCGCACAAAGGGAGGGATCTTTTTCTGGTTTCAGAATAAGTGAAATGTGTGCCTCCAGGGTTTGCGTAGGTAAGGTAGAATCATTTGCTAAAGAATTAAATACCCTAGTCAAAAAAGAATTAGGGATAGGAGCAAAAAGTTTGTAGAATTTAGGTGTAAAGCCATCAGGACGCAAGATTTTACCCGCTGGTGTATTAACAATGAACTTAGCAACCTTTTCCTCACTAAGTGTATTTTCCAGGTTGTCAACTGTATCTATATCCAAGGTTGGTAGTGGGGTGTCTGCTATTTTTAATGTTTCTTGCACGTGACTGGATATTCTTTGCAAACGGAAGCTGCACCACAATTACTAAGCTCTGGGGCAAATTTCCTTACAAAGTGAAAAGCTGATTTACTGTACCTATTCCAATGGCCAGGATTGTGTGCACTGTGATCAGCAGTTTTGAGTTTGTCTACTGCGTAGTTGTTCTGTGTTAGTGACTCATTACTGAGGGCACTGACAACCAACCTAGCACTTTCTGAATCTGGTTAGCTCACATAGCTTTAAACGAAAAGTGCACTTAAAAATAGTGATCTTATCTTTTTTGTACCCACATTCTCAACCCACTGTAATAACTGAACTCACTCCCCAAATGCATACTTACTTTGCAATCTTGCCTGCAGCCTACATATGTTGGTGTACATACAGCAGCTGATCTTCTATGAACCTGCTTGCATAGAAGAATTCCATAAGCTTCTATGGGTTCATCTCCTGAGCATCTTCTGATGATCTTCATTTGGTGTAAATAAACCTTAGAGGCCATAGGCATTATTTGCAAGGTAAGCATACTGGGGTGCAGTCTAGGTTAGACAATTGAGGGGATAAGTACACTAGAAAAGACTTTCTCTCCATATAGACTATAAACATTGCAGGGATTCTTTAAAACTTGTAGAGTTTTCATTGAATGTGCTGAAGAGGTTGCTATTTTTCTTACTACGTGCTTTTTGAAACCAGCTACTAAATTGGAGGGTCTTTCTTCAATGACCACCTCATAAATCTCAGTATTATACTGTAATAACAAAAGAACTGTTACCTGCATCCCTTTCGATGTGAAGAGTCCCAAGACTTATATCAGAATAAATTCCTATGTCACAGGATACCTTCAGTTTGACAGTCAGTTCTGGGAAAAGCAGTAAATCAATAACACAAACGGAAAATTAGGTAAGTTGTGAAAAGACTCTAAAATACGCCCAGTTTAAAATATTGCAAAACATTTTATTTTTTTTTTATTTTTTATTTTTTTTGGAAAATTTAGAAAATAGTTGTCTGAAGACTGAAATGGCAATTTAAATTTTAATAACAATAAATTATAAAATGTTAAATCATTGTTAGCAAAAGTGTAGATTTTCTTTAAAGACCACCTGTTGCAAGCATTTATTAGATGCACCCACATTAATAAAAAAATAAAAACAATGTGGATTTATTCAATTTTTACATTGAAGCATGCAAAGCATTGCAACTGTGATCAGTGTATCATGAATGCAATGCATAGGTTCCTGCACACTGTTCCCCAGCCCGAGGTCCATACAGAGGTACAGATCTTTGGTCATAGGGCTAGAGGAAGTAAACAATATACTACAATTGTGGTGATGTCACCCATGTGTGCTCCATTGAGAACCATGAGTCTCTCTGCCGCAGTGGCAGATGGGGCTTGTAGCTTTTACATTCACATATCCCTGAATGAAAAATCAGCTATGCAGATGAAGCCATAAACAGCTCTGCAAAATAAAAAACAAACAGGCCTGTGTATGGAAAAGAACCCTGCGATTCAGGTAAGTGGGGGCAAAGGGGGTGTTTTGAGGGTGGGGGCTGGTAAATGTGACCATGCTTTATGTCTCCTACTAACATGGATGTAACATGAAATATAACTAGAAAGGTGGTATATACTTTTAAACCTAAACTCCAGGCAAACTGCTAAGTAGCAGCACATTGATCACCTATCTCCCTGTTATTCTGTTTCCTCCTGCTATCAGTATGCTCAATGTTATTGCATGAGCACTACAGCACAACTGGATGGCTCATTGTGCCGTTCCTCTCTCTCCCAGTATGAACTCTGCTGTACAGGAACTGCGGGAGCATGGGCGTCGGGTAGGGGCAAGGGGGGTCAAGTGCCCCCCCCCCTGGAATCAGGGATCGGATTTTAAATTCAGCACAGTTATGTCTCTATCGAGGTACCGCACCTGGGTGCCACCTGCCAGTGGGGTGGCACCATTAAGGTGCTATCAAGCCCCCCCATCAGTGTAGTGTGACTTTGGGCTCTTTTTCCTGCTCAGTCCAGCAGAGAACTTGGCGGTGCTGTGACGAAAGAAAGGTGAGCTGCGGGCTATCAAAGGTTTCCCCCGCTCAACCCACCCATTCTCCTGTCAGGGAGAAGAGACGGCGGCTCTAACCAGGTTCCCCACCTAGCTTCCTGCCCTGCTCCGTTCCTTACCTATTGGCCATAACTGAGGGCCAATCAAAGGCGACTAGGAGAGGCAAGCTTCATGGGACATGTGGTCCCAAAAGATTGGCCGCCCCATTTTCCACAGGGAGGAGGCTACAGCTCGATCAAGAGAGAGACTGAGAGACTGCGGCCTGGAAAAAAGCTGAGGGAGAGAGTGCTACAGGACAAAGAACGAGGAGTGTGCTGGGCGGAAGCTAGAGAGAGAGCCAGGCTGCCCAGTGCCACCAGAGAGAGTCATGCTGTCCAGCGCCACCAGAGAGAGAAAGACTGAGCCACTACCAGGGTACAGACATGCTACACTACTGAACAGTGTCACCCCCGGGGAACCCAGAGTGAACGATCGTCCAGCCAGAGCGATCACTGCTGTAGTTTCGCTGGGTCTGGTAAGAGGGCCTGTTGGCCATTATCTGTTAATTAACCTAAGGATTGTAATACGTCTGCAGACTCTGATCATAATAATGTGATAATGACATTTTCGAAAAGGGGCGGTGCATGGGTGATCATAAAATTATGCCCCCACCTGAAAAAAGTTCTGCGGACGCCCATGTGCGGGAGGCTGATATCAAGTCAAAATTCAGGTACTTACACTGCCTACATTAAAAAATACAATTAATAATAAGTAAAATAAATTTAAAAATGTAATAATAATTATATAACTGAATTCAGATGTGTCTTTTACATGCCTGCAGTTCAGGTTAAAAAAATAATGTCTTGGTGCTAATGGCATCAGAGGAAATAACTTTACCAATGTTAATAATCATTTTTTAAGATACATGAGTAATCTGTGTTACATTAAAAAACAGAGATTTTCCAGGGACAGGAATAGTATAAGCATTTTTCATCAAATCTGGGACTGTTAATGGAAATAAAAGACAGTTGGCAAATACAAGTCAGCACTATTGACACTGGGGTCACTTATTTTTAAAATATGGACTAATCAAAGTAATTCTTTCAAGTGACACCAATTATTTTGCATTTGCTGACTTAAGGTGTACTAAAAGAAGGGAATCAGTTATGATTGTTGTTAAATATCACAGCCAGTGATGGAGGTTTTAATAGCCTGGCTTTCCGAGCAGAATGCTCATCAGAGCATCACACAAGGTAATGTGCCTGGCCCAGAGCTAGAACCACTTCTGAGAGTACAGCAATTTATTGGGAGCCACATAGTGCAGAAAGGCAGCAACTGTCCTAAAAGGGTTCCTTCAACAAGCATTTTCACGGGCATTCTCCTGGAGGTTCCTTCGCTATGCCAAAACACTTATAGGTGGGTACAGTGGGTGCAAGTTCCAGTTTAACAGTGATCCCTACTATCTATACAAGTAAACTGTTCCTGCCTGTTTTTTGTACCTTAACACTGGAGTTCATCCTGTCCAAAGCAGACGTACCTCTACGGTACAGTAGCATTTCCCGTCAGCTGAACGCCGAGGAGTATTACTGATTTGATGTCCACACCTGTAAAGAAATGGAAATTTAAATAGCTTACAATTAAAACATTTTCCCAAGCCTTTTCAGTTCGATTTATCACTTGATTTTAATGAGAAATGTCTCCAATACACATACTATATACTCAAAGCAGGTGGACACTAAGAAATGATTGGCAAATGGCTTCCAAAATGAAGCAAATATATAGACAGAAGAGTACATGGTGTGTAATATTTTCACTTCTTTTTGCTTTCACTACCCTTTAACTGGGTCATGGGTTTACTTTAGGTCAGGGCTGGGTGACTCATACAGACAACTCCAGACAACTGCATCCCTATGGTTCTGGAAAGTTGGAGAACGTTCTAGAAGCTGGAGGGTGGAGGCTAGGAGGGTTGTTCTGCATACTTAGGGAAGTTTGGCAATCCCCAGGCAGTGGACCAGGCATAGAGTCATGTCAGTAGGAGAGTCAGGTGAAAGATGGAGATGGAATGCTGAGGGCACTGTCATGGCCCTTGAGATGAACCCCCTAGTCCAGGGGGGGTGCTCTGCCTCAGACTGGGGCTAAGGGACTGGCTTGGAAGGATCCTGACAACAGAAGAAGCTTGGAAGGAGTCTTCCCTGAGAGGCAGCGAGAGCAAGGGAGACAGTATGAGTACTACAGCATGGTTCAGGGACTTACAACGGGAGAGATGGCCATATGTAGCAGGACTCTTCACAAGATAGTGGTGTTGCTTTAATCTTCTCTAGCCTTGCCCTGGAAGATCTCGTCCAGTAGACTGGTGAATTTTGTCCAGTAGACTGGTGAAGAAGCAGCCTGGTGGGCTGGTGAAGAAGCAGCCAGGTGGACTAGCATTTTCTGCAGTTGGTAGAGCTGGGATCAGTGTCTACAAGGGAGTTGGAGGTACTCCAGGATGCAGTTTACAACACATTGTGCTACTTTCAAAAGGGACTGAGCGCCCCTAGTCCATAAGGGGCTTTTTCTTTTCTAACAAAGACTGTTAGCTGGAAAGAGAGGAATTAGAGTTGTACAGACTAAGGAAGTGGAATCAATTAATGCTGCACCGAGTAAAGAAGAAGAATCAAATGTTGTACATAGGGAGGAAGCTGGCCCTAGTTTTGCTGCTATCAAGTTGGACATCCCATAATTCCTATTCCCCATCCAAGTTATAACCCCCCTAATAAAACATCATAACAAACCTCAAAGACTGTTCCTTGTCTCTGGAGAAAGTGTGGAAGTTACTTGCTGCCTGGCTATGCAGCAGTTGGGAACCCTGTCATCTGCAACCCCTACGGGGGTAGTGCTACACTTAATTATGGTGACTGCCAGGTTATCATTCCCTATTTCTATTTTTTAATTATGCCATCCATTTTACATGTTTTTTCCATATGCTCGTGCACAGTGCATACTCTAAAACATTGTCATAGGATAACGCCAATATTATGTTTAAAGTGTAACAGTCCAATTTCATATATCAAAATTTTGCACAAGAGTTGCTAAGAAATTTAACAATAGCTTCATTAATGTAGTAAGCTCTACAATGACTGACATATGTGTCCCATTGAAGATCTACCTTTAGTAGGCAGATTTTTTTTTTTTGTTTTTGTAGGTCTGAGAAATGAATAGTGAGTAATGATTTACTTTATTGCCCATTACTTAAATTGGTATTTTTCTGGACATGGGATCTTACACATACATGTCTGTTTTACCTTATATTACAATAAGAAAAATCATGCCATTGGTGCTAAATGGTTAGAACTCTTCTTATGCAGTATAGGGGTTCTGTGGAGTTCTGTGTTCAGGAATACTGTCTGCGTTGATTGTGTTACTTACTTTATTCAATTATATAGCTTTATTAAATTAAAGCTTTATTCAATTATATAGCTTTATTAAATTTCACAAACACTGAAGCATTTGTATCAGTCCCTACCTACCATCAGAGTGGCACTGTGCCTATCACTGTTATATGCACATATTAGGCCCTATTTGGTGAGGGGGGAAATGTGTATTTGGGTTGAAGAAAAGCAAAAGGAAGGAAGGATCATTGAATCTAGCCAAGTACAACTCACGCAAACCACAAACACTAAAAGATTCATTTGCATCAAGATCTGAGATGTAAATGACTGAATAGTAAAACACAACTCTTCAAGTTTACATCAAACTCACTGATGTGAACCACAACAAATAAAACACATAGGAAATAGGACAATGAGACTGTGCATACAGATTACTCCTAATGTGTTGCCAGTGGCACTATTAGCTTTAAAGTAACTAACATAGCTGCGATCATTTTTTAAAGTTGAAGGGATTTATTTGGCAGTAAATCATTTACGTTAAGCAATTTTTAACCCTGCCACTTCTTCCAGATGAGCTGCTACAAACAAAGCCTTGTATTACTGTACACTGTGCTTGAAGTTGCATGTTTACAAATATTCAATTTTTCTGCCCTGTCATTGCAAGCTTTTTAATGGGGTGTTTGGGGGGGGGGGGGCAATACAATACTCCAGTCATCCTTGGGAGCCATAGTGTGAGTTGTATTCTGTATTCTACTTGTTGTTAACTGGAAGATGAAATCATAACCCACAACAACACTACATTGTGCAATTTGCTAGGTATAAATGGTTTCATATTAGGCACTACCAGGCCAGGATTGCCACAAAGACAACATAGACAAAGGGGTTGGGTGGCAGGGTTCCCAGGAAGGTGAAGGGCACACAGCCACACCTACATCTTGTTGCTCTTAAGAAGCCCATAGATGATTTGTTTTTCTTACTTGTATTATGGGCGGAAGGAAAGAAAACTGCTTGATTTACCCATCAACACAGTCAGTGTTGATGTGGGAATACCTCCTTCAGCGGTATTGTGTTCTGCTGGGGGGGGGGGGGTCATGGGGAGCCTTCACGGACAGTAGAACACAATGATTACTGCTAGTCGCTATAGCCACTGGCAGTTATTGCATGTAAAAAGTCTGACAGGCTGGTTGTACCCAAGTCGATTAATGGCTTGACTTCAGTACAATCAGCTTGCCCATAGATGGATCGAATGTCGTTTGGTCCCTGCTGAACCAGCAATATTTTGACCCATGTATAGCCAGCTTAAGTATCACATTTCTTCTTGCCAGGGAGCCCATACACAGTTTGTGCATTTTTGTTGGTGAGGTAGTAGATTGCATAGTTTTAGTTTACCTACTTGGAATTCACGCTAGCACTTTGATAACTTTTATACTTGCTTGTTTTAAATGTTCTGACACAGCGTGGACCCTTCCATGCTCTATACCCACAACCTTGGTGTGCTTTGTGTGGCTATGATTTTGTCAAAGTGGCACCAAGGCTGGGCATAGACGAGTCAAAATCCGAACATTCTGTCGATCGAAAAAAAAATGGTGCGTATGATTGTACCATCATTCGATAAATACTTCTAAAAAAAATCCAGCATGTTGGATCAGGCACTTTCGCTTGAGGTATGAAAATCGAGTGTTGCAGCTGGCACACTAATGTGACAAAGAATTTTCGTTCAGTTTTTGACTTGTCTATGGCCTGCTTAAGACTCGTCAGTCAATTTAGGCTGGGCTTAGGGGTATAAATTTTGCACTGGGTATGACTGGTGCTGTCTGATGGATGATAAGCATCTAGTGTTAGAAAACCATCAAATGTGGTTGATTTACTAAAAATGGAGTACACAAATCTGGTGCAGCTGTGCATAGTAGCTTTTTAACTTTGCATCAACCAATCAATATGTGTACTCTCTGAGAACATACTATAGTTTAACTATTTACCCAAAAAGGTAAAGTGGTTCTAAAGCCTAAACATTTTTACCTTAATGATTGTACCATCATTCGATAAATACTTCTAAAAAAAATCCAGCATGTTGGATCAGGCACTTTCGCTTGAGGTATGAAAATCGAGTGTTGCAGCTGGCACACATATATTGTTTAATAAAATATATGTTTTTTCTATAACTGTGAGTGCCTTAAAATCCACCTAGGGGGTTTCTCTCTGGTCTGTTAAATTTGGATGTGGCACCCTATAGGGACATTTGCACTATAATCTTTTGGACACCCAAAGAATGACTTTGCAGGAAGTAAATGTAGCCGCCATAACCCCTTGAGGGGCGGTCTTGACTTTTGGGCTTACCAGTTACCTCCTCTTGGCTTCTCGGTGATTGTCTAGGGGTTCCCAGGGTTAGTACCCAACAACTTCAGATGCTGACACATAAAAGTCCTTTTCAAGGTTTTTATTTGCAGTGGTAACATCCAACACAACACAGTCTCTGATGGGAATAGAGGGCACGGGTGACAAAACTCAGGCACTTTGAACCGCTGACATCTACTGAATGTCTCTAATAAACCCAGAGAGTAGCCACTCGCATCTGGGTGCTTCACTGCCGGATAAACCTCTAGCCAGAGATCTAGCAGCCAACATGTGATCCGGAAACTTTGCTAAGTCTCTGCCACAGACTAGATTGTAACTGAAGATAAGTAGGAACCTTTCTCACAGTACCTGGAACTCTCTCTGTCTCCTTGGTGATACTGTGGAAATGTGGATTCTTTAGTGTCCATACAACTCAGCTCCCAGGCTCTTACTGAGCAGCCAGCTTGTTGGCCCTCCTCCGAAGAGTCCTCCCCTGGTCACTTGTACGAGTTGCCGTGTCCCTCCAATACCGAGAGCACACGGGACACCTTTGAATCCTCCTTCAGTTACTGGGCCTCGGACTAGCCAGTTCCGAGACTCGGGAACAGACGGATCCATGCCCCAGACCATGAGGGCCTGTGTGGTCAGATTGACCATGCCTGCGGGACGGCAAACGATCCTAGGCCCGGGACCCCTCGCAGGGCTACCCTGGACCAGAACCAGGAATCAAAGCCGCAGCCAAACCCTCAAACCGGTCAATCTGGTCATATTGAAAAATCAAAAAGTTTTTTTTTATCATTGCAAATATGTGTAAAAAGGGCATAATTCATCAAAATGCACAGTAGGCAATGTGATTCCTGTATTATACATATTCTAAAAAACTGTGTAGAATGGGTTCTATAAACAAATTAAACACAATAAAAATATCTAAGCAATTTGTGCGCATATACTGTACACACACACAAATGTACATGTTTGATTCATTAATAGATTTAATTTTACTGTTGAAATATACTGACAACATACCCATTTTCCCATCATGTAATGATGTTAGATTGTATAAAAAAATATCACTGTAATACTACATCTGTTCTTGATAAAAAATAAAAAAAAATGACATAATATGAAAAGGGTCTGCACGAGAAATCCAGTGTAAAATCTGTTGCTCTAGAAAGGATAAACTTTTATTTTGAAGCCCAATTTCTTGTGTTTCAAATGCGATAGTTCTTTGTGAATGGGACCCTTTAATGTATAGTCTCACAAAGTAGCAAAATGTATAGCAAGGAAACAAAAAAAAAGAAAGATGCCATGGAAATGAAGGAAGGGAAAAAGAGGCGAATATGCAAAGCAGGACACTGCGACTGTTTACTTTAACACACAGATGCACCCATGAGTCATTTCCTTTCTGAAACCGCTTTAATCATTTTTTCTGACGTTCGCAAAATGAAACCTATAAAGCAGTAAGTGGTGTATTATACACAAGTGATTTCTGTCAGCGCGTCTTATAAGCGGCGCAAAGACTAAATATTGCATTTTGTTTGGTAAACACATTGTTTATTTCCCTAACAGGTGTCCCAAAGAACAAGTGACATACAATTATACTTATATTGATGTGGATTAGGTGGTGATGAATGACTTTACAAAATGTCTGGCCTGTTAAACATTACTATCCGTATGTTTAATGAAAGTGGGCTGAGCATTGCTTATGAATATATGACGGCGCTCGGATCCTATTTATTGTTATCTATTATTTATGGACTGTCAACAGTTTCAGGAAAGCTGTTGAAACAGCACATTTTCTTAAAGCTGAACCACAGACAGATGTGAAGACAGCGTTTAGTCCAGTTCTGCATTCACTAAAAAACATTAAATGTATTTCTAACACAGCTAGTATAAATATTCAAATATATTTTTAGGGTCCTTCACTCATAAGCATGCGTGCATTTTTATATAAACTGTATTGTCAAAAGTATTGGGACACGTACATGAACTTTAATGGCATCCGTAGGGTACAATATTGAGTTGGCCCACTCTTTGCAGCTATAACATCTTCATCTCTTCTGGGAAGGCTGTCCACAAGGTTTAGGAGTGTGTCTATGGGAATGTTTGACCATTCTTCCAGAAGCGCATTTGTGAAGTCCGGCACTGATGTTGGACAAGAAGGCCTGGCTCGCAGTCTCCGCTCTAATTCATCCCAAAGGTGTTCTCGCAGGTTGAGGTCAGGACTCTGTGTATGCCTAGTTACTCCACCCCAAACTAACTCATCCATGTCTTTATGGACTTTGCTTTGTACACTGGTGTGCAGTCATGTTTGAACAGAAAGGGTCCAACCCCAAACTATTCACACAAAGTTGGGAGCATGAAATTGTCCAAAATGTCTTGGTATGCTGATGCCTTAAGAGTTTCCTTCACTGGAACTAAGGGCTCAACCCCTGAAAAACAACCCCACACCATAATCCCCCCTCCACCAAATGATTTGGACCAGTGCACAAAGCAAGGTCCATAAAGACATGGATGCGTGAGTTTGGGGTGGAGGGGCTTGACTGGCCTGCAACCCGATAGAACACCTTTGGGATGAATTAGAGCAGAGACTGCAAGCCAGGCTTTCTTGTCCGACATCAGTGTCGGACCTCACAAATGAGCTTCTGGAAGAATGGTCAAACATTCCCATAGACACACTCCTAAACCTTGTGGACAGCCTTCCCAGAAGAGTTGAAGCTGTTATAGCTGCAAAAGGTGGGCCAACTCAATATTAAACCCTACGGACTAAGACTGGGATGTCATTAAAGTTCACGTGCATGTAAAGGCAGGTGCCCCAGATACTTTTGACAATATAGTGTATATATACATTACGGCATTTCTGCATTTTTGTTCATTTCAATGGGCCTGCTTAAAAGTGTAGTCTGGGATTCCATAATAAACCTATATACTGTGCTCAC
This sequence comes from Lithobates sylvaticus, assembly GCA_028564925.1. NCBI lineage: Eukaryota > Metazoa > Chordata > Amphibia > Anura > Ranidae > Lithobates > Lithobates sylvaticus. Next base: position 139,344,691 of record CM053026.1, read on the forward strand.
CTAGGTGGATGCTGAATCTGTCCCCCACTGCCTCTACAAGGAGAACTTAGTGATCAAAGACAACTGATTGCTCAGTTCTCGGTCTTCAGTGAGCACAGAGTGGGGACTGTCAATCACCAGCTCTCTGTTCTGCCCCTCCAGTGCTCACCGGAGCACAAGGCTGTGGAAGGAGCAGGAGTGGCTGGCACTGACAAACTGACCCAGCTGCCGCTCAGGCATCTGGGTGGATCCCAACATTAAAGTCGGTATACCTCCAGAGCCTGGAGTGATGTCAGCTGACAGCAGACAAACACTGTCGGTTGAACTTGGGTCACAGGAGAACAGAACTAAGTGCACTCCTGGGACCCATAGGAGAAGCAGGGTGAGAAGAGCTATACTTCTCCTTTAAACAACAACTTTTATTTTATCACTGTCCTGGAGTGGCAGCAACCTCCTTACATTCTTAAAGTGTAGCTCCACCCAAAAGGGGAAGCTCCGCTTGTTCGCAACCTCGCCCCCCCCCCACATTTGGCACTTTTTGTGGGGGAACAGGGGCCTGATTTTACACACATCCAGGTAAGATCGCCACGGCGATATATGAGTATTTCCCGCCCTTCCTCCTTTCTCGCGCTGCCTTCTGGGACCCACACAGATCGGGATCATTCAGAAAGCGCAGTGCAACTCGCGCATGCACAGTTGGAAGGCTGAAGGCTTCACTGCCGGTTTCCCTTAGTGAAGATGCCAGTGCCTGAAAATGAAGCCGGTTGACATCGCTGGTTTCCTGGACAGGTAAGTGTCAGTGGCGGACCGTCCATTAAGGATATGTATCATAGATAGATTCATGCATAGCATGAATCTATCCATGGCCGCCGCGGCCACCCCCTAGTCAGGTGTCCGGTCCCTTTTAGGATGTCGGGTGCCTGAATTACAGAGGCGGAGGTGTTTTTTGAAGCACCTGATTAGAGCCATAGGCTCTAATAGGCTTCAAAATAGGGTGGACTCGTGGCGCAGAGCTTTGTGCTCGGAGCCCACCCAGATGTGTTAGAAAAGCAAACGAATATTCCCTTTTCTAACACTGAACTGTGCCTCCACCAATCAGGAAGTGCAGGTCTAATAACCATCACCTGATTGGCTGAAAGGACATGCACTCATATTGGACGCCTAGCAGGAAGAAAGAAGAGACACATGGAGGAAGCAGCTCGCCACTGCTTGACCCGCTGCCCATCCCACAGCTCGCAGCCGTCACCCGCTGCCTGACCCACCACCAAGATGGGGTAAGTGCCAGTCAGACAGCGAGTGGGCGGGCGGGGGGTCACAATAGCTGCATTTGATGGGCACAGTGGCTGCAATTGATGGCACAGTGGCTGTATTTGATGGGCATGGTGGCTGCATTTGATGGACACAGTGGCTGCATTTGATGGCACAGTGGCTGTATTTGATGGGCATGGTGGCTGCATTTGATGGACACAGTGGCTGCATTTGATGGGCACAGTGGCTGCATTTGATGGCAACAGTGGCTGCAATTGATGGCACGGTGGCTGCATTTGATGGGCACAGTGGCTGCAAATGATGGGGTTTTTTTTTTCAGAATTTTTCTGCGTAGTGCAAGTTGAGTGTAACTTTGATAAGGTTTGTATTTTCCTTGGGGCCAAAATTTAGCTGGAATCTCACCAAAGTAATGCAGGAACCTTTTACAAAATCCCTCTGTGCTGACTCACATTGATGTGAATGGACACCAGTGAAAACAATGTGATTTCCCTCAAGTCGCATATGATGGGGGCAGCACAGTTGTGTAGTGTGTAGCACTCTTGCCTAACAAGGGATGCTGGTTCAAATCCCAACCATGACACTACCTGCCTGGAGTTTGTCCGTCGTCACCCGATCCGATCCGCAGACGGATGGAAAAATAGCTTTTTCCTCCGTCACACTTTTTCGGATCGGATGTCAGCAGACATGTCACCGCTGACATCCGTCCCTCCATAGGGGTCTATGGAGGTTCGTTCAGGTCCGCCAAAAAAACTGACAGGCGGACCTGAACGGACCGCTCGTGTGAAAGGGGCCTTAGGGACCTTAGATTCTCCTTGAGGGCAGGGACTGATGTGACTGTACAATGTATAGCACTGCGTAAATTGACAGCGCTATATAAGTACCTTAAATAAATTAAAAATAAAATATGAAATCACACCGGTGTGAACCAGGCCTAAAGCAAACCCAAACACAAAAATGTATGCTGCCATGCAAGCTGATATAATCCATGTAATGAAGATAGATTTGCATGACAAGGATGAGATATCAGGTGAGCCGGGATGCATAGGAGAGCTCGAATATTTGGGAAAAATCCCACCCTTGGACACGGCTCTATTCATCTGACATGTACACCTGTTATTTAGTGCTTGTCAGGTTATTTCTTATTTCTTTCTCCTGAACAGTACTGCATGCTGTCAGTTCATTACTGCTTGTCTCTGTAAAGCACAGATCAAGAGCTAATTGGAAGAAATTATCCAACTCACACATCACCTGTGAGAATAAGCTTCTAAAGCCCCCTGCTGCCAATGGTCACATTTCTTTTGTAGAGAAAATGCTGCACAATAGCTTGTGTGCCATGCTATGATCTCCTCCCTATTAGTTATTAAAGCTCCATCACAGCCATGGGTCATACAGAGGTGATTAAACCAGTAAAAGAAAAGGCTGGTTAGCTTTGCATTACAGAGCACCCCAGGTTTTAGGGGTACTAAGAGGCTGTATAGGGGATCAAGAGCAGCGTGCAGGTATCTAGAGGCCCCTGCTTATCAGTGCAAGTGGCACTTTCATTTTCCCCCCCTATGGGTTTGTATTATTTTTTAGGATTGTACACCTCCATTTAATATCAATCACCAGTGGAGATGAATGGGAAATTACACTAAATATTTATGTTTACTATTATAGTGTGATATATTTGTTAAGTGTTATATACTGTATACCCAAGATGATCTATAGTTTATGTAGAAAATACATGCATGTAAATCAATAGATTGTCACAAATGGTGGTCTTTGAAAGGGTACAAAATAAGGTGCTAGATTTGCTAAAGAAGTAGAATGGGTGTTCTTATACTTAGCCCAGTAAATCAGTGTATACTTCAAATGCCTAGTGATATACAGGATAATTAACCACTTAAGGACCGAGCCTCTTTTTGAGATTTAGTTAAAGCTAAAAACAAGTTAAAAACATTTTTTTTGCTAGAAAATTACCCAAACATTATACATTTTTTTTTCTAACACCCTAGAGAATAAAATGGCGGTCATTGCAATACTTTCTGTCATACCGTATTTGCGCAGCTGTCTTACAAGCGCACTTTATTTGGAAAAGATACACTTTTTTGAATAAAAAAATAAGACAACAGTAAAGTTAGCCCAATTTTTTTATATTGTGAAAGATAATGTTACGCCGAGTAAATTGATACCCAACATGTCACGCTTCAAAATTGCACCCGCTCGTGGAATGGCGACAAACTTTTAGCCTTAAAAATTTCCATATGCGTGTTTAAAAAATGCGTGCATGTTTAAAAAATTCTATAGGTTGCATGTTTTGAGTTACAGAGGAGGTCTAGGGCTAGAATTATTGCTCTCACTCTACCAATCGTGGTGTGTGGTTTGAACACCGTTTTCATATGCGGGCGCTACTCACATATGCGTTCGCTTCTGCAGGTGAGCTCGGTAGGACGGGGCGCGTTAAAAAAAAAAAAAAAAAAGTTCTTATTTATTTTACCTTTTATTTTTTATTTTTACACTGTTCTTTTAAAAAAAAGAATGTTTCACTTTTATTCCTATTATAATAAATAGGGATGATCTCAGGCACGTTTGCACAGCCCGCGTGCAGAGCCCGCCAGGAAGTTGGCACTGCGCTGCGCTAATCACAGGCAGTGAGACATTGTCCCGATGTGCGGCTGCAGAGATCGGGAAATGTCTCACTGCCTGTGATTAGCGGAGCGCAGTGCCGACTTCCTGGCGGGCTCGGTACGTGGGCTGTGCGAACATGCCAGAGCGCATCCTTAATAAGGAATGTGAACATCCCTTGTGATAGAAAAAAAGCATGACAGGACCTCTTAAATATGAGATCTGGGGTCAAAAATACCTCAGATCTCATTTATACTAAAATGAAATAAAAAGAAATAAACATTTTCTGTCATTTAAATAAAAAATTTTTTTAAATGGTCCTTTAAGAGCTAGATGGGAGATGGGTGGGGGCCATCTTCCCCTCACTCGTCTCCATGCCACTGACGTGAGAGGATCCGATCACCTCCGCCGCTCTCAACGGCTCCGGTAAGCTGCGCCATTAAAAGTGATCTCACGGCGAATCCCCCGCAGAGACCACTATTATCGGAAACCGGACCGATGGCCCAAATCCGCTGCAGAGACCACTATTATCGGAAACCGGACCACTGGCCGAAAAAGAGGATAACGGGGTTATGGCAGCATGCTGCTGCTATAACAACAATATTCTTCAAACTTAGGACATATATCGGCGTGCGGCGGTCCGGAAGTGGTTAAAATAGTAACTTCCCCTGCATATTACTAAATGCACCTGTACCATTAGAGATTCAAAGTTGCCATTGGTTAAAAATGCTAGTTGTCTGGCTGTCATAAACATACAATGGTTTCACTGCATGCTGGAGCACATACCTGGAACAGATCACATTGAAAGTAGAACTCCAGATGTCCATTCTTGTTTCAGCTCAGTGACTCAAAAAGTAGCAGCAACATGACAGCCAGGTAACTAGAATTTTGTGAAGGAGGAATCAGTATTGTCAGCATCTGTAGTTTCACCGCAGGTTTCCTTTAAAACAAACACAGATTAATTTTAATAAATCCCCTATATATGCATTCCTGTCCATGCAAAAGATAAGGTTAATAGAGGTACAGTGACCACAGTAAAATGTAACATTATTTCATTTAAATAAGTGAATGTCCGTGCTTGCACTGCTCAATTAAACTGAAATTTATCCAATCTAATATTTTAATTTTGGGTTTAATTTTGGGTTTAAACTGCCACTTTCCAGGATCTCCAGGACGTCCTGGCAAGGTCCTTTCCTGAAGTAGTTTGTGCCTACTCCCTTTTCCATAAAGACATACCATGTTACTTTCATGCAGCTGGATTACTAATAGGGAAATTTCCACCTTTAACAAACACAAGCAATCCCTTTCACCCATTAACTCGACTTGAATATTGGTGTGGAAGGCTGCTTTGGGTGGGTAAACTGTGCCTGGCAAGGGTATGCTGCTGTGAGTAAGTGTATCTGAAAAAGATACGTATTGGGGATCCTGAATCACTGCCTGAATGCTCATAAACAGGTTTGGAGCTCTCAATGCTTATAGTTTATTACAGAAGGTTATCAATACTTACCCTAAGAAGATGGACTTTGTCTTTAATAGCTGTACCCAAGATCCCTTAAAAGTTAGCTGTCATCGCCAAAGGGCAAATAGTCCTCTGTAGAGGTCATTGGTCCCCCCAAAACAGTCAGGCACTGTTCCTTGGGTAACAATACCTCTATACACTGGGACCTGCTGCTCTTTTAAGATTAGGAAAGTTTTCAGATGACACTTACGCCATGCTACCCAAAAAATGACTCTCATTTTTGCATTTTTCCTTCATTTCCTAATCGTCCCTTCTCTGCCAGTATAGGGTTAACAGAGCACCTGAGCACCTTAACTTCATTCGTAAGCAACATACTTATTTTAGGGTTTGTGTACAGATACCGTATATGCAGGGAGTGCCGGAGTCATTATTTCCTTTGTTTGGCACAGTTCACAAACAGTTGCATTGTTGCTGCTTATGGGGCTCTCTAAACCTACTGGAGTGTACAATGATGATGAGGCTCAGGCACTTCCCATTGCCTGTGCACAATTAACATAAAACAAAGAATAACATATACTGTAGTGCCTATGGAAAATGCAGTCATTTAAGTATATTATATTATTATATAAAATGTTAGTTTGTAAGAATTGAATGATTTTTTTACCACCATGATTATTCTCATCTTGGTCCATAATCCTTGAACTGATCACACTCATGCAGGAGAACGTCCAAAAGAGCAACTGTAAAATAAGCACAACTGTAAAAAAAAAATGTCAGCTGTACTGGAGGCTGGTTTTGCTACATAATTGTAAAAGCTTGGCTACCCGTCCTGAATGATACATTCCTCTTAGTCATTCTTGCAGTCTGTTACAGTTAATGTTCCTTTTAATACAACTCCCCTTGCTGCAAACTCCGAATCCGAACAGGGAAATCTCTGAAGCTAATTTTTTGCAGAAGTGTCAAAACACTAACAATACAAGCGAGTTCTACTGTAGATACTGGATAAGCAAGATTATATAGATAGCTATAAATCAAAATGTGCAACATGAGTTTACAATGTATCCGAGACTAATCTGAGGATTCAATAAAACAAAAGTGGGAAGATTTGCTGTTTCACTGAACTTTTTGTATAGCAAAAATAATGCATACTCATATTTTACAGCTTGAGCATTGTTACCTAGGTGTTATCTTACTAGGGAACTTGCTGACAGTTATATTACTAGGAAAGAAACATTACATGGGAACTATAGTGGTTTTGTACATATTTTCTTTAATATAGCCAGGAGTCAGGGCAAAATCTTTTCAATACAGAAACATTGGAGAACTGACTCATCCCCATCGTATGGCTCTGTCATTTTATTGAGACAACCTGTCTGAAAGGAGGAGATCATGTGCGCTCCCTTTAGAAAACCCAAGATGCTCAGGGAATCCTTCGCCACTACTAGTCTTTGATGTCAGACCTGTTTTCAGATCTTTATTTTACCAGATGTACAATGCCAGACAAAATGTCACAAAGTGTTATACATCAGTTACTAAAGTTAGTAAAAAAAGAAATGGTGGGGGTTGAGGACAAGAGGCTCTTTGCTTGCTTTGAGGTTTAAAGTGGAACTTTAGTCAGAAAATTAAGTCCTGCTAGATCACTTCGGGTTGGCCCCTTGTGCAGGTATAGTAAAACATAAAATCATAAATCTCACCTGGCTCTGCACATGTTCAGTTGCTCTCTATTTTTAGGCACTGCCGATTGGAGAGGCCGATCTGCTGACAGCCTTAAAGCGGAATTAAACCCTCCTATTCTCTACAGCCAAGGAAGCTGCTTCTGTTTTATCTGCAGCTGCCATGGTGCTACACGTGATCAGTTATGACACCACCCATTTCATGGTTTGGCAGTTTGGTTGAGGACACAAACAAATATGACAGTTAGCAATCCCGGCATTCCAGGAATGTAACTGTTTTTTGAAACTGTTAAATTGATGGGTTTAGTTAGTTCGGCTTTATCATTTAATGCTGTTCATAGGCTCTGGGCTACAGCAAAATGGCAGCCTCCAGCAAGAGGAAACAGGAGCAATGCTGGAGGCCAGTGACGTCACTAGGTTTGGTGTTACCTGGTGTGGTGAAACATGGTGTCACCACCACTGCATATAATGGCAATAGTAGTGATGTTAACAACTATCAGGCAACTAGCAAATTTGAATAACAATATCATATGAAAATAATGGAACTCAAAGTTTAAACTTTTGGTCATCACTCCAAATCCTGCACCTTCACACCTCAGATGAGCCCTAATTCCTGTACCTTCACACCTCGTATGAGCCTCAATTGCTGCCTCATCACGTCAGATCAGTGCAATTCTTGCACCTTCACCCCACTTCCTGCACCTTCACACCTCAGATCAGTCCAAATTGCAGCACCTGTAAATTAATAGTTGCCAATAGCTGATTAATTATCAGTCCAAAATAAGAGCAGGGAGCTCAAGGAATCTGACTCAACACCAGTACCAAATCTAGCCTGTCTGATGTGAGGGAGCAATAAAAAATGTCAGGGGGCAAAGGATAGGAAGTCAGCAGGGCAGAGGATAGGGTCAGCAGTTTGTAGGGTAGTATACAAAGGTCAGCTGGGCAGAGAATGGGAGGTCAGCATTGGAGTGTACAGGAGTCAGCAAAGCAGAGGGCAGGGGGCAATAGGGTGGAGAACAGGGTTCAGCCAGGTGGTCAAGAGCTGCAAGAAGGGCAAAGGACAGGGTGTCAGCAGGGCAGTGTACAGGCACTAGCAGTGCAGAGGATGGGGTCATCAGGGCAGTGTACAAGTGTTAGCAGGGCATAAGACAGGGGTCAGCAGGCATCAGCAGGGTATAGGATGGGGTTAATGGGGCATAGGACGGTATCAGCAGGGCATATGATGGGGTAAGCAGGGCAGAGGATTGGCTCAGAAGGAAAAAGGATGGGGTAGCAGGGCATGGGACAGGGGTCAGCAGGGCAAAGGATGGGGTCACTGCTGGCAGGGCTCTCAACAGAGTTGCTCTTCCCCACACTGCACACAGCTGAGGTTGGTGTAGCTGGCTGTTGCAGTTCTGCTGCCTTTCCAATTAGAGGATTTCATAGGTCAGAACTGCAACAGCTAGCAACACACTTTGCAGATTGTCTGTACAAGAATCCAATCTCAGCTGTGTGGGTAGGAGCAGCCCTGCTGTATGTCCTGTGTGAGGCTGAGTGAGGCTGAGTGCAGTCTGAGGGTGGGGGGGGGGGCTTACCAACTCGAACACAGCATTCATGGGGGGAAGGTGCACTACCCCCTAGATCCAGCCATTATCAACACTCCAGCTGAGTGGGGGTGGGTGGGACGGGGTGGGTGGGACACCCCTGTGTAGCCGGCCATACCCCCCAGCCGGATTTGTTGATGTCTGGCATGCTTGCCAGGGGTTGCTTGAGTAGATGGAAACTCAAGTTACAGGGAGGCCACACAGGTCCCCTGGCGAATGGGCAGGATCGCCAAAGCGACCCCTGACATTACGCTCATGGTGTCACCCCTCTGGTGGGTGTCACCTGGGTTCGGTCCACACCCCCCTGCACCCCCATAGCAATGCCACTGCTGAAGGCAATTTACAGCACACATTAATTTTGGTAGCATAATTATTAATGTGGAACATATGTTCCTTACTAAAGAACATTGTTTTTTTATCAAGTTGTTATGGGTAAGGTATAGTTTTTTTTTGGTTAATCATTAATGGCATGATCCCAAGCTGATTTAAATACTCAGTTTGATGCTAGGTCCAGCATTGGTCCATCTAGGAAGACCAAGTGCTTTTCAATGTCATTCATTTTTCTTGTTGAAGAACCACCATGGTATCTTGCTAATCTTTTATTCATATCTTTGTAAAGGAAGGGGTTTAGCATGCATGTACTGCTTTAGTCTGTGGGGGAAAAAAACACAGACCATTGGGCAGATGTCTCGCCATCATTAAGCTTTGAGTGATATTTGCCCATCTATAGTTAGCCTTAGCTATGTGAAACCTAGGTGATTTTCGAGGCACCTACAGCCATTGAGGAAGGGAACATGTTGCGCAAATGTTCCCCCTAGAATGCCAATTAATTTTAGCTGCCTTACCCTTAGGACAGTCATGTACAAAAGCTCCAGTTTCTTCAACTATATTTTCTTAAAGCTTAAAGAACTGAACTACGGTGCAATCATTAGGAGCACTTTTAAAGCCTGCAAGATGCTAGTGAGAGTTTCTATACTAGGAAGTTCTATTTGAATTGAATTATAACCTCTAAGGTATATATATAAAAAAATTGAGAAAGTTAAAAAATGATTTTCTGTAAAAATAGCATGAAGCAAAGTTGCATGCTATAATTTTGAGTGACAACCTATATTATAGCACAGAGTGAATAGATAGTCGAAAACCTTTGCTTGCAAAAAAGACTTGTACAGCACCTCTACAGTCAGAGTTAAAAATAGCAGCGCAGTTTAAGATGATATAGTAACGTGGATCTGAATAACAGTAGGTAGACCAAACCACCAAATGATTTTAACTTGGTGAAAAAGAACAAGAAAAGCTTGACAGGAAAAAAAAAGGTTTAATGTAAAAAAATATATATATATTAAATATATGCCTTACCTTCACCCCTGAGCATGTCAATTCACACACAGTAAATCAAGTTTTTTTTTAAATCACTTGGAATAGGTTTGGTGGGAGCCTGTCTTATATTTGACAATGTTTATTTTTGGACACCAATTTAAAATAATTAAAATGCAACGTTAAATCATTTAGAATAAATATATTTTAGGTAAGGGTAGACACTGGACTTTTGAATCACCCAATAACTGTTGTCTCTCATAAAAAATAAGATTTCTCAGAGTTTTCAGCATTGTCTCATCTGTGGTGAAGCCTCACCCCTATGCCCCGTACACACGATAGGATTTTCCGACGGAAAATGTTTGATAGGAGCTTGTTGTCGGAAATTCCGACCGCTTGTAGGCCCCATCGGACATTTTCCATCAGAATTTCCGTCACACAAAATTTGAGATCTGGTTCTCAAATTTTCTGACGACAAAACCAGTAGTTCTTGACGTTCGCAATTTCTGACCAACTTTGTGTGACCGTGTGTATGCAAGACAAGTTTGAGCCAACAAACATCGTCCGTCGGAAAAAATCCATGGATTTTGTTGTTGGAATGTCCGATCAATGTCCGATCGTGTGTACGCGCCATTACTATTGCACTATATTGTAATGTAAAAATCATTAAAAAAAAAGAAGAACTCCAACAATGAGAATAGCAATGCTACTGTACTGCCCAAAGTAGTTGTACAAGTCTGGGGACTTAGCAAGAGAGATGTCACCACTGGAGTGACTGAGACGTATTAGAGACTGGAAAAGAGTGGTAGACTGACCTTTTATACCCAAATTCCTTGGACTTGGCAGATCCTAAAATGACAGAAAAACCAAAAGATGATAAGTGTGAATGTTTGATAAGTGGAGCTTTCTTTATACTCACTTCTTCACCTAAACCAGCCTTTCTCAACCAGGGTTCTATGGGGCCCTAGGGTTTGTCCAGAGGAAGGATTCTGTGAGTATTAAACCATTTCTACTTCTCATATACCATTGACCCAAAGGATCTTCGTTTTCTCTAATGGGATTGTTCCAACTGACAACAAACCTAAGGAGCATTCTGCCCTCTAACCATAATGCTAATGTCCTATAAGCTGTAAATATAGTTGTTATTATTATCTAGGGTTCCCTGAGACCTGAAAGTTATGTTAAGGGTTCCTCCACATTGAAACGTTTGAGAAAGCCTGACCTAGACATTCAAACCAGTCTGTGATCTGTGATGACTGCCCATGAATTTTTATATAAATTACATTGTGCTCGGGGACATTAAGTCAGGGCTTTTTTTCTATCCGATCTATTAATAATCATCCCATGGAATTAACCACTTCAATACCCGCCCATAGTCATATGACGCCCACAAGGTGGATCTACCATCCTGGGTGGGCGTCATATGACGTCCTCGGGTTCCCGGCCGCCTGGGGGGCGCGCGCGCGCGCCGCCGGCGGCGCGCGCGCGCGCCCGCGGCATCGCTCGGCACCCGGTGCGAGTGCCCGGCGGTCGCGATGTCCGCCGGGCACCCGCGATTGCCCGTTAAAACAACGGGACCGGGCGGGACCGTGGAGCTGTGTGTGTAAACACACAGCTCCACGTCCTGTCAGCGGGGAGGAGACCGATCATGTGATCCCAGTACAGAGGATCACATGATCGGTCTCCTCCCCTTAAGTCCCCTCCCCCTACAGTTAGAATCACTCCTATTAGGGACACACATTAACCCCTCCAGCGCCCTCTAGTGTTAACCCCTTCCCTGACAGTCACATTTACACAGTAATCATTGCAATTTTATAGCAACGATCGCTGTGTAAATGTGAATGGTTCCAAAAATGTGTCAAAAGTGTCCGAAGTGTCCGCCGCAATGTCGCAGTCACGAAAAAAAATCGCAAATCGCCGCCATTACTAGTAAAAAAAAAAAAATAATAAATTCAATAAATCTATCCCCTATTTTGTAGACGCTATAACTTTTGCGCAAACCGATCAATATACGCTTATTGCGATTTTTTTTACCAAAAATATGTAGAAGAATACGTATCGGCCTAAACTGAGAAAAAAAATTGTTTTTTTTTAAAAAAAATGGGATATTTATTATAGCAAAAAAAGTAAAAAATATTGTGTTTTTTTTCAAAATTGTCGCTCTTCTTTTGTTTATAGCGCAAAAAATAAAAACCGCAGGGGCGATCAAATACCACCAAAAGAAAGCTCTATTTGTGGGAAAAAAAGGACGTCAATTTTGTTTGGGTGTAACGTCGCACGACCGCGCAATTGTTAGTTAAAGCGACGCAGTGCCGAATCGCAAAAAGTGCTCTGGTAAGGAAGGGTGTTTAAAAGCCCTGTATTGAAGCGGTTAAAGGAGAAGATACAAAGCATGCAGAGAATCCAGGAAGTCGTGGAAAGAGATGGCCAGCATCTCACAAAATTAAAGGAGATTTTTGAAGTAAGCTTATATTGGACTGTCAAATATAGCTATTGTTTGTATTACTATTAAAGTGCTGATGTTATAAAATTAAAGTGTATGATGTGACCATAGAATTACTTTACCAGAATAGCATTGTTTCTGCTCAACACAGGCCAGCAGTGCTGCTGTATGAGTATTTTAGTAGATTATGGCCAAACTTCGCTAAACAATCAGACCACTAAAATACCTTTTTTGCCTCAACAGGTATGCTCCTGTGCTATGAGCATGCATCTGCTTTAGTAAACAGTCAGCACCCCACTATCTTTCTTGGTTTAGGGTAACTTTAGGATAAAATGGATGCACACCATTCAAAGCTTTATTGTTGCCCAATCAAACCAAAACTGAAAGTACACATGATATAAAGAGCTTTTACAAGACACTCATTTTGCATATTTGTATACATTTTCATCAATAGGTGTTATTCCAAAAATGTTCTTCTATGTATGATTTGTAAATACATATGCACATGGGGACAGCCATATTTGCTCATTCCACACTCAGGTTCTGCTTCCCAGTTTGTAGTGCTACACATTTGCTGTGTTTCACTGCTCTGTCTCACCCCCTATCTGGCAGATGTGTTATCGAAACAGTTGTTAAGAAGGTAGCTTGACTTATTGAAAATTAAATGCTTGCTCCCCCTTGTGGCTAATTTAAAAATCACTAAATTTAAAGCTAAGCTCCAGGAATTATATTTTTTGTATACTTACATTTTGCAAGCTTGGGTCGATTTAAGTGTAGCCCCCTTGTCCTAAACAGGGGCTACTATGCCAATTTCGTTTTTGGCTGGGTCGTAGTTAACTCAAACTGATTGTATAGTTTTTCACCTGGGTTTTCCCTAAGCTTAAGATGGCTTGTGATTTATCACTGTTGCCAGTAGATGTCACTGGGATCACTGGTCATTGTATGAGATTTCAATGCTTGCCCATGACAATGCTTACTTAGTTTGGTTTCAGTGTTGTCATCTGTTGCTGTGAACTCCTGAGTTGGATTAAAAGCTGATCCAATGCACAGTGTGTTTGACCATTCTGCCAGAGTCACCATAGTAAAATTTGGATGTTCAACCAGGAGCGTCCCGTCCATTAAGGGTGCACGGGTGCCGCTCCCTATTCAGGAATCCAGACCCTTTTCAGACACCAGGCACCTGAATTCCAGCGGCAGGGGTGTTTTTATGAAGCACCTGATTAGAGCCATAGGCTCTAATAGGCTTCAAAAAAGTTGGACTTCGAACGCAGAGCATTGCGCTCGCAGTCCACCCAGATGTGTTAGAAAAGCAAATTAATATTTGCTTTTCTAACACTGAACCGCCTCTCCACCAATCAGGTATCACGGGTTTAATACCCGTCACCTGATTGGCTGAAGGCACAGGTGCCCCCCGATTGGACGCTTAGCAGACCGAAGAAGAGAGGAGGGGGACACAGGAGTCATCCCACAGCTCGCCACCCTCACCCACTGCCTGACACACAAGTGGCTGCATATGATGGGCACAAGTGGCTGAATTTGTTGGGCACAAGTGGCTGCATATTATGGGCACAAGTGGCTGCATATGATGGGCACAAGTGGCTGCATTTGATGGGCACAAGTGGCTGTATTTGATAGGCACAAGTGGCTGCATATGATGGGTACAAGTGGCTGCATTTGATGGGCACAAGTGGCTGGATTTGATGGGCACAAGTGGCTGCATATGATGGGCACAAGTGGCTGCATTTGATGGGCACAAGTGGCTGCATATGATGGGCACAAGTGGTGGCATTTTATGGGAACAAGTGGCAGCAATTGATGGGCACAAGTGGCGGCATTTGATGGGTACAAGTGGCTGCATTTGACAGGAACAAGTGGCTGCATATGATGGGCACAGTGGCTGCATTTGATGGGCACAATGGCTGCAATTTATGGCACAGTGGCTGCATTTAATGGGCACAATGGCTGCATTTGATGGGCACAGTGAGGCTGCAATTGATGTTTTTTTTTCAGTATTTTTCAGTTTGTTTGCGCATTGATGGACCGTGCATGCATTCACAGGAAGCTCATGTAAAGAGTGTACAGGATGTGTACAGCAAAGAAAACATGAACACAGTAAAGGAAAAATATATTTAAAAATGCAATCCTGTTTTACTTATATTGCTCTACAAACCAAGTATTCATTTCTGGGAGTAAAGTTCTGCTTCAAGCTACAGTCTGCTGAATCTGTTTACCTATTTTCTGCAAAGTTATCACCAGCACAGTGTTTAGATTTGTATGCTTTGCTTCAGTTCACACATACAGGTGAATTTAACTTTACTTGAGCTTATTGAAGCAATGCCATTTCAATCATCCAGTCGTGCAAAGAAAATTACTGTTTTTCTTTTTAATTTCTCTGCAAGTTATTAGCTGTTCGAAGTGAATAGAATAGGCTAAGCAAAAAAAAAAATTGACTTCTTTGGTACAGCACCCTTCTTATTGTGTATGTGGGGGGGTCACACTAGCAGCAGACCAATATTGTCCTTAAAGTGTCAATAAACGCACTGTCATTGTGTGCATTTTATTATGCATTTAATATATATTAAAATACCCCTTGATCCTGCCAGTGACTTCCTCTCGCCTTTTGGCAGTGGCAATGATCTGCAAGCTTTTCTAGCCTCTACAGCATCGCCAACACTTGTGAGCATGCTCTGGGTGTCTGCTGCTTACACTGTTCTCTAATTGGCCCACGTGGTGGGCAGAACCCTCCATTGCCATTATTTGTGCACATGCAATGGGTAGCCAAGGTTTTCTCAGCTGTCTGAACGACCTGGGCAGTGAATGGGAACTCTGCCCTGCTAAGAATTATGATGACAGTAGGAGGCACTGCCAATCAATCACTCTTATATGCCCTGTCATAAAGTGCTGCTGGTGACCTAGGCAGCTGGAAGACTAATGGGTTGGGTAATGCCTCGTACACACAATGAGAATATCAGATGAATGATCGTTTTTTTTTTTTTGCACACTAGTCTCATATTGAAAATGAAGGATACTAAAGTTACGAAAATGTTTGTACGACAGAATACAGCTTCGGAAGTGATTTAATGTGTTGTATTGTATTGCAATGTAATCTTTCGTTTCCGACCATGCGTGGTCTTGGCTTTCCAATTTTTATTTTTTTTTCGAAGGAATACTGTACTGATTAAACGAAAATCATTTGTTCTGGTATCGTACAAGAAAAAGTTTTGTGTTTATCCTTTGGGATAATTTTGCATAAACTGTCGTGATCGGCTCTCAAAAGCTGTGTACTAATGATCAGATTATCATACGATCGATTTGAAAGCGTTATATTTCACCATATTTTCGGATTGTGTGCACTAGAGTTTAGAGTGCTTAATTAACAGTGGCTCCTCCTGTCCCATAGCCAGGCCCTCTTCACTATGATTGCCAGTGGCTTTCAAGTGTCTTCTGCAGACTAAGCCCTTCAAACAGCAGGGAGAAGAGGGAAGCAAGCAGTTAGGTGACCATACAAAAATATCCTGTAAAAAGATGATTGCATGCAATAAATAATGGCGAATGGATTAAAGTTCCTAGCCATGGTACCAGGTGTGTTTTCATTTCCTTGACTGCTTTTGCACTTCAGCAGGCCATAGATGGTCCAATTTTCTTTCCTTGATCGCTTAATTCCCCCATCAACACAGTCAGAAGCTATTGTGTTCTCCTAGCGGGGGGGGGGGGGGGGGCAGGGAGGGGCGTGGGAAGCCATCCCGGACAGGAGAACACAGTGCTTATTGCTAACGGCTATAGCTACTGCCAATAATTGCATGCCGAAAGTCCAACATGCTGGTGGTACCCAAGTCAATCGATGGATCAACTTGGCTGCTGTACATTCAGCCTGCCCATACATGATTGGAATCTCGGCCAGTCCATGCTGAACCGTCCAAGATTGAATCTACGACCAGCTTTACAAAAGCTTTCACACAATGAGATGTCCTTGTAAAAAGCTTTTGGCCTTTTTTGTTAACCAATGGCATCATGTAACAAATTTCATTCACTGGTAAGCCCCCTTTCTTCTGGCTCTAATGCCCCGTACACAGGATCGGATTTTCCGCCAACAAATGTTGGATGTGAGCTTGTTGGCGGAAAGTCCAACTGTATGTATGCTCCATCGAACATTTGTTGGCGGACTTTCCGCCAACAAATATTGGCTAGCAGGTTCTCAAATTTTCCAACAAAAGTCAACGCATGCTCGGAATCAAGTACGAGCCGAAGCGCTTGGTCTTGTAAAACTAGCGTTCGTAATGGAGATATCACGTGACTATTGAACTTCCTTTTTATCGGCTCGCCGTACGTCTTGTACGTCACTACGTTCGTAATTGTTTGCCAACTTTTGTGTGACAGTGTGTATGCAAGGCAAGTTGGAGCCAACAACCTTCGAACAAAATTCCACGAAGTCCGATCATGTGTACGGGGCATTAGAGTAGTGATTGCTGTGCTTTGGTTGACTTGCTCCTTTAAGTATATAAGAATATGTATGCATGCATTGAGGTTAAGAAAGATGATCCGTGCTCTAAGCACTATAATAGAAGAATAGAATAACTACACCCAGCTCCTGATTTTAGAAGAGATGGCATACATTACAATATGGTGCATTGCAGTGCGGGTCACTCTGGCTATGCTAATTGGGGAGCATAATTACTTCAAGCGCTTCTCCGTCCCACTTTGATGGAGACCATATTTGACTAATGAAATGAAGAAGTACTAAATTAAATTCTCAGGGAAGGGCTATAGAAATTTCCTGCACATCACCACAAGACTTCTGTGACATATTAAGAAAAAGCTGTTCAGTCTGCACATGCAGAACTTCACTTTGCTTAAGGCAAGTTAATATGAATTAGCCTTTTTCTACGTTTTCTTCATCTTAAAGACCAAGGATTCTATATTGAATTAGTATAACGGCTGATCATTCCTAGAACCTGACTTCACATGTATATGGGTTTTGTAGGCATTGACATTTTTAGAGCTAAAAAGGAGACCGCAGACACTCAGATGAAGCATTATTTCCTGTATTTTAAAAATGTGAGCCTTGAAAGGTTTAGGACCAGTTCACGCCACTTGCAGTCCAGTGCGTTTTTTTCTGCATTAAAAACGCATAGATAGTAGTTTATATGGTTTTTAATGGGATAGTTTATACCAGTGCTTGCCGCTTAAGTGTGTTCCAGTTCCAGAAAAAAAAGTAGAACATGCTGCATTTTACCTGCACTGGACTGTACTGGAACGCTGCAAAACGCATCAAAAACGCACTGGACTGCACCTAAACGCATTTAAAAGCAAAAATCCTGTTTATTTTTTAGTCCATGGCTGCAAATTCAAAGTGAACACAATTTGAACATATTTATTAAAG
This sequence comes from Lithobates sylvaticus, assembly GCA_028564925.1. Taxonomy (NCBI): domain Eukaryota; kingdom Metazoa; phylum Chordata; class Amphibia; order Anura; family Ranidae; genus Lithobates; species Lithobates sylvaticus. The sequence goes on from CM053026.1 coordinate 139,362,395, forward strand.
GAGTTGTAAAGTCTTGTGGTTTTTCACCTTAATGCATTCTATGGTAAAAAACCTTCTGTGGTGCAGCTGCCCCCCAGAGCCCCCCTTTTACTTACCTGAACCCGATCGTTCCAATGACGAGAACCAGTCTCGGCTTCTCATTGAATAGATTGATAGCAGCAGGAGTCATTGGCTCCCACTGCTGTCAATCAAATCCAGTGAATCAGGAGAGATGGGGGTGGGGCTGAGTCCTGCTGTCTGTGTCAATGTGCTCACGGCCTGCACGGGTGCCCCCATGGAATGTGGGTCTCTGTGGGGGCAATCGATGCGGAGAAGGAGCCAGGAGCACTGCTGGGGGACCCCAGAAAAGGAGGATCAGGGCTTCTCTGTGCAACATATTGCACAGAGCATGCAACATATTGGGGTTGATTTACTAAGGACAAATAGACTGTGCACTTGCTCCAAAGCTTAGTAAATGAGGTAAAGTTTTCCTTTGCACAATCCAATCCAATCACGTGTAAGGAAACATTTTTAAAAATGCATTTTTGCTTGCACATGATTGGGTGATGGCAGTCAACCCCATTGTCCCTTACGGTGGTCACAGGGAGAAGGAATGGTACATGCATTTGTAATCAGTTGGAGAAGGACTGACACTTATGCCCATTACATTCGTCCAAAGAGTGAACCTTTAATCACAAGCTGATGGCTCCATTCGATTGCACACACTGAACCTCCATGCTGGGAGGAGACAGCCGCAGATATACTAGACACTGCTGACATCTCTGGGTGCCAGCTTGGGCACCAACAAATGTGAGTTGTAATTTCACTGTATCTTTTAAACTTTTAAATAAATGTGAGCCTGGTTGAGCTATGAGGAGAATGTCTGCCGTTTGTTTCTGAGCCAATAATCAGGAGAGGAGCGGCGGTTTGAAGAGACTAGTAGCTATCCTAGAGCTAAGTATTGAGGTGGTCTGGAGCGAGGCACTGTGTGTTTAAGCGCAAGCTAACCCACAAAAAACTGGGTGCTAAAATCTGGTGAGTGGCAATGTGTGTCTAAGGTGGTGTGGATCACTGAATACACAAGTCCATCCATCCACGCACCCATCCATCCATACACCCATACACCCATCCATCTATCCATCCATACACCCATCCATCCACCCATCCACCTATCCATCCACCCACTCACCTATCCATCCACCTATCCATCCAACCATCCATTCAGCCACCCATCCACAAATCCATCCACCTATCCATCCACCCATCCATCCACCCATCCATACACCCATCCACCCATCCCACCATCCATCCATCCACCTATCCATCCAACCATCGATCCACCAGCCAGCCACCCACCCATCCACCTATCCATCCATCCACCCATTCAATCACCCACCCACCAATCCATCCATCCATTCTATCACCCACCCATCCATCCATTCACCCACCCATCCATCCATCTATTCACCCATCCATCCATCCACCCACCCATCCATCCATCCATCCACCCATCTACCCACCCATCCATCCATCCACCCATCCATCCACTTATCCACCCACCCATCCATCCACCCACCTATCCATCCTCCCACCTATCCATCCAATCCACCCACCTATCCACCCATCCGCCCACCCATCCATCCACCCACCCACCCATCCATCCCACCCACCCATCCATCCACCCACCCACCTATCCATCCACCCCACCCACCCACCCATCCATCCATTCAACCAACCCACCCAGCCATTCACCAAACCATCCATCCACCCACCCATCCACCCATCCATCCATCTATTCACCCATCCATCCATCCCACCCATCCATCCATCTATTCACCCATCCATCGACCCATCCATCCATCTATTCACCCATCCATCCACCCACCCACCCATCCATCCATCCACCCACCCACCCACCCATCCATCCATCCATTCAACCAACCCACCCAGCCATTCACCCAACCATCCATCCACCCACCCATCCATCAATTCACCCACCCACACATTCATACACCCACCCACCCATCCATCCATTCAACCAACCCACCAACCTATCCACCCACCCATCCAATCCTATCAACCAACCCACCCATCCACCCATCCATCCATCCACTCAACCAACCCACCCATCCATCCACCGACCCATCCACCCATCCATGCATCCACCCATCCATACACCCATCCACCCATCCATCCATCCATCTTATCCATCCACCCATCCATCCAACCATCCACCCACCCACCCATCCTTCCATCCACCCATCCTTCCATCCACCCACCCATCCATCCACCCATTCATCCATACACCCATCCATACACCCACCCATCCATCCATTAATCCACACATGTACCCATCCATCCATCTACCCATCCATCCACCCATCCATCCCACACATCCATCCACTCATCCATCCGTACACCCATCCAGCCACCCACCCATCCACCCATCCATCCATCCATCCACCCACCCATCTATCCATCCATCCATCCCACCCATCCACCCATCCATCCATACACCCACCCACTCATCCATCCATTCAACCAAGCCACCCACCCACCCATCCATCCATTCAAACAACCCACCAACCCACCCACCCACCCATCCATGCATCCATCCATTCATGCATCCACACACCCATCCATCCACCCTCCATACACCCATCCACCCATCCACCCACCTATCCATCCATCCCATCCACCCATCCATCCACCCATCCATCCATCCATACACCCATCCATCCACCCATCCACTTATCCATCCCTCCTCCCACCCACCCATCCATCCAACCATCAATCCACCCACCCATCCATCCAACCATCAATCCACCCACCCACCCATCCATCCACCCACCTATCCACCCATCCATCCATCCACCCACCCATCCACCCATCCATCCACCCATTCAATCACCCACCCACCAATCGATCCACCCATCCATTCATCCATTTATCCATTCATCCATCCATTCTATCACCCACCCACCCACACATCTACCCATCTCCATTTACCCACCCACCCATACACCCATCCATCAACCCAAACAACCCACCCATCCATCCATTCACCCATCAATCCATACACCCATCCATACACCCATCCCATCCATACATCCATCCCATCCATCCATCCACCACCCACACACCCATCCATCCATACACCCATCCACCCATCCCTCCATTCACCTACCCATCCACCCATCCATCCATCCCATCCATCCACCCAACCATCCACCCAACCATCCACCCCAACCATCCACCCATCTATCCACCCATCTATCCACCCATCCCATCCATCCATCCATCCATCCATCCACCACCACCCACCCATCATCCATCCACCCACCCATTCATCCATCCACCCACCCATTCCATCCATCCATCCATCCCCACCACCCATCCATCCACCCCATCCACCCACCCCATCCATCCACCCACCCATCCATCCATCCATCCATCCACCCGTACACCCACCCATCCATCCATCCACCCATCTCTCCATTCACCCATCTCTCCATTCACCCACCTATCCACCCACCCAACCACCCACCCACCCATCCCCCATCCATCCATCCACCCATCAATCCACCCATCCATCCATACACCCATCCATCCATACACCCATCCATCCACCCATCCATCCAGCCATCCATCCTTCCATCCATCCATCCACCCATTCATCCATACACCCATCCATCCACCCATCAATCCATCCCATCCATCCATCCACCCATCCACACACCCATCCACCCACTTATCCATCCACCCATCCTTCCACCCACCCATCCACCCATCCATTCATCCATTCATCCATCCACCCATCTACCCACCCTTCCACCCATCCATCCATTCACCCATCCATCCATACACCCATACACCCATCCACCCACCCATCCATCCACCCACCCACCCATCCATCCATACCACCCATCCATCCATACACCCCATCCACCCACCCATCCCATCCATCCATCCACCCCCCATCCCACCCACCCATCCATCCATACATCCATCCATCCATCCATCCACCCATCCATCCATACACCCATCCATCCATCCACCCATCCACCCATCCATTCTTACACCCATGCATCTATCCATCCATCCATCCATCCACCCATTCATCCATACACCTATCCACTCATCCACCCACCCATCCATCAATCCACACATCCACTCATCCATCCATCCACCCACCCACCCCATCCATCCACACACCCATCCACCCATCCATTCGTACACCCATCCACCCACCCATCCATCCACCCATCCACCCATCCCATCCACCCATCCCACCCACCATCCATCCACCTATCCATCCGACCATCCATCCAGCCACCCATCCATCCATCCACCCACCCACCCACCTATCCATCCATCCATCCATCCATCCATCCTATCCATCCATCCACCCATCCATCCCATCCATCCACCATCCATCCATCCATCCACCCACCCCCATCCATCCATCCACCCATTCATCCATCCACCATCCACTCATCCACCCACCCATCCATCAATCCACCCATCCACCATCCATCCATCCACCCACCCACCCCATCCATCCACCCACCCACCCATCCACCCATCCACCCATCCACCCCATCCACCCCATCCATCCACCCATCCATCCATCCCACCCATCCATCCCCACCCCATCCATCCCATCCACCCACCCCATCCACCCACCCACCCTATCCACCCATCCATCCCCATATCCATCCGACCATCCATCCAGCCACCCCATCCATCCATCCACCCACCCATCCATCCACCCACCCATCCACCCACCTATCCATCCATCCATCCATCCACCATCCATCCATCCATCCCACCCATCCATCCACCCATCCATCCACCCATCCATCCACCCATCCATCCATCCAAACACCCATCCATCCACCCATCCACTTATCCATCCCTCCTCCCACCCACCCATCCATCCACCTATCCATCCATTCACCTATCCATCCAACCATCAATCCCACCCACCCACCCACCCCATCCATCCACCCACCCATCCACCCATCCACCCCCACCCACCCACCCATCCATCCACCCACCTACCCATCCATCCACCCACCCCATCCACCCATCCATCCACCCATTCATTCACCCACTCACCATTCATCCATACATCCATCCATTCTATCACCCACCCACCTATCCATCTACCCATCTCCATTCATCCACCCACCCACCCATCCATCCATCCACCCATCCATCAACCCAAGCAACCCACCCATCCATCCATTCACCCATCCAATCCATCCACCCATCCCATCCATGCACCCATACACCCACCCATCCATCCAACCATCCACACATCCACCCATCCATCCATCCATCCACCCATCCATCCACGCACCCATCCATCCATACACCCATACACCCATCCATCATCCATCCATCATCCATCCATCCACCCCATCACATCCATCCATCCACCCACTCCACCACCCATCCATCCACCCCATCCATCCCCCACCCCATCCATTCATCCACCCATCCACACCCCTTCATTCCCATCCACCCATCCATCCACCCCATCCATTCAGAACCACCCATCCACCCACCATCCATCCACCCCCCATCCATCCATCCCCCTCCCCATCCATCCATCCATACACCCATCCATCCCCATCCACCCATCCATCCATCCATCCATCCACCTATCCATCCAACCATCCACCCCCCATCCCATCATCCCCCCACCCATCCACCCCCCATCCATCCACCATCACCATCCATCCATCCACCCATTCACCCCACCCACCCATCCAATCCATCCATCCATTCTATCACCCATCCCCATCCATCCATTCACCCATCCCCATCCATCCCACCACCATCCATCCACCCATCCCCACCCACCCATCCATCCATCCATCCATCCATCCACCCATCCATCCACCCATCCATCCATCCATCCATCCATCCCCATCCATCCACTTATCCACCCACCCATCCATCCACCCACCTATCCATCACCCATCCCTACCCCCATCCAATCCACCCATCCCATCCATCCATCCATCCACCCATCCATCCACCCACCATCCATCCATCCCCACCCCCACCCACCCACCCCATCCACCCCATCCATCCATCCCACCCACCAACCCACCCAGCCATTCACCCAACCATCCATCCACATCCCCCATCCATCCATCCATCCATCCATCCACCCATCCATCCATCCACCCATCCATCCCACCCATCCCATCCATCCATCTATTCACCCATCCATCCACCCACCCATCCACACCCCCCATCCATCCACCCATCCACCCACCCCCCCAATCCATCCCCCCATCCATCCACCCCCACCCCATCCACCCCATCCACCACCCACCCAGCCATTCACCCATCCATCCATCCACCCCACCCACCCCATCCATCAATTCACCCACCCACACATTCATCATCCACCCACCCATCCATCCCACCACCCACCCATCCACCCACCCATCCATCCACCCCACCCACCCATCCATCCACCCCATCACCCACCCACCCATCCATCCATTCACCACCATCCCCACCCACCATTCCACCCACACCATCCACCATCCATCCACCCACCCATCCCCATCCATCCATCCATCATCCACCCATCCACCCATCCATCCATCCATTCACCCATCCATCCATCCATTCACCATCCATCCACCCATCCACCCCATCCACCCACCCACCCCATCCATCCACCCCACCCATCCATCCACCCACCCACCCACCCACCCATCCATCCATCCATCCATTCATCCACCACCCACCCATCCATTCACCAACCATCCATCCACCCACCCATCCATCATGCAATTCACCCACCCACCCACATTCATCCACCCACCCATCCCCACCCATCCATCCATCCATTCAACCACCCACCACCACCATCCATCCACCCACCCATCCCATCCATCACCACACCCACCCCATCCACCCATCCCCCCATCCACCCCATCCATCCACCCACCACCCACCCATCCACCCATCCATCCATCCCACCCATCCACCCATCCATCATCCACCCATCCACCCACCCCATCCACCCCATCCATCCACCATCCATCCATCCAACCCCATCCACCCACCCACCCATCCACCCATCCCATCCATCCACCCATCCATCCACCCACCCATCCATCCACCCATCCCATCCATCCACCCATCCATCCCCCCATCCATCCATTACCCATCCCCCACCCATCCATCCATCCACCCATCCACCCATCCATCCATCCCCCCATCCATCCATCCACCCACCCATCCACCCACCATCCATCCATCCCCATCCATCCCTCATCCACCCACCCCATCCAGCCACCCACCCATCCACCCACCCCATCCATCCATCCACCCACCCCATCATCCATCCATCCACCCATCCCCATCCATCCATCCACCCACCCCCACCCATCATCCATCCATTCAACCAAGCCACCCACCCACCCATCCCATCCATTCAACCACCCACCCCCATCCACCCATCCATGCATCCATCCATTCATCCATCCATCACATCCATCCATCCACCATCCCCCATCCATCCATCCCCCATCCATCCATCCACCCATCCATCCACCCATCCATCCATCCACCCATCCATCCATCCATCCACCCCATCCACCCCATCCATCCATCCATCCATCCCCATCCATCCATCCATCCATCCATCCATCCACCCATCCATCCACCCATCCATCCACACCCCCCATCCCATCCACCCATCCACCCATCCACCCATCCACCCATCCACCCATCCATCCCCACCCATCCACACCCATCCATCCATCCCCACCCATCCATCCACCCATCCATCCACCCATCCACCCACCCATCCATCATCCATCCACCCATCCATCCATCCACCCATTCATCCATCCACCCACCCACCCACCCATCCACCCATCTACCCACCCACCCACCCACCCATCCACCCATCCATCCCATCCATCCACCCCACCCATCTACCCACCCATCCATCCATTCACCCATCCATCCATACATCCCCATACATCCACACACCCATCCATCCATCCACCCCACCCACCCCATCCATCCTCCCATCCACCCACCCCACCCATCCATCCATCCACCCACCCACCCATCCATCCACCCACCATCCATCCTCCCACCATCCATCCACCTTATCCACCCCCATCCCCACCATCCATCCTCCCTATCCATCCATCCACCCACCTATCCACCCATCCCCCCCATCCATCCATCCATCCATCCACCCACCCACCCACCCACCCATCCATCCATCCACCCATCCATCCATCCACCCCACCCATCCATCCACCCACCCATCCATCCATCCACCCATCCATCCACCCCATCCATCCATCCACCCACCCCACCCACCCACCCACCCACCCCCATCCACCCATCCATCCCACCCATCCACCCACCCATCCATCCATCCATCCATCCATCCACCCACCCACCCACCCCCACCCATCCATCCATTCAACCAACCCACCCACCCATTCACCCAACCATCCATCCACCCACCCATCCACCCATCCATCCATCTATTCCACCCATCCATCCACCCACCCACCACCCCACCCATCCATCACATCCACCCACCCATCCATCCATCCCATCCATCTATCCACCCCATCCATCCATCTATCCACCCATCCATCCATCCTATCCATCCATCCATCCAATCCATCCATCCATCCATCCAACCCACCCAGCCATTCACCTAACCATCCATCCACCCATCCCATCCATCCCCCAACCCCCCCACCCCACATTCACCCACCCACCCACCTCACCATCCATCCATCCATCCAACCCACCCACCCATCCAATCCTATCAACCAACCCACCCATCCATCCATCCACCATCCATCCACCACCACCCACCATCCCACCCATCCATCCACCTATCCACCCAACCATCCATCCAACCACCCATCCATCCATCCACCCACACATCCACCCACCTATCCAGAGTTTGTCTGTCCCATTAGAAAGGCTAAGGACTGACAAAAATGTCCTCTCATTAACCAGTTAAGGACCGCCCACCACAGTTCGGATCTCCTGCGCGAATTGCCATCATCGCACGTTGACTCATGCAGGCGCAGTTGCGGGGATCTGTCAGTGTAAACAAGGCGGATCCCCATTCTGACAGATGGCATGTCAGAGATCTTCTGTTCCCAGTGATCAGTTTAACAGCTTCCGGACCAGCCGCCGCAGTTATACTGCGGCAGGTTGGCTCCCCTGCGGGAAACCATGTAGCTGTACGTTGGCTCGTTGTGGTAGGACAGCAGGCGTGCCTGTGCGCACCCGCTGCATAGCGGGGGTTCTGATGCTCGCGGCCAACGGTCGCGATGACCGCTGGCCACAAGCGATCGTGACCAGGAGACACAGAACAGGGACGAGTGTGTGTAAACACACAGTTCCCTGTTCTGTTCTGACAGGAGTGACAGATCGTGTGTTCCTATTGGTTAGGAACCATAATCCGTCACTTCCTGTGAAATTTTTACAGTAATCATAGCACTGATCGCTGTCTTAATGCCAATGATTCCAAAAATGTGTCAAAATTGTTCGATGTGTCCGCCATAATGTTGCAGTCATGATAAAAAAAAAATCGCAGATCGCGCCATTACTAGTAAAAAAATAAATAAATAATAAAAATGCTATAAATCTATCCCCTATTTTGTAGACGCTATAACTTTTGCACAAACAAATCAATATACGCTTATTGTATTTTTTTTTTTTTACCAAAAGTATGTAGAAGAATACATATCCGGCCTAAACTGAGAAAAAAATCACTTTTTTAAAAAGAAAATGGGGATATTTATTATAGTAAAAAGTACAAAATATTGTGTTTTTTTTCAAAGTTGTCGCACTTTTTTTTTGTTTATAGCGCAAAAAATAAAAACCGCAGAGGTTAAAATACCACCAAAAGAAAGCTCTATTTGTGGGGAAAAAAGTACGTCAATTTTGTTTGGGTACAATTTCGCACGACCTCGCAATTGTCAGTTAAAGCGAGGCAGTGCCGAATCGTATAAAACGCTCTGGTCAGCAAGGGGGTAAATTCTTTCAGGGCTGAAGTGATTAAAAAAGCAACATTTATTGCCAAATTGTTTCATTCTGAAATGTCATATTTGCTCTGAAGAGATATTAGACCCAAAGCCAAAAATGTAATACAGTATATTGCAGCTTACCAATCATTAGATGTGGTGACTGCCTTTGTTTTCTTATTTTACACCCGGTGGCCTGGCCAGTAACACACTTCCCGTATTAGGGTGCCCCCTCTCTGGATGAAAGAGCACAGGGGGCACCTTTGGACAGCAGAAAAGTCAGTCTAGAGGGAGGGAAATGTTAGATGCACTAGCAGATTTGGATACGCTAAAAAAAAATGAAGCCAAATCCCACCTAATATTTTCTAAGCAGTTATAGCTACAGTTTTGTTACTTTTGTGATAAACGTTTTATATAAATAAATAAATAAAAAAAAAAAGCAGATCATTGTAAGCACCCCTGCCAGTGTTAATTGGTTTGTCTCAACCCTCTAACTTCTACAAGAAGGACCGGTTGTTCTGTTGAAATACAACAAACTTTTTCGGAGGATCACCAGGGGAAGAATAAAAGAAAGAAAGCTTTAAAAGAGAACTAATGCAGCTATCAGATCTAAGAAATTGTAAGCTCCAATATGAGAAAAGTTTGCTTTGCAGTTTAATACCCCTTTGAAGTTGATTTAAACCTGTTCACTATAATATTATAAAAGCTTTAGTTAATGTCTTTTCAAAAGTTGTTTTAATATATATTTTTTTTAATCTGCAGCTTCTATTGCATAAACCTAGTTATCCTGCCATGTAAGTCCCTGTTCAGGCATTTCCTGGTATGAGGTGACAATTGTCTCCCAACTGTGCTCCAGTACTGTCACATTGTTTTTTGGATTCTGGTGACTACAAGCAGTCGTACTGACACACATAGCACAGGCATGGCCCACCATTGGTACTATCAGGAAGCCTGTTCATATGTACAGCTGACACTGGATGGAGCCTGTGCAGTCAGAAAGTAGCTGAAAAGGGCCAAAGGAGACCAGCAGCAAAAAAAAGGTAAAAATAGTATGTTATGAAAATGCATTTGTTTATGACATACCATAAATTGCATACCAAATGTCATCCAGTTAGGGTTTTGATCTACTTTGAGTCGCCCATATATAAAAAATCTAGCTGCTAAATTTGAATGTTAATATGATTTTTTATGTATATTTGTGTATATTGTATTTTTTTTATTCTGTGTTCATGGTCCTCTAAAGTCCCACTTTTTGAGGAACTCTGTTTTTATCAGACCTAAAGTTTCTAGTAATTACTGGGGGAGGGGGGACCACGCTGTTTTTTTCAATTTTTTTAAATGACAATTTTAATTTTTTTCCTTTAGAAATTTCATTTTGCTGCGGTTCTGTTATAAACACGGGAAAGATGCACTACTTTACAGGCATGCTAAGGGGAGCCCCCAGGCACGATATTTAAAGGAATATTTCATTTTTATTGTTTCACTTTAAGCATTATTAAAATCACTGCTCCTGAAAAAACAGCCGTTTTAAAAGCTTTTTTTTGCATTGATACATGTCCCTTGGGGCCGGACCCAGGGCCCCAAACACTTTTTATGCCAATAACTTGCATATAAGCGGCTTTAAAATGAACACAACATTTTTGGGGGGTGTTCGGCTCATCCCTACTCACTATAGGAAAAGTGTGTGAAAAATATTTAGTGTCAGTGCGAGTATTAGGGGTTGATTTACTAAAGGCAAATAGACTGTGCACTTTGCAAATTGCCGTTGCTCCAGAGCTTTAGTAAATGAGCAGACGCTCAGCTGACTTCCATCATCCAATCATGTGCAAGCAAAAATACTGTTTTTTTTTTTCTTTGCATGTGATTGGGTACTCTTTGTAAAGTGAAGGTTTACCTCATTTACTAAGCTCTGGAGCAACTGCACTTGCAGAGTGCACAATCTATTTGCCTTTAGTAACTCAGTGGGGGTGATTAAAGCTGGCCATACACCTATAGATTATCTGCAGATGGTTAGATGGAAAAAGTGGGAGATTCCTCCATCCACACAGTTCAGCGAACATGGAGAAATCTGTTGCACTTTTTCCATCTAACCATAGAAAATCTGCAGATAATCTATAGGTGTATGGCCAGCTTTACTAAAACTGATGCACACAGAATCTGGAGCAGCTTTGCATGGTAACCAATCATCTTCCAGGTTTTATTGTCAAAACTTAATTGAGCAAGCTGAATTTAGAAGCTTATTGGTTACTAATATATGAACAGCTGCACAGGATTCTGTGTGCACCCGTTTTAGTAATTCTCCCCCCAGTGTATTTAGACAAGACAAAAAAAATGCATTGTTACATTGTTGGCTCTACTACAGATACAAAGAACAAATAGGGCATATATATGTGGTATTGCTGTGATTCTCAGGAGTAGGAGAAATTATTTAGAATTTACTTTTTTGGTGGTGGATCATGGTAACAGAATCCAAATATACTGCTAAATTTTATAAATATATTTTTTACTATTTTGGGGCCGGTTCTCCTTTGATAATAAAACGAAATCAGGAGATATCCTTTAACATTAACCCCCAGTTGAGAGTCCGAAGAAAGGTATAATCCACTTGGATACACTAAGTAGTAGCCATAATATTTACAGTTTTTCTAACACATGCCAAAATTGCAAAACTGGTTTTGGGTGTTAAGGTTTGTTTTGCCCCTGGTCATGAAGGGGTTAAAAAAAGTAATTCCTACCTACATATTCAAACATAAATCAAGCACATTTTTCTTTTGGTTGTAAGCAGAATACAGTCATTTATTTTGGATAGGATCCTGAAAACTGAGATCTGCAGCCATTGAAATAAAAAAAAAAACAATAAAAGTGGTCTCTTGGGCAATCAGATTATTTAAAGTCTATCCCTGTTACTTAATTGTTTGGCTCTTGTACCTAAAGGCCCAAACCAGCGATCAGAAGATCGTATAAAAAATACCGCTTTAAAAGTGATTGTATGATAATCTGATCGTTAGTACACAGCTTTCGTCTAAAATTATCCAAAGGGTCAAACATGTACATTTTTCTCGTACGATAACTGATTGTATGATTTTCATTTAATCAGTACAGTTTTCCTCTGAAAATACAATATGAATACATTACATCACTTGTATTTTTATTCATTCGTACGAGAATTTTTTCGAACTTCAGTAACCTCTTCTTTTTTGATATGGAGACTAGCATTAAAAAAAAAAAAAAAAAAAGCGGACGATTATTCGATAATCTCATCGTGTGTACCAGGCTGCTTATGTGTGTCACTAACCACCTGTCCACAGAAAATCCATCCTGCGGTGACTAGATGACCAGGGGATGCTGAAATCTAATGACATCCAGCTAAAGCTGTTGGTCAACTAATACTTCTACACATAAGATGTCTGTCATTTGATACCCATCATTTCCGAAGCTCCTGAGGAAAATTAGGCAGTTATCTGCTGCTCAGATAAAACTAAGAAGCACAAAATAAAGCTATTAGCCGGCCTCAAAATTGTCAGCTCTGCCTTGCTCTGCACAAGCACAGTGGTTTGGTCTCAGACACATAGGAAGATAAACATAGCAACCGGGTTCCAGATCTACTTTTGATCAAATTGTAAAATTGAAGAAAAAATTATCCCCTTCACATATTACACACATTTTATTTAGGATCACACCATTCTTATATTGACTGGTAGATTTTTTAGAATGAACGATTCTGCGGGAAGGTCATTGCTTTTTTTATTTTTTTTATTTAATTTGTTTTATATTATTGTAGCAAACCAGCGACATACTTGTTTATCATGATGATGACTGCACTAGCTAGCATATATATGGATAGTAAGGGGTTCATTTAGTAAAGGAGTTTGGAATTCTCATTTATTAAATTCTAGCTGTGGTCACTATGCATACCAAATCATGTGCAGTAGAAATAAATAAACAAGAAATTTTTTTTTCAACATTTTAGATAAGTGAAGTGAGCACAGCTTAACGTTTCTAAGTGAACATTTGCTCCTCCTTTAGTAAATCAGCTTCACTGCCTCCACTATGGATCCAGGGATCTTCAGTAGACAAATGCATATTCGATTAAAAAGTTCCTTTTAATATTCTTTTTAGCAAGGAGAAACAAAAGTATAGAAAGGAATGTTTTGTAAATTATATTATGCCAGTTGTACTATAAAACTTTGTAAGTTTATAGGAAAATTATTTATATTTATTTATATTTTCTGGTGTAATAATGCAAGAAACTTGTTTGCTAACAGATAATTGTTTTTTTTTAACTGAAATCACTCCAGAGTAACCTATAGAATATTTGTTGTATTTAGCCATCTGAGAGAGCTATATTTTATTTATTCCTTGCTGTACATTAAATATTATAGCAGCGCATACTGTTGGCGCTATATAAATCCTGCATAATAATAATAATAATCTGATGATTATTATCCAAGCACAGATTTCCTGTAAAATATATCCATAATAGACAATGTGCCCTGATGTAGTTGGGTTCTAGAGTAATAGCATGGGTTATGGTAGCTATAGCTACACCTTCAAAATACATGTATACAGTTTTTTTATTCTACATGGGAATATTAGTACTAGCTTTCAACCTGGGGCATTGCTAGACCCTAGCACACAGGGCATATGCACCAAGTCTTCTATTGAGTGCCCCAGGTTTCACTTTAGAAATATAGATGAATTATTTTATGCATAATCAAGTTTTGCAAAATTGTATATTTATCTACTTTTCAATTATATATATATATATATATATATATATAGATAGATAGATAGATAGATAGATAGATATAGATATATATATGTATAGATATATATATATAGATATAGATAGATACATACATACATACATACATACATATATACAGTATATATATATATATATATATATATATATATATATATATATATATATTTTAATTTTTTTGCATATAAATATATATATATATATATATATTTATTTATTTTTTTTGCATATATATATATATATATATATATATATATATATATATACCTATTGTTGTTCCTTTTTTCCTTCTAAGCAATATTAATACATTTCATTTTATTTCAGTCATGTCATCTAAATGTCATATTACAGTTTTTAGATCAGTTCATTTTTGTTCAGTTTAAAAGATTTTCTTAGTTTTAGTTTAGTTAGTTTGATCAATTCAGTCATCATGGTATCCTACCAGCCCATTAACATTGTATTCTATGTCCCCAGAGGTGCCCCTCGTCTATTAGGACCCTTTGATATGCCCTTGTTTCCAACAAAGAAATCCTTTAGCTTGATCACAAATACAAATATTACCAGTATATACATTTGTTAACTTGATGCTAGATTAGCTTAATAAAAAAGTGGAGCTGATTTAACAGTAAAGACTGTTAATGTAAATTATTGTCAATAAGGATGAACCTGTGCTCAATTTGTAAAAAAGAAAAAAAAATTATATGTGCTAGCACCTGATTGAAGTGAACACAGCTTCACCTTATTTATTAAAGTAAAAATAAAGGCAAAACTTTTTTTTTTTTTAATTTTGGATAGAGGAAATGATGGTTATAACCCCTGTGTCCCATTTCCGAGATTTCCTTTCATGTCCTGTCCGATAGCCAAACAGGAAGAGGAAATCTCTGCAAATTAAGGGAATTCTTTGGGGATCCCCAGGTCACCAGAACTAGTGTCCCCATTGGAAGATTTCCCCTCTATTACTTTTCTGGGGACAACCCAAAATTTGGGATTTTCTTTATTTTTATTTTTAATGATTATGGTAAACAGGACAAACAGAGAGAGTAAATCTCCTTAAGGGGGGCACAGACAGCAATAAAAACTGACAGGGGTTCTAGTTATGCCTTTAGTCATACTTTAAGCGGCCTGAACATTTGCTTTAATAAGTTCACAGTCTCTATTCCTTATGTAAATCTGTGTCTCCTACCTTTTGCTATCAGCACCTCATGTTATTATTTTGTTCAGTAACAGTACAAAGAAGTGTTTTACTCCAACTACCAAAACCCTAGTACCAATGCATTTTAAATCTGTAGTAAAAAAAAAAAAATGTGAGCTAAAATCTTAATGTTATAGGATAAAACTTCAACTTTCAAGCAGAATTATAAGATTCCTCCATGGGGCATTGTTGTTCCTTGAGTTAATTTACTCTTATAAACAAACATGCGCTTAGAGCGAAGGATAAAGCTTGTAAAGTATGAAATAAAAAAGATAATCATTTAGGACAAGATTTGAGGTGGGACAAATAAACTTATTACAAAACTGAACATGTCATTGGAAAAGGCCGTTCATCATATTAAAAGGACCAATAGGAAAACCTGGTAGATGGGAGGGGCAGAGTTCAGCATTATTTTTTAAGAAAAATTGTCATTTAAATTTAGCCGGATCTACTGATTGATTTACCATGACATCTCTGCAAGAGATTGTCTCTAAACTGATTAATTTATTTATTTTTCTCGGTTTTTTTTTTTTTGTTTGTTTTTTTCTCTCTAGATTAAACTGGTGTCCTTTCTTCGACCAGACTAACTATGTAACTAAGATACCTCTTTATTTGTGCACTCCTTAATAAATTGTATAACATAATGTAAACTGATGAAATTGATGATGATGATTATATATTATCATTATTATTATTATTATTATTATTATTATTATTATTATTCTTACAAACTGAACAATTTGTAAGTTACACTTTAACAAGTAACATATTATATGATTAAGAGATATAGAGAACTTTTATTTTGAAAACTAAGTTTATTAGTATTATTTTTGTTTGTTTGCAGACATTACAAAGGGGGAGATACATTTCAGGACATGAATGACAAACTGATTTATTTTAAAGTGAGATAAGTTGTTTTTGGTTGTTTATGTTAATGACAAATGGGTGCAACCAAGCTTGATGGGAAAGAAGGGAGGAAAATTAATCTCAGGAAAGTAAACAGTTAAAGCCAGATGTGGGGAAAAAACTAATTAATTTCAAACTTCGGAATGTCTACACAGTTCTGAAAACTGTTTCTCATTATAATTGTGTGATGATTTGAACACCCTTAACTGCAAACGCCCTCGTCTATCAAACTGTCCAAAATAGAAACTATCGGTATTACTGTATAGCAACCTATTAACCACTTCAATACAGGGCTTTTAAACACCCTTCCTTACCAGAGCACTTTTTGCGATTCGGCACTGCGTCGCTTTAACTAACAATTGCGCGGTCGTGCGATGTTACACCCAAACAAAATCGACGTCCTTTTTTTCCCACAAATAGAGCTTTCTTTTGGTGGTATTTGATCACCTCTGCGGTTTTTATTTTTTGCGCTATAAACAAAAGAAGAGCGACAATTTTGAAAAAAAACACAATATTTTTTTACTTTTTGCTATAATAAATATCCCATTTTTAAAAAAAAACGATTTTTTTCCTCAGTTTAGGCCGATACGTATTCTTCTACATATTTTTGGTAAAAAAAATCACAATAAGCGTATATTGATCGGTTTGCGCAAAAGTTATAGCGTCTACAAAATAGGGGATAGATTTATTGATTTTTTTTTTTTTTTTTTACTAGTAATGGCGGCGATCTGCGATTTTTTTTCATGACTGCGACATTGCGGCGGACACTTCGGACACTTTTGACACATTTTTGGAACCATTCACATTTACACAGCGATCGTTGCTATAAAATTGCAATGATTACTGTGTAAATGTGACTGGCAGGGAAGGGGTTAACACTAGGGGGCGCTGCAGGGGTTAATATGTTCCCTAATAGGAGTGATTCTAACTGTGGGGGGAGGGGACTCAAGGGGAAGAGACCGATCATGTGTTCCTCCGTACTGGGATCACATGATCGGTCTCCTCTGCACTGACAGGACGTGGAGCTTTGTTTACACACACAGCTCCACGGTCCCGCACGGTCCCGTTGTTTTAACGGGCAATCGCACCGTGTCCCGAGCGATGCCGCGGGTGCTTGCGCGCCGCCGGCGGCACACGCGCGCCCCCCAGGCGGCCGGGAATGCGAGAACGTCATATGACGCCCACCCAGGAAGATCCACCTTGTGGGCATCATATGACTATAGGCCGGTATTGAAGTGGTTAAAGTGGCACTTTTGTTCTGCCATTTTCCAGTCCAGGCTTGCTATAGGGAAAAAAAAATGGTAAGAAATAATAATGGTCCTATTATAGACTAAAGGTGGCCATACATGCATAGTTCTTCTTCCTTGAGCCTGCAGGCTAACCAAAAGAAATCTAATGCCCCGTACACACAAGTGGATTTTCCGTCAGAAAAATCTTGGATGTTTTTTCCAACGAAATTCCATTCAAGCTTGGCTTGCATACACACAGTCACACAAAAGTTCTCTGAACTTTTGACTGTCAAGAACGCGGTGACGTACAACACTACGACCAGCCGAGAAAATTAAGTTCAATGCTTCCGAGCATGCGTCAAATTTTTTCCAAGCTTGCGTAGGAGATTTGCGAGTCAGAATTGCTACAGAGAAACGCATTTTTGGATAGGAACTTTTTCCGACCGAAAAATAGAGAAGCTGCTCTCAATCTTTT
The DNA here is from genome assembly GCA_028564925.1 of Lithobates sylvaticus. Classification (NCBI taxonomy): domain Eukaryota; kingdom Metazoa; phylum Chordata; class Amphibia; order Anura; family Ranidae; genus Lithobates; species Lithobates sylvaticus. Next base: position 139,380,990 of record CM053026.1, read on the forward strand.
GCTGGCGGGAATTCCGCCAGCAAAAGTCCGATGAAGCATACACACGGTCGCATTTTCTGACCAAAAGCTCTCGTCAGACTTTTGCTGGTGGGATTTCCGATCGTGTGTACGCAGCATAACAGATTCCTCCATCCATGCTAAACAGAGCAGATTGACAAAACCGCCATGCTGGCTACTGAATTCTTACAGCTGGCTCCCACGACTATCAGAATGCCAGTGACTGCAGCTGATTGACATTTTTCCACCCAGCTCTTTTGATCCTTCACCAAGTTCCTTTATTGAGTTGGGTGGTGCTGGCAGGACGAACTCAGAATCAACTTTCAGACAAATCAGCAAGAATTGGCCAAAAATTGGACCCATGTATAACCAACTTTACAAATGATAACTCCATAAATCTGTGGGGTGGATTTACTAAAAGAATAAAGCATGTTCAAGCTGGAAAGTGTATGTTCACTTTTCAAAATGAATGTTCTTTGTGTTCACTTCATTGATCCAATCATGGGAAAGAATACCTTTTTTTTCTATTTCCCTTGCACATGATTGGGTGTTTAAATTGAACACAGCTTGGCCTTTTTTACTAAGCTAAGTAAAGAGGCTCTACTCTATAAATGAACCCCAGTATGTGTCTGTGTGTGAATGCACGCTTACTGTATTCATGTGCCAGCTACATCTGTATGCAGTGTGTGTGCCTTAGCATTCTGACCTCTCTGTGATTGTAAGCAAGCCTTGAAGTTTATATGGGCCAATTGGTTCTTATTCGTCATTGTATCCTTTGATTCCAAATTATATTCCCATTTGCAATACGCGTGAGTATCTCCATGTTCTCATATTTTATTCATTTCCGTCTCTGGACTTCCATTAGCCTTTTCTGTTTTTTTTTTTTTTTTCTACTGAAAAACATCCAGTAAAATTGAAATGTATTATTCTTCTTGAGAAGCACTCAGACAACAAAATTAATAGAAGCACCAGTGATTTATCTCTCAACAATGTATGTACATTAATGTAAAATTATTTCTTTCTGCAGAATTCATAGTCGTGTAGCGGCTTGTCATTCTGGATTAGTGCACTTAAATAATTTTAGTTTTATTCAGAAGAACAATATCTATAATTGTTTCTGTACTCTCCCATCAGCAGAAAATGCATACAAAAAAAAAAATGCATTAACGTTCATTTGTAGCAGAATGATAATGAGAAAGGTAAGAATCTCGGTTGTTATATTATTAATTATTATTAGTGTTGTATACTTGTGTTTGGTTGAACACACTGTTTAAAACTAAAAAGGCATTTATCCTAAATATAGATAGTAAGGGCTGCATAAAAATTGTACAAATTGTTCAAATCAAAACCAACCCAATCCGGTTGAGAGTTAAGATGACCATTGAATCCGGTTATTGAGAGCTAAGTGACTGATATGAGCTGTGTTAGTGATGATCTGGTAAGGGCAGAGGTTAACCAGCAACTGGTAATTAAAGTCTAAAGACATCACATTTTCTTGTGTGGCAGAAGTTTCCCAGCAAGCTCAAATTTAAAGGAGTGCCATTTCAACCTTAAAGTATATTTCAAGCCAGTAACTTTTTATTTTAATTTTGAATACAGTGTTGAATACACAAGTTGAACTTGTAGTGTTTTTTTAATGCTATTTGAGGCTTCTGGGAGAAGGGATTTACCTTCACTTCCTGTCTCCTGCGGACATCTGTTTCACCAGACAGGTAGTGAGGAAAATAATAATCTGGTAGGGTTACTGCCTAAAGCTGGCCATACGTAGAGTGAAGTTTGCCTAGTTCCTGATGAACTGGACGAGTTTCAAGCGGTAATTGGGGCCATTCTCCCTCCCGACACCCTTCTATCTAAAAAATCAAAGGAGTCGGGTGGGAAGTTGTCGGTTGAACAGTGGCTGCATCCAATCAGATACAGTCATTGTGTAGGTATTTATGACAACTGCAGGTTTAAGGCTGTTTAAATTGGATGGTGGAATTGTGGTCTGAATAGGAGTAGATTTACAATGTATAGCCAGCTTTACCCTACCCTATTAAAGAAAGTATTTTATTTCTGTCTGTGTTGGAGTTCCACTTGCTTCCTGTTTGGTAAAATGTTGTCAGCAGGACAGGAAGTAAAGGTAAATATCATTAACAGAGCCATGGACAGCAGCAATAGCCCCGAAAGGGGCTTTAACCCTGCTCCATTCTATTTATTTATTTATTTATTTTTTTAAGCTTTAGCTGGATATACATTTTATAGATATTTTCCCACAAAGAAATAAGGCCAATCCTTTCATGAAATAACATTTTACTAATACAGGGGGGTTAAAGGGAGGCTAGACATAGGAAGTCATGCAACACTGTACCCATATGAAATTTTGACGTCATTGATCCAATCATGTTAAAGAAAAAAAGTTTTTTTCCATTTCCCTTGCACATGATTGGGTGTTTAAATTGAACACATCTTTGCACAAAAGATATAGCGTTTACAAAATAGGGGATACGTTTATGGCACTTTTATTGCTTTTTCTTTTATTAATAATGGCTGCGATCTGCGATTTTTATCGTGACTGCGATATTGCGGCAGACACTTCAGACACTTTTGACACTATTTTGGGACCATTCACATTTATACAGCAATCAGTGCGATAAAAAATGCACTGATTACTGTGTAAATGTGACTGGCAGGGAAGGAGTTAACACTAGGGGGCGAGGAAGGGGTTAAATGTGTATCCTAGGGAGTGATTCTAAATGTAGGGGGAGGGGACTCACAAGGGGAGGAGACCCATCGGTGTTCCTTTGTACTGGGATCACACCATCGGTCTCCTGTCCTCTGACAGGATGTGGATCTGTGTGTTTGCACACAGTCCTGCTGTGTTCACGGGCAATCGCGGGTGTACGCGCATCGGGTGCCTAGTGACGTGGCACACCCCCCTAGTGGCTCAGAAAGTTAAAGACGTCATATGACGGTGACCCGGAGGGACAAAGGGTTCCTGCCACCGTCATATCACTATGCACGGTAGGGAAGTGGTTAATATTATCATTGAAAGAGAAACTATAACAAAATCACAAATTTTGAGTTGTCCCCAGAAAAGTGATAAACTCTTTCATTGGGGGCACTAGTTATGGTGACCTGGGGGACCCCAAGGAATTCCCTTAATTTGCAGGGATTGCCTCTCACTTCCTGTTTGGCTATGGGACAGGAAGTGAAGGGAAATCTTTGCAATGAAACAAAGGCAACAAAAATACGCATCAATATGGGGAAATACAAACTATCCAGAATTATGTAAATTAGAGGAGTTTGAGTCTTGGCGTGCACTGGGAATCCGTTATATCGCACCGTTATATAAAGATAATACCTTTAGAACATTTCAGTATCTCCAGACGATGTACCCACTACCCTCATGCTTTTTTTCAGTATTTACAGTTGTGACACGCTATACAATCTCAGTTTAAAGATAAAAAACCTGAGATGCAAAATATGTCACTTATAGATATATTTGCTAAGTCACGGGTTAGAAAGGGCCTATTTTCTTTTATATATGGCCACTTGATTGGACAATATCAGAGGAAAGCCACCTACCCGGGTGGGAAAAAGATCTGAGTGCACTGCCAGATGAAATATGGGAGGATGCATTAGAACAAGTACCCATGGTGTCTGTATCACCCCAACAAAGTTTATCTCAGTTATTTATAATCCATAGAGCATATAGGACTCCACTTAAACTGTATATGTGGGGTAGGCGTGATACATTGAACTGCCCGAGATGCTTTTCATTTACTGCAAATGTCCTAAATTATTTCGATATTGACAAAGTTTGGTAGACACCATTAATGGTGTTTATCAAACCCGCAAAGAAACTGACCCTAAGGCGTGTATACTGGGCTATTTAGAAAAGGAAAGAAATTCAACGAAGTAACAATACCTATTAATAGGTTGTTATTTATAGCCCGAAATGATAGCTCTAAAGTGGGTGTGTTCTGGTGCACCTACATATGAGGAATGGAGGTTAGAAGTTAATGATGCCTTATTAAAAGAAAGACATGTATATCAGTAGGGGTTTGCTAGATAAATTCCAAAAAATGTGGGAACCATGGATGGTAGCACCTGGCTTGGCGCCTTTTCCCATAATACCCAATGGTACTATAAGCGTGGATAGATCATTCTTAAGATACAGGGGGAATAAGGAGTGGTAATTATACCCAAATAGGCCTTAAACATCTAGGGGAGATATATGTTCTGTAGGAGGGTAGGAAGGAAGGGGTAAGAATATAAAGTGATGTAATATATATGTGTATGATGAAGGTAAAGTGAAAAATAAGGAAATAGGAAGTAGAAATTAGCTAATAATGAAATGCTGCTATGTTGTGATAATATGCTTGGGAAGAATGTGTATTTTTTTTTTTTACGTTGTTTTGTTTTTAGTCTGTGTTGTTTGTTTTTATAAGTTGTAATAGGAAAATTATGCGCTAATAAAGAAGAGAATTGAAATGGGAAAATGTATTGAGCCTGGGTATGCCCAATATGCTCTTTTGTGAATCAAAAAAACATTTTTTTCTCTTAATAAAAACAAATAAATAAAAAAAAAAATGTACAATACCGTTAACCTAATTAGAACTATGAAATGAACACAGATTCTGTGATCTGGACAGCCCTTAGTAAACCACTCTAAGCAGTCCATACTTCTACCTTCAATAAGTTAGGTCAGTTTTGTAAATTCCTCAGAAGACAAGGGGATGAGTTATAAAGTCACAAGATTATTACATAATGGGGTTGATTTAATAAAACTGGAGAGTGCCAAATCTAGTGCAGGTCTGCGTAGTAGCCAATCAGATTCTGACTTTAGCTTTTGGCAAAAAAAAACAAAGCCGATTGGTTTATATGCATCAAATCAACCCCAATATATATTTCTTCTCTGCACATTACAAGTTCACCATAGATCCTTTAAGATGGGATCAGTAGGATTTGGACATAGGATGTATGATCACCTTTTTCTGAATCTCAATCTACAGTCTGTGTTGGGTTGGTTATATGAGTAGGCAACTTGAACAGATTGTTTCATGTAAATAAGGAACACACTATTACATAGCTAAATAGAATATTACAGTGTAGCAAGTCAGCAATTGAAGACCAGCCGTTATGGAGCCTACCATTTACTCACTCAAGAATATTTATAACCAAAAACCTTTTTTGGATAGAGCAGGGAAGTTATACAAAGATTTTAAAGCTGTGTCTGTGTCCCAACTAAGTGATTTAACCCCTCTATTTTTCCAGGTGGGCACAGAGACAGGATGTGATAGGGATCCAGAAAGAGGTATGGTGAAAATCTTCTTTTGGGGACACCTTTCTTAGAGGGAATTCCTTTCACATTGTAGAGATGTCCTCCTACTTCCAGTTGTGTCTGACATTGGACAGAAAGTGATGGGAAATCTCCCAAAGGAGATAATAACCTGACAGCCATTTCCTACTCTAACTGAAACTGTAAAAAAAAATGTAGGTACACATTTATCCCTATAAATCTCTGGTTATCTCTGTGCAGATCTGCTGTACATATGTTATATAGTTACATAGTTACATAGTAGGTGAGGATGAAAAAAGACACAAGTCCATCAAGTCCAACCTACCGTATGTGTGTGATTATATGTCAGTATTACATTGTATATCCTTGTATGTTGCGGTCGTTCGGATTCTTATCTAATATGTAGTCAGAATGAATGTGTACTTTTAAAAATAAGTGTTTTATTGATTTTTGGGCATCGGGTAAAATAATTTGGAGCACACTTAAAGTGGATCTAAACCCTAACAGTGTTCCCACCTCTAAATGACAAGAGTGGACACACTAGCAGCCACTCATTTTCCATTCAAAATACTGTAGAATTTCTGTGCTAAATACCTTTTTAAAGTGTCCTTATCAGAGTTCCTTGTCTCCTGTAGCATGGGCCAGGTTGGAGGTGGGGCTATGCCAAAGTGGGTCAAGTGTCCTGTGATGTCACCTAAGCTTTTCCCAAGCCCTCCCTCAAGGCTGTGCAAATCAGAGTAGAGCTGTCAGTCAAGGATCTGATCCTCCCACCAACATCTTTGGGCAGATCAAATCCTTGACTGACAGTTCCAATTCACTGCCTGGGGAGATGGCTTGAAAAAGCTGAGGCAACATCAAAGGACATATGACCTGCTCCAACTTAGCATCGCACCCAATGCAATCCTGGCCGCAATCCTGGCCATAGTAACCTGTCAAGGGATTTCCTTCACACTAAGCTGTGTGAAGATTACTTACATTGAAGGAGGTGAGCATGAGCAGTGTGGTGGCAATAGTGCAGTGGCTCTGTGAGCCCACAGATAGTTGCCACCACACAACTGGTAACTGCAGGCTGCACCAGTAATTTCTCTATAAATAAAAATGTTATAGCCAAACCAGGGTTTTTTTTTTATTTAATGACCTTTTGATAAGGCATTTTCCCTTCTTATAGATCAGCCTTTTCAACGCAGAGGAACCCTTGAAATAACTTTCCAGTCTCAGGGAACTCCTGCTAAAAATGACTTTATTTTCATCTCAGGATACATTCGTGTGATGGTCAGTGGGAAGAATGCTCCTCACACTTGTGGACTTTGGTAGAATTCCCCCTTACAGATAGATAAAAAGATCTGAGAGGCAGATATTGCTCATTGCTCAAGGAACCCTTAGCAACCTCTGGAGGAACCCTGGTTGAGAAATCCTGCTATAGTTCAACTGCAGCTGTTACATTGTATGGCCTTGAAAATGCAAAGCTTTTTTTTTTGTTTTATTTTTAAGTTAAACATTTATTTTTTGAAACTGTGTAACATCTAGGCATTGACAGGGTGTGCAGAAATGTATCTTTTATTTTATATAATTATTGACCTGCTGTATGTTCCATCTTCCAAATTTCCTTAAGGGTCCATTTACACAGTTGCATTTTATTGCATGCATTGCAACACATTAAAACGCATGTGTCCAAATTCTCCATAATACAAATAGTATCTGTTTCCATCTCATCTCTGTAGTGAAGTGCATTTTAAGAACTATGGCATGTCTGTTTTTCCCTGCATTTTTCATGTGCTGGGATATTGGTAAAAGTCATAAGCAATGCACCAAAATGCATGTAATATGGTAACAGGTATTAACAAGCCTTGGTCAATGGCTTTGAACTCTATCCACTCCAAAACCAAAAATGAAAAACACATTGAATCTGCACATTAACACACATCAACAATGCATGTCAACGGACAAAGGAAACACACATTAACGCATGACATGGAACTTGCCTAACTCCAAAAAACATCCCTCTACACATACTAGATCTAAATGGGCCCTCCCAACTCCTAGATTCAAATCACTTCAATAGCACAAATTACAATAAAAACTATTTCTGTACCTTTCCAGTCTACTACAGTACTGTGGACTCAAGTGTTGCAGATTTTCCTTTAGCGTAAACCTGACGTCAATTAAAAAATAGTTTGTAAGAACTCTTGTTAAGCTGGCCATACACCGATAATTTTTTTTCCAATTCCTGCTAATCAGCCAAAATTTGGTGGCCCTGTCATCACAACCCAGTTTGACAATAGTCAATTTTTCAATCAAATTTTGTCGAAGGAGGGGGGGCAGAAAATTCTCAGTTGAATGGTGCCTGCATCCAATCAGATATGGGTATTCTGACAGAATACAATCTCCAGCACTGCAGATTCTTCCATGACTGAAAGTTGTTTATTGCAGATGAGTGATTTCTCTCATTTAACCCACGAGGCTGAACAAGGCAAATCTTAAGGTGTACGGTCAGTTTTAGTCTTTAAATTGATCATTGCGGAGCCCCTTGAATTCTAGATCCAGACTGCACATGGTTTCTTGACTTCTGCCCAAGTCAACATAAAGCCCCACCCATGCTTTAATTAAGCTCTTCAGCTGTCAAATTCTAAAACTTCAGTAGTGTCTTTGGCATGTGTTAGCACCCCTTCCTTACTGAAGGGAGAAGGCAAGGTTAAAAGTTAGGGCCGGTTCACACGTTCACAACATAGAAACGCAGTCTGGATGCATTCCAAATGTGTTTCTGCATGTGCGTTTTTGATACTTTATAGTGCATTTTTTCCTTCTTTTTTTCCTTCACCTTAAATAAGAACATGTGCATTTTTGGTGTGTTTAGGTGCGTTCTGGTGCATTTTTATGCATTTTACCACGTTCCAGTACAGTTCAGCGCAGAAAAAAATGCTGCATATTCTACTTCACCCTGGAACTGACCGCAGTGGTGTAAACAATGTCACTGGAAACCATATGACCTACTATACTATCCATGTGTTTTTGAAGCAGGAAAAAATGCAATGGACTGTGTGGTGTGAACCAGCCCTTGAATTGTTTTGTCACTTTGAAGTTTTATAGATTTTAGTGACAGTGAATTTGATTTACTAAATCTGGAGAGTGCAAAATCTGGTGCAGCTGAACCTATAAACCAATCAGCTTCCATTTTTTTTTCAAAGCTTAATTGAACAAGGTAATGTTAGAAGCTGATTGGCTACAATGCACCGCGGCACCAGATTTTTCACTCTCCAGTTTTAGTAAATCAACCCCAGTGTGTACCTAGAATCCTATGAACTCCACAGGGACAGTTATCAATTTGGAGGCAAAGGCTAACCATATATCATGCAATCTGATTGTACAATCTTCTTCAGGTCTACCAACCACTATACAGTGCAAGGGACTATCTGACTAAATACAAAATAAATTGGTTGGGTCACTCCATGACATATGGCCACCTTAACACATAAACATGTGGAAACCACAGAGCTGTCCTTTCCTGAGATTCAGTCCTTTGTTCAGTTATAGGAAATTAATCATGGTTAATAAATCATAGAAACATGTAGGCACAGTAATATAGCACAAAATAATTTTCAACCATTTGGATTCCATTTTTGTGTAATTCAAATAAGATTGTCTTAAAAATATTCCACGTACTTTGTACATACTGTGTAATCAGAGCATTTCAGTGGTCTGTAATGCCATTCAGGATTTTCGGATCTCTGTATTAAAAGAAAGTAAAAAATCAAAACATGAAAAAGATAAAAAGGACAATATGTATTTTAATTTCTGGAAAAACAATTCCCTAATGTTCAGCTTGTTCCTGTGCATCAGTTTAAAGTGTATTTCAATGTCTGCAGTCAGATCAAGATAACACCTACTTTTTGTTACATGTTCCCAATTACCTTGTCTGTACTCTGCTAGCAGATCTCTCTATCAGTTGTAAACTAGATGTGCATACTATCTATCCCAACAAAGGATTAAAGTAATATTAAACCCAAGACCAAAAATGTAATAACTTTGCAGCTTACCAATCATTAGATGTGGTGGCTGCATTTGTTTTTGTTTTTTAGGCTTTTTTCCTCTGTTTTCACCTGGTGATCTGGCCAGTAGCATGCCTCAGGGGAGATTTACTAAAACTGGTGCAGAGGGAATCTGCTGCAGCTGTGCATAGTAACCAATCAGCTTCTAACTTCAGCTTGTTCAATTAAGTGGACTTTGGTAGAATTCCCCCTTACAGATAGATAAAAAGATCTGAGAGGCAGATATTGCTCATTGCTCAAGGAACCCTTAGCAACCTCTGGAGAAATCCTGCTATAGTTCAACTGCAGCTGTTACATTGTATGGCCTTGAAAATGCAAAGCTTTTTTTTTTTGTTTTATTTTTAAGTTAAACATTTATTTTTTGAAACTGTGTAACATCTAGGCATTGACAGGGTGTGCATAAATGTATCTTTTATTTTATATAATTATTGACCTGCTGTATGTTCCATCTTCCAAATTTCCTTAAGGGTCCATTTACACAGTTGCATTTTATTGCATGCATTGCAACACATTAAAACGCATGTGTCCAAATTCTCCATAATACAAATAGTATCTGTTTCCATCTCATGTCTGTAGTGCAGTGCATTTTAAGAACTGTGGCATGTCTGTTTTTCCCTGCATTTTTCATGTGCTGGGATATTGGTAAAAGTCATAGGCAATGCACCAAAATGCATGTAATATGGTAACAGGTATTAACAAGCCTTGGTCAATGGCTTTGAACTCTATCCACTCCAAAACCAAAAATGAAAAACACATTGAACCTGCACATTAACACACATCAACAATGCATGTCAACGGACAAAGGAAACACACATTAGCGCATGACATGGAACTTGCCTAACTCCAAAAAACATCCCTCTACACATACTAGATCTAAATGGGCCCTTCCAACTCCTAGATTCAAATCACTCCAATAGCACAAATTACAATAAAAACTATTTCTGTACCTTTCCAGTCTACACTCTACAGTACTGTGGACTCAAGTCAAGTGTTGCAGATTTCCCTTTAGCGTAAACCTGACGTCAATTAAAAAAGACAGTGCACAAGTGCGCATAGTTTGTGCTGCCTGCAAGAACTCTTGTTAAGCTGGCCATACACCAATTATTATTTTTCCAATTCCTGCTAATCAGCCGAAATTTGGTGGCCCTGTCATCACAACCCAGTTTGACAATAGTCAATTTTTCAATCAAATTTTGTCGAAGGAGGGGGGGCAGAAAATTCTCAGTTGAATGGTGCCTGCATCCAATCAGATATGGGTATTCTGACAGAATACAATCTCCAGCACTGCAGATTCTTCCATGAACGAAAGTTGTTTATTGCAGATGAGTGATTTCTCTCATTTAACCCACGAGGCTGAACAAGACAAATCTTAAGGTGTACGGCCAGTTTTAGTCTTTAAATTGATCATTGCGGAGCCCCTTGAATTCTAGATCCAGACTGCACATGGTTTCTTGACTTCTGCCCAAGTCAACATAAAGCCCCACCCATGCTTTAATTAAGCTCTTCAGCTGTCAAATTCTAAAACTTCAGTAGCGTCTTTGGCATGTGTTAGCACCCCTTCCTTACTGAAGGGAGAAGGCAAGGTTAAAACTCAGGGCCGGTTCACACGTTCACAACATAGAAACGCAGTCTGGATGCATTCCAAATGTGTTTCTGCATGTGCGTTTTTGATACTTTATAGTGCATTTTTTCCTTCTTTTTTTCCTTCACCTTAAATAAGGACATGTGCATTTTTGGTGTGTTTAGGTGCGTTCTGGTGCATTTTTATTCATTTTACCATGTTCCAGTACAGTTCAGCGCGGAAAAAAATGCAGCATATTCTACTTTTTTTTCTGGAACTTGAACACCCTGGAACTGACCGCAGTGGTATAAACAATGTCACTGGAAACCATATGACCTACTATACTATCCATGCGTTTTTGAAGCAGGAAAAAAGCACTGGACTGTATGTGGTGTGAACCAGCCCTTAATTTGTTTTGTCACTGTGACATTTTTAGATTTTAGTGACAGTGAATTTAATTTACTAAATCTGGAGAGTGCAAAATCTGGTGCAGCTGTACCTATAAACCAATCAGCTTCCAGTTTTTTTTCAAAGCTTGATTGAACAAGGTAATGTTAGAAGCTGATTGGCTACAATGCACCGTGGCACCAGATTTTTCACTCTCCAGTTTTAGTAAATCAACCCCAGTGTGTACCTAGAATCCTATGAGCTCTACAGGGACAGTTATCAATTTGGAGGCAAAGGCTAACTATATATTATGCAATCTGATTGTACAATCTTCTTCAGGTCTACCAACCACTATACAGTGCAAGGGACTATCTGACTAAATACAAAATAAATTGGTTGGGTCACTCCATGACATATGGCCACCTTAACACATAAACATGTGGAAACCACAGAGCTGTCCTTTCCTGAGAAACATTTTTAAGGCAGGTTTACTTTAACAATTGCACAGACCTTTGTTCAGCTATAGGAAATTAATCAGGATTAGTAAATCATAGAAACATGTAGACACAGTAATATAGCACAAAATCATTTTCAACCATTTGGATTCCATTTTGGTGTAATTCAAATAAGATTGTCTTAAAAATATTCCACGTACTTTGTACATACTGTGTAATCAGAGAATTTCAGTGGTCTGTAATGTTATTCAGGATTTTCGGATCTCTGTATTAAAAGAAAGTAAAAAATCAAAACATGAACAAGATAAAAAGGACAATATGTATTTTCATTTCTGGAAAAACAGTTCCCTAATGTTCAGCTTGTTCCTGTACATCAGTTTAAAGTGTATTTCAATGTCTGCAGTCAAATCAAGATAACACCTACTTTTTGTTACATGTTCCCAATTACCTTGTCTATACTCTGCTAGCAGATCTCTCTATCAGTTGTAAACTAGATAAACTAGTGCATACATACTATCAATCCCAATAAAGGATTAAAGTAATATTAAACCCAAGACCAAAAATTTAATAAATGTGCAGCATCATTAGATGTGGTGGCTGCATTTGTTTTTTTGGGGGATTTTTATTTTTTTGGGCTTTTTTTCTCTGTTTTCATCTGGTGATCTGGCCAGTAGCATGCCTCAGGGGAGATTTACTAAAACTGGTGCAGAGGGAATCTGCTGCAGCTGTGCATAGTAACCAATCAGCTTCTAACTTCAGCTTGTTCAATTAAGCTTTGATAATCATTAATTATTACGGTTGAACTAGATGGAGTTATGGTTGAACTAGATGGACTTGTGTCTTTTTTCCACCTGACTAACTATGTAATCAGCCCCCATTCACATTTGACATGCCAAATCGCAGCCTATTGCCAGCAACGGCACCGTCCCAATCAGTGCGATGGCCAACTTTGTGGCGCTGCTCCGATTTCCAAAAGTAGTTCCTGCACTACTTATGGTGACTTTGGGGCAATTTCAATAGATATCTGTGCATGACCTCGCACAGATGTCTTTCAAATCGCCCCTGTACTCACACTGACATGCGGGTTTGAAATCTGAACTCGCACGATTTCAAACCCCATGTTCAGTGTGAACGAGGGCTAAAACCTAGAATTAGAGTAATTACTATGCACAGCTGCCCCTGGTTCTGTATGTACAAGTTTAAATAGTTCTACCCCCTCCTGTATTAGAGTGACTCCACTCTGGATGAATAAGCTCAGTGTAGGGGGGAGGAGGAGCGTGTGTCGGGGGGGTTGTGTTAAACTAGCAGATTTAAATACACTAGCAAACTGAAGTGAAACTCCAGTTAACAATGGTTTGTCCCAACCCTCCAAACTGATACATCTGGAATAGAGCTTGTTATTTTGAAAAACAACAGACTTACTGGGCTGGATCACCCAAAGAAAATAGAAGAAATAAAGCCTACAAAGGAAAACAAATGCAGCCATCACATCTAAGAATTGGTAAGCTGCGATATATAATAAATGTTTGCTTTTGGATTTAATACTGCTTAAAAGACCCGGAGGCATGGATTCTGCATTGTATGTTAATGAGGGGAGACTGAAGCTGGCCATACATTATACAATTTTCTTAGTCAATTTAGATTTACCTTCAACTATGTCGTGCAAGGGCCTGTTTTTCGTCACATATGGCGACCCATTGCATTTGGCTACCCGCTGGAATGCACATGCGCGACGCCGCCATATGCGTTCCAACACTTATAAAACTTTTGTCACTTTTAACACTTTTAAAAGTGTTTAAAAAAAATAAAAAGTGTTAAAGGTGTTTTTGTCACTTTTAACACTTTTAAAACGTAAAGTTTTAAAAGTGTTGGAACGCATATGGCGGCGTCGCGCATGCGAAATCAAGCGGGTAGCCAAATGTGATGGGTCGCCATATGTGACGAAACACCTGCCTGACTGCATACACATTGAAAGTGTTTAGGTTTGACACACGGCGGAGTCTGACAGAGCAGTTATGCGCTGCTAGAGCTCCCTCCCTGACAGAGGAGAAGCTGTACTTCAAAGCAAACCAGCCGACATTAAAGCATTACAAAGTGTCCTGCTTCCACCAGTGAACCCGGAGCTCCATTGGGGACCCTCAATATGGTACTAGGAGGTAGCCGCCATAAGATGAAAACCTCCTCAAAGGTGACTCAGGTACGGGCTGCAGCTAAAATGGCACCATCTACCTCACACAGCACCTCAGAGCGCTCTAATACACAGACACAGAAGGAGACACTGTTACATGCAGAATCTTCTGGTGAATCAGATATTGAACAATTTCCCTCACAAAACTCTCCACATGAACTTGTAGCTTCCCCAGTATCTTTAAAGCAATTTGAACGTATGCTGCAAAGAGCACTGAAACAAACCTCAGAGCATATTACAAGTAGCCTTACAAAAGAAATTAGAGAAATTGGCGCTCGTACAGCGGCATTAGAAATTAGAGTGGATGAGGTGGAAATTTCAGCACAAAATAATATGTCAGAAATAGAAAATCTTAAAGAGGAAAATGTAATACTGCAATCTAAGTTAGAAGATTTTGAGAACAGAGACAGACGTTCCAACCTCCGCATCAGAGGTATCCCTGAATCTGTGATCGATTTGCATTCAACCATGACAGCCTTATTCCAAGAACTCCAACCGGCCCTACCCATTGATCGCTTGGAAATGGACAGAGTCCACCGTGCCCTCATGCCCAGGAAAACTGATGGCCCTCCACGCGATATTATCGCTAAATTCCACTATTATCGCACAAAAGAGCAACTTTTGGCTGCAGCCAGAGCTAAAGGCAATCTAACATTCCAAGGTCATGATTACCAGTTATTCACTGACTTATCCCAATTGACTATCGCTAAACGTCGATCGATGAAACCTCAACTGACAGTGCTGCAAAGTCATCATATCACTTATCAATGGGGATTTCCATTTTCCATCCGGTTTACATACCAGGGCTCAAAGTTTACCTGCAGATCCTCAGAAGAATTACAACGAGTATTACAAGATCTACGCCTTGTGGACGATCCACACATCTCTAACTCATCACGAAGGAGGTCAACCCCTTCCACCCCACACAGCTCGTCTCAATCACCGGAGCACATAGAAAACCAACATGCTCACAAGAGAAGCCGGTTAGCCCCCCCTCCGCTGGATCAAGAAAACTCCATGGACTGACCACTCGTCCTACCCTCAGTCTCTTTTGAACCCCTCATTGCTTCACCCACTCTTCCAGACTGTAGTCGCTAAATGTCTGTCACATTGCTGAAAAATCTGTGAAAGTGTATCTAGCATCGGTCCTTATAATCGGTCCCTATAAACCATTTGGTTTATCCTTATGTTATGCAATTTCTGCCTCTTAGGTATAAAGGCATAACATAATGCTGGATAGTGCTGTGTACCCACTCAACATGGGAGGCCATTCCCTAATATATATATTGGCTCCATCCTTGAAGGGTATTGACTATTTTTCCTTAATCAATCTAAATTTACTGCACAATCCAGTTATTATTATTTTTTTTTATTTTCTTTATGTATTCTAACTTAGTTTTTACTCGCTTGAACATTACTAAGCGAAGGTATTAAATGTATTCAGTACATAGGCTGTTTTACCAGATATAGCTCAGCCCAAGTGTTTTTTATTTATTTATGTATATGTATATGTGTGTATATGTATGTGTGTATGTATGTATATATATATGTGTGTATGTGTATATGTATATATGTATATATATATGTATATATTGTATGTGTGTGTGTGTGTGTATATATATATATATAAATATATATATATATGTGTATATATATATATATTTTATTTTAATTTTTTTTTCTAAATCCCGCTTCCTGATCATTTTGTTTGTGCTACTTAAACACATACCTGTATCTCCAGGTAGTTATAGGTCCACTTGTTCATTTTTTTATTTTCTTTTTCAGTTTCCTATGCCATTCCCCATCCTTATACCCACAATCCTCTCACGGATTTCCCCAACTATACCCTAATATAAGTTATAATATTACACTCCAGAGTACTGATCTTATTTACCTCCCAGTATAATCAACCAGAGATTTTGTCCTGACATTATTTTTATTTTTATTTAATTTTTAAAAAAAAAATTGTTTTATTTAGCCGAGCTGGCTACATCCCTATACATCTAGATGATGTTTTTTTCATAGGGCTTGTCCTCTGTTCGGGCAGTTTCGTGTGTCCCAATGTGCCTCCCTCGTTCGCCCACAAATATTATGTGGACGATTGAGGTCGGCCCCTTTTCCCCTGATGGGGATATTTCTTCCTCATCACGGGTAATTCTTGATATTTATCATAATCTAATGTTTACAGTATTATATCTTACTACTTATGTTACATGTTTTTCTCTTCTTATAGTTCTTCCCTGGTCCATCTTCATCTTTTCTTTTTTCTCGTTCAATTGGATTGATCCATTCAGCCAAAAACCTTTGCATACTGGTAAGAAGCATCACTTATATCATCTACCATGGCACCCTTAAACATTCTTTCCCTGAATGTACAGGGAATTAATGTGCCGCAAAAACGCACTAAAGCGTTCCGTTTCTTTCAAGCGCAGAAAGCCCATATAGTTTGCCTACAGGAAACCCACTTTACAGTAGACTCCACACCCAAATATATGAGCTCCTCTTATCCACAAATTTTCACGGCCTCAGCTACCACTAAGAAACGTGGAACCCTTATAGCTTTTCACCGCTCTACCCCATTTATACTCAAATCAGAAATCAAAGATCCCGAAGGGAGATATATTATTCTCACAGGACATATTATGGATACGGCAGTTACAGTTGTGTCCTATTACGCCCCAAACAAACAGCCTACATTCTTTCTATCTCACCTTCTACAAGTAGTATCCACGCACAGGATGGGTACAACGATTGTGTGCGGAGACTCAAACCAGGTCCTCCTCCCATTTCTAGATAAATCCCCATACTCTCCACCGAGAAGCCCAACCAAGCAATCTTTCTCACAACTTCTCTCGAGATATAACTTAGTTGATTCTTGGAGAGAACATAACCCAGCAAAAAGGAAATATACTTACTACTCGCATCCCCATAAAACCTTTTCCCGAATCGACCATATACTCCTAACTGTTGGTATGTTACCAGAGATCCTTTCATCAAACATTATACCCATCCCTTGGTCAGACCATAACGCAGTATACACTACCATAGCGTCTACTATACCTAAATCACACGACTCATCATGGTACCTCCCTGATATTTTGCTAAAAAACCCATCTCATTGCCTTATATTTGACCAAGCCTTAAAAGAATATCTAACACATAATACCTCCCCTGAAATTTCTACACTGACTCTCTGGGAAGCACATAAGCCAGTACTACGCGGAATATTCCAACGCCAATCTGCAATGTTTAAACGTGAGCGAAAAATTCTCGAACGCAAATTGGACTTAGAATATAACACTGCCTATGTAAATTTCCAAGATAATCCCTCTTCGACCACAAAAACTAGATTAGAAAAGGCCCGGTTAGAATATGATCTCTTTCTCACAGAAAACGCGGATAAGTCCCTGCGACGTTCTAGACACGCCTTTTTTATGAAATCTAACAAACCGGACACCATGTTGGCGCGTGCTCTTAATTCTAGGCATAAACAACCTAACCCTATCCGACTCCAATTGTCGAAGAATAATTATACCTGTAATCCGGTTAAAATAGTACACAAATTTAGATCCCATCTAGCTTCCCTATATTCGGAAACAACAGAATTTAATCCTTCTGAAGCCGATGTCTTTTACTCTTATTTAAAGCTCCCTGAACTAACCCAGACCCAAAATTCTCTTCTTGAAGAACCTATTTCAGAGGTTGAGGTAGTAAAAACTATTAAAGAACTAAAGCAAAACAAAAGGCCAGGCCCAGATGGTTTTTCAGCCATATATTACCATACTTTTGCAGAGATCCTTTCTCCACTCCTAACCAAAGCTTTCAATACAATATTAGAAGGATACTCATTTAGACAAGAATCGTTAATGGCAATAATCTGCATGATCCCAAAACCAAATTCTGATAGCACATCCTGCTCAAATTTCCGCCCCATTTCACTTTTAAACCTTGACATTAAAATTCTAGCGAAAATTTTGGCATCCCGCCTCAACAAAATCATAGGTAACCTTATTCATCGTGACCAGGTAGGCTTTATGCCTACTCGCCAAGCTAGTGACAATGTGCGTCGAGCAGTACTCTTGGCGCACATTGCCAAAACTCGCCGCATTCCCTCTTGTTTCCTTTCCCTAGATATCAGGAAAGCTTTTGATTCGGTTTCTTGGCCCTATTTGTATCACACTCTCCAGAAATGGGGTTTTGGACCCCACTTCATTAAGTGGATATCAGCACTTTATGATAGACCTCAAGCATATGTAAAATATGCAGGCTATAAATCTGACTCTTTCAAAATAGAAAGAGGCACACGTCAGGGATGTCCACTTTCCCCACTTTTATTTGCCCTTTTAATAGAACCCCTTGCACAATATATTAGATTAGACCCAACAATAACCGGAATAGAACTAGGAGGCTTCCATCACAAACTCTGCTTGTTTGCGGACGATATTTTACTATTCTTATCATCTCCCCAAGTCTCTGGTCCCAATCTATTACCTATCCTTAATAGGTTTGCCAATATATCCGGATTAACAATTAACCCCAAAAAATGTTTAGCACTGAATATATCCCTTCCTGACAGAGAAAAAGACATGGTAAAATCAGCACTTCCTTTTACCTGGGCGGAAAAAACAATCCCATATCTTGGTATCAATCTAACAGCTTCTATCTCAGATCTCTTTTCAGCCAATTACCCATCTACTCTGAGAAGAGTGACTGATTTAATGAAACAATGGTCTCACCTTCCATTATCTTGGCTAGGTAGAATTAATACTATAAAAATGACAATTTTACCTAAATTACTATATTTGTTCAGAGTCCTGCCGATCCCAATCCCAGCATACTTTCTTAGACTAATTCAGAAAAGGGTAACGACATTTGTATGGGGATCTTCCAAACCTCGAATCCCTTCCCAAACATTATGTCTTCCTAAGCCTTCTGGTGGCTTGGGTTTTCCCAACTTTGCGTTATATTACAAAGCGGCCCATATTGCAAGCTTACCAAAATATCATGCAACACAAGAAACCCCTCTGTGGGTGTCAATAGAAGCAACTGAATGTGATCCCTTATCCGTCTCAAACCTTCTATGGCTTCATCCTAAAGATCGCATTGGTCTACATAACCCTATTACTAAACACTTCTTATCCCTTTGGGATAGGCTTAAAACCAAACACAAATTACTATCGCCACACAATCCTCTCCTCTCCTTCCTTAAAAATCCAGCTTTTTACCCAGCATGGGTCTTCCCCAAGTCATTCAAAGTCTGGGCTTCTCTAGATGCTTTAAGATTACATAACTTCGTTACGTCCTCCAACATTATTCCTTTTCAAGATCTCCAAGAGACTTGTGGGTTACCTCCCTCGGAAATATTCCGATACCTTCAGATTAAAAATTTTTTCACACCTTATACAAATACAGACACACCACTTGATCAACTCACAAAGTTTGAAGCCACATGTAAAAAGGACCCACATGCCAAGAATCTAATTTCCTCTCTTTACTCTCAGTTACTAACTGCACCCAACTCGGACAAACCTTCTTATGCTCAGAAATGGGAGGAGGACCTTGGGCGTACAATAACTGCTACAGAATGGTCAGATATCTGGTTGGCTACTAAAACATCCTCTCCTAACGTTTTAGCGGTTGAAACCAATTATAAAGTTTTGACCCGATGGTACCTTGTACCTTCCAGAGTTGCTAAATACTCTTCATCCTGTTCAGCCCTTTGCTTTCGCGGCTGTTCGGACTTGGGTACACAAATGCACATCTGGTGGGCCTGTCCTATAGCTCAAACCTTCTGGAAGGAAATATTTTTAATTGCCTCCAAACTATTCAAAATACCAATGCAACCAGACCCTACTACAGCATTACTTAATCTTAAACCAGTATACCTGACACATATACAGTTTAAGCTTTTTGTCCGGCTCCTTACAGCTGCAAAGCAAACTCTGGCGAAAGCATGGAAATCTCCTTCTTTGGTGGTAGCTGAGTCAAAACATAGAATGAACAACTTCATGATTCACTCTAAAATGGCTGCCATAGAACTTAATCAAATTCCAAAATTTGAAAATATGTGGCGCCCATGGGTTAATTTTTTCGCACCTTCATCCTTTGATAAGTCAGTACTCCTGCCATGGTAGTTGATTACATTTGATGGAACTCAAACCTTACTAATCCCCACACTGGCTCTCGGATCAATCCAGTAAAAATTCTTTCCCCCTCTCTTTTCTTCTTCCTTTTCTTTCGCTATTTCCTTTCCTTCCTCTCCCATCCCCCTCATTGATTCTTGAAGCTCATTGTTACTAATAATGTATCTCATCCGCATTACATTGAAAACTAACATGGTAGAAATAGAGGGATACCTTTTGATAAAATGTATTGGTTCTAAAATCTCTACTTCAAGTATCCTTATTTATTTATCATATTTTATTTTATGTTTTATATTCTTATCTACTTCTGTAATAATTGAGCTTCATTCCTTATGTTAACATGTATCTATTAACATGTATGTTAAGCTTTTTACTTTGAACTTAATAAAAATCTTTTGACAAGGAAAGTGTTTAGGTTTGACCTCCTAATTCATGGTTTTGGTAAATCGAAAGCAAAATAGTAAATTGGTATAATGTATGGCCAGTCTGACTCTGTCCCCAATTTGTCTCCCTGAAATTGTTCAGAATAGCTTGCAGTCCTGTGTATAATCCTGCTCCAAAGAAACAACTAAAAAGGTAGGAAATATATATTGTTTTAATTTATTTTTAGGTATACTGTATGAATGCGGACACATATAAAAAAAAATAATGGGGGTTTCTCAAATTTGACAGCTAAGATGGATCTACACTTTAGGATTTATAAGCTGTGAGTGGTATTATTATTATTATTATTATTATTATTATTATACAGGATTTATATAGCACCAACAGTTTAAACAGCGCTTTACAATATAAAAGGGAGACAGTACAGTTATAATACAATAAAATACAAGAGGATTAAGAGGGCCCTGCTGAAAAGAGCTTACAATCTAATATTATTGTTATATATTTTATTGGTATACTGTATATAGAAGGTTTTCAGTTGATTGATTCATGTTTTTTCTATTGGTTGAACTAGATGGACTATGTAATTATCAGCCAGATGTTGTGGTACTACAAAACCCAGCATTATTATATCTAGAACATGGTAACTGTATCCCTAGATATTATAAACCTGCTCTGAAGGGGATAGGACACCATATAATTTCAGCTCCAGTACAGCAGGTGTAAATGAAGCATTTTGTGTAACTGAAGAATAAGGCGATCCCATTAACCTTCTCTCCCCTGTCTGATGGGGACACCTGAGCAGTCTGTCCTTGTCCCTGCATGCACCTGTCTGTCTGGGAATCACATGGGCATGAAGGAGCTTGGTCCTCATTGCCATGTGGCAGGCAGGAGACTCCTTACAGCGATTAGGGTGAAGAGATCTACCCAATAGATGACATTAGATGACAGCCTGTGCACACACAAGTGTTAGTATGACGTCACCCCCCTCTGCAAACCCTCAACTTTGCTTGGAATGTGAGTGTTTATTTAAAAAAAAAAAAAGGATGACTTCATAGTGAGGAGAGGCAGAAACTGCCATCAGATTGCAAAGCTTTGCACCCAGACTGCAATCCAAGGCTTAACCCCATCAGTACATGGGCAAATACCCCTAAATGGTCCTCTACACAGACCTTGGTTATCAGAGCCTATATAAGTACACTGAATACTGAGAGGGTTAAACGTATTTATTTACACTGGGTGATGTGGACAGGAAAAGAAAGTAACAAAGGAAAGAAAAAAGTTTGTAAACTTTTATTAAGGAACAAAAGTTTACAAACAAAACAAAAGTTGTATCTGCTGCCTGTGGCCATCGTTGCACTGCATTGGGCAATTAATCATTAGCGTCGGTTTCTATAGGCAAACGTCCCCCTTTCATTTCATTTACTAAAGGCAAATAAGCTGTTCACATTGCAAGGAACTTTCCCTTAGCTTAGTGAATGTGGAAAAGCTGTGCTGACTTCCATCTTCCAACCGTGTGCAAATAAAATACTGTTTAATTTATTTCTCTTGAAGGTGATTGTGTATTCTTTGCTAAAGTGAATTTTCACCACCTAACTTTACCAGGCGAACAGCCCATTTGCCCTTAGTAAATCCATCACTTAAATCTGTGCTCCATTGTGCCCTGGATACATATCGCATGTTCATTGTGCATTAAAAAAAAAAAAAAGGTGTAGATGTTCTATGATGTAGTGGGGTTGATTTACTAAAAATGGACAATGCAAAATCTGGTGTTGCTCTGCATAGTAACCAATCAGCTTTTTTTTTGTCAAAGCTTAAATAAAAAAGCTAAAGTTAGGAGCTGATTGGCTACCATGCACAGCTGCACCAGATTTTACACTCTCCAGTTTTAGTAAATCAACCCCACTGCTTGTTACCCACAACAGCCAATCATATTGCTTTATTCACTTCAGAAGAGCCAGAACTCTTTTTGGGTTGCTATGGGTTACTGCATGTTCTCCTATTCACTGAGCCCCGGTGACTCTCTCTTTTCAGGCTGTCATGCCTCTCCATATAGATGTGTTGGATTCCCCATGCAAGGACCCATATACTTTAATAAATATGTAGCGCCTATTCCTGAGGCCGGTCAGAATAATTAGCACATATGTTCTAAGTGGATGATAGTTTTGTGAGCAATAAAGCAATTACCCATCGCCTGGGCTGACAGTCCCTCTAAGTAAACTCCAACCAGCAGTTAATTGGAAAAGTCATTTTATCTCCATTGTCTCCAATTAGTCTTGCTAAACTACTACACCCAACTAGCTGCTTTGAGGCTAATTTGGCCATTTCCATAAACAACAGGTTATCATAGGGAACAGGAGCGATGTGCTCTGCTGATCGCACCATCACTTGCCCACTTGTGGTATGTCGGCTAAAAAAAAAAAAAAAAAAAAAACATACCTTATTGGCCAAGACGAGTCCAAAATGCCATATTTTGAGGTTTGTGTTAAGCCTAAAAAAAAAAAAATACTGTCATTTAATTTCGTAAAAATAAGTCTAAGAATTTAACAGCCTGTAACATTACTATTATAAAAGTAAAAAAAAAAGTAAAAAAATAAATAAATAAAAAAGCTAAAAGCCTATTACAAAAAGTAGCTACATGTATTTAACAACCTCCAAAAATAATATCCTAATAGAAATAGTGAGATCATTAGCAGTAGTGTAAAAATAATCCAGAAATCGTTATTTTCTTTTAACTGGTAAAATTAAAATACAATCCAGTTGAATTCGGGGCAGGCATGAGTTTAATGGCAGGGTTAGGGTAGACCATGTCCATCTCTTAGCAAGGTTTCCTCGGCACAACCATCCCATAGGATTAAAATATATATATAGTGAATTAAAGGTTCTAGGAAAAAGCTGAAGGAGGATTGTCACCTTAGTAACAAAGTATTCACTTCAAGGAATTTACTGCCTTCCAGGACAGACCTGATAGCGGCTGTAGCCCGAGCTCTGGGGGCAGCTTGTCAGCTTTTAACATCAACTTGTGAACCTAAAAAAAAAGGTGGGAGAGAGAAAAACACCATCAGCATTTCTTCTGTGCCTGGTCAGTCAGGGTGAGTGAGAGTCCTGACATCACTCCAGTATAGGGCTGCGCTATTTGTGCCCAGATACAGGGAAAATGCATACAAACTAAAGGCATCAAGTGCTTTTACTTAATAATAGATATAGTGTCCTACAAATATAACACATGCTGAATCAAAAATAGGGCTGGACCTGGTATTTTTTTAGTTAAGTGTGTCAAAATATCAAACTATGTATATAGTACAATTATTATGATGTACACTATAACATAGCGGTTTTCTCTCTTATATTATAATGATTTTTTATTTCCTCTATGCTATTATCTGCATAAAACCTGAAGATATTATTATTATTTTTTTATTATTTGTGGTTGAACTGGATGGACTTGTGTCTTTTTTCAACCTAACTATGTAACTTGAATAATTCATAAAATGATATACAATATAACATAGTGTAGGGTCCTACAACTGCTTGTTTATTGCGTGTATGCTGTTATTTAACTACATAAACATAAATTATACATAAAATGATATACATATTGTACAATTCTCTCCTTTATACAATGTCTTTTTTATTTCCTCTATGCTGCTATCTGTATAAAACTTAAAGAACTTAGATAATACATAAAATGATACATAGTGTAACATAGTGTGGCTTTTTTATTTCATGTATGCTGTTATCTAACTTAATAAACATAAATTATGCATAAAATGCTATACAACGTGTACAGTTCTCTGCTTTATACATCTTTTTGCTTTCCTCTATGTTGTTATCTGTATAAAACTTGAAGAACTTAGATAATACATAAAAGAATACATAGTATAACCTAGTGTGGCTTTTTTATTTCATGTATGCTGTTATCTAACTTAATAAACATAAATTAGGCATAAAATGCTATACAATATAACATGTACAGTTCTCTACTTTATACAATGTCTTTTTTATTTCCTCTATGCTCTCATCTGTATAAAACTTGAAGAACTTAGATAATACATAAAATGATACATAGTATAACAGTGTGGCTTTTTTATTTCATGTATGCTGTTATCTAACTTAATAAACATAAATTATGCATAAAATGCTATACAATATAACATGTACGGTTCTCTGCTTTATACAATGTGTTTTTGCTTTCCTCTATGCTGTTTAACTTAATAAACATAGATAATACATAAAATATATAACATATTCTACAGGTCTCTCCCTTATGCAATGTTTTTGTATTCCCTCTATGCTGTTATCTGTATAACTTGAAAAACGTATACATAAAATGATATATAGTATAACATAATGTGCAGTCCCTGCTTTATACTATACCTTTTTATATTATGTTATATGTATAAAACCTAATAAACATAAATTATCCATAATATAATATAACATATTGTACAGTTCTCACACGATTTCTTTTTTTTTTATTTCCTTCAAGCTGTTATCTGTGTAAAATCTAATAAACATAAATTATACATAAAATGATACAAAATGAAAAAACAAAATAAAAGTTGTAGAAACTTTAAAGGGTAACACATTATAAATGCATACTGTAAGGATAGATAGATAGATAGATTGAGTTTTTTTTTTTCTTTTTAAGTCTAATGAAGTTCAATAAGGAATGTTTAAATTGCTCTGAGCCCCAGTGTAGATGCATTTGCGCCCTATAAAGAATAGGGCATTTTAGTTTAGAGGCAGACTTTTTTTCCTATTAAGAGCGATTAGATGGTGTCTATTCAGAGTTGCTGATCCAGAGAGAAAATGGGAGTAGATAAAAGGAGACTTCAAGTGACCTTCTCGTCTCTTTCACACCAACCTGAGCCTAGAATAGCCTGAGCTCTTACAATAGAGCTCTCCATTTCAGACTCCCAGGACCCGGCTGAAGGGTTAATACAGCCTGCAACTTTCACACACAGAACAAGCACACTCCCCGGGCTGGAGCCGGGTCACACAAGTCTTTTTTTTTTTTTTTTTTTGTGCAGACCTGTTGGGACACTTCAAGCTGTTTAGGACCTCACTAGTTCTGCTAAATTAGACACACTTTTCTCCCCCAGAGAGAGAAAACTAGCAGGCAACAATGCAGAGGTATATTTATTGTATGGAACCAGAGAGAGGAAAATCACTCTAGATGCATTCAAGCGATTTCTTGCTTCAGTTAATTGAGATATAGAATTTAAATTAAGAAGTCCTGGTTATAAGAAATCAGGAAGAAAAAGAGGGAGAATGCCTTTAAAACTGGGAACATTTTTATTAAAATTATACTTGAATTGCATACAACTATTGAGACTCATGCTGACTTTCTGAATATTTAAAACAAAATAAAAATAAAAAAAAAATATATATATATAAAATATATATATATATATATATATATATATATATATATATATATATATATATATATATATATATATATATATATATATATATATATATATATATATATATATTGCTTGGGAAAATACATAAGAACAGACATGCCCTGTGATTAAAAAAAATATAATAGGAGAATTTTTGCTTTGATAATGAAGGGTGGGAATAAACCACGTAATAATGATGTCATATTTAACTAATTCAATTGTATTGCAATATATCGTATTTAAATTGGCCATCCTGAGCCTGTGGTCCCCCCTTCCTGTACATGGGTCAGTGTGTCTCCCCTTCCATAGTACTATATTCTACATGTTTTATTAAGGTTTATTCCTTTTAAATAAAGTCTGTTAACTTTTTTTTTTTTTGTGTGTAGCTGTGTCAATGCATATCTAATATATTCAATTAAAGAAGATTATACAGAATGAGACATTTTATGTTGTTTGTCTAAAAGCATTAATGTCAGCAAGGCTATGAGTTCAGCATTGAAAAAGTATGAATTTCACAGATGATTCCATAGTAATACAACTCATGCATGTACAGTATTATATATTTAGAAAAGCTAATTACAGGCATACCCCACTTTTAAGTACGCAATGGGGTTTATTTACTAAAGCTGGAAAGTGCAAAATCAGGCTTAGTCCTGCATAGAAACCAATGAGCTTTTAACCCCAGCTTGTTCAATTAAGCTTTAGTAATAAAACCTGGAAGCTCGTTGCTTTCTATGCAGAAGTGAGCCTGATTTTGCACTTTTCAGCTTTAGTAAATAAACCCCATTGTGTACTTAAAAGTGGGGTATGCCTGTATATACTTACTTAGTTTGCCTTTACACACTGGTTATCAAATCTAAAGAGATCAACATAACTTGTGTAGGCATATACAATGTTTATTATAACTATATCAGTGAATCTTTTTTATAAAAGTTTTAGAGCTATTTAATTCCAAGTCTCTATTTTCAACACAATAGTTGTGATCTTATATTACACAGTAAGGCTAATAACTCCAGGTTGGGTCATAATCAAACAAAACTGCCACTGACTATTTGCAACTTGTAGATATAAACTTATAGTAAACAATTTAAACCTGAACTTGATCTAAATGGATATAAACACTATAAACTTGTAATCGATAGTAGCAATAATTACTTGTAACTGTGCTTGTAACAATAAAAACCTGTAACAAATATAAACATTATACACGTGTAACTGATATTTATATACAGCATAACGTGTAACTGATATAAACAATATAGTTTTTCAGTGTAACTGTAGCCCCTTCATAACTTATTAATACAGGGTCTATTTCACTAAGAAAGGACAGTAAAGTCTGTTTACTGCTTACAATTTGTTCTACGCTGACGGTAATATGAATGTGCATGATTTCATTTCTAAGTGACATCACAGTGTAAACTTTCACACTCAGCTGTAAGTTTCTCACACAGTGGTCACATGGAAGCATATACATTCATATTTCCAGTGTATTTCAAAATCAATGCATGCCAGTAAAAGTGAACAGACTGCAGGGGTCACAGCAAGGCTGGATTAATGTTTGACTTTCTGCCTATATTTAGGTATGTCATCCTCGGGTAAACAGTGTGTATGGAGTGCATTACACAATCAGTGAGCAGCCCTTGTGAAGGTTCATTGTAATATAAGAGCACATGTATGGAATGACACAGCACTCAATACATGCAGCTTATAACACCACAACACCACTATACAAACAATGGTAAAAAAAAAAGGAAGAGTAAAAATGAAAAACCCCCTAGTCAGCATGTCTTCCCTCATTCACTCCTCCATGTGTATATGCCTCCTCCATTTATCTGTTGACACTATCACACTGATAATGTGCCCTGCATTGATCTTTACATTCGGTGGCCAAACAGTAGAATGCAGGTGAGTGTTGGGGTCATTGGTAAATGTCATTTATGTCCCTTGCACTAATTACTGAAACATGGATATTCAGCTCATCTAGCTAGGACTGGGATACCTGGGCAGGCCCTAGGGCCCCAACACATGGAGGGGAATAATAAATTATCAAGGTCAAATTCATCAATATATATATATATAGAGAGAGAGAGAGAGAGAGAGAGATGTGTGTGTGTGTGTGTGTGTGTGTGTGTGTGTGTGTGTGTGTGTGTGTGTGTGTGTGTGTGTGTATGTATGTGTGTGTGTATGTGTGTGTGTGTGTGTGCCTTATATTATTGAACACCGGTTATATTTGGTATGTTTGTTATACTGCATATGTGTGTGTATATATTCATAGTACATGTGTGTATAGAAAGTGAGAAGAGGGGGTAGTTGCTGAGTTACTAAAGAGTCCCCCCCCTAGTATGAGCTGTTCCTTTCTAATATCCAATCAGGTTCAGGATAATCTGTAGAATATATAAATTGTACTGTTTAACGAAACAATATGAAACGTTAACTACTTTTTAAAGTACATAGTAATACCCTTGTGTAATATGTGCCATAAAAACACAATATAAACAAACATTTCTATACTCATCTATAAATAGTTTATAGTGTGTGTGTATTAAAAGCTATAAAGTGTCACTCAGTAGGTGTGTGTGTGTGTATGTGTGTGTATAACTGTATACAGTCTCCCTCTACAAACAGGCCAAGTAGAAGCAGAAAAACAAATGCAATCCCCCCAAGAAAAGAAAATAGAGTGTAATTGAAACTACTCACAATGTACCTGCATACACAGAGAGACACAACCCAGAAGTTGTTTTTCTCCCACGATCTGTGGGTGTGAGTGTGGGTGTACAATGTAAAAGTAAAAGGTAAAAGTAAAGAAAAGAAAAAAAAATATATAAATATATATAGTAAATCAGGTGTACAGATGCATACACAGAGAGACACAACCCACATTTTTTTCTTCTACAAAGATCTGTGTGTGTGTGTAGGGGGGGGGGGGGGGGGGGGGTACTTGCACTCTGCAAACAGGCAAAGTAAGAGTAAAAATCAAATGCAATAAACCACCACCCTCCACGAAAAGCAGAGGTAGATAGATAGCTAGATAGATAGATAGATAGATAGATAGATAGATAGATAGATAGATAGATAGATAGATAGATAGAGTGTATTTATAATATGCCTGCATATACAGACAGAAAGACACAACCCAGAAGTTTTTTTTCTCCCAAGATCTGTATGTGCATGAGCATATGCACTCTATGAAGTAAGATAAGAAATTAATATCTATATATATATATATGAGGTGTACATTCAAATATGTTGTACACAGAGCCGAGAGAAACAACACAATGTTATCTTTTCTACAAAGATGTGTGGGGGGGGGGGGGTGGATAGCACTTTGCAAGCAAGTGATGTAAAAGTAAAAATCAAGAGCACCCCCTTACTCCAGAGAAGTATATATATATATATATATGGTGAGAGGAGTGTAGTTTCAGATGTGGTGTATATTGTACCTGCACAGACAGAGAGACAGCAGCAGGCAGGATGGACGGATGAGGATGGGAGGACGAAGATACCCGGTAGGTGGTCGGTCCTGCAGTGGGAGAAGGAAGCAGCTGTTGGTGGCAGTGCGGTCCCGGGATGGATGGATGGTCCCGGCTCGTGGTCCAGCAGCCCGTGGTGCGGTCCCTGTATGCAGTCCCTGTACACAGCAGTCCCTGTACACAGCAGTCCCTGTATATAGCAGCCCCTGTATACAGCAGTCCCTGTATATAGCAGTCCCTATATATAGCAGTCCCTGTATACAGCAGTCCCTGTATACAGCAGTCCCTGGGTGGAAGCTGCAGTGAGTGCGCCTCCTCACAGCCCGACTACAATGGAAGTGATGGGCAGGGAGTTATCTTTGTGTGCTTTAATCGTATTGGTTTCACCTTTTCTGTGGCCAGTAGACGGGGGGAGTATTGGGAGCCGGCAATGCAGCCCACTGTTGCATAGTCAATAACATGCTTCCTATCAATGGCCGTACAATAGGGGCGCCTGGCCGGGCACCCATTGAAATCTCTTCATTAATTCTGGGAAGAAATAACCGGGAACTATTCGGTTGGAAATGATCGGAAAGTGTCAGTAATGGATTCAGGCTGCCCCTTCCCCCCACCCCCCATCACCCTGTACACAGAGGGGGGGTGCAGAACTTGTCCTCTGTGCTTCTATAGCTGGGGATGAGGATGACTCTTCCATGTATGAGGAGGAGGAGGAGGAGGAGAGGGGAAGTTTGATCTGTAGTGCTGTGTAAGGTGTGAGGATGGTGCTGTTGCCCATGCTGGGAGCTGGCATACACCGCGCTGACTGGACGCTAGGTGGCAGCACGATCCAGCAATTCCGCCTCTTCCTGGGACTGTACAAAGCGCCGATCCCTGCAGGCAGCACCGGGCTGATCATTGTATATGGGGGGGGGGGGTGATCATTGTATATGTGGGGTGATCATTGTATACGGGGTGATCATTGCATATGGGGGGGGGGGGCTGATCATTGTATATGTGGGGTGATCATTGTATATGGGGGGCTGATCATTGTATATGGGGGGGGGTGATCATTCCATATGGGGGGCTGATCATTGTATATGGGGGGGGTGATCATTCTATATGGGGGGGCTGATCATTCTATATGGGGGGAGCTGATCATTCTATATAGGGGGCTGATCATTGTATACATGGGGGGGGGGCTGATCGTTGTATAAATGGGGGGCTGATCATTGTATATGGGGGGGGCTGATCATTGTATATGGGGGTGGTGATCATTGTATATGGAGTGGCTGATCATTGTAAATAGGGGGTCTGATCATTCTATATAGGGGGGGGTGATCATTGTATATGGGGGTCTGGTCATTGTATATAGGGAGGGGTCTGATCATTGTATATAGGGGCTGATCATTGTATATAGGGGGTCTGATCATTGTATATAGAGGGGTCTTATCATTGTATATATGGGGGTGTTTTTATTGTATATGAGGGGGCTGATCATTGTATTTAGGGGGGCTGATCAATGTATATAGGGGTGTCTGATCATTGTATATAGGGGCTGATAATTGTATATGGGGGGCTGATCATTGTATATAGGGGGCCTGATCATTGTATATAGGGGAGGGGGTCTAATCATTGTATATAGGGGGCTGATAATTGTATATGGGGGGCTGATCATTGTATATAGGGGGGCTGATCATTGTATATAAGGGAGGGGTCTAATCTTTGTATATAGGGGGTTGATCATTGTATATGGGGGGCTGATAATTTTATATAGGGGGTCCTATCGTTGTATATAGGGGGTAGTCATTGTATATGGGGGGTCTGATCATTTTATACAGGGGGGGGGCGGTCCGGGAAACTTTTATTCCCTCACTGGGTGACTACACAGCGCTCTGCATTCACTCACAACACTTTTTATTTCATGTTGAAGTTTTCCAATGAAGTTTCCTCCTAATGTCCCCTATGATAGAATAGTGATCCCAATAGAGGAGCCATAAGCAGCGGCTGGGGGCGCTATGAATGAACACAGAGCGTTGTCACCCCCCATCTATCCTCCCCGCTCCCCCCTCCTCCCAGCCATAGGTAACAAGGCAATAGAGAGAGAAAGGGAGGAAGAGGAGAAAAAAAAAAAAGAGGCAGCCTTCATCCGACCAATGGGGTGAGGAGGGGCGGGGCTAACCTTCACCTCCCATCTCTTCTCCCCCCGATTCAGGGCTCTGACCAGTCAGTCGCCTTTGATTATCAGTTGCCAGCAGCCCCTCGCTTGGCTCCTTGACATGAGCTTCCATATAAGGCAGCGATCTCCATAGAAACGTGTCAGTTTCAATAGTAGTGTCAAAGTTCACTATATACAGACATTCGCGCAGATCCCCCTTTCGGAAACATTGCTCTGCTAGGCTTCCCGTTTAAACGCATTCATTTCTGTGTGTGTGTGTCTCCTGCTATCCCCGCCATCCTCTCCCTCTCCCCATCTCTCTCTCTCTCTCTCTTTATTGCATATTCTATTAGTGTGTGAGTGCTGTGCTCCTTCTTTTTTTTTTTTTTTTTTTTTTATTTTTTTTTTTTTTTTTTTTTTTTTTTTTTTTTACCCCCCCCCCCCCCCTTACCTCTTCCACTTCCATTCCACCCAGAGATCTTCGCTTCCAGCCAGCACTGGGCTCCTTCTTCTTCCCATCCAGGAGGGATGATCGCCTCTCCGCACCTCCAGACTGCAACCATCATCTCCACCACCGCACAGAGCTGACTTCTGTCCTCCCCGCACACTTGGACTTGACAATAAAAGCAGAAGCTCAGTCCTCATTGATGGTCTGATTTCTCCTGATCTTCTTCCAGGACTCAGTGCACCACCTTCCTCATTGATGATCTGATTTCTCCTGATCTTCTCCCAGGACTCAGTCCACCACCTTCCTCATTGATGATCTGATTTCTCCTGATCTTCTCCCAGGACTCAGTCCACCACCTTCCTCATTGATGATCTGATTTCTCCTGATCTTCTCCCAGGACTCAGTCCACCACCTTCCTCATTGATGATCTGATTTCTCCTGATCTTCTCCCAGGACTCAGTCCACCACCTTCCACCTTGATGGTCTGATTTTTTTTTTTAATCCAGGATAGACTCTCACTTTTTTTTTTTTTTTTGGAATGTTCTTTTCATCACTTTTGCTGACCTTCTTCATGACACATCGAGGCATCTTCTCATAAAGGAAAGGAAGCGAGAGAGAGAGAGAGAGGGAGGAAAGGAGAAAAGGACAAAAGAGAGAAGAGTGTGCCACCTCTGGATCTTCGGAGCTGAATGGCTCTCCTGCCCTGGATTTGGCCCCCGGACACTTACAATCTCTGATCGACTCTCCTCTTTTTTTTTTTTTTTTTGTCTTTGCATCCTCCTCTCCCCTCCACCACCCCGTCGGGGGTCAGGAGAAGCTGAGCCACATTGGTCCTGCCCCTGGCCGTCCTATATGGGAGATCGGGGCTGACAAGCCCTGTCTGATCAGACTGCTGCTCCCTCCTCCAGCCGGCACTGGAGACACACAGGGAGAGAGGAGAAGAGAGGAGAGGAGAGAGGGGGGGAGAAGAGAGAGCCGCCATCGGCACACACAAACACATCGGCTACATTTTTATTTCTTCCCTCTTTTTTAGGAAGCAAGGGGGGGAAATCCCTGCAAAGCCCATCCAAGGAAACGGCTCCCATCAGCGGCAACCACGGCAGAGACGGCCAGCTTCTTCTTCTCCTCCTCCTCCTCCTCCTCCTCCAAGATCAAGCCCCCCCACGCCTCGCTCTCCAGCACTTTTTGGGCCCGAGATATGGCAATGGTAGTTAGCAGCTGGAGAGATCCGCAGGAGGACGTGGCCGGCGGAGGCCCCAACCCGGCCAGGGAGCAGCAGCAGGCTCCGTCGGCCGCCCCGCACACGCCGCAGACCCCCAGCCAGCCGGGACCCCCATCCACTCCCGGGGCGGCGGGGGAGAAGGGGCAGCCGGGCTCAGGCCAGAGCCAGCAGCACATCGAGTGCGTGGTGTGCGGCGACAAGTCCAGCGGAAAGCACTACGGTCAGTTCACCTGCGAGGGCTGCAAAAGTTTCTTCAAGAGGAGCGTCCGCAGGAACTTAACCTACACATGTCGTGCCAATAGGAACTGTCCCATAGACCAGCACCACCGGAACCAGTGCCAGTACTGCCGGCTCAAGAAGTGCCTGAAAGTGGGCATGAGGAGGGAAGGTGAATATTTCTTCTCTGCACATGTCTGTGTTTTGCTGCTAGGTGTGCCTGTTCAAATATTGATGCTCATATGGTGCCCCCCATTTTTTTTATTTTATTTGTATGCATTGTGATGCCATTAATAATAATAATAAGAGCCCCCCTGTGTGTGTGTGTTTTGTCTGTGGATACATGCTGTGGGATGTTGGCTGAGATGTGCTCCTCCACCATAAACACAAACTTCTGGAGCTGACACTTGGGTGACACCAGCCTTGCCCCTTGTTCCAGGCAGCATTTGGCCTTGTCACACTCCATGACATACCCTGGGAGAAGTTTGGCTTGCAGAACTCTGTGATACATGACTTCATTCCTGCCATCCATTCTCATGCTGTAAAACGTCCACCCCTCTCTGCAGAGCTAAGAATCATTTTTTTTGGGGGGGGGGGGGGATTTACAGCATCATTAATGAGCCATTGAGAAACTCACTGGGATATATTTGTCTCCATTTTTTTTTTCTTTGACTCAGCATTTGCAAAACTAAAAATGTCCCCTTTTCATCTAAAAATTGCCAAACTAAATCTAGATCACTTTGAATCAGCTATTTTTTACTAAAAACGGAAATACAGCCTTTCCCAAAACTTGTGCAACTTAAAATCACCCACATAACTTTAATAATAAGTGGAAGAATACCTCCAAGATAGAGTGTAATATCTAATTGTATTAATAAAAGTGGGGGGGGGGGTCACGGCCAAGGAACTGGAAGGATGTCATCATGGATCAGCAAGGATAAAATGATCTGATTTATGGAAGAGGTGACATTAGTACCAAGCTGCCAATTTCTGTGGGAAAAAAATGTAAACAGCAAAGTGTGCCATGTTGTGTGTTAAACTTCTTGTTTACATGGCGAGGTAGCTGGCACTTCTGGAGTCAAGCATAAGCTCACATCCAAAAAAACAAAAAGAAAAAAACAAAAAAAAAACAAATCAGACTTTGGTCAGCTTTACCAAGTTGAAGCATAAATAAGCTTGCTTACGTTCAGCTCCCGTGTAGTTAATGAATACAGCATTTTGCATCTAAAGCTGTGGGCACTCAGTGTGCCAGCCCTCATAGTATGCTTTGCACACACAGGAAGCATTACTACCTGTATTAATTGGCTGGCTGAGGAATTAATTCCCACAATGTTTAACTATTGTAAGTTCTCCTTTTTTTATTATTATTATTATTCTTTAACCATATCCTGACATCTCCTAGACCTGAGCAATGAACTGAATTGCTAAAGTTGCACAACAGCATGTTCCATTAAATTAGCTTTTTTTTTTTTAAATTACATTTCAGATTAGTATATCAGAAGCAGCATTTATTATATCTTAAAAAGAGGATCCAGCAAATGACAACCTATTCAGGGCTCCCAATGTAGAAATATCATAGTGTATTGTTGTGGTGTCAGGATGTACGATCAAGTGTGTGATTGTGTTTTTGTGGTGTGTACAAGTGATTGTGTTTTGATCAGTTGGTTGTGTTTTTTTATCAAGTGAGTGTGTTTTGTGTTATGTTTAAGTGATTGTGTTTTGTGTTATGATGAAGTGATTGTGTTTTGTGTGTGTTATGTTCATTTTTTTTATTACAATGGTGGAGTTTTCTTGTGCTGTAAAGATGATGCATGCAATATATATATATATATATATATATATATATATATATAGATAGATAGATATATATATATATATATATATATACATATATATATATATATATAGATATATATATATATATATATAGATATATATATCAGAGAGTGTGGTCTATGTGAAAGTTGTATATATGTGTGTATATGTGCCATTGATGTGATTTTCTGCCCTGGTTGCACATTTCCTCTTCTTTCTCTTTGTTTTTGTCAGCGGTTCAGCGAGGACGAATGCCTCCAACACAACCGAACCCAGGCCAATATGCCCTGACGAATGGTGACCCCCTGAACGGCCATTGCTATCTGTCGGGATACATCTCTCTCCTTCTTCGGGCAGAGCCCTACCCCACCTCCCGCTATGGCAGCCAGTGCATGCAACCCAACAACATCATGGGCATTGAGAACATCTGCGAGCTGGCGGCCCGGTTACTGTTCAGTGCTGTGGAATGGGCCAGGAATATTCCTTTTTTCCCCGACCTTCAGATCACTGACCAGGTGTCTCTTCTCCGGCTGACTTGGAGTGAGCTGTTTGTCCTCAATGCAGCCCAATGCTCCATGCCTCTCCATGTAGCCCCTCTACTGGCCGCCGCTGGCCTCCATGCCTCTCCAATGTCGGCCGACCGAGTGGTGGCCTTTATGGACCACATCCGTATCTTTCAGGAGCAGGTGGAGAAGCTCAAGGCCTTGCACGTAGACTCTGCAGAATACAGCTGCCTCAAAGCCATCGTCCTGTTCACATCAGGTAAGTAGACAGCTTGGGCTGGTGGTGGTGGTGGTGGTGGGGCCATTGCACACACATACTGTAAATCACCCTCCCCACCCCTCAATCCCATGTTGGCAGCAATCACATCCCAGCTGGAATGTTTCCCCACCCATATCTCACCCCCACAAAACAAGGCATTCCCCTGCCATCCCTGGAGATGTGGTGCTCTATATGGTGAAGGGTGCCTTATTATCCCATCCAGCAGGCCATGTATGTTTATGTATGCCAGCTCCACCCAGATATTAATCCAGATATTAATAGGAAACCTACATGTTTAAAAAAATAACAGATCAACCCCACTATTATCCTCCTTCCACCGCTTGTGATAGTGTTCTTCAGATCCTTTCTGATCTATAAAGGCAGTAGAGGGAAAAAAAAACACACACCAGGCAATTTCCAGTTATAAATCATTTTGCTATGGAAACCATACTCCTATTAAATATTTAACAGATTGTCTGAAAATACAGCAAATTGAAGAGCAGGCACCGACTCCATGCATGCATACATGTACTGAATATTTCTTATTATTATTTTTATTTTCGCCCAGTAGATTTTTTTTTTTTTTAGATTTTAAAAAAGCAATCTCAGAGGTAATCAGTAAGGCAGCCCTTTAAACTGTGTCTATTACAGGAACAAGACATTTTTAATGAGAGATGAATGAAGGCAGCAGCTTGCTAGGCTGCCACATGTAAACAAAGCCTAGGATGGGGGCAAAAAAAAAAGCACGCTGCTATTTGAAATGCATTTAAGGTCACCCTTTAATTATGCCAAGAGATATATATATTTTTTTTTTCCTCTCTGCAATATTGATTCAGTGATTTCTAGAAATGCGAGCTTATTCCGCACATAAATAAGACAGGATCAGCCCCTACACAAAGATGGCAAGGCCCAGCTCCCACAGCAGCCCCCAGCTCCATAGCTGCCATGCATGGGGGATAACATTTACATTGCATTAAATGGCTCCTAAATGTGCACAATATTGTAATGCAGCAAAGGCCGTATTAATATCGATTTGAACATCAGATAATTTCTTTAGAGAGTGTCATTGCTATGCAGGCTGGTCAGATGCAGCTGTGTACTTTGACTGCCCCCCT
This sequence comes from Lithobates sylvaticus, assembly GCA_028564925.1. NCBI lineage: Eukaryota > Metazoa > Chordata > Amphibia > Anura > Ranidae > Lithobates > Lithobates sylvaticus. Next base: position 139,418,025 of record CM053026.1, read on the forward strand.
TTAACATTCTGTGCAAATGCAGCCCTGCAGTTCTGAAGGGAGCCTTTCCATAGAGAGTCACATCCAGATAGATAATAGAGACGTTTTCAGCATATTGTTTATTATCTTCCCATATAATCTCCTTCCATCAGACAGGGCTGGGGTACAACACAGACAGTGTACAGTGATAGGAGGCATTGCAGCAGTGTGGGCAATGAAGGGGCTGCTTACAATGTCATCAGAAACATTCACTTATTAAGAAGAGTAGGACATGGGGTCTAAAATATAAAAAAAGGGGTCATTATTTATATATATATATATATATATATATATATATATATATATATATATATATATATAGGCTTATTTCTAAGCTAGCTAAGCGAACATGTGCCTGTTGTTTCACCAAATTCCCTGTAATTTTAAATACCCCTCATTGTCATTAATACATATATAATATGTCAATTTAAGCTAGCCAAGAGAACCTGTGCTGGTTGTTTCACTATTTCAGTTATCTTAAATACCCCTCTTTTTTATTAATACCCCTGACTAGTAGGACATGGGGTCTTAAATGCCCCTCGTTGTCATTAATATATACATATTATATCATTTTAAGTTAGCCAAGAGAACCTGTGCCTTTTGTTTAACTATTTCAGTTATCTTAAATACCTCTCTTTTTTATTAATACTCCGGACTAGTAGAACAGGGGGTCTTAAATGCCCCTCATTTTCATTAATATATACATAATATATCATTTTAAGCTAGGAAAGAGAACATGTGCCTGTTGTTTCACTATTTCAATTATCTTAAATACCCCTCTTTTTTATTAATACCCCTGACTAGTAGAACAGGGGTCTTAAATGCCCCTCATTGTCATTAATATATACATATTTTATCATTTTAAGCTAGCCAAGAGAACCTCTGCCTGTTGTTTCACTATTTCAATTATCTTAAATACCCCTCTTTTTTTATTAATACCCCTGACTAGTAGAACATGGGGTCTTAAATGCCCCTCATTGTCATTAATATATACATAATGTATCAGTTTAAGTGAGCCAAGAGAACATGTGCCTGTTGTTTCACTAACATTTCAGTTATTTTAAATACCCTTCTTTTTTTTAATACCCCTGACTAGTAGAACCTGAGTTCTTAAATGCCCCTCATTATCACAAATACATACATTATATGTAATTTTAAGCTAGCCAAGAGAACCTGTGCCTGTCGTTTCACTAGATTTCCTGTTACTTAAAATGCCCCTCTTTGTCATTAATACATACCTAATATGTTATTGTAAGCTAGCCAAGAGAACCTGTGCCTGTTGTTTCACTAACATTTCAGTTATTTTAAATAGCCCCATTTTTTATTACCCCTGACTAGTAGAACATGAGTTCTTAAATGCCCCTCATTATCACAAATACATACATTATATGTCATTTTAGGCTAGCCAAGAGAACCTGTGCCTGTTGTTTCACCAACATTTTTTTTTTTTTTTTTTAAATGCCCCTCTGTTTTAATAATACCCCTGACTAGTAGAACATGGGTTCTGAAATGCAAAATATATCATCTCAAGCTAGCCAAGCCTGCGGTTTCACTAAAAATTACCTAATTGTTACTTAAATGTCCCTCTTTGCTAAGAATGCTTCTGACTAATAGGCCATGGGGTCTGTAATATAAAATAGGTCATTTTTAAGCTAGCCAAGCCTACCTGTGCTTGCTGTTTCAGTGAAAAACGATGTTACTTTAAATGGCCCTCTTTGCCATGCCTCTGACTAATAGGGAATGGGTCTGTAATATAAAATATGTCATTTTTTAAGCTAGTCAAGCAAACCTGGTCCTGCTGTTTCACTAAAATGTTTATTATTTTAAATGCCCTTCTTTGATATTAATACCTCTGACTTGCAGGACATGGGGGTCTGAATTACAAAATATCTAAATTTAAGCTAGCCAAGCGAACCTGTGCTTGTTATTGCTCTAAAATTGATGTTACTTTTTATTAAGAATACCTCTGGCTAGTAGGCTATGGATATCTGAAATACAAATATGCCATTTGTAAGCTAGCCAAGCGAACCCATGCCTGTTATACCACTAATATTTTACTTTAAATGCCCTTTTTGTTAAGAATGCCTCTGGCTAGTAGGATATGGGGGTCTTAAATACAAATATGTCATTTTTAGGTTAGCCAGGCGAACCTGTGCCTGTTATGTCACGAAAACGTCTGTTACTTTTTCAAAGCCCTTCGGTGTTTGCAACAGGGACAGGTCCTCTTAACGCCCAGCGCAATAAAGCACTACTTTAGTAAATCAGCTCCAATGTCATTTTATGTGGAAGATGAAAACAGGGGCATTTCTTTCTGTCACCATTCAGCTCAATCACGAAGATGGCAGATTTACAAGGATTGGGTGCTTTATGCTCTTGAATAATTGAACTTGGATTTACCAGTCAGTCCTCGTTGCATTTTTTTTCTCCCCCCCCCCCCATGTTGAAAATTCTCCTCCCCCCCCACTTATACACACTACAACTTTACAGCAAACTTGTTTTGATTGCTAGTCGATTGGGAATTTACTGAGAGATTCCCCTCCACTCCCCCCCACAACCCCCCCCCCTACAACCCCATCCACCAGGCTCAAGTGATGAAAACAGCATTTTGAAGCATAATTTAAAAACGACTTTAGCAGGGTCTAACTATGTAAAGCTGGCACTGAGCTCCCTGTTTGTGGTTTTCACATGGAGTCTCCGGAAAGTAGTTGCAACCTTTTGTACATTGGACTCCATCCAGGGGTTAGGTCATGACCCGTGTTTCCCCTTTAAACGTTATTAATTTATGGAGCTCACATATGACTTTTACCCTTTCTGCTCCCATGCTGTGTAAAGGGCTGTAATGGAAGGGGTGCAAAAAGAAATCAACAAATGAACTAAAAGTGATTACAAAAACATAAAATAAAAAATAAAAAAATGTGTTATATTTTACTAGATCAGAATTAGGGATTTTAGTGGCAGTTGTTACAAAAAGACACCCTTTAGTGGTCTTGTCATTGATAATATTGTTCAATTTAAAGTGGAACTTGAATGATCTGAAGACTTTCTCCTGGATAGATCAGTCCTGCCTCCTCTCCTGTCTATAATTCCCCTTCCCAATGCTATTTACCTGATTGCACAGTTTATTGACATAACTGTTTGCTCTGAGTTTAAAGTTTCTGGGAACTACATGCAGACACATACAAAGTCCTGCATCGTCATGATTATGCTAGATTTTAATCTCCAGCTGCAAAAAAAAAAGTGCAGTATAATGATATAGGACTCAGATCACGTTAACATCACTATTCCTAATACACTGTGAGGTCTAAATGTCTATACATATAAATATTACAGGCATTATATTAGGCTGATAGCTAAGCAAGCAGCCTGAGAGCCATGCAAGAGGGTAAGCTAAGCTGTAAGGACTGTCCCTAGTGCAGTGTTCAGGGACTGGATGTGTGCTATACCCAGGACTCAGGCCTTCCTCCCAATAAAATATACATGCATACATTACATCTACACTACAAAACACGTCTGGATCATTACATACATCTGAAGACTGATTAGAGGTTCTGAATCGTCATTTGTTTTATTTGCATTTCTAGCCTTGGGCTAAAAAATAATTATTTAGGGAGTGATCTGCCAAAATAAATTTAATTACATCAAATCTTTTCATCCCGTGCTTTAGTAATATCAAAACCGAGATCATCTTTTCATCATTTTTTTTTTTTTTTTTTGCATTTCTTGTTTTTTTTTTAAGATAACACCAGGCTAACCTTTATCGACTGTGAAGTTTTTATGATGAGTTGTATTTATTTACTTTGTCTGTTATTGGAATGTGTCGTGTGTTATTCGCTTTTTGCAGAGGAGGAATGATATAGCTTACATTTTATTTTCCAGTTCACACTCTTTGAAACCAATTTGTCCCAGTTTCTTGTCTCGATTTGTTTTAATTTATTTTTTAAATATCGTCTGGGAGGGAGACGAGGGAGACAACCCACCCTGCCCTCTTGCAGCAAGCCTTATGCTTCTGCCAGTCCTTGGCAATTAATAGGTGAAGCTTTCTAGGTGCTGTTATGGTCCTCATTTCCAGAGGTCACATATAGCTGGTGTATGGGAGGGAGAAGGACATGGCTACAACTGTCTGGGCTGGGCTGTAAACAGTTCCTGGCCACTGAGGCAACATTCTTTTTATTATATACCCTTCCTTTATTATATCGTTTTACTAGAAAGTGTCAGATGTAGGGTTCCCCATCCAAGCACTTGATCCCATAGAGAAGTGTGGATTTTATGCCTCCATGTAGCTGGGAAACCTGCAGAGAGGGTTGATTGATTTAAGGGGATCACGTGGTGTGTTTTATAGCCATAAACATTTCATGATTTCCAAATTCAGCATGAAATACATGCTGGCAAACTGGGTGAAGGGGGTGCAGCCTTAAGCTAATGCCTACATCTACCTTCAACTATGATGTCCTTTACACCATCATAAGAGGGCAAAACAAACCCAGAATGCTGCATTTGGGGCTACAGAACTGGCTGCATAGGGCTAGTACTATTGGGCAAAGTGGGGAAGGGGGGGAGGGGGTGGCAGGACTAATGAATAGGACTGGTCGCTGGTTTATGAGTGTCTGAGTGACTGAGTGCTTCTGGTGTCTAGGGAGTACATCACACTGCATTATTCTGATTCTTTATTTATTATACTCCATGACTGTGAACTTGGAGAACTGGTAGATATACTTATGAACTGGTGAATCACCCATTGCACATTGTATAGTGAAATGAAATCACTCCTTAAGCCAAGATCCATCTGAAAATATTTAGATCTGATTAAGAGCATTTTTTTTTTTACATGCAGTCAAGTCCATTTTTTTTTTTATTATTTATTATAGTCAATGAATGTGAACTTGGAGAATAGATACTTATGAACTGGTGTATCACTTATTGCACATTTATTGTATTTAAAAATGAAATAATTTCTTAAGCCAAGATCCATCTGCAAATCTGATTTACTAAAAGAGCATTTTTTACATGCAGCCAGGTCCAGAGTTTTTTTTATTATTATATTAGTACTTTTTTTCTTTTTTATTTTTTATTTTTGTTGTTTATTTTTTTTTTATTTTTTTGTTTTGTTATTTTTTTTATTAGAAACAGATTGACCTGGCCAGTGTAAAAATTGATTTTTTTAGCACTTAAGCCTTTAATTTCTTGTGATTTTTTTTTTTTGAATGATGTGACTACAAAGTCCTTGTACCATACTAACTGTGTGCCCTGTCTGTCTCTCCCCCTCCATGGTGGGCTCCTATACAGACGCCTGTGGCCTTTCAGATGCTGCTCACATTGAGAGTCTACAGGAAAAGTCCCAATGCGCCCTGGAGGAGTATGTAAGGAGCCAGTACCCCAACCAACCGAGCAGGTTCGGCAAACTTCTTCTGAGGCTGCCTTCCCTGCGTACTGTATCCTCCTCAGTCATTGAACAGCTCTTCTTCGTCCGTTTGGTAGGTAAAACCCCTATAGAGACCCTCATCAGAGATATGTTATTATCTGGAAGTAGCTTCAACTGGCCTTATATGTCCATCCAGTGTTCCTAGAGAACAGCCAGAGAGACAATTCCCTGCGACAGAACTCTGTGCGAACGACCATGGTGTTGGACGTAGACACAATACAGACACAACTCCTTAGGATGTGAACAATAATGAACTCCGAGTGTTTTGGGGAACACACACAAAAAATAAAAAAATAAAAATAAAAAAAAGGACCAAGGGGATCTATGATTAAAATATGCAGACAAGAACCCTAATGGATGCGCTGTGGACTGAGATGGATTTATTATGTACAGGAGACAAAAAAAAAAAATGACAGACTTGTGATAAATCCTGTGTGTAGTTACACATGCACATAAGCACCACGAACATTTGTTGTTGATTTTGTAATATACTAGTCTTTATTTTCATTTTTTTTTTTTGTAAAATTGAAAAACATTGTATGCGCATAAAGAAAGCAAGGCATAAAAAAATTAGGGGGGAAATAATTCAAAATAATTATAAAAAAAAAAAACAACAAAAAAAAAACAAAAAACTCGTCCTGTGTCTATGTATCTATTATCTGTTTTGTATTTTTTTCTGGTTCTAAACCAGGGTTCCTGTAATTCTCTACTAATAATTTTTTGATATAACCCTTTGCTTCTTATAATGAGTGCGATATATGTTGTCCAAGCTTATGTTCTTCAAGAATTAAAATTGAAGTGAGAATTTAAAACAAAAATAAAAGACTTTAGCAAAAGATGGTGGTTTATTGCTGGACGGTCATCACCAAAAAATGTAGGGGGGGTCATATAATTAAATTGGATGATGGGGGGAGTTATGTCATGATTGAAAAGTTAGGCTACACAAACAAAATAAATCTTTGATGGTTATCTATGATTATGTGATCCATAGGGCCACAAATACTTTGTATTAACAGGTTTGTTATTGCTTTTGGATTGCGCTGACTGCTAATTGTGTGATTGTTGGATTTTGTCGCTGGTTTGACTTTTTTTGTGCGTTTGTGCGTTTAATGCGACATATGAGCGCTATTGTAGGGGGGGAGAAAAGAAGGCGAGTGTAATGGATACAGTTATGGGAACGATGAGAATGGATGAGAAAAGGCTTTTCACAAGCTAACAATACGCTTCTTAATATGACCCTATTTCTTTTGCTACCTATTTGAGCAATCGTATTATTTCCTGCTCTCCTCTCTCAGTGTAAAGGGTATTCCCAATCTATTAATATAGATATCTTACCCGAGGTTTTTCTCACTGGGTGGTAGAACTATGTATGCCATAGGACTCATTGTACTGCGGCTGGTAGGATGGAGAAAGGGAGATCTGTGCATTCCCTTGTTCCCATCCAGCACACACACACACAAATTTTAATTTAGAAAAAAAAAAATCGCTTTTATAATAGAGCTCCTTTGAAGGTAAAAAATCTTCCCCTATGCTTTCTGGCTCCTGGTGCAGATCTCTGTAACAGCTTTGGGCGCATTAATGTTTTATAGAATGTGAGACAGATCTGTTAGAACACATACTGCCAAGGGAGCCCTTTCTCAACGTATTAATAACGCTGGATCTTTAAAAATAACACCCGGAAAGGAAGGATTTTCAATCTGACGACTTATTGGCAATGGTTTTCCTCCTGTCAGCTGCTGTTCAATCTACAAGCTGACTTTTTTCTTTTTTTTTTTTAACATTAGAAAATATATGGGTGTCTACACGTTTGCGTTGGAGCTTTTACTGCTACTCTGCTATTGTGCATCTGTTAATCTCCACCACTGCGCCCAAGTCACACTGAAATGTCTGCGACTTTTCAAGCAACCCGGGCCAAACTTGGCAGGTAGATGAAGAAAGTGTGCTGGAAGGATGGAAGGCTGACGTCATAGAGTGGGCTATGGCTGTACAATAGAGAGATGGCACATCAAAGTATTGTTCAGATTGAGATATAATCTTGGGAGGCCTCTGCTGATAGCACCAATACTGAAGTGCAAATTAGGCATTTGTCTCATAAATAGAAAGCCTGCAAATTATTCAGCAAAGGCTGCGTTTTGTCTTTTGATGCTATACAAGTGAGCTTGATATACTGCGTGTTGTGTAGGCAGCAACACTTTGTCATTTTCAGCATGGGCTTGGGTGACTCTACATATATATATATATATATATATATATATATATATATATATATATATATATATATATATATATATATATATTATGGATATAGCTTGGGTGACTCTATATATATATATATATATATATATATATATATATATAGTATATATACATAGTATATGGATATAGCTTGGCTGACTCTCTCTCTCTCTCTCTCTCTATATATATATATATATATATATATTATGGATATAGCTTGGGTGACTCTCTCTCTCTATATATATACTCTCTCTCTCTCTATTATATATATATATATATTATGGATATAGCTTGGGTGACTCTCTCTCTCTCTCTATATCTATATATATATATATATATATATATATATATATATTATGGATATAGCTTGGGTGACTCTCTCTCTCTCTCTCTCTCTCTCTCTCTTTATATATATATATATATATATATTATGGATATAGCTTGGGTAACTCTACATATATATATATTATATGGATCTCGCTCTCTCTCTCTCTCTCTCTCTCTCTCTCTATATATATATATATATATATATATAGTTTGGTGACTCTATATATATATATAGAGAGAGAGAGAGAGAGAGAATCACCCAAGCAATACATATACATACATACATATATATATATATACACACACAGAAAGAGAGAGACTTTGTCATGTTTGACTATATATATATATATATATATATATATATATTATATATATATATATATATATATTCTTTTTTGCCAGACTGCCATGTTCAGCATGGACTTTTGTGATTGACTCTCCCCTCTTTCTCTCCCTCTCTCTCTCTCTCTCTCTCTCTCTCTCATGTGCCAGAATTTTTATTTTCAGCTTGGATATAAATATATATATACCCAAGCTGAATATATATAGCCTGTACTCCTGTATTGACTTTGTCATGAACTTACATATAAATATATTAGGCTTTCTCTCACTCTGTCTCTCTCCCTATATATATATATATATATATATATATATATATATATATAGCCTGTGCCACTGTATATAGGGGCTATCTTATAAGTCTCCATTCCCCATTATTCTCAGAATTCATAATAAAGCCCGTGCCTCTGTCCCCATACCTATAGCTATGAATCCCCATACCCCTCAGCACTTATTATATAGCCGGTGCTATTATTGTATATAGGCTATTCTATAAGTGCCCATACGCCCATGACACTCAGCCTTCGTTATACAGTGCGCTTCTCGTGTTCTGAACATACTTTTCTGTTGTTTCTTATATGTGTTGCTATTTATCTATTTCTCAGAACACGTATAATCACGTCCGTTTGATGTTACATTATGAGTTTCTTTCCTAACTAGTGAAGCTCTTTCATTTCTTATTCCTTATTGTTGTGTTGGTGTTCTCTTTGTTCATTCATTCCAGCAATTTTAATTTTTTCTACAACGTATAATCCTGTCAATACTTTAGTATGGTATTTATTTATTTATTTTGTATTTTTTTTTTTCTTTTCCTATTTCATTTTTTAACCTAGGCCACTGAGCTGCCAATAGTGAGCTGGTTTGTGTCTTCCAGCGGCTCTAATCCATATTCAGATGCTGATTCTTTCCCCACTATGGTGTATGACGATTATTGATGGCCTGTTCTGCTCCCCCAGTACCAGCCAACCCACTCCAGATAAATATTTAGCAGTACTCGTGCAAATTGGAAGGTTACCCAGCTGATTCAGGGATTTACTTCCCCAGCCTCCTCTGGACGCTTGGATTATATTCTGACTTTGATAAATAGGGCAATTTCAAAGCTGTCCATGCTGAAACCTCATGGAAATGTGTCAAAGCTCCGCCGCCCGTGATGTGGGGAGACACACGGCTCCGATCTCCCTATGCACAATGCACAATGACTTTTATCCGTCATTAAACATTCTCTATGTATGTCTGTGCCCTTTATTATTAACCTGCTTTCCTTACAGGTGTGCTGCGGCACAGGCGTTGTCAGCCGCTGAAGAAAGTGGCGCACTGTGCGCCAATATAGCGCACCATTCATTGCACTAGCTCACATCTATGTAACTGCTGTGGGGTAGACTATACATTGCAATGACAGGCTGACATTACTGTATGTTTTTAATGTTCTAGTTGTTCATATCTTGTACAAACAACCTTTCATATTTAGGGCAGTGTAAAGAAGGGGGTTAGATGTTCTCCATTTTAATCATCAAAGGACCGAATGTCATTTGTGGGAATGTAAAATGATAGCTGGAGTATATTTTACCCCCCCCCCCCCTCTTCTGTATTCTTTTTGGTAAATATGGGAACAGTACTTGGGAATGTGCCAACTGGTGTAGCGAATTGATGTGAGTGGGGATTTGTGGCGTCAAGCACCAGCCTTGTCTGGTTTGAACCGAGTGTCTTACTTAAAGTGGTATTCAACCCAAAATGTATTAAACTGCATCTCAACAATCCCTAGATGTGGTGACTGCATTCATTTTTCCTTTATTTTTACCTGGTGATCCTGCCAATAAGTCTGTTTTTTTCCATCTTCCTCTAAAAGACCAAGCTGCCCATCAAAAGTGGCAATTAGAGAGTTGAGACAAACCATTTAACACTGACAGGAGTGCTTACCACGATCTGCTATCATTCATTTGTGTCCTAAAAGGAAAAATAAACAGTTGCAGTAACTGATTAAAAAGTGTTAGCTGGAGTTCAACTTCAATGCTTGTCCAGTCAATCTAAATCTGCTATTACATCTAACATCACCCTCTCCCCAGACTGAGGATACTGCTGCCTAAAGAGGGCTCATTTGCTACTCCATAGAGTGGAGCCACCCTACACAGAAGTGTATTACTGGTCTCATCACCAGGTGAAAATAAAGGGAGAAAAAAAAAAACTAAAAACAAAAAAAAACACAAGTGCAGCCACAATTCTAATAATACACAATTATGCATTAGGGATCTTTAAGCTGCAATATATTATTTTTTTGGCAAGAGAGGGAGACTTTACACAGCTTTAAGGCTGGATTCACACCTAAGCAGTTTTAGTGCTTTTTTGCATTTTGCAGATTTGCACTGCAGTCCATTTAACATTGTTTCCTATGGAACACGTTCTGTAGTGCAGATCTGCAAAATGCAAAAAGCACTAAAACTGCATAGGTGTCAATCCAGCCTAAGAGAAACTTTTTGGAGGGGAGAGATGCTGATATATATATATATATATATATATATATATATATATATATATATATATATATATATATATATTTACTAAAACTGGGGATTGCAAAATCTGGTGCAGCTCTACACTGAAACCAATCAGCTTCCAGGTTTTTATTGTCCAAGCTTAATTGAACAAGCTAAAGCTAGAAGCTGATTGGCTACCATGCACAGCTGCATCAGGTTTTGTCATCTCCAGTTCTAGGAAATTAACCCCATATTGTAATAAAGATTTCCAGTCTGGAGGAAGCAGCCATGGATGCTGTGCATTAGCAGAGTGGTGGATACTGTTTTCTTATAACCACAGTCCTTTTTTTCTACAGGAGTTTTGTGCTTTGCCTGTAGAAGCAGCTCAGTGTTATCCTATGGGGGTTATTTACTAAAGGAAAATCCACTTTGCACTGCAAGTGCACTTGAGAGTAAAGTCGCTGTAGATCCGAGGGGGACATGCAAGGAAAATAAAAACAGCATTTTAGGCTGCACCTGATTGGATGATAAAATCAGCAGAGCTTCCCCTCATTTCAGATCTACACCTTAGATTTAGAGTGACTGCACTTCCAAGTGCACTTTCAGTGCAAAGTGAATTTGCCTTTGGTAAATAACCCCCAGTGTCCATGCACATTAGGTTAATGCTCCATGCACACTTGCAACAAAAAAAAAATCGTTGATTCTACAGGCGTTTGAAGTTTTTTTTCACCTGCCTGAAGAAGCACTTCTGTCTTATTCTATGGGTCTTTGCACATTATGATGACTACAGGCATTTTCTGACAGGGATATTCAGAGGCAGCAAAAAAAAAAAAAAAAATCCTTCCCTATTGCATTTTCTGGAGAAGTTTAGGAGCTGTAAAAACATAAATCGCTCCTAAATGCTTGTTATCTCTTTGGCTCCATGCACATTGGTGTAAAAAAAGTTGCTTCTACAGTTGTGTGTTCTGCCTGTAGTAGCAGATCAATGTTATCCTATGTGTCCATACACATTAGGAAGGTTAGAAGCAGGAAAAAAACTCTTCTGGTTTGCATTTCTAAATGGAGCTTACTGGCAGAAAAAGTAAAACTCTTCTAAACTCTTCTAGACTTTGTACGAAAATTCCTCTATATGAGAGTTTTTTACTCCAAAGAGAACAGACTTTTTTTTAAGCCCAGTGTGCATGGAGCCTGAACATTTTGTTTTATTTGGGAGTTTTGCAGAAGGGATTGTTGTTAAGTGCAAAAAACTCCTGTAACTCAAACGCTCATAAACGTGCCTAAACTTTGTACAATATGCTCTCAATTTGTGTTCTTTATGCAAAGTTTTTCCAGCTAAAACGTTGACATTTTTTCTACTCCTAGTGTGCATGAAGCCTTAGGCCTCATGTACACTGCTGCGGGTAAATGGACGTTTAGGAGCTGTTGGGGGTATTTTTCAGCTGCTCCTGAACTCTCCTCTATGTGATCTTATCAGTACATGTACACAAGGTCATTGATAGTCGGTTCTAGGCAGTTGAGGTTAGAAGCATTTTTTGGAATGGAAAAAATGCGTTCAGGGCGGATGTTCAGAGGCATTTGAAATGCCAAATGCCTGTAACAGCTTGTAAACGCGGTAACTCGCGTTTAGCCACGTGTGGTTTTCCAGCATTTTTCATTTTTGGCTATTTGAAAAAAAAAATAATTCTTTTAAAAACTTCTAAACGCTACATGCCGCATGTAAACGCAACAAAACGCATGTTTTAAACGTTGGTTATTTTCTGTCAAGAAATTATAAATCTTTCAGGAGAGGTTGTAAAAATGTCCAGTGTACATGAAGCTTAACATGCACACTGGCCTACAAAACGTTGCTTCTACAGGAGTTTTGTGTTCTGCCTGTAGAAGCAGCTCAATATTATCCTATGTGTCCATACACATTAGGACGTTAAGAGGCGTATTTTGACATAAACATTATAGAGGCAGAAAAAAAAACCTTCTGGATCGCGTTTCTGGTTGGAGTTTACTGGCAGAAAAAAAGTAAAACTCTCCTAAACTCCTCTAGACTTTGTACAAAAAAATGCTCTATTTAGGTTCCATGCACACTGGCATAAAAAACGTTGCTTCCACAGGAGTTTTGTGTTCTTCCTGTAGAAGCAGCTCAAATGTTATCCTATGTGCCCATACACATTAGGATGTTAAGAGGCATATTTAAAAAAAAAAACTTCTGGTTCGCGTTTCTGATTGGAGCTTGGAGGCAGAAAAAAATGTAAAACTCTCCTAAACTCGTCTAAACTTTGTACAAAAAGTGCTCTATATGTTTTTTACTCCCAAGAGAACAGACGTTTTTTTAAGCCCAGTGTGCATGGAGCCTATGAGCGTTTTTTACTCCCAAGAGAACAGACGTTTTTTTAAGTTCAGTATGCATGGAGCAAGGCATATTTTAACCTTGAGGCTCCATGCACACTAGGAGCAGAAAAAAATTCAACGTTTTTAGCTTAAAAACGTTGCATAAAAGACGCAAATTGAAAGCATATTGTACAAAGTTTAGGCGAGTCTATGAGAGTTTAAGAGCATTTAAGAGCACTTAGTTTATTTATATTATATTAAACTTTGAAACTTGAGTTCAGAAGAGATAAGAGGAGTTTAGGAGAGAGTGATGTTTTTACAGCTCCTAAACTTCTCCAGAAAACGCCATAGCAAGATTTTTTTTTCCTGCCTCTGAACATCCCTGACAGAAAACGCCTGTAGTAGTCATAATGTGTAAAGACACATAGAGCACAATAGAAGTGCTTCTAGAGGCAGGTGAAAAAAACGTCAAATGCCTGTAGAATCAATGTTTTTTTAAGTCCAGTGTGCATGGAACCTAATAGAGGCAGAAAAAAAACCCTCCTGGTTAGTGTTTCTGATTGGAGCTTGGAGGCAGAAAAAATGTAAAACTCTCCTAAACTCATCTAAACTTTGTACAAAAAATGCTCTATTTAGGCTCCATGCACACTGGCATAAAAAAGTTGTTTCTACAGGAGTTTGAGTTCTGCCTGTAGAAGCAGCTCAATGTTGTCCTATGTGTCCATACACATTAGGAAGTTAAGAGGCATATTTTGAGTTTAGAGGCAGAAAAAAAAACCTTCTGGTTCAGGTTTCTGATTGGAGCTTGGAGGCAGAAAAACTGTAAAACTCTCCTAAACTTGTCTAAACGTTGTACAAAAAATGCTCTATATGAGCGTTTTTTACTCCCAAGAGAACAGTTTTTTTTAAGCCCAGTGTGCATGGAGCCTATAAGCGTTTTTTACTCCCAAGATAACATACGTTTTTTTAAGTTCAGTGTGCATGGAGCCTATGAACTTTTTTACTCCCAAGAGAACAGACTTTTTTAAGCCCAGTGTGCATGGAGCCTATGAGCGTTTTTTACTCCCAAGATAACAGACGTTTTTTTAAGTCCAGTGTGCATGGAGCCTATGAGCGTTTTTTACTCCCAAGATAACAGACGCTTTTTTAAGCCTAGTGTGCATGGAGCATTTGAGTGTTTTTTTTTAAGCCCAGTGTGCATGGAGCCTATGAGCGTTTTTTACTCCCAAGATAACAGAAGTTTTTTTAAGTCCAGTGTGCATGGAGCCTATGAGCGTTTGTTTAAGTTCAGTGTGCATTGAGCCTATGAGCATTTTATACTCCAAAGAGAACAGACGTTTTTTTTAAGTTCAGTGTGCATGGAGCAAGGCATATTTTAACCTTGAGTGGTTTGCATTTTTGTTTGGAGTTTTCTGGCAGAAAACATGCAAAACTCTCCTAAACTTGGCTCCATGCCCATTGGCTTAAAAAACGTTGCTTCTACAGGGGTTTTGTGTTCTGCCTATAGAAGCAACTCAATGTTATCCTATGTGTCTATACACATTAGGACAATTACAGGCATATTTTGAGCTCAACCCTTCTGGTTCTGATTGGAGCTTACTGGCAGTAAAAACATAAAACTCTTCTAAACTTTATACAAAAAAAATGCTCTATATGAGCGTTTTTTTACTCCCAAGAGAACAGACATTTTTTAAAGCCCAGTGTGCATGGAGCCAACAGTGTAAAAATAAAACTTTTAAGTATTCCTAAATTTCCCTGCTGCAGCAAGTCTATCTTTTTTTTTTTACTTGAGGCTGACTATTTGTATCTAACTGCCATTTGTAAACTCAAGTTTTGTCTGAATTTGCCCTCCTGGTCAGTGACCCCCCCAGACATACCGAACTAGCTTATATCATGACACTGATGTACAATCCTCCTCTCCAGAGGTCAAGTAGAGATTTATTTCCTGCATTTCCTGATGATGAAGACTAATTTGAATTGCACCAGATCTTGCAGCTTTCTTGCTCCCCCATATGACGATCCTGGGTAATAGACTGTAATGTAACACTTGGTTTTGGAAGGGGGGGGGGGGGGGGGCTAATAAAAATCTTGTTAAACTCTTTGCTCAGGGTACATGGCGTCACCAGGCCCCTTTACTTACAGTTTTATTGGTAAATGAGTTAAAGTGCCATTTCCCTGTGTCGTGTTCCATTCATCAAGCCACAAGTCCAGGCTCTCTAACATGAAACTATTTGTTTGCTTACACAACCAGCTGGGCGCAATTTCACGTCTGAGATATCTATCTGAAAGCCTCCCTCATTTATTATCCCTCCTTGTCAGCAAATCTGCTCCCCTAACTTTTCCTTTCTCTGGATGGCCTGGGCTCCTGTTAACTCTTTCCCTCCCAGCCAGTCAACACTAATGCTACATTGGAGTATCCCTTCGTATGTCCTCCCTATAGGTTCATAGCCTGCACAGCAACCTGTCGTCCACGACCCATAACAAAGACATGAGGCTGAGCCTGAATATGCTCTGTGTTCAATGCTTGCAGCAGGAGATGTAACGTATTCTTATCAGCAAACAATGCAATGGTCTGCTTGGTACTCCCCTCATTTGCTGGGAAAGACTAAAATGATTTTGCTTGGCATTGGTGTGGCTTGTTGGGTGCTCTGTGCTAATAATATAGATATGATAGGGGAGTGTGGAGCATCTTCACCTTGCTGACAGCAAAATCACTGATGATGGCTGTATAATATTCTATATACATCTCATTGATTGCACAAACCTCTTGTGGATCAGATCCAGAAGTAAAGAATAAAACATTTCTCCAGCTTGGGAAGATGGCAGGAGGGGTGAAAGGTGAGGATGGAGGGGTGGAGGGTGAGGATGGAGGGGTGGAGGGTGAGGATGGAGGGGTGAAGGGTGAGGATGGAGGGGTGAAGGGTGAGGATGGAGGAGGGGAGGGGGGTCTTTAAGACAAACCAGGCTCTGAGTGATCCTTGGTGTTGATTTAAGAAGACATTTGCTGTATATAACGTTTAAGGCTGATAATATCACTGCTCTGTCAGATACATAAAGCACTGGCAAAATCGTGGGGTCAGGTATTGATCCCCCCTGCTTTAGGAGGAGGAGGGGAGTGGGATGTAAGTCAGTGGTGTGGGGGAGGGGAATAAGGGGAAAGGGAGAGACAGAGACAAGAGAGATGCAGTCTTCTCCAGCCCTGCAAAGACTCATTAGCATTCTCTGTCAATGGACCTACACTGACAACTAACAGAGATATCCAGCTCACCACTAGGCCTGCTCTGCCTTTGTCTTCAGAGCCACAGATTTATCTGCCACTGCTGGAAAGTGCTCTGTACTCTTCAGCCCAACTGGAGATATGAAAAGCACACTTTACATGTGTGCCAGGGATTCTACATATGTGCCAGGCGGTTCTACATATGTGCCAGGGGATTCCACATATGTGCCAGAGGATTCCAGATATGTTCCAGGGGTTCTACTTATGGGTTAGGGCTTCCACAATTTGCCAGGAGATTCCAGATATGTGCCATGGGGTTCTACATATGTGTCAGGTGGTTCTACATATGTGTGAAGGGATTCCAGATATGTGCCATAGGGTTCTACATATGTGTCAGGCGGTTCTACATATGTGCCAGAGGATTCCAGATATGTTCCAGGAGTTCTACTTATGGGTTAGGGCTTCCACAATTTGCCAGGAGATTCCAGATATGTGCCATGGGGTTCTACATATGTGTCAGGTGGTTCTACATATGTGTGAAGGGATTCCAGATATGTGCCATGGGGTTCTACATATGTGTCAGGCGGTTCTACATATGTGTCAGGGGATTCCAGATATGTGCCATGGGGTTCTACATATGTGTCAGGCGGTTCTACATATGTGTCAGGGGATTCCAGATATGTGCCATGGGGTTCTACATATGTCAGGGGGTTCTACATATGTGTCAGGGGATTCTACTTATGTGTCAGGGGATTCCAGATATGTGCCATGGGGTTCTACATATGTGTCAGGGGATTCCAGATATGTGCCATGGGGTTCTACTTATGTGTCAGGGGATATCAGATATGTGCCAGGGGGGCTCTACTCATGAGTCATGGGATTCCAGGTATGTGCCAGGGGGTTTTACTTATGTGCCAGAGGATTTCAAATATGTGCCAGGGGATTGCAGATATGTGCCAGGGGATTCCAGATATGTGACAGGGGTTTTATATATATATATATATATATATATATATATATATATATATATATATATATATATATATATATATATATATATATATACCAGGGGGATACAGATATGTGACAGGGGTTCTACAGTATATATGTGCCAAGGAATCCCAGAATATGTGCCAGGGGATATTACATATATGCAAGGGGATCTAGATTTGTGCCAAGAGGTTTTGAATAAATTCCATGGGGTCCCATATCTGTGCCAGGGGATTCTAGATATTTGCCAGGGGACAGGGCCAAATCAGATCTATCAAGGCTCTATTACCTACAGGAGCCTAGTTACCAAATGCTATGTTTTCTATACCCAACATCCTATACAACATCCAGTACAATGTCTGCTAAGAAACTAAAGTTTAAATAAAGTCTATTTATAAATGTATTTATTGTTGTTTTATTTGTGACTTTCCTGTCTGTTTGTAAAAGTTAATAAACTTTTTTTATATTATAGGTGTAACCTGGTAAGTAGTTCTGTCTACATACAGGAGCTGTAGCAGTCTCTGTAGTCTAATACCCCCATGTTGACAGATGTTTGTCACTAAGTAACTTCTTCCCAAGTTTTTTTTTTTTTTTTTTTTTTTTTCTTTTTTTGTGCTTCTTCCCCTAAGCCCTCTCCCAGCTTGCTTTGTTGTTGTAAAATATGCATGTCTCTCAGGAATGCCAGTCACGAGTCCAAACTTTGTGTCCAGCCTCCCACATGAAATGATCCTTTTATAGGGAACAAGATATGTCTCAATCTGCACTCCACTCAGAGCCTGTGGGCATGGGCAGCCCTCCTCACTCCAAATCACTTTCCACCCAAAACTCCGATCACATAATGAGAGCAGGCAGCGCAGGAGGCACACACCCGCAGAAGAAAAGTAAGAGCCTTCTTTTATTCTTTTTTTTTTTTTTGTATCTTTTTCCATCATCATCATCATTATTATTATTATGAGTCTAAAGTCATCACTAATCCCAAACACAATAAAACAGCCTCTACTACTTCTATTGTACTAAACATAGTCCAACTAATGAGAGGGGAGGGGCAAAGACAAAGGGGGGTATTGATGTGATCAGATAGATAGATAGATAGTGTAAAGATGGATAGATAGATAGATAGATAGATAGATAGATAGATAGATAGATAGATAGATAGATAGAAAATGTAAAGATGGATGGATAGATAATTAGATAGATAGATAGATAATTGATGAATGGATAGATAGATATATAGACAATGGATTTGTAGATAGATATATAGATAGGCATAGATAGATAGATAGATAGATAGATAGATAGATAGATAGATAGATAGATAGATAGATAAACACAAAATTGATAGATGGATGGATAAATAGATAGATAAACCATGGATTGGATAGAGATAGATAGATAGAAAATTGATAGATGGATAGATAGATAGATAGATAGATAGATAGATAGATAAACACAAAATTGATAGATGGATGGATAAATAGATAGATAAACCATGGATTGGAGATAGAAAGATAGAAAATTGATAGATGGATGGATAGATAGATAGATCTATAGACAATGGATTTGTAGATAGATATATAGATATAAAAACATAAACTAGATAGATAAACATAAAATTGATAGATGGATGGATAGATAGATATATAGAGATAGTCAGACATAAAATAGATACATAGAGAGAGAGAGAGAGAGAGAGAGAGAGAGAGAGAGAGAGAGTGCTAGATAGATAATGGATTGGTAGATAGATAGATAGATAGATAGATAGATAGATAGATAGATAGATAGATAGATAGTCATAAAATATATAGATAGATAGATAGATAGATAGATAGATAGATAGATAGATAGATAGATAGACAAAAAATACACAGATAGATAGACATAAAATAGATAGATAAATGATATATAGATAGACATAAAATAGATGGATAAATAGACAGACATAAAATAGATAGATGGATAGATAGATAGATAGATAGATAGATAGATAGATAGATAGATAGATAATGGATTGGTATATAGATACACAGCCATATA
This sequence comes from Lithobates sylvaticus, assembly GCA_028564925.1. NCBI lineage: Eukaryota > Metazoa > Chordata > Amphibia > Anura > Ranidae > Lithobates > Lithobates sylvaticus. Next base: position 139,437,397 of record CM053026.1, read on the forward strand.
ATGGGTGGATGGATGGATGGATAGGTAGGTAGTATGTCCCCAGCAATCTATGTAGAGATGTTGGTTGTCATTCTTTCAGCTGTCAGAGGCCTGGCTGGTGTAGTGGTTTGCCTCCTCCAGGCTCCCTATACTTTGCTTGCTATGGATGGCTGTGTGATTTGTGTGATCTGTGTGATTTGTGTGATCTGTGTGATTTGTGTGATTTCTGTGTGATTTGTATGATCTGTGTGATTTGTGTGATTTGTGTGTGATTTGTATGATCTGTGTGATTTGTGTGATTTTTGTGTGATGTGTGATTTGTGTGATCTGTGTGATTTGTATGATCTGTGTGATTTGTGTGATTTCTGTGTGATTTGTGTGATTTGTATGATCTGTGTGATTTGTGTTATTTCTGTGTGATTTGTGTGAGCTTGTGTGAGATCTGTGATGGTGACACAATGACCCGGCCTGGGTATATTTCTATATAGCAGGGCAGAGGTGCCCTGATCCAGCCTGCAGTGAATGGTGGCACGGTGTAAGTGATGGGAACCAGATGAGAGATGGCTTCAGTAATATGTAGTCTCTTGCAGTGTGCTGTGACGTCAGCGCCGTGGGAACCTATGGCGGGCGGCAGCACATGACCGGTGGGTGGACGCAGGCAGGCAGTGCTTCCCTTGCTCTCCAGCTGCTGCCTAGGAAGCAGTGTGTCGGCCCCATCCAGCCCGGTACTGGAGTGTCTGTCCCCCTCCATCCCTCTCCAGCCAGCATATGGGATGCTTGCAGGCCTTGTGCACTTCTAGAAAGCAGATAGAGCACAGGGTTGTAAATATTGCTGAGGAGCCTCTTGCATTAACACACACCAGATGGTTTGCGACTCTGTCCCCACAGCCAGCCAGCTCTTAGCATTTACTCAGCAGCATTTTGTTGCAATTACACACCATGCTGAGACCAATTTTATCGGTGACCTATTTTTCATATTTGAAGAAATTTGATGTTCAGACCCTTTCTCTGCGGCCTCCATGCAAAGGGTACATCATCCCATGGCAGACATGATCTGTCAGGCCGACTCTAGAGACAATCCACCAAGTGCATTAAATATAAATACATGCATTCCTGGAAAGGTCAATGGCGACCGCAAGACTCCCGATGTAACATAATTCACTCAAAATTACGACGACCGAAGTGCCTTCAGAAACAAGTGGAGTTTAAGCAGAATGATCTTCAGAACAACTTGGATTCCCCATCCCCCTAATGATTATACATACAACACAAATCCCACATCCCCAAATGTTCAAACATGCAACATAAATTCCACATTCCCCTAATGATCATACATACCACAGAGTCCAATAATCATATGTACAAATTCATTTCCCACCCCTATGATCATACATGAATAAATACATGAAAACCTAATAAACACCCCTCAATGGTCATATATACAAATACATTACACACCCCTAATGATCATACATAAAAAATACATTCCACATCCCCAAATGGTCCTACTTACAACCTAAATGCCACATCCCCTAAAGATCATACATCCAATATATCACATTCCTCAAATTATCATACATACAAAATAAAGACCACAACCACAAATTATCATATATACAACCCAAATACCACATCCCCAAATGATCATACATGCAAAATAAAACCAATATCCCCAAATGATCATACATACAAATATTTTTTTGTAACAATTTAGGGATGTGAAATTGGTTTAGCATGTATGATCATTCGGGGATATGGGATTTATTTTCTTATGATCATTCAGGAAATGTATATTTTATTTTTATATTCACCTAATGACATACAAAATAAAGTCCACCCCCCCCCCCCATGATCATACATACAAAACAATATTCCACATCCCCTAAGGATCATACATACAACATATATTCCACATCCCCTAAGGATCATACATACAACATATATTCCACATCCCCTAAGGATCATACATACAACATGTATTCCACACCCCCTAAGGATCATACATACAACATGTATTCCACATCCCCTAAGGATCATACATACAACATGTATTCCACACCCCCTAAGGATCATACATACAACATATATTCCACATCCCCTAAGGATCATACATACAACATGTATTCCACATCCTCTAAGGGTCATACATACAACATATATTCCACATCCCCTAAGGATCATACATACAACATATATTCCACACCCCCTAAGGATCATACATACAACATGTATTCCACAATCCCTAAGGGTCATACATACAACATATATTCCACGTCCCCTAAGGATCATACATACAAAACAATATTCCACATCCCCTAAGGATCATACATACAACATGTATTCCACATCCCCTAAGGATTATACATACAACATATATTCCACATCCCCTAAGGATCATACATACAACATGTATTCCACATCCCCTAAGGATCATACATACAACTTATATTCCACATCCCCTAAGGATCATACATACAACGTGTATTCCACATCCCCTAAGGATCATACATACAACTTATATTCCACATCCCCTAAGGATCATACATACAACATGTATTCCACATCCCCTAAGGATCATACATACAACATGTATTCCACATCCCCTAAGGATCATACATACAACATATATTCCACATTCCCTAAGGATCATACATACAACATATATTCCACATCCCCTAAGGATCATACATACAACATATATTTCACATCCCCTAAGGATCATACATACAACATATATTTCACATCCCCTAAGGATCATACATACAACATATATTCCACATCCCCTAAGGATCATACATACAACATATATTCCACATCCCCAAATGATTATACATACAAAAAAAACATGCTGATATTTACTAACCCTACCAGTACTGCGGGCAATAGTTTGTAAAACAGACCCATGCCAGATTAACTTCTTAAAGGGTATCGAAACCCAAGAACCAGAATTGATAATATTGCAACTTGCCAGTCCTTAGATGTGGTATCTGCGCTAGTTTATTTTTTTTTTTTAGACTCTTTATTTTAACCTGGTAATTCTGTCATTAACATACTTTCTCTCCTAGGGTGACAGTCATACCGAGCAGCGTTGTCACCCTAGGACATAGAGTGTGTTAGGACTACATAACACTGTATTAGGACTACACAACGCCTTCCTCTCTTCTCCATATGCCTAGATAGCATGGGCCACTGCTAACATATATATATATAGATATATAGATGTATAGATATATAGATATACACACACACACACATACACACACACATATATATATATATATATATATATATATATATATATATATATATATATATATATATATATATATATATATATATATATATATATATATATTATTTTTACTAGATCATCAGCTGAAGGTGTCTACCTTTTTTTAATTTCCAATGCCCTCCCTGCAGGTTTGCAGCTCTGATTGGTGCCCAGATGCTTGGTTTATTGATATAATATAGTTGGTTTTTTTTTTGCTGAGAATAGTAGGGCTTCAACCAACAGTCATTTACCAAATAATAGAGGCGTTCTGGATGGCTTCCAATGTTACACATGTACAGGGCCATAAAAGATACGTGAAAAAAATTAACATCTGCTTTCCTAAAGCAGCCAGTGCCAAGCAGCAATTTTATGAATGCTTTTTCTCGTTGCAGAAAAAAAAAATGATGTAGATATAACTGGCATCCATATGTAGATCGTGTTTGTAATGGGGAATTTAGGATTTAAAGGTGCTATTTATTGAATAAGCCATTTCGAAGTGTCGCTTTTAAAAGCTACTTAACCTCACCCATACTCCAATCCTATAGTGGGAATCAAACGATATTATAAATTTGCTGTAATTAAATTGTATATCAAGACAGCCTGTAATCCTCTTGTGCTGGAGATGTATTTTCTTTGAGTTTATATTTAATCTGAAGACATGTTGAGAATGTACACAAGTTTAGAGATCCCAGGGGGGACCCCCTTTTTTCCTCCTTTATTTGTTTTAGACATACATATTATTGCTATTATACTTGCTAGGCAAACACAATAATATTATTCACGCAATTAATGGTGACCTTTCCTGAAAGAGGGAGAGGATGGCATTAGAGCTGGAGAGGGAACTTCAGCCATTAGTGCTGGGTTTGTACAGCAAATGGCATTTTTGTCTACACAGGCTGTGTCAATGTTTTGCAGATGTTCCACTCAGACCTGAACTGACCCCAAATTTCCTCCCAAATGATTCTCCCACCGAAGCCCTGTGCAGTGTGCTGGGATGGATGGGGGATCTGTGAGGGTGAGGGATGGAGGTGCTCCCTGGCAGTGAAGGGGTAAAGAGGAGCTGTACAGTGCTGGGAGAGGCAGATGAGAACACAGGATAAATCCCTCACCCCAGGGAGGGCATTACTTGCTGCTAGTTAGTCCTTCGAGGCTTTTATATAGCACTGACCTTGACAACACAAACCCTCTGATACTTTCACAGCAAAAAAAGTGGAAAATCATATTTAATACAAAAACAGCCATTTGTTTCTGTAACTCCCTCTACGTGTGTATTATATTCAGCATGGTGTGTGTACCTCTTTCTGTGTATGTATGGTATATTCTGTAGTGGTGTGTGCACCCTTCTCTGTGTATGGATGGTATATTCTGTAGTGGTGTGTGCACCCTTCTCTGTGTATGTATGGTGTATTCTGTAGTGGTGTGTGCACCCTTCTCTGTGTATGTATGTTATACTCTGTAGTGGTGTGTGCACCCTTCTCTGTGTATGGATGGTATATTCTGTAGTGGTGTGTGCACCCTTCTCTGTGTATGTATGGTGTATTCTGTAGTGGTATGTGTACTTCTTTCTGTGTATGAATACATGTATGAATTATAAAGCAGTGGTATGTGTTCTTTTTTTGTATATTTATTACATTCATCAGTTGTGTGTGCACCTCTTTGTGTTATATTCATCAGTGGTGTGTACCCTTTTGTGTGTACGTGTTATATACAGTAGTGGTGTCTACCTCTTTTTTTGAGTATGTACATTATATTCAACAAGGGTACCTCTTTTTGTGTGTGTGTGTGTGTGTGTGTGTGTGTGTGTGTGTGTGTGTGTGTGTGTGTGTGTGTGTGTGTGTGTGTGTGTGTGTATGTATATTATATTCAGTAGTGGCATGTATACCTTTTTCTGTGTATGTATTTTATAGTCTTGTAGTAGTGTGTGTACGTGTGTGTCTCTTTCTGTGTATGTTTACTATATTTGTGTATGGCTTGTGCATCTCTTTCTGTGTGTGTGTGTGTATTATATTCATTAGTGGTATGTATACCTCTTTCTGTGTATGTGTGTGTGTGTGTGTGTATTATATTCATTAGTGGTATGTGTATCTCTTTCTGTGCATGTATATTTTATTCACCAGTGGTATGTGTATTTTTTTTTCTGTGCATGCATAATATATTCAGGAATGGTGCGTATACCTCTTTCTATATATGAATATCATATTCAGCAGTGGTGTGTGTACCTCTTTCTATATATGAATATTATATTCAGCAGTGGTGTGTGTACCTCTTTCTGTGTATGCATAATCTATTCAGCAGTGGTGTGTATACCTCTTTCTGTGTATGTTCAATATATTCAGCAGTGGTGTGTATACCTCTTTCTGTGTATGTATATTATATTCTGCAGTGGTGTGTGTACCTCTTTTTTGTATGTATATTATATTCAGCAGTGGTGTGTGTACCTCTTTCTGTGTATGTTTAATATATTCAGCAGTGGTGTGTGTACCTCTTTCAGTGTATGTATAGCATATTTATCAGTGGTGTGTGTGCCTCTTTCCGTGTATGTATATTGTATTCATAAACGGTATGTACCTCTTTATGTGTAGGTCTATTGTATTGATCAGTGGTCCCTTTTTCTGTGTATGTAGAATATATCCATCAGTGGTGTGTGTACCTCTTTCTGTGTATGTAGAATATATCCATCAGTGGTGTGTGTACCTCTTTCTGTGTATGTAGAATATATCCATCAGTGGTGTGTGTACCTCTTTCCTTGTATTTTTTTTTTAATTCTTCAGTGGTGTGTTTAGATCATACTCATAGTCAGCAGTGGTGTATACTTACCCCTACACATGTTTGTATATCTTTTTTTCTGCAGTGGTGTTCATGCATCCATGTCAGTGCATTTATATCATACTTGGCAGTTATTTACTGTGTATGTGTATATTTTCCTGTGTAACCTAACCTGTGTACATATATTATACAGCGATGCATGTGTTCCTCTTTCTGTATATCAAGCCCTGCAGTGATGTACTTGTGCCTCTAGAATTGTATATACAATAGGCAGTGATGTACGTGTAATTCTTCCATAGTGTGTATATCATATCATAGGTATATGTACCCCAGGAGAGTGTGTATACCATGTTCACAATCACCAGTGGTAAATAAGCCCCAACTGAAGTATGTCTATATATTCATATTCCACCGGGATGGCTTCAGTATGAATATATGATCTTCAACAGTGCTACATGTGAACCTCAGTATGTATATGTAGTTTAGCAATCAGCAGTGGTGTATATGCACAGTGTGTATCCTTCTGCCGAGCTTTTCTTGTGTGTCCAGGGAGAGTCATGCGGACCAGCATGTACCTGCACAGTGTACTGTACATTGGTGTTGTATAGGGAATCATTATTCATAAGCAGAGGCAGTCTGTTCGCTGCATCCATCCAATCACAGGGAGGAGGTCTTCCTCTGACTCTCCTGTACATCACTAGTCAGAATTCCTCCACTAAACTGATTGGTGTATTTCCATTCTGCTTGTACAGATCAGTGTATATGTTAGTGTGTACACAGGGTGTCTACATGTATAGATCCATGTCCTCCATGTCTTTATTTTACATTTAGTGTGTGTGTGTGTGTGTCCTCTATTTTTCTCTGTATAATATTTCTACACAATCCTGACAAACTGAAACTGCACTGTGTATTTGCTGTTTATGTGTGTGGCTGTTGTGTTACCTTTTTCACTGTTGCTGTGTAACTGTGACACTTTTTGTGCGTTGCATTACTGTCAGTATGTCTGACTTTCCCTGTTGTGTATTTTCTGAAAGTATTTCTGTCCCTGTGTTTGTGATTTTGTTTTGCCTCTGTACTGCATTAGTATATGTCCTGTCATTGCTTGTCCATAGAGGGTCACACAGCAGTCGTTTGTGTGTATGTATGTGCATTACTATCTATAAAGTGTCACTCAGTAGGCGTGTATAACTGTCTTTACAGTGTCACTCTACACTTGTGTGTATTAATGTTTATACAGTGTTACCCTGCATGTGTGTGTATGTGGTGTGTAACTGCCTATACAGTGTCACCCTGCAGTGTGTTAATGTTCATACAGTGTTAATGTTTGTTACTGTCTGTACATTGTCACCTTGCATGTGTGTGTGACTGTCTATACAAAGTCAATCTGCAGTTGTGTGTTTGTTTCACTGTCTATAGAGTGGTACTCTGTAGTTCTCTGTCTAAACAGTGTCACCCTGCATGTGTGTGCACTGTCTATACAGTGTCACCCTGCATGTGTGTGTGCTGTCTATACAGTGTCACCCTGCATGTGTGTGTGCTGTCTATACAGTGTCACCCTGCATGTGTGTGTGCTGTCTATACAGTGTCACCCTGCATGTGTGTGTGCTGTCTATACAGTGTCACCCTGCATGTGTGTGTGCTGTCTATACAGTGTCACCCTGCATGTGTGTGTGTGTGTACTGTCTATACAGTGTCACCCTGCATGTGTGTGTGCTGTCTATACAGTGTCACCCTGCATGTGTGTGTGTGCTGTCTATACAGTGTCACCCTGCATGTGTGTGTGCTGTCTATACAGTGTCACCCTGCATGTGTGTGTGTGCTGTCTATACAGTGTCACCCTGCATGTGTGTGTGCTGTCTATACAGTGTCACCCTGCATGTGTGTGTGTACTGTCTATACAGTGTCACCCTGCATATGTGTGTGTACTGTCTATACAGTGTGTGTGTGTGTGTGTGTGTGTGTGTAATCATGAAATTGTGTGTGTTACTGTCTAAAATACACACACACTCCTGCAGGATTACTTTTGTATAGTGTCTATACAGAGGTACTCTGCAGTTCTGTGTGTGTGTTATTGTCTATACAGTGTCACCCTGCAGTTACTTGTGTTATCTTTTTCTGTAGGTGTTTTTGTCAATTAATAAACCTCTTTCCCATTGACCACACATGGTCTTAATCCAATAAGGATTTCCTAATTCCTAACTATTAATTCTTAAGTGCTCTAACCCATAGTCACCAATCTGAATTCACTTTGTATTGGTTCTTCAAATTCAAAATTAAAAACTGAGTCTTGAATAAGGCATATAGTGTCCCTGTGTTCTGTGAGCTAGTGAGTGTATTGGGGTTCATCTCTGTTACCCCCCCCCCCCTCAAAGGGGGGTCTGTAATATTGTAAGTCTGTCTTTGTTTATTACTGTCTATTTGATCTATCTGTATATTTTCTACTTCAGCATCTGTGTATGTACTATTGTTAGATTTGTGGGGTTTTCACTGTCTACATGGTCTATATGTACTTTTGTTATATCTATGTGTGTATTGCACTGTCTATTGTGTCTATATGTACTCTTGTTATATCTGTGTGTGTGTGTGTGTTGCACTGTCTATATGTACTCTTGTTATATCTGTGTGTGTGTGTGTGTTGCACTGTCGATATGTACTCTTGTTATATCTGTGTGTGTGTGTGTTGCACTGTCGATATGTACTCTTGTTATATCTGTGTGTGTGTGTGTTGCACTGTCGATATGTACTCTTGTTATATCTGTGTGTGTTGCACTGTCTATATGTACTCTTGTTATATGTGTGTGTGTGTGTGTGTGTGTGTGTGTGTGTGTGTGTTGCACTGTTTATATGTACTCTTGTTATATCTGTGTGTGTTGCACTATCTATATTGTCTATACTCTTGCTATGTCTTTGTGTGTATTGCACTGTCTATATGTACTCTTGTTATAAGCAGTGCAACACACACACACACACACACACATATATATATATATTGTCTATATGTACTCTTGTTATAAGCAGTGCAACACACACACATGTATATATATATATAGTCTATATGTACTCTTGTTATATCGTTGTGTGTATTGCACTGTCTATATTGTCTAATTGTACTCTTGTTATATGTGTGTGTTTGTACTGTCTGTATAGTTGGTGTACACTTCTGTCAGATCTGTCTGCCTGTTTCCCACTGTCTGTGTGTGCATGGCTTCTGGGGCTGCCTTGTGGGTGTATTGACAGCAGGTTAAAGAAATGCCCCTCTCCCTGAGTGGCAGGACCCCTTTAGAAAGGCCACACTGCTGCCAATATGAATAGGAGAATTTGCAGGCATCACTTGGCTCCCACGTATCTCAGCAGTAGTTTGTTTACTAGCACAGAACAGGGGAGAGCCGACACTCTCCTACACCCCTGGTTTGGGATTTTCCAGCTTTATCCCCCTCCCTCTCATTCTGTTGTGCATTGGTACATCTTGGAAGAGAGAAATAAAAGTTGGCATTGACGTGGATGGAAAGGGCTGAGAGTGGACAAGGCCAGCAGGGGCAGTCACGCTTTGAGATAGGGGGTCTTTATTTCCAATTCTGTGTTTATGGGAAAATAAATGCCATATCTCCCATAGCTTCCAGGACTTTCTAGATAACAAAACCTGACACGTAGCTGCAAGGAGATTTCCCCATCTCCCCACACTGAAAAGCCAGTTTAGTCGCCTAATCCCCCTGACAATGGCTTATTAATAACACAGCCATCTATTATTGGCCATGCACTCACTGGGGCTTCTGGGAGTTTGTTTATATCTACAGACCCCAAGATGTGTCAAAAATAGCAACATTAAGATGGATAGATGGAAAGATATATAGATAGATAGATGATTGAAAGATAGATAGATGACTGAAAGATAGATAGAGAGATAGATGAATAATAAATAAAGAGAGAGAGAGAGACATAATAAGTAGATAGATAGATATATAGATAGATAAATAGATAGAATTCAATTAATTATTTAGATAGTAGAATACTAAATACACAAAGAGAGAGATAGAGATAGATAGATAGATAGATAGATAGATAGATAGATAGATAGATAGATAGATAGATAGATAGATAGATAGATAATAAATAAACAAAGAAAGAGAGAGATACATAATAAGTAGATGGATAGATAGATAGATAGATAGATAGATAGATAGATAGATAGATAGATAGATAGATAGAAGAAGAATAAACAAAGATAAGTAGATAGATAGATAGATAGATAGAAGAATAATAAACAAAGAGAGAGATATACAAAATAAGTAGATAGATAGAAGAATGATAAATACACAAAGAGAGAGAGAGAGAGAGAGAGAGATACATAATAAGTAGATAGATATAGATAGATAGATAGATAGATAGATAGAAGAATAATAAATAAACAAAGAGAGAGAGATACATAATAAGTAGAGAGATAGATAGATAGATAGATAGATAGATAGATAGATAGATAGATAGATAGATAGATAGATAAACAAAGAAAGAGAGAGAGAGAGAGAGATACATAATAAGTAGATGGATAGATAGATAGATAGATAGATAGATAGATAGATAGATAGATAGATAGATAGATAGATAGATAGATAGATAGAAGAATAATAAATACACAAAGAGAGAGAGATACATAATAAGTAGATAGATAGATAGATAGATAGATAGATAGATAGATAGATAGATAGATAGATAGATAGATAGATATGGAGGGATGGAATGTATGCATAAATATAGAGATAGATAGGTAGATGGGTAGTGATAGATAGATAGATAGATAGAAGAATAATAAATAAACAAAGAGGGAGAGAGATACATAATAAGTACATAGATAGATAGATAGATAGATAGATAGATAGATAGATAGATAGATAGATAGATAGAAGAAGAATAAATACACAAAGAGAGAGAGAGACATAATAAGTAGATAGATAGATATGGAGGGATGGAATGTATGCATACATATAGAGATAGATAGGTAGATGGGTAGTGATAGATATAGATAGATAGATAGATAGATAGATAGATAGATAGATAGATAGAATACAATGAATTATTTAGATAGTGAATAATAAATACACAAAGAGAGAGATAGAGATAGATAAAAGATAGATAGATAGATAGATAGATAGATAGATAGATAGATAGATAGATAGATAGATAGATAGATAGATAGACAGATAGATAGATAGATAGATAGAATAAAATAATAAATACATGGATAGTAGAATAATAAATAAATAAAGAGAGAGAAAGAAAGAGTACATAGACAGATAGATATGGAACGATTGTGATTCTAATAAAATATTGCAGTTTATTTATTCTTCTACAATATAAACTCATAAAACTCAGAAAGTTGAAGTGACATCAGACTGATCTTTGCTCTTCATTAGGTCATCAGTCCTAGTTATAAATGAGAGCTCTTTATCATTAGTATTGTTCTTGATGTTATTAAATAAAGATCCTTGCCATGACTTTACAAAGGGAATTGTATCTGATAAAAGTAGCAGATTAGCCCATCTATGACAATTTTTAAAGAATATATAAAAAAAAAAAAAAAAACCTCAAGTGATAAAATGCATAATTGAATGTTTTATATTATAATAGTGGCTAATTTTATATTTAGGTGGCTTTTTAATCACGGTTTGCTTTATAATGTTGTTCTTGATTTACTGCGATTGCTCGTGTGGAGGGGAAAGAAATATGTTAGTGAAAAGCTTGGTATTGATCAGGTTGTGGTCTCACGGTGGAGGATCTAAGTAGTAAATACATCTGCTGGTCAGAGGACCCCGAGGAGTTGAACACTTACCTCCACCGGCAATAAATCAATGTTACATTATGCAGTTGGGTATCCCTTGTCTGTAAGGTGTCAAGTGCAAATTGGAGACTGGAGGTATAATATAGTATATGAGGGTTGATGTGTATTTTATATATTAGCATAGCGTGACCTGGTATGAAATCCCTTATATGTGATGTTGATACACACGATGCGTAAAAAAAAATAAAAAATAAAAAAACAACATAATTACTAACATACAATAGCTAGTAAACAAAATCTAATGCGCTTAACTGCCATAGAAATGAAATGTCTTTATTACAATCTAAACTAAAAATCCTATACATCCTATACACAAATAGTTATTAATATCGATGAACTATAAACCGATTCCAGCGTTTACAGATTTAATTATGTGAAACTCAAACAGGTTTAAAAAAAAAAAAAAAAGAGCATACAGTACAACATGCAGTTTAGCTGTAACATGACAGTAAATATATCCCAAGTTGCTACAATTAGCCTCCAATAGAGGAAATGAATTCCAATGTAATGCCCAGAACAAGGAGCAATTCCTCCAGCCTGAGATCCGGGTATTAGTGGATGTGTTTAGCCCCATCCCACACAACAACCTACAGATATTAGCAATTAATATTACATGATTGGCAATTGATAGAAGAGGGGCAGTGCTTTATGGAGCAAGAAAGGAGAACAACGTTTTTTTAACCCTTTAGAAGCAGAGGGAAAGGAAAGCAGCACGTGGTGGTTCTTTTTTTTTGTTTGTTTGTATGTTTCAGCTTGCCTGGAGATGAAGGGGTTCATGGTAATAGGGTGCATGTAAACCCACCGTGGGTTGTGAGACCACCTGAGCTCCTGTGCGGGGTCCCCTTGTTGCCCCCTGTGTGGGAAGCTCCAGCACAGAGGTAGTCTGGTGAATTAGAGAATTCAGGGGAGTCTTCTCCTGATACTGCCGGCTGCAGGGAGAGGGATCTGAAAGAACTATGGGGGTGGCGACTGCATGCATTAAAGACAAGCACAATAATATGAGATGGAGAGAGGGGAAGATGTGCACACATCACTAGCAAAGGCGAGTTCACCAAAAAGTCAGCTTAGAAGTCTTTCCTCCCTCCAGAGGTGTACACGTCCATATTAATCTTGTTGCTGATTCAGTCCTTGAGGGGATCAGTGGGAAAAAAAAAAAAAAGAAAAAAAAACTCAGGTGAGGCTCACGGAAGCACAGCAAGAACCCTTCTCAAATTTAGGAGATAATTGGCTTCATGAGCTGCAATTTACCATGTGTCTGCTAGGTGGCGCTCTTAGTCTCAAGAGGAGCCCTCCGCTTACCAAACCCATCCCAGCCCACTTTGTACTACAAAATACATTTTATTTTACTGCAATTTAGTACAACTGCAGAAGCATCGGCTGTAAATATATATATATATATATATATATATATATATATATATATATATATATATATATATATATATATATATATACACACACACACACACTATAAAAATAGATACAATTTATGAAATAGTTTAAAAGAGAGACACGGACAATCTAATTTTATTGTCATGCCAAATTGCTCAACCGGCTTCAATAAACACTTTTTTTTCCGGTAATATTTGTTGCTAAGTATATAGGAATATAATACTGGAGATAGAGCTCAGATCTGTAGCAATCACCTGTATTATCGATCACGCAGGGAAGGCTTCATAAGGAAGCTCAGCCATATACTTAGGACTAGTTTAGTCTCAAAACGTTCATTTCATTTAATAAATCGGGTTACTTTCAATTGAATTAGTTTTAATATATTAATACCCATCCATTAAACCGAAAAAGCGACCTTATGAGCATGTACATTGTTTCAGATTTTTTTTTTCTTTTTATATTTCTTTTTTTTACTGTGTTCAACAAAGTAGATAAACACCCAGGGGTTCTTCAAGTGTCACACTAGTATATTATATATATATATATATATATATATATATATATATATATACACACACACATGTATATATCGATAGCTATAGATAGATAGATATCTATAGATATATCTAAATAGATAGATATAGACAGGCAGACATAGAGAGAGACTGACAGATAGACATTTTAGTACGATAGATAGATATATAGGTAGATAGATAGATATATATCTATAGATATATCTAAATAGATAGATAGATAGATAGATAGATATAGACAGACAGACATAGAGAGAGACTGACAGATAGATATTTTAGTACGATAGATAGATAGATAGATAGATAGATAGATAGATAGATAGATAGATAGATAGATAGATAGATAGATAGATAGATACAGACTGACATAGAGAGAGACTGACAGATAGACATTTTAGTACGATAGATAGATATAGATAGATCGATAGATCGGTAGATAGATAGATAGATAGACAGATAGATAGATAGACAGATATATACAGAATGACATAGAGAGAGACTGACTGATAGACATTTTATTTATATCTATATATCTCTATATGTAGCTAACAAGTAACACACCACTACAAAGGGATATTGTTATATTATTTTAGTTCCTGGTACGACTGAAATACATATATATATAACAAATATATAAAAACGACCATACAAAGAATAAAGCCTAGATCACAAAACACTTGCTGCAATAAAACTTTTTAGTTTGATTTAAGGCATAGTATAAATAAAATAATTTTATAATTTTAGAGACAACTATTAAAATAAATACAAATAATAATAATAACAACAACTATAGTAACAACCTAATTTGGACTAATTAAATAGACCATGCACGATTTATTTTTATGTTTTAAAAAAAATAAAATGTCAATCATTTTCCTGTTCTATGTAAACATATATAATGAGAATCATTTATGTACATTACCTTTGATAAGTAAAGCCATTATTGCTTTTCTCATAGGCCCTGGGCAACTGCTTAAACAATTATTGATTTTATGCAACAAAGTAATAGATCTGACACCTTTGTATTCCCGCATACCACAGGCTCGTTTCTTCCTCGGCCATTCAATATTTTTTTTTCTGAGGATTAAAGTAATTCTAGAATTTCTAAATGTATTACAGATAATAGTAAATATATACATTTGATTTCAAAATGATTTTTTTATTTTTTATTTAAATGAATATCTACAAACAGATTCAACTAAAAACAACATCAGTATTGTAATCGTATTATTGTTAATAAAGCTAATTATTTTAATTATATTCTAAAATTGTAGACCAAAGTAAATTATAAAATACAGTCGTTTTAATGGTGCAGTAGTTAAATGTATTAATCATTTGTACATTAATGTACCAGTGTTACTGAGCACAGAAAAAGTACAAATAGAAAATATGAATTTAAAAATAAGATTATACTTAATGAAACAAATTAAGTTTGCATTTGTATTTATTAGGACATCATTGTACATCTACAACTGTAAGTTTATAGAGCACAAAGATTATTTTAAATGCGTTCTTCTTCTTAATATTATTATTTTTTAATGTAAGAAGTCATTGCTGAGTGATGTAATTTAAATAACGTAGAAAATAATAAGTTTAGAAACTTATATGTGTTATTTCAAAAGAAAACTCTGTATATTATTTAGTATACCATATTTGAAACTTTATAGCAATAGCATGGGCATAAAGAGGCAACTAATATCATGATATTTGGTAAAGGAACATAGAAAAAGAACGAAAAAACGAATTTTCGCGGTGAGGACAGAGCACTTTAGAGGAAAACAATGTCCCTTCAGATATGTAAAGATACAACAGGTGCAATGTATTTAGACGATTTGCAGCGTGTGATCACTACTATGTGGACATATGTGGACATTTATACATGAACAAAGCACAAATTATCACGACTGCTAATTGGAGAAATGAGTCTCCCCCATTTTGCATATCAAACCGGTGAATTATGACCAGCATTTAGACGGCTGGGTCTTCACATAAGCTCCAGTTAACCCACTACTGACCAACAATGTCTACCCTGGCAGCATTGGGCACAGTGTGTGGCAGAGCCTGAAGGGTTAAGTGCGGCTGCTCCCAGCTAGTTGAGGTTGCTGGTGCTGCCGAAGTTGCTGTCAGGATCTTTAGCAGAGGTTGGGCTCATTGCTTGCTGCTCCCCAGTGGCTGTAATTAACGAGCTGTCTAGAATGACTACAGCTCATCAAATGCCACTTGCCAGATCTGGCTTCTCAGCAGCCCAGGTGGAAGAGTGTTACCTGCTCTAGCTGCAGGCTCATCACACAATTATACAGCACAGGGAGGAAGGCTGATCTTTGCTCTCTCCATTAGTACATCACACCACCAGCTCCACTCCGAGCCCAACACACACACACCGAGCAGTCACAGGCTCACTCATCCAATTGCTGCATTCCCACAATGACTTTACTAGAATACCTAGTACTGATAGTACTGAGCGCTGTCCATGGTGCTATACACTGCTGGGATCAATGACACTGCTATGCCCATACCTTGTGCCCCTCTCTACTACCTAAACTGGGGGGTGGAGAGGATCAGATGTATGATATGGATGGTACAGGGAGTATACACCTACCCAATATCAAGGACTTCTAAGATAGATAGATAGATAGAATACAATTAATTAATTATTTAGATAGTAGAATAATAAATACACAAATATGGAGATAGATAGATAGACCGACATACACAAAAGAGAGATACATAGTGAGACAGACAGACATATACCGACAGATAGACATTCTAGAAGATGATGGATATATAGATATATACATATAACTTAGCAGATAACTAGCTGGATGGATAGACATATATATTAGAAGAGGGATAGATAGATAGATAGATAGATAGATAGATAGATAGATAGATAGATAGATAGATAGATAGATATACACAGTAGATAGATAGATATACACAGTAGATAGATAGATAGATAGATAGATAGATAGATAGATAGATAGATAGATAGATAGATAGATAGATATATTAGCAGATAGATAGATGGACAGACTGAGAGGGAGAGAGAGACACACACACACATAATTGAGATAGATAAATAGAGATATATATTAGCAGAAGGATCGATGGACATTTAGCAGATATATAGACATATATAGATAGATACATACATACATATACATATATTAGCAGATAGATAGACGGATAGATATATTAACAGATAGATAGACAGACAGACAGACAGACAGACAGACAGACAGACATAGAGAGAGTCACACATAGGAGAAACAGACTGATAGATAGATAGATAGATATATTAGCAGAAGGATCGATAAACATTTAGCAGATAGATATACATAGATAGATAGACATAGATAGATATGGAAATATGTCTTTTTAATTTTCCCCACAGAGAATCAGTAAATAAATGGTAATATAGTTCCTTATCATGCATACCTTGTGTGTGTATATATATATATATATATATATATATATATATATACTTTGCTAGAAATTAATGCACAGTAAACTTTAGGAAAAGTTGCAGAAGAAGCCCCCTCCCCCTACACAGATATGTCTACATTGGAAAGAAGAATGGATAATAAAGCCCATGTTTCTCTTTATTTCCCAGATATACTTTTTGGATCGCAGACTTTTCACCGAACACTCCAGGTTTTCTTTACCAGTGGTCTGATACTCCCGCAATTAGGATATTTGGGTATACTGTAGACAGCAATTTTTCCGACAAATAGATTTTTCCCTAGTTATTGGGTAATTCGTTTTTCCCACCTAATGAACGTTGTTATGATCGGTTGTTGGAAGAATTATGACGTCATAATAGTCACCCTGATCTAAGTGACTGAAGTATATTTCTAGCCGGGTTGTCGGCGTTATTAAAGGATGACCGTTCCTGTCTGTAATATTTGTATCGGTATCAGAAAACAGCTCACCAAAAAAGAATAGAATTATACGTGTCCCTATATAATATGTGTACATTCATCCAATATCTATCACACCATATATTACCGCCATACATGAAATGACAACCGGAGAGAAGCTCCTTTCTGATAAGGAAACCGAGGATCTCCTAAAGTGACAATGACCGGAGGGGATCACTAAAAACACATTTTATGGCTGCAATCTTCATTGATGTTTAATCATTTTCACATGACTGCTCGGTGTATGATCCATGTCAATCATGCAAATACCGACGGGGGATTTTACAATGTACGGACAATTGTGTCCCTGTCCTGGCAATACAAAATCCTGGGTGAGTATACAAAGTGTATAGCTAACAAGGGTGACAATATCCATCAACTATAACCCCCAACAACAACTCCTGTAGGCTTCAATCCAGGTCTAGGAGATAGAGGCAAAACAAAGTGCAACTGTGTCCAATTATATATATATATATATATATATATATATATATATATATATATAGTAAATTGGATACAGTAGCTCTGTATTTCGCCTTCATCTCCGTTCCTTGACAAAGATAAGTATATTTTATACTTTTTTTTTTACCCTGAACACCTATTGTATATCTTTAGCAGGTAATTGCTCCATGATATCTGTTTGGGACAGTCCAAAAAAGTGCAATAAGTGGATAGGGCGATATCTATAGGTCAGTATCAATATGACAGTATTTATACGTCGACAACGACATTCATGGGGCTATATGTTTAAGGGTATACATAGGGCAGTATCATGTATAAGGTACTATCTAGAGGCGCTATCTTTAGGACAGTATACACAGAGCAGTATGTATAAGGCAATAGCTATAGGGCAGTAACTAAAGGACAATGTCCATAGGGCAGAATGTATAAGGCAGTATCTATAGCACAATATCCATAGGGCAGTATCTATAAGACAGTATCCATAAGGCAGTATGTATAGGGCCGTATCTATAGGACAGTATCCATAAGGCAGTATGTATAGGGCCGTATCTATAGGACAGTATCCATAAGACAGTATGCATAGGGCAGTATGTATAGGGCAGTATCTATAGGACATATGTATAGGACAGTATCCATAAGACAGTATGTATAGGACAGTATGTATAGGGCAGTATGTATAGGGCAGTATCCATAAGACAGTATGTATAGGACAATATCCATAAGACAGTATGTATAGGGCAGTATCTATAGGGCAGTATCCATAAGACAGTATGTATAGGGCAGTATCTATAGGACAGTATCCATAAGACAGTATGTATAGGACAGTATGTATAGGGCAGTATCCATAAGACAGTATGTATAGGACAATATCCATAAGACAGTATGTATAGGGCAGTATCTATAGGACATATGTATAGGACAGTATCCATAAGACAGTATGTATAGGGCAGTATCCATAAGACAGTATGTATAGGGCACTATCTATAGGACATATGTATAGGGCAGTATCTATAGAACAGTATGTATAGGGCAGTATCTATAGGACATATGTATAGGACAGTATCCATAAGACAGTATGTATAGGACAGTATGTATAGGGCAGTATCCATAAGACAGTATGTATAGGGCAGTATCCATAAGACAGTATGTATAGGGCAGTATCCATAAGACAGTATGTATAGGGCAGTATCTATAGGGCAGTATCCATAAGACAGTATGTATAGGGCAGTATCCATAAGACAGTATGTATAGGGCAGTATCCATAAGACAGTATCCATAAGACAGTATGTATAGGGCAGTATCTATAGGACATATGTATAGGGCGGTATCTATAGGACAGTATCCATAAGACAGTGTGTATAGGGCAGTATCTATAGGACAGTATCCATAAGGCAGCATGTTTAAAGCAGTATCCATAAGAGAGTATGTATAGGGCAGTATCTAGAGGACAGCATTCATAGCAGTCACCATAGGCTGGATTGGTCCGGTGTGATTAGGATTATAGACTTTTTATCATTTTGTTTTTTTGCAATGAATAAGCCTATGGGGTTAATTTACTAAAGGCAAATAGACTGTGCACTTTGCAAAGTGCGGCTGCTCCAGAGCTTAGTAAATGAGGTAAGTCTTCACTTTGCAAAGATTACCCAATCACACAACATTATTTTTTTTTTAGCTTGCACATGATTGGATGATGGATGCACTTTGAAATATGCACAGTCTATTTCCCTTTAGTAAATCAACCCCTATGTGTCATTCTATTAGCGTCTCTTCTTCTAACACGAGATAACTTTTAAACATTGATGCAATAGATTTAATGGACTATTTTCTTTAACATATATACCATTTATTACAGTACATGTTCTATAGCAGAATTATTTTGACAATAAAGAAAGGGGGTGGGCAATAAGGGCAATAATAAAATTCTTTGTAATATGGACATGAGCAGTTGTCTTATTTTTTTGGTTTGTGAGAGTGTTTTCTTACCATCTATATGAAATGTATAATGGATAGTGATGTTTGCTCTGCACACCATCCAGACCCTTACATGTAATGTTCGTTCTGTGTCTTTAAATCCACGTTGATGTGTTTGTGGAGTCCAATAATAATCCCTAGTTTGCCTTCAAACAGAATGGGACTCACAATGGCCCCCGGAGAGATGGTCCTTTCATTCCTGGGGCACACAATCTTACTTTAGCTAGGAGTAAGAAGCAGGAAAAAAAAAAACTTTCTAAGAAACTTCATATAGCTCCTTAGATTTTGCTTAGCATACGTGATAAAACATTGATTGTTAGTGGCTGGTGACCCATGAAATTTGGGGGTTAGTTTTCTCTTCAGACCAGAGCATATAATTATGCAAATAAAGAGCTGTCACTGATCTAGTGGAATACTCAGAAACACAATCAATGAAAAACGTGAACAAAAAGTGTAAACCGCAAGTAGTTATGACCACACAAAGACAAAAAAAACAAGCACTGTTCCAGCCTGGACCCTGCAAAGCCTGCAACATCCAACCCTGGCCAGCATTAAACATGGTAATTGGCAGATAGTTAGACCCTGCCAAGCACCAGATTCATGAAAAACACTGCAACCCCCATTCACAAATTATCAACTACTACTTGGTGGTCCAGCTGAGATCACTACTGTTATATAAAAAAATAAACATAAATGAAAAAAATTAATTTAAAAAAAGGACCAATGTGCTAAAATTATATATATATATATATATATATATTGTATTATCCCTGCCCTGGCAATATAAAAAAAAAATGTGTGTATATATATATATATATATATATATATATATATATATATATATATATATAAATATACACACTACACATATATAAAATCTTCCTGGGTGAGTATATTATATATATTTACATTACTATTTAAATAAATAAATATATGTGTGTATATATATATATATATATATATATATATATATATATATATATATATATATATATATACACACACACATTTTCGTATTTATTTAATCTTCTTTAGTCATATTATATATATATATATATATATATATATATATATATATATATATATATATATCTATATATCTACATGTATATATATATATATATTTATTTAATCTTCTTTAGTCATAATATATATATATATATATATATTTTATTTAATCTTCTTTAGTCATAATATATATATATATATATATATATATATATCTATATATCTACATGTATATATATATATATATATATATATATATATATATAGATAGATACATACATACATAGAATTGTTATTAAATAGTAATATATAAAAATATATATATATATATATATATATATATATATATATATATATATATATATACACACATACTATTCTCACCCAGGAAGAATTTATATATATATATATATATATATATATATATATATATATATATATATATATATATATATATACACACATACATACATATAAAAGGAAGAATATATATATATATATATATATATATATATATATATACACACACACACTATTCTCACCCAGGAAGAATTCTTCCTGGGTGAGAATAGTATGTGTATATATATATATATATATATATATATATATATATATATATATATATATATTTTTATATATTACTATTTAATAACAATTCTATGTATGTATGTATCTATATATATATATATATATATATATATATATAAATTCTTCCTGGGTGAGAATAATAAAAATATTTATATTACTATATATATTGTATATATAATGAATAAAGAAAAAAAAATATTATGCAGAATATATCTCAGGAATGACAGTGCATGTGTTTCAGCTCAGCTAAGTTGAAGTACAGTCATTCAGAGTTGTTCATGCTATACACAGGACATCTCTGAATTCACATTCATAATCAATGTCTGCCATGTTCTTGAATAGGCTGGGTAGATGACTGTCAGGGTCACTGTAGCACTTTCACCACTTTCTTTTATACAGACAAGAGCTCTTGAGAGATGAAATGTAACGAGGCTCTTGACACATCCCTGACTCTCAGAGACATCACTGCAAGAACATCAGGGCTGAAAAATCTACTATTTCCACAACAAGCTTGTGCAATCAATAAGCCCATACTCTACATCTGTAACAGTGTGAGGTGACAACTGTGTTTACTGATACCACCAAAAGCTTTGATGAATATATCATATACATGCTAGGGACATGTTAGCTGAAATACTGGTGTTGATCAGACAATTATATGCCTCTTCTGAAGTTCAAGGTTCTCCTGATACAGCCTTCTCATGTGTATAAGCTTTGTACAACCATAGACTGCATAGCTAAAATATGTGTGAAATGTGTAACACTGATACAATACTTAGGAATACATGAGGTGGGGGGTCAAAGGAAACCTGTCATAAAAGAGGGAAGGGAGTGACTAACACTAACCTCTCTTTCTGGAAGTACTGTCTGGCTGTAACACTGATCATTTTTCTTCAAAATGTTGAGTCACTAGGGTTGTCTGACCATATGAGTAGAAAATGTTCACTTTGCAAAGTGCATTTTCTTGCTGCAAAATGAAAATTCCTTTAGTGAATGAAGTGAAGCTAAGCTGACTTTAATCACCTAAGCACGTTCAAACTAAAATCAAAAAAAAAAAAAAAAAAAAATGTCCTTGAATATAATTGTAACTTTGCAAAGTTAGTTTTTGCCTAGTGAATGAGGGGAAGCTAAGTAAAACAATCACAAAGTGAGCATGCCCTACTGCTTTAGTTAATAAACCCCACTGACTTGGAACAAGTATGTAGAGAAGGACTTCTGATTTCTCCAACCCTCCTGATCTGCATTTTTGTTTTGGCAGTATTGAAGGTGGTTGCTCTGTATGCTGTAACAGCCAGGCAGCTTGCATTTTCAGAAGTAATACGTGTATGTAAACCCTAATGAACGTCTCTTATTTACTCCCTTTTGGTCTGTTGCATATCGTATTTAAAGAGTTTTGTTTGATAGGTGCAACATATACCCAATAAATCTGCATGAAATCTTGTAAACCGATACCATCCTGCGTTCTCTTCCTGTGCTGACTGTTATCAGTTAAATTGTTCCTAGATCTCTCTGTGAACTACAGAAAACCTCCTCCTATGGTGGTAACAATGCTCTGTCATTGATGCAGTACAGTGAATGAGCACCGTCACCGTACGACAGAAAGCAACTTATTGGCAGGATTATCAGTTATAAACACAGGACAAAGTAGGAAAAATAGGAACCCCCCCCCCCCCCATATCTATTTGGGGACTTTAAAGGCTCAAAATGGTATCATGTATGTATATGATACCATTTTGAGCCTTTAAAGTCCCAATATAGGGGGGGGGGATTCCTATTTTTCTTACGATAATTTAGGGATGTTGGCTCACATTGCACACCAATCTCTCAGCTTTCTTTATTAAATACAAGACAAAAAGCTTAAAAAATGAATGCAGCCATCACATCTAATCAGCTACAACATATTCATTTAGGTTCTTGAGTTTAGATACATTTTTACAGTGGCAGCCCCCCATTTCTTTGCCAACAGATTTACTGTAGCTGGCAGGGCTTGTAGTTCCATTGCAGAAGGAATGCAGGCTGTTCAATCCTGAAAATACAAAACCTGTTACAGGGTAGCAGGCTGATCCAGAATTGTTCATGGAAGCATAGTTAAAGTTTGCTTAACTGAACTTTACCACACACGACTTGCTCCTGAAATCAACACTGTATGCAGGGACTTGTAGTTCTATTTTAGCTAAATTAAAATTAACTCCGAAAAAGGACCTCTTCCAACTGGCTAACAGAATATACTAAGGTTTATAGTGCCATCACAGATTACCAACAGTGTAATTAACCCTATGAACATCAGATGTCCTGATTGTCTACCAGCTGAGACTCCGGGTTGCTTTATTGTATTACATCTTTCAGTACCCTCACTAAAGGTTATATAAAGCCTTAAGGATAAGGAAAAAACAATTATTCTTTCTTAACAAATTGCTGTACTAAAAATGGCAAAGTTAACTGCATTTATTATCCTATTTACGCTTCTAAATTGGCCTGGGGAAGAAGTGAGTGCGGATTTGAACAACTGGAAAGAGAAGAATTAAGAAGCCACTCCTGGGGTTTCCTATCTCTGCGGAGGAGCAGCCAGAAAGTTTCCTCTTCAGAAGCTCAGCCAGTTGTGTTTGATTGCAGAACAACGCACATCACAATCCCAGGACCCCTCACACTGATTAGGTGCCATAATATATGCATAGTGTAGGGTGTAAAATAGAGGGGATAGGAAACAAGCCAGGGAATTCCCCCAACGCTTCCTAACAAATGAAGGACTTAGGACTCACAGCATCTCCAAAATATGTGTTTAGATTTCCCCTGTGGAACAGCAACATTATCCACATTATACAGTTTATGTCCATAGATGAGGAGCGAAAGTTTACATTAGCTCCAGTCAGGCTCTTTATAAATGAGAAGGATGGTTACAGCCAGTAATTATGGTAATGTTACCTTTAAAAAGGAGGAGGAAGATAGATACCATATAGATCAGAAGGTGGAAAAGACAGGAGAACATGAAGGGGGACAAGGTCAACTACAGAAATATATGATGACTACAGAAAGGATATGAGAAAAAGTGAAAAGAAAAGAATACAGAGTGAGAAGAGTATGAAAAAAAGCGTGGCAATGACAGAGAGAACACAGAGAAAAAAGGAAAAAGAGGAAAAATTATAATGGGAAGCCTGGAGAGAACATGTAGAATTGGTCATTGAGGACATTGAGCTGGGAGGAAACATGTAAAATGATAGGAGGATCAACACATTTCCGCAACAGGAAATGTCCTACCCACAATCCCACTATAACAACACACTCTTAACACCCTATAAAGCCCACACATCCCTCTTCTTCCACATATCCTAACCAATAACAAATTCTCCTACCTAAATAGATAGCCAGACACTTCACTGCATACTTTGATACCCAGCATACACTGTATGTGCTCCCTTGACTTGCCCAATCTGGTGGGCCTGGTAGGGAAGGGGTATGATTAAATCGAATGTGCCCTGCCTTCACCCCACCTGATGTAGATGTACTCCACTAATCTGAAACTTAGGAATGTGGAACTGGGAGAGGCAGGATGAATGGGGTGGTGCCAGGGGACTTTTAGAGGGGTAGGAAGAATATGGAGCTGGGAAAGAACTTTTAGAAGGGTGGGAACATGTGGCACTGAGTGAGAATATTTAAAAACTTAGGAGTAATGTACAACTGGGAGAGAACATTTAGAAGGGTGGGAACAATGTGGAGCTGAAAGAGAATATTTAGAAATTTAGGAGAAATGTAGAGCTGGGAGAAAACATTTGGAAGGGTGGGAATAATGAAGAACTGGAAAAGAACATTTAAAAGGGCAGGAGAAAAAAAAACTGAAGAAAAGTGTCTATCAAATGTAGCTTAAAGATTATAAAGTAATATGCAATTGCTGTGAAAGAAAAGAGATGGAAGCCTCTTTAAAGAAAAAATGATATTACAGCTGTGTGGAAGGTTTTTATACCCCTGCTTTAATTTGCTACATGCTTTATAACTATGCCCAACTGCTTAGCAAACAGTTGCATTCCCCTGCCAATAACCATCAGCTTTGTCCCATCACATGCTCTTCCTCTACTGGCCAGGAGGAAAGACCTTTGCCGATTGCACCAGTTTCAGGCAAGTTCTTCATTTGAAAAGATGAAAACTGAAAGAAAAAAGGCAAAACTAATTTGTACGCTCTGGTACAATACTGAGCTGATCTCTAGAACTGTTTGGCAAACTAACCTAACTCTGCTAAGTTATTTATAGGGCACAGAATGCGACCAAACATTCATTGCAGGTGAAACTTTCTCTGTAATTTAAAAAACATGCCCCACGAA
Source organism: Lithobates sylvaticus (assembly GCA_028564925.1). Lineage (NCBI taxonomy): Eukaryota > Metazoa > Chordata > Amphibia > Anura > Ranidae > Lithobates > Lithobates sylvaticus. Next base: position 139,463,433 of record CM053026.1, read on the forward strand.
AACGAATCTGCAGAGGATATAAACTCACCCCCAAGTGTATAAAGCCAGAATGGGCAAACTGTAAGTACATTGTGCACTGTTCCACAAACAAATATTGCTCCATGGTTGGAGACATCATGTATGGATGGATGCTCCTAAGTTACCGAACAATCCTGTCCTGCTTGTTCCTTGCCTACACTGGGGAAATACATGGAGGAGGCCAATGATGTGTGCTTCATTCTTCTCAATGAGCCAGCACCTCACTGACTTTGCCAGATTATCTCCCATTGCATTATAGGGGTAGGCTTGGAATGAGCTGTAAATAGATGTTGCATAGTAGCCAAGGGCTATGGTCATTGAAGGCTCCAGACCTCAAGAAATGCCCCACCAGTTACAGATCCAAACCTCTGCACCCGGTAAAACTCCAAAGCCATAGTTACATCTAAGCCTACATTTTAAATGTCATTTAAGTTTTGAAAAGCTAGAGAAAGGCTGCCAAAATAAAAGAAGTAAGGTCTATTCATACTCCCCTTTTTATCTGCAGTGGTCATTATGTAGAAATAAGTGAACATTTCAAATGAGTTCTTTTGAAAAAATAGTATATTCAGCAGCTTTTTTAACTGCCCTATAATGGAAATCCTCCAGAATGGATGTCTGGAGTAGGAGCATCTATATAGGCAGAGAAACAAAGAGTTGTAGGAAAACAGGATCAGGAGAGGGGAGAGATAACACAGAAGGAATATTGCACAAAGTAGGAAAGATAACAGAAGAGCACACACAAAATATCAAAGAAAAAAGGGAGCAGGAAATGCACATAAAAGTTGGTTACTCTGGGGTCTAAAGTAGTAGTAAACTAATTTTTTGAACTTGTACCTTCAGGTAAGCCTATAATACGGCTTACCTGTAGGTACAGTGAATATCTCCCAAACTTGTTGGGAGATATTATTTACACTGGATGCAGCCGGTGACGTCATCAGAGCATGGGCTATGAATGAATGGCATACCATGCCATGACCTACAGAGCTCTGTGCAAGAGGGTGATGTCTGGAGCCCGCTAAACTGGAAGAAAGACCTGGGAAAAGATGTAAACCCGCTGGGGGGCTTCATTCTAAGGTACAGTGGATATAAAATGTCAGGTTTCTGTGAAGTAAGAAAATGAGACAAATAATAATAAATCATTTCAGAATTGTTTCCACTTTAAATGTGACCTATAAACTGTACAACTCAATTGAAAAACAAACTGAAATCTTTTAAGGGGGAGGGAAGTAAAAAAATATATATATATAATAATGTGATTGCTGTGTTCATAATTAAGCATTCACATTCCAACTCATATTAAATAGGAGTCAGTACATACCTGCGATCATTTAAAGTGCCTCTGATTAACCCCAAATAAAGTTCAGCTGTTCTAGTAGGTCTTTCTTGACATTTTCTTAGTCGCATCCTACAACAAAAGCCATGGTCTGCAGAGAGCTTCCAAAGCATCAGAGGGATCTCATTGTTAAAAGGTATCAGTCAGGAGAATGATACAAAATAATTTCCAAGGCATTAGATATACCATGGAACACATTGAAGACAGTCATCATCAAGTGGAAAAAATATGGCACAACAGTGACATTACCAAGAACTGGATGTCCCTCCAAAATTGATGAAAAGACGAGAAGAAAAATGGTCAGGGAGGCTGCCAAGAGGTCTACAGCAACATTAAAGGAGCTGCAGGAATATCTGGCAAGTACTGGCTGTGTGGTACATGTGACAACAATCTCCCATATTCTTCATATGTCTGGGCCATGCGGTAGATTGGCAAGATGGAAGCCTTTTCTTACAAAGAGAAACATCCAAGCCCGGCTAAATATTGCAAAAACACATCCAAAGTCTCCCAAAAGCATGTGGGAAAATGTGTTATGGTCTAATGCAACAAAGATTGAACTTTTTGGCCATAATTCCAAAAGATATGTTTGGCGCACAAACAACACTGCACATCACTAAAAGAACACCATACCCACTGTGAAGCATTGTGGTGGCAGGATCATACTTTGGGGCTGTTTTTCTTCAGCTGGAACAGGGGCCTTAGTCAAGGTAGAGGGATGTATGAACAGTTCCAAATACCAGTCAATATTGGCACAAAACCTTCCGGCTTCTGCTAGAAAGCTGAACATAAAGAGGAACTTCATCTTTCAGTATGACAACAACCCAAAGCAAACATCCAAATCAACAAAGGCATGGCTTCACCAGAAGAAGATTAAAGTTTTGGAATGGCCCAGCCCTGAATCTGATTGAAAATCTGTGGGGTGATCTGAAGAGGGCTGTGCCCTGGATATGCCCTCACAGTCTGACAGATTTGAGGAAGAGTAGACAAATATTGCCAAGTCCAGATGTGCCATGCTGATAGACTCATACCCAAAAGACTGAGTGCTGTAATAAAATCAAAGGGTGCTTCAATAAAGTATTAGTTTAAGAGGATGCACACTTATGCAACCATATTATTTAATTTTTTTTATTTTTACTTTCCTCCCACTAAAAGATTTCAGTTTGTTGCTCAACTGAGTTGTAAAGATTATAGGTCACATTAATGGTGGAAAAAGTTTGGAAATAATTAATCTTTGTTTCAATTTCTTACAACACACAAAACTGACATTTTAACAGAGGTGTGTAGACTTTTTATATCCACTGTAAGTATTTCATAATGTGCTAGTATGCGATGCATACAAGCATATTATGCCATTGCCTTTGCAGGGTGTTTTTTTTTAAATGCAGCGGTTTACTACTGCTTTAAAGATTAACTCCACTTTCGTGTGGAAAAAAATAGCAAATAAAACAAAAATATAGCATATACAATTGCGACGCAAGTCATATTTGTAATTGAATCTTATTAAAAATGACCTGTCCTATTCAATATACAGCTCTGTCATTTTCTGTAAAGTGCAATGCAATATGGCAACCTGGAGGTGTTCTGTTTACAGAATGTCCCCAGATATGTAATTTCCTGTTTGTGTGATCGGCTCACTGATTTTCCCAGAAATCTGCCCTAAGATACAAGTCAGATTTCAGGTATTACCTGCAACACAAATGTAATTTTTGGTGTGATACTCCTAATAGAAAATCACATCTAAAGGGATGCTGAACCTGCAATTTTCCTCATTAGAGGCCTGCAGGTGCAGCAGCTGGTTGATAATTATGAAACCACTCCCATTAGACTCAATCAGCACATGAGCACAGAGAAATATATGGGTATTTCTTCATAATAACAAAAGGTAGGAATCCGCAAAAAAATGGGTTAAAATCCCTGCAATGTACATACCTGTAGATCACCCAGAGGGGAATGTTTTTTCTCAACAAAAGTGGAGTTACTCTTCAAGTTTCAGATAAGCTTTTTATTGTGCATTTCCATTTATTTACTAGACATTTTGATATACCCTCAAAATCATAGCTAGACATCACCCTGATTTAGCTACCGCTTGTTGACTAGAAAATACAGTTGGTAGAATTTTTACAGAACATGTTGAAAAGTGTTAGGTTTGGCTAGGTTTAATAGGCAATCGGCTAACTGGTTCACATCACTCAGCAGTTCCTTCTTTTTCTGCAATCTTTGAAGGAGTTTGGATAAAACTACATTTCTCTTAAGTATGTGCTTGTAATATAATATCTATATACAGCAGGTAAAATTTGTATTGAACAAGTCACCATTTATCTAGGTAAATATATTTCTAAAGGTGCTATTGACATAACATTTTCACGACGTCAGTAAAAACTAATGCAATCCACACTTACAAAAAAACCAAAACAAATAAGTTCAGAAATTAAGTTATGTGTAATAAAATGGAATGACACAGGGAAAAAGTATTGAACACGCTAACTGAAATTTATTTAATACTTTGTACAAAATCCTTTGTTGGGAATGACAGATTCAAGATGCCTCCTGTATAGAGAAACTAGTCGAATGCATTGCTCAGGTGTGATTTTGTCTCAAATCTTGAATGTTCTGTGGGCCTCTTCTATGAACTCTGATCTTTAGTTCTTTCCATAGATTTTCTATTGGATTCAAGTCAAGTGATTGGCTGGGCCATTCTAGCAGATTTATTTTCTTTCTTTGAAACCAATTGAGAGTTTCCTTTATGTTTGGGATCATTGTCTTGCTGAAATGTCCACCCTCATTTCATCATCATCATCCTGGTAGATAGCAGCAGATTTTTATCTAGAATGTCTTGGTACATTTTTTCATTCATTCTTCCTTCAAAGATATGAGGTTTGTCAGTACCGTATGCTGAAAAACAGCCCCCACCATGATGTTCCCACCTCCAAACTTCACTGTTGGTATGGTAATTTTAGGGTGATGTGCAGTGCCATTTGACCGCCAAACATGGTGTGTATTATGGCATCCAAAGGGTTCCATTTTGGTCTTATCTACCCAGACTATATTCTCCCAGTGTTTCACAGGCTTGTCTGAATTTTGTGCAGTAAACTTTAAATGAGCTTCAGCATCCTTTTTGATGCGTGGTGAGCGTGGATACAGGGCATGGCGGTTGAGTGCATTACTTGTTTTCTTCGAAACAATTGTACCTGCTAATTCCAGGTCTTTCTGAAGCTCTCCACAAGTGGTCCTTGGCTCTCGGACAACTCTTCTAATAATTATTTTCACATCTGTCAGAAATTTTGCGAGGAGCACCTGGTCGTGGCTAGTTTATGGTGAAATGATGTTCTTTCTGTTTCCGGATCATGGCCCCAACAGTGCTCACTGAAACATTCAGAAGTTTAGAAATCCTTCTGTAACCAATGTCATCAGTATGTTTTGCAACAATAAGGTTGCAAAGGTCTTGAGAGAGCTCTTTACTTTTACCTATCATGAGATGTTTCTTGTGTGACACCTTGGTAATGAGACACCTTTTTATAGGCTATCAGTTGAGACTGAACCAGCTAATTTGGTTTCTTTGTATGTATGAATTGCATGGGTTGTTACTGACGTGTGGTGAAAATTTCATGTCAATAGCCCCCTTAGAAATATATTTACCTAGACAAATGGTGACATTTTGCCTGCTGTATATACAGTATCTCACAAGTGAGTACAGCCCTCACATTTTTGTAAATATTTTATTATATCTTTTCATGTAACACTGAAGAAATTACACTTTACTACAATGTAAAGTAGTGAGTGCACAGCTTGTATAACAGTGTACATTTGCTGTCCCCTCAGAATAACTCAACACACAGCCATTAATGTCTAAACTGCTGGCAACAAAAGTGAGTACACCCCAAGGGAAAAATGTACTAATTGGGCCCAAGTAGCCATTTTCCCTCCCCGTTCATGAGACTCATTAGTGTTACAAGGTATCAGGTGTGAATGGGGAGTAGGTGTGTTACATTTGGTGTTATCGCTCTCACTCTTTGATACTGGTCACTGTAAGTTCAACATAGCACCTTATGGCAAGGAAGTCTCTGAGGATCTGAAAAAAGAATTGTTGCTCTACATAAAAATGGCATAGGCTATAAGAAGATTGGCAAGACCCTGAAACTGAGCTGAAGCACAGTGGCCATACAGCGGTTTAACAGGACAGGTTCCACTCAGAACAGGCCTTGCCATGGTCAACCAAAGAAGTTGAGTGCACATGCTCAGCGTCATATCCAGAGGTTGTCTTTGGGAAATAGACGTATGAGTGTTGCCAGCATTGCTGCAGAGGTTGAAGGGGTGGGGGGTCAGCCTATCAGTGCTCAGACCATACGCCACACCCTGCATCAAATTGGTCGGCATGGCTGCCATCCCAGAAGGAAGGCTCTTCTAAAAATGGTGAACAAGAAAGCACGCAAACAGTTTTCTGAAGACAAGCAGACTAAGAACATTGATTACTGGAACAGCCTGATGAAGGGGCACGCATGCCCCGAAGCACCGCCCATTGTGACCTGTACCCGGAAGTGAATCCTGAACAACACCACTGCTGCCTAGAAGGAAGCAGCCCACTGTCTCCATAGCCTGTTCCCCAGCAATCCCAAACGCTGAGAGCCCACAGCGCTACCGGATCTTTACTGGACCACACAGCCAAGTTTGAGACAGCATGCCTGATGACATCTGATGACATCTACCACTTCACCCGGGACCCAAAACGGATGACTCTCTAAATTCCTGATATGCCTTCATGACACATCCATCTTGTGAGTGTTCTTAATCCTGTTTGATAATAAATTGATTTTATTTGCTGCACTTAGAGGGCGCCGTCTCTCTCTCTTTCTGATTACTGGAACCATGTTCTTTGTTCTGATGAAACCAAGATAAGGTTATTTGGTTCAGATGGTGTCAAGCGTGTGTGGCGTCAGTCAGGTGAGGAGTACAAAGACAAGTGTGTCTTGCCTACAGTCTAGCATGGTGGTAGGATTGTCATGGTCTGGGGCTGCATGAGTGCTGCCGGCCCTGGGGAGCTACAGTTCATTGAGGGAACCATGAATGCCAACATGTACTGTGACATACTGAAGCAGAGCATGATCCTCCTCTTCAGAGACTGGGCCACAAGGCAGTATTCCAACATGATAACTACCCCAAACACACCTCAAAGACAACCACTTCCTTGCTAAAGAAGCTGAGGTTAAAGTTGATGGACTGGCCAAGCATGTCTTCAGACCTAAACCCTATTGAGCATCCTCAAATGGAAGGTGGAGGAGCGCAAGGTCTCTAAAATCCACCAGCTCCGTGATGTCATCATGGAGAAGTGGAAGAGGACTCCAGTGACAACCTGTGAAGCTCTGGTGAACTCCAAGCCCAATAGGGTTAAGGCAGTGCTGGAAAATAATGGTGGCCACACAAACTATGGACACTTTGGGCCCAATTTGGACATTTTCACTTAGGGGTGTACTCACTTGTGTTGCCAGTGGTTTAGACATTAATGGCTGTGCGTTGAGTTTTTTGGAGGGGACAGCAAATGTACACTGTTATACAAGCTGTGCACTCACTATTTTACATTGTAGCAAAGTGTAATTTCTTCAGTGTTGTCACATGAAGAGATAGAATAAAATATTTACAAAAATGTGAGGGGTGTACTCACTTTTGTGAGATACTGTATATATACAGGCATACCCCACTTTTAAGTACACAATGGGGTTTATTTATTAAAGCTGGAAAGTGCAAAATCAGGTCACTTCTGCATAGAAACCAATGAGCTTCTAACCCCAGCTTGTTCAATTAAGCTTTTGTAATAAAACCTGGAAGCTCATTGGTTTCTATGCAGAAGTGAGCCTGATTTTGCACATTCCAGCTTTAGTAAATAAACTCATTGCATACTTAATAGTGGGGTATGCCTGTATATGATTTTCTAAAGGAATGGTCACTGATTTTAGTGAATAAGGTGAAGCTATATTCATTTCAATCATCCAAACATGTGCATGTTCCCTTGTACTTGATAGGATATTTTAAGTGAACACAGCTTCACTTTGCCAAGTAAATATCCGCTATTCCTTTATTAAATCAACCCCATTGCCTATAAATATATTCATCATGCTGAAAGATTTCATGTTTTATTGTCCAAATTTTTTTTATCACCTTGGATTTAAATTTATTTTGTTAACACTAATCAATAAAAACATACTCTTTAATGCCAAAGTGACAACAGACCTCTGAAAAAAATGATTTACATTAGTTTAAATGAAAATCATCAGTAGTGCAGCCAATTCTTTTCCAATGCCTCATAATTAGTTAAATGGAGATCACCTAGTCAAAAGGTTTTAAGTAATTGTGATAAAAAACACAAGTATCTGGAAGGCCTTCCAGCAAAACAATGACCCCAAACATAAAGCCAAAACTAAACAAGAATTACATAGAAACAAAATGTTAATGTCCTGGAATGGCCAAGCCAGGGGCTGGATCTCAAGCCAATGGAGAATTTGTGGCTGGAGTTGAAAAAGGCTGATCACTCACAATCCCTATGTCCCTATGCAACCCAACAAAGCTGGAGCAGTTTTGCAAAGAGGAATTGAGACAAATTGCAGTGTCCAGATCTGTATAAGCTCACAGAGATCCATCTACGCAGACTCAAGGCTATAATTTCTGCCAAAAGCGCATCAGATTAATACTGGCTTGAAGAGGGTGTATACTTACATAGACAACCTTTTTGTGTTTTACATTGTAATTAAATCACTTTGGAAAGATATGTTTTCACTTTAGTTATTTTTGTGCTAATCATTGTATAACAAAAAAAGAAAAAAAAAAAAGTTAAAGTGCATCTAAACACAAAAGCAAAAATATAATTAATTGCAGCTCAATCGTTAAGGCTATGTTAAAGTGATACTAAAGTCTCTTTTTTTGGGGTTCAAAATAACAAACATGTTATACTCGCCTGCTCTGTGCAGTTGTTTTGCACAGAGCAGCCCAGATCCTCCTCTTCTCGGGTCCCACTTCGGTGCTCCTGGCCCCTCCTTCCTATTGAGTGCCCCCAAGCAGCTTGCTATGGGGGCACCTGAGCTGAGCCACAGCTCCATTCAGACACAGAGTTGTGGCCCAGCCCCTCTCTCTCTCCTCATTGGCTCACTGACTTTGATTGACAGAAGGGAGAGCCAATAGCGCTTCACTGCTGTCTCAGCCAATGAGGAGGGAGAGTCCCGGACAGCCGTGTCGCTCGTGCAAGGTCGCTGGGTTGAGATGGAGCTTAGGTAAGTTTTAGGGGGGCTGAGGGGGGCTGCTGCACACAGATGTTTTTTTTATCTTAATGCATAGATAAGATAAAAAATATTCTGCCTTTACATCCCCTTTAGCACTATATCAAGTGACCTGCATTTTTGGCATAAGAAGAATGCAGATCACCACTTGGGGCACATTGGTGTGATGTACAGTAAAAAGCTGCATTCCTCTGTGCAGGCTAATGTGAACAAGTTTCCTAGGTGTTTTTTTTGTCATTTGGTTTCTGTTCCTGATGTTATTGTTTGCTACCACAACTCCTATGTATCTCTGTTTGTGTCACCTGGTCCTGCCTGTTGACCCTTCCTCGCTGTTGGCTTGATTGAGCACATGCGTATCACACACAATATGTGTTTTTAAGAACTTCTCACAGGCTTTATCCTTACATGTGATCCTTGACCATACTCCTAATGCCCGGTACACACGATCAGAAATTCCGACCACAAAATCTGTCAGATTTTTTCCGACGGATTTTGTCCGACACTGGTGTTGCATACACACGGTCGGACAAAGTTGTCGGAAAATCCGATCATCCTGAACGTGGTGACGTTCGTTGCGTACGACAGGACTATGTAGAGGCTAGTAGCCAATAGCTTTGGTCTTATAATGTGATCTGAGCATGCGTGGCACTTTGTCCGTCGGAATTCGCTACACACGATCGGAAAAAGTCCGGCAGGACTTTGTTGTCGGAAAATTTGAGAGCAGGATCTCAAACTTTTTCCGTCGGAAATTCCGACGGAAAAAGTCCGTTGGAGTCCACACACGGTCGGAATTTCCAATAGGACATTTTCCGTCGGAAAATCCGACCGTGTGTACGGGGCATAAGTGTTGTAAGTTATGAACTTAATGTTCCATGATAAGTGTCTATTTTTAAATGCCAAGGTTCCCGGGACCATCCCGGAAGAAAAGCTTCAGTCTCTTGACCATAACCAATTCCTCAGCCTATGCTACATTGAGGGGTTCTGTATTACATCATATGGTCAACTGGCTCTGTTGAGCCTTTAGTTATCATTCACATCTCTTTTCTATGTACTTTTAGCTTAATACATGTTTAATAAAATAGTTATTTTTTTATAATGAAATGTGTGTTTTTGCCCTTTAAAATTCCTGCCAACCTTGATTTTATGATCTATATTTCCTCTAGGTTGGGCATTGAATGATCTCCAGTCACACCATTTCACAGTTGATACTCCTCCAGAGTATGGGGATACCACATGTGTGAGACTTTTTCAAAGCCTAGATGCATAGAGGGGAGAAACAATAACAAAATTACCACATTTTAAAAAGCAAACACCCCAAGGTATTTTCTGAAAGGCATAGTAGGGTTGATTTACTAAAACTGGAGAGTGCAAAATCTAGTGCATGGTAGCCAAACAGCTTCTAACTTCAGCTTGTTCAATTAAGCTTTGACAAAAAAAAAAAAATGAAAGCTGATTGGTTTCGATGCAGAGGTGCACCAGTTTTTGCACTCTTTGGTTTTTCCACAAAGTTGTCAATTAAAAATATATTTCTAACACAAAGCATAGGCATACTTAGAATTACACACTAAAACACATGCTGCTACTCTTCCTGAGTATGGGTATATCAGTTGTGTAAGACTTTTTATAGCCTAACCCAGGGTTTCTCAACCAGGGTTCCTCCAGAGGTTACTAGGGGTTCTTTGAGCAATGAGCAATTTATGACTCTCAGATAAGTTCCCAATGACACCATTGATATTTTTAGCTGTCTGTAAGGGAGTAATTCTTCCCAGTGACCACAAATGTAAGGGGCATTTTTTTCACTGGCCATCACACTAATATACCCCGAGTTGTAGATATAGTCATTTATAGCAGGGGTTCCCTAAGACCGGAAAGGTATTCCAAGGATCCCCTTCAGGCTTTCAAGGGGCATAATTTATGCATCTAAATTCCTGACTACATTTTTGGGGTCCCTGCAGCTTTACCCACTAAATGACCACATTTGGCAGAGTAACCACTTCAAGGTATTTTTGAATAGGCATGGTGAATCTTTTAAAGACTTCATTTTTTTGCCAAAAGTTTTTGGAAAATGCGGAAAGAAAATTAAAATGTATTTTTTTTTACACAAAGTTGTCAATTTAACGTGGTTCTAAAGTCTGAACAATTTTTACCTTAATGCATTCCCTGCATTAAGGTTAAAAAAAAAAAAGTTTAGGTAGTATTATCACCCCCCCCCCTTATACTTATGTGAGTCCTCACTCGATCCAACGCTGTGCCCATCTGTAGCGGCTCTTACTTCCTGGTCTCACAGGCTTTGCTTAGCCAATGACTCCCACTGCTGTCAGTCGAATCCTGTGACAAGGAAGCGGGGAAGAGGGCTAAGCTTCATTGTCCATGCCTATGGATACAGGCAGCATGTCTTGGCTTGCTATAGGGGCACCCTCAGAAGAGGAGGAGCACTGGTAGAAGACCTAAAAGGAGGAGGTAAGGGGGTCATTCTGTGCAATTCCTCTGTGTACAGAGCAGGGAAGTATATCATGTTTTCTATTTAACTGGTTTCTACCTGGCAGGGGCTGGGCAGGTGCACTCTCATTCCAGGAGGAAGTACCCATAGGTCTTCCCTAAACTGCACCTTGTGCACACCCATTGCAACTGCCTGTGTCCACCTGGCACAGTAGATTACCGATCATGGTATCCAGCCGCTCAGAGCGGCCCTGGTACTATGTGATCACTGTGACCAATCACAGTAACAATAGCAGTGGCTCCGAAACATTGCCATATGTTTATCATGTGACCATGAAAATAAAGCTTTGGACCCTTTCGAGGAATTCTTGGGGTGCTGATGACATTTCTTCACTTTGATCTCTGTGATTGGTCACAGTGATCACATGGTACATGGTCCAACCACAAGCCCTGTACCATGCGCTTGTTGTGACCAATCACAGCAGTAAGCAAGTAATGTGCAGGGTCACCATGGTGACATTGTACCACTGTGGCTGTAATTATGGACAATGGATGGCTGCTCTGTTATCATTGTATGTAACAACCATTATCTCAAATCCCTACCACAGCAGTACAATATCCCCAGTCAGTATTCCTAATCGCTGCCACACCAGTCAGTGTCCCTAATCTCCGTTGCACCAGTCAGTGTCCCTATTCACCACAGTCCACTCAGTGTCCCTAATAAATGCCACCCACTCAAAGTGTCCCTATTCACTGCATCAACAGTCAGTGTCCCTAATCACCACTGCCCACTCAGTGTCCCTAATCATCACCACCCACTGAGTGTCTTTAATCACTGCCACACCAATTATATTGTCCCTGATCACCACAACAGTTACTGTGCCCCTGATCACAGCCACAATAGTTTTTGTGTCCCTGATCACCCCCAGTCATATTTTCCCTAATCCTTGCCACACCAGTCATATTTTCCATGATCACCACCACACTAGGGATGAGCCGAACCAGAACATGCGAACAGGCAAAAAATTTGTATGAACAAGTGAACACCGTTAAAGTCTATGGAACACAAACATGAAAAATCAAAAGTGCTAATTTTAAAGGCTTATATGCAAGTTATTGCCATAAAAAGTGTATGGGGACCCGGGTCCTGCCCCAGGGGACATGTATCAAAGCAAAAAAAAGTTTTAAAAACTGACGCTTTATCAGGATCAGGAGCAGGGATTTTAATAATGCTTAAAGTGAAACAATAAAAGTGTAATATTCCTTTAAATTTCGTACCTGGGGGGTGTCCTTAGTATGCCTGTAAAATAGCGCATATTTGCCGTGTTTAGAACAGTACCACAGCAAAATTACATTTCTAAAGAAAAAAAAGTAATTTAAAACTGCTCGCAGCTGGAATGAATTGTCAGATCCCGGCAATATAGATAAAAATCATTGAAAAAAAACAGCATGGGTCCCCCCAGTCCATTACCAGGCCCTTTGGGTCTGGTATGAATATTAAGGTGAACCCTGCACCAAAATGTAAAAAAAATCGTGGGGGTCCCCCAAAATCAATACCAGGCCCTTCAGGTCTGGTATGGATATTAAGGGAAACCCTGCGCCATAATGGTGTAGGGGTCCCCCCAAAACCCATACCAGGCCCTTCAGGTCTGGTATGAATTTTAAGGGGAACCCTGAGCCAAAATTTTAAAAATAATTGCGTAGGGGTCCCCCTAAAATCCATACCAGACCCTTATCCGAGCACAGAACCTGGCAGGCCGCAGGAAAAGGGGGGGACGAGATAGCACCCCCCCTCCTGAACTGTACCATGCCCTCAACATGGGGAGGGTGCTTTGGGGTCCCCCCAAAGCACCTTGTCCCTATGCTAATGGGGACAATGACCTTAACACCACAACCCTTGCCCGATGGTTGTGGGGGTCTGTGGGCAGGGGGCTTATTGGAATCTGCAAGCCCCCTTTAACAAGGGGACCCCCAGATTCCGGCCCCCTATGTGAATGGGTAGGGGTACATTGTACCCCTAACCATTCACCAAAAAAAGTGTCAAAATGGTAAAAATTACAGTAGACAATTTGGGAGTCCTTTATAAAAAAAACTGTCCCGCGATGTCCATTCATCTTTGATCACAGCATCCGACGACCCGAGAAAAAAATGCAACAACTCCGCCACCATGGGAGGCTCCCCCTGACTGAAACCTCTTCATGATGACAGCTGTTATATAGCTGAGGGCAGCCACCCGGTGAGATAAATGGGTGACCCCGCCACTTCTGATGTTACGTGATGTCACATGACGTCAGAAGGGGGCAGGGTCACCAGGCATGTGGCCTAGTATGGTTCAGGAGGGGGGGCGCTCTCCCCCCTTTCCTGCGGCCTGCCAGAATACGTGCTCAGATTAGGGTCTGGTATGTGTTTTGGGGGGACCCCTATGCCATTTTTTTTATTTTGGCGCAGGGCTCCCCTTAAAATCCATACCAGACCTGAAGGGCCTGGTATTGATTTTGGGGGGATCCCCTTGCATTTTTTTTAAATTTTCATACCATATCCAAAGGGCCTGGTAATTGACAGGGCGGAACACGTGCCATTTTTTTCAATGATTTTTATCTATATTGCCGGGATCCAACAATTCATTACAGCCGCAAGCAGTTTTAAATGAATTTTTTTCCTTTATAAATGTCATTTTGCTGTGGTATTGTTCTAAACACGGGAAAGATGCGCTACTTTACAGGCATACTAAGGACAGCCCCCAGGCTCGATATTTAAAGGAATATTTCATTTTTATTGTTTCACTTTAGGCATTATTAAAATCACTGCTCTTGAAAAAAAGGCTGTTTTAAAAACTTTTTTTGCATTGATACATGTCCCCTGGGGCAGGACCCAGGCCCCATACACTTTTTTGGCAATAACTTGCATATAAGCCTTTAAAATGAGCACTTTTGGTTTTTCATGTTAGTGTCCCATAGAAATTAACAGTGTTCCGCGGCTTTCGAATTTGGCGCGAACACCGTATAATGTTCGCTGTTCGACTCGAACATCGGGCTCATCCCTACACCACACCAGTTACAGTGTCCCTGATCACCCCCATACCAATGCAGTGTTGCCTGGCCTGTACTAATCTTGGCCTGTTTGTTGACCACATTTCATTGCCTGAACTGACCCATCTGCACATCCCGCTGCCTACATTACCACAAGACACCAGGCTAGTGGACATGGCATTCCTGGGGGGCAGCCATGTACCAGTAGGCTAGGCTTGTTTGACTTACAGCATGGCTCAACCTGTGGTCCTCCAGCTGTTGCTGCAGAACTACAAATCCCATGAGGCATTGCAAGGCTGAAAGTTAAAAGCCTGATTCCCAAAGGCAGAGGCATAATGGAACATGTAGTTCCAGAATAGGGATGAGCCGAACACCCCCCTGTTCGGTTCGCACCAGAACCTGCGAACAGACCTAAAGCTCGTGTGAACTTTAGAACCCTATTAACCACTAGCCGACCGCCCACTGTCAAATGACGGCGGGGCGGTACGGCTCTTGTGGCGGGACGCCGTCATATGACGTCGTCTACACTTTGGCCACTAGGCGGGAGGCGCGCGCCCGCCGCATAGCTGGGGAGCCAATGCGCGTGCCCAGCGGCCGCGATTTCCACTGGGCACCCGCGATTGCCCGGTAATCGAGCAGGACGTGGATCTGTGTATGTAAACACACAGATCCCCGTCCTGTCACTGGAGAGGAGACCGATGGTGTGTCCCTTGTACATAGGGACACTGATCGGTCCCCTCCCCCAGTCAGTCCCCTCCCCCCACAGTTAGAATCACTAATATAGGGAACACATTAACCCCTGCAGCGCCCCCTAGTGTTAACCCCTTCCTTGCCAGTCACATTTATACAGTAATCAATGCATTTTTATAGCGCGGATCGCTGTATAAATGTGAATGGTCCCAAAAATGTGTCAAAAGTGTCCAATATGTCCGCCGCAATGTCGCAGTCATGATAAAAATCGCAGATCGCTGCCATTGTTAGTAACAAAAAAAATAATAATAAAAATGCTATAAATCTATGCCCTATTTTGTAGACGCTATAACTTTTGCGCAAACCAATCAATATACGCTTATTGCGATTTTTTTTTTTTACCAAAAATATGTAGAAGAATACGTATCGGCCTAAACTGAGGAAAAAATTTGTTTAAAAAAAATAATAAAATTGGATATTTATTATAATAAAAAGTAAAAAATATTATGTTTTTTCAAACTTGTTGCTCTTCTTTTGTTTATAGCGCAAGAAATAAAAACCGCAGAGGTGATCAAATACCACCAAAATAAAGCTCTATCTGTGGGGAAATAATGATAAAAATTTTATTTGGGTACAGCGTTGCATGACCGCGCAATTGTCATTCAAAATGCGACAGCGCTGAAAGCTGAAAAATGGCCTGGTCAGGAAGGAGGTGTTCGTGCCTGGTAGGCAAGTAGTTAAAGTCTATGGGACTCGAACGTTCAAAATCAAAAGTGCTAATTTTAAAGGCTAATATGCATGTTATTGTCATAAAAAAGTGTTTGGGGACCTGGGTCCTGCCCCAGGGGACATGTATCAATGCAAAAAAAAGTTTTAAAAACGGCCGTTTTTTCAGGAGCAGTGATTTTAATAATGCTTAAAGTGAAACAATAAAAGTGTAATATTCCTTTAAATTTCGTACCTGGGGGTGTCTATAGTATGCATGTAAAAGGGCGCATGTTTCCCGTGCTTAGAACTGTCCCTGCACAAAGTGTCATTTTTGCAGGAAAAAAAGCTATTTAAAATCACTCGCAGCTATAATGAATTGCCGACTCCCGTAATACAGAGAACAGTCATTCATTGAAAGTCATTGATTAAAAAAAAAAGCGTGGGGATTCCCCCAAATTCAATTACCAGGCCCTTCAGGTCTGGGATGGATTTTAAGGGGAACCCCGCACCAAAAAAAAAAATGGCGTGGGGTCCCCCTCAAAATCCATACCAGACCCTTATCCGAGCACTCAACCTGGCAGGCCGCAGGAAAAGAGGGGGGTACGAGAGCCCCCTCCCTCCTGAACCGTACCAGGCCACATGCCCTCAACATTGGGAGGGTGCTTTGGGGGTCTGTGAACCCTCAAAGCACCATGTCCCCATGTTGATGGGCACAAGGGCCTCGTCCCCACAACCCTGGCCATTGGTTGTGGGGGTCTGCGGGCGGGGGGCTTATCGGAATCTGGAAGCCCCCTTTAACAAGGGGACCCCCAGATCCCAGCCTCCCCCCGTGTGAAATGGTAAGGGGGTACAAAAGAACCCCTACCATTTCACCAAAAAAGTGACAAAAATTTTAAAAATGACAGGAGAGAAATTCTTTTTTCATCTTCTTTCTTCTGGTCTTCTTCCTTTCTTCATCCTTCGGTTTCTTCATCTTCTTCTTTCATCTTCTTCTTCCATCTTCTTCTTCCTCCGATCCGCTTCTTCTTGCTCTGGTCTTCTCGTCCGGCATCTTCTTCCACGGCGTCAGCGTCTCTTCTTTTGTGACCCGCCCCCCTCTGACGCACGGGGACGCCATGGGGACTTCCCTATGGTTTCTGCATGACGTCAAAGGGGGAAAGCCATAGGGAAGTCCCCATGATGTCCCCGTGCGTCAGAGGGGGGCGGGCCCTCTGTTATAAAAGAACAGATAGACGGAGCGAAGCCTCACACATCGGGAGCCTCCCATTGAGCGGAGCAGCCCGACACAGAAGAAGAGACGCCGACGCCGTGAAAGAAGATGCCGGACGAGAAGACCAGAGCAAGAAGAAGCGAATCGGAGGAAGAAGAAGATGGAAGAAGATGGAAGAAGAAGATGAAGAAACCGAAGGATGAAGAAAGGAAGAAGACCAGAAGAAAGAAGATGAAAGAAGAATTTAATAAAGGAATTGTCAAAGACCGTCTCCTGTCATTTTTAAAATCGTTGTCACTTTTTTGGTGAAATGGTAGTACCCCCTTACCATTTCACATGGGGGGAGGCCGGGATCTGGGGGTCCCCTTGTTAAAGGGGGCTTCCAGATTCCGATAAGCCCCCCGCCAGCAGACCCCCACAACCAACGGCCAGGGTTTTGGGGACGAGGCCCCTGTCCCCATCAACATGGGAACATGGTGCTTTGAGGGGTCACAGACCCCCAAAGCACCCTCCCAATGTTGAGGGCATGTGGCCTGGTACGGTTCAGGAGGGAGGGGGGCCGCTCTCGTCCCCCCCTCTTTTCCTGCGGCCTGCCAGGTTGCGTGCTCGGATAAGGGTCTGGTATGGATTTTGAGGGGGACCCCACGCCATTTTTTTTGGTGCGGGGTTCCCCTTAACCACTTCAATACCGCTTCATTGTCATATGACGCCCACAAGGTGGATCTCCCATCCTGGGGGGGGCGTCATATGACATCCTCGCATTCCCGGCCTCCTGGGGGGCGCGCGCGCGGCATCGCTCGGGACCCGGTGCGAGTGCCCGGCGGCCGCGATGTCCGCCGGGCACCCGCGATTGCCCGTTAAAACACACAGCTCCACGTCCTGTCAGCGGGGAGGAGACCGATCATGTGATCCCAGTACGGAGGAACACATGATCGGTCTCCTCCCCTTGAGTCCCCTCCCCCCACAGTTAGAATCACTCCTATAGGGACACACATTAACCCCTGCAGCGCCCCCTAGTGTTAACCCCTTCCCTGCCAGTCACATTTACACAGTAATCATTGCAATTTTATAGCAACGATCGATGTGTAAATGTGAATGGTTCCAAAAATGTGTCAAAAGTGTCCGAAGTGTCCGCCGCAATCACGAAAAAAAATCGCAGATCGCCGCCATTACTAGTAAAAAAAAAAAAAATTTCAATAAATCTATCCCCTATTTTGTAGACGCTATAACTTTTGCGCAAACCGATCAATATACGCTTATTGCGATTTTTTTTACCAAAAATATGTAGAAGAATACGTATCGGCCTAAACTGAGGAAAAAAATTTTTTTTTTTTTTAAAAATGGGATATTTATTATAGCAAAAAGTAAAAAATATTGTGTTTTTTTTCAAAATTGTCGCTCTTCTTTTGTTTATAGCGCAAAAAATAAAAACCGCAGGGGCGATAAAATACCACCAAAAGAAAGCTCTATTTGTGGGAAAAAAAGGACGTCAATTTTGTTTGGGTGTAACGCCGCACGACCGCGCAATTGTTAGTTAAAGCGACGCAGTGCCGAATCGCAAAAAGTGCTCTGGTAAGGAAGGGTGTTTAAAAGCCCTGTATTGAAGTGGTTAAAATCCATCCCAGACCTGAAGGGTATTTAGGGGGAACCCCACGTCATTTTTTTTTTAAATTTGACGCAGGGTTCCCCTTAATATCCATAGCAGACCTGAAGGGCCTGGTAACTGAACTTGGGGGAACCCCCACGCTTTTTTTTTAATTTTTATTCTTTTATCAATGACTTTCAATGAATGACTGTTCTCTGTATTACGGGAGCCGGCAATTCATTATAGCCGCAAGTGATTTTAAATAGCTTTTTTTCCCTGCAAAAATGACACATTTCGTGCAGGGACAGTTCTAAGCACGGGAAACATGCGCCCCTTTACATGCATACTATAGACACCCCCAGGTACGAAATTTAAAGGAATATTACACTTTTATTGTTTCACTTTAAGCATTATTAAAATTACTGCTCCTGAAAAAACTGCAGTTTTTAAAACTTTTTTTTGCATTGATACATGTCCCCTGGGGCAGGACCCAGGTCCCCAAACACTTTTTAAGACAATAACTTGCATATAGGCTTTTAAAATTAGCACTTGAGATTTCTCCCATAGACTTTTACAGGCTTTTCGAATTTACCGCGAACACCCCAAATTGTTCGCTGTTCGCTGAACAGGCGAACAGACAATGTTCGACTCGAACTCGAAGCTCATCCCTATTCCAGAACAGCTGGAGGGCCACAGGTTGAGCACCCATGACTTATAGGAACTAGGACTGCTGTAGGTGATGCTACACTAAGCTATGTTCCCTAACCACTCATACAGAGGCAACCATTATAGTATAATTGGTTTTGACATATTGATTTGTGTGCTATACAAGATACAATGTCCGGTACATAATCTGTTCAGACAGTGAAAAAGTCTCACACATGTGGTATCGCCATACTTGAGAGGAGTTGCAGAATGTGGTTTGGGGTGTAATTCTAAGTATGCCCATGCTGCATGTGCGAAATATCTCATTAAATTAAGAAATTTGTGTAAAAATATGTATTTTCATTATCTTTCTGCATTTTCCAAAAACTTGTAGCAATAAAATGAAGTCTTCAAAAGCCTCACCATGCCTCTTAGAAAATACCTTGGCATGTTCACTCTCCAAAATGTGGTCATTTTGTGGGTGTTTCTACTGAACGGGTGCTCCAATCAACACATCAGGATTGATCCATTTTAAAATATACAGTATCTCACAAAAGTGAGTACACCTCTCACATTTTTGTAAATATTTTATTCTATCTCTTCATGTGACAACACTGAAGAAATTACACTTTGCGTGCGTGTACAGCTTGTATAACAGAGTACTTTAGCTTTCCTCTCAAAATAACTTAACACACAGCTATTAATGTCTAAACTAGGCAACAAAAGTGAGCACACCCCAAAGTGACAATGTCCAAATTGGGCCCAAAGTGTCAATATTTTGTGTGGCCACCCATATTTTCCAGCACTGCCTTAACCCTCTTGGGCATGGAGTTCACCAGAGCTTCACAGGTTGCCACTGGAGTCCTCTTCCACTCCTCCATGATGACATCACAGAGCTAGTGGATGTTAGAGACCTTGCTCTCCTCCACCTTCCATTTGAGGATGCCCCACAGATGCTCAATATGGTTTAGGTCTGGAGACATGCTTGGCCAGTCCATCCCCTTTACCCTCAGCTTCTTTAGCAAGGCAGTGGTCGTCTTGGAGGTGTGTTTGGGGTCACTATCATGTTGGAATACTGAACTGCGGCCCTATCTCCGAAGGGAGAGGAGGAGATTATGCTCTTCTTCAGTATGTCACAGTACATGTTGGCATTCATGGTTCCCCAATTATACTGCAGCTCCCCAGTCCCAGCAGCACTCATGTAGCCCGAGACCATCACACACCCACCACCATGCTTGACTGTAGGCAAGACACACTTTGTACTCCTCACCTGGTTGCCGCTGCACACGCTTGACACCATCTGAACCAAATAAGTTTATCTTGGTCTCATCAGACCACAGGACATGGTTCCAGTAATCCATGTCCTTAGTCTGATTGTCTTCAGCAAACTATTTGCGGGCTTTCTTGTGCATCATCTTTAGAAGAGGCTTCCTTCTGGGACGACAGCGATGCAGACCAATTTGATGTAGTGTGCGACGTATGGTCTGAGAACTGACATGCTGGCCCCCCACCCCTTCAACCTCTGCAGAAATGCTGGCAGCACTCATACATCTATTTCCCAAAGACAACCTCTGGATATGACGCTGAGCATGTGCACTCAACTTCTTTGGTCAACCATGGTGAGGCCTGTTCTGAGTGGAACCTGTCCTGTTAAACTGCTGTATGGTCTTGGGCACTGTGCTGCAGATCACTTTCAGGGTCTTGGCAATCTTCTTATAGCCTAAGCCATCTTTATGTAGAGCAACAATTCTTTTTTTTCTTTTAGATCCTCAGAGAGTTCTTTGCCATGAGGTGCCATGTTGAACGTCCAGTGACCAGTATGAGAGAGTGAGAGCGATAACTCCAAATTTAACACACCTGCTCCCCATTCACACCTGAGACGTAACACTAATGAGTCATATGACACCGGGGAAAGAAAATGGCTAATTGGGCCCAATTTGGCCATTTTCACTTAGGGGTGTACTCACTTTTGTTGCCAGCGGTTTAGACATTAATGGCTGTGTGTTGAGTTATTTTGAGAGGACAGCAAATTCACCCTGTTATACAAGCTGTACACTCACTACTTTACATTGTAGCAAAGTGTCATTTCTTCAGTGTTGTCACATGAAAAGATATAATAAAATATTTACAAAAATATGAGGGGGGTGTACTCACTTTTGTGAGATACCGTATATACCATAGTTTGTAAGCTCTATAACTTTCACAGAAACTAAATAATATACACTGATTTGGGTTGTTTTTGCCAAAGAAATGTTGCTGAATACATTTTGGCCTAAATTCACGAAGAAATAAAATTAGTCATATAATTAATCTAAGAGAAACTAAGAAAAACTTAAAAGACATTTTTTACACTAAGCATACATGTGCATACTTTGAATTTCATCCCAAAGCATATTCTGCTACTCCTCCCGAGTATAGTGACTTATAGGCACCTGAAAGTGCACTTGGAGGTTCAGTCGCTGAAAATCTGAGGGGTAAATCTGAAATGAGGGGAAGCTCTGCTGATTTTATTATCCAATCACGTGCAAGATAAAATGCTATTTTTTATTTTCCTTGCATGTTCCCCTCAGATCTACAGTGACTGCACTTCCAAGTGCACTTTATGATACCAAGTGGCGTGATATCAGACCATGTATGTGGGGAACTGGTTGCTACGAACGGGGGTTAAGCTTGCAAACCCCTTCACTACCGGGACCTTTTATCACCTGTGCCAAGTCACCAACACTCATGCTGGCTGGCTGCTTTAGCACCCAGGCATCACTCCAGTTACCCTTGGCAATAGCTATACAGCCTATTCTACTCTACTCCACTGCAGGTAAGACCATTGTAATTCTTCTTTACCGACTCCTCTTGATCCCCAAACTAAGCCCTGTTCTTTGATACCCCATGAATGCATCCCTTTCCAAGGAACTTTTGACCAGGCACTTTCATGGAACCTTAGAACTTTTACTTGAAACTTGTTCAGATACAAAGCCATATAAAACAGTCTCTAACAGATTCCTCCATACACAACATACCTTCAAATAGAGGAAAGCCCTTTAAGAACATGAATCCATCTTCAGTACCCCGACTGGATAACCACCAAGGGGGAGCCCCTGAAAAGTCAAAGCAGGCCACATGTGGCTTCAGTCCTCCTTGCAATTCCACATCCAAGGATCCAGCTAGGTTGCCTCCCCTTGTTTTTATAGCCCTTCAGAAAACAGAAGAGCCATGAAGACCAGGGAGTCAGCACCTTAACCCCTTCCTGACTTCTGGGAAGCTTGATAACCAGAACACACTAAACATATTTACTCAGTAAAAACACTGCAGAAATACAACATGAGGTAGAACTTGGTAAAGTAGGTGCTACCCAAGTAGGCACCTACCTACATGTGTATCATACAAATCAACCAATTGTATCAAAACCAATGTAATGTAATGGTAGCCTCTGTAGGAGTGTTCATGAAATGGAGCATGTGTAGCATCACCTGTAGTAGTCCCGTAGCCTACTGGTACATGGCTGCCCCCAGGAATGCCATATTCACTGGCAAGGAAGTACAGGAGGCTGAAGAAAAGAAGGACAAAAGAGTTCCCATAGTTCCACGATTGCAGGGGATAGTTGAGACTGGTGTCTTGCAAGAACGTAGTCAGTGGGAAGTGCAGATGAGTCAGTTTAGGTGGATGGCAGAGACATGGTCAGTAAAAAGGCAAAGGATAGGTGCAGACAGCAGGTATAAATGTGGTCAATAAACAGGCCAGGGTCAGTGGAGGCGGCAGGCAGAGGCAACATTGCACTGGTGTGGCGGTGATCAGGATCAATGTTGTTGGCTGCACTGATCTGATGACACTGGGACAGGCGTGACAGTGATCAGGAACACTGTTACTGGCTGCACTGGTTGGGTGACACTGACACTGGTGTGTCAGCAATCAGGAATGCTGTTGCTGGCTTAGACTGATCTGGTGACACTAGAAATGGTGTAGCTGCGATCTGGAACACTGTTGCTAGCTTACACTGGTGTGGCGACACTGGGAACTAGTATATGAGATCAATGAGGAACACTGTTGCTGGCTTACACTTGTCTGGTAACACTGGAACTTGTGTGGCAGTGATCAGGAACACTGCTGCTGGCATACTGTAGTCTGGTGACATTGTGACACCCTACAGGGTGTGCAAGAGGTGTGTGATCGGGAGGACGCTTTAATACAGCAGTTAAGCAACATTTCATCTGAAGTGCCTTCAGTGCATCCCTCCACCATGTCACACACAGCCTCTTATTAGAATTGGGGACCCCAAGTTATAGGTGGTCTATACAAGCTCAGAGGTGCGTGGGCCTTGCATCAAATGATCTTCACAATCAGAGGAACTGGCTCCAGCATGCACAATGACGTCAGCACAGGCTCCCCCTGAATAAAGTGTGTGATGATAATGAGGTCTGTGTGGAGAGAATGGGGAAGTGATACTGAACACAATGCCATCCTAATTTTTCTCCAAATTCACAAGTCAGTAACAAAATGTTTATGCCAGGCAGCCATGAAAGGTGACATATTTGCCAAAATTGAAAAGAAATTGTAATTGGTGTGGCACTGCCAGAAGCGATTATATTTCAGTGGGGTTTCAAGTAATATGAGGATCTATAATTCACCTCCCTCTATTGAGTGTGCACTGTAAACAACCCTCATATGCACGTGAAATAAAAAAAATATAATAAACACCTCCCTCATATACGTGGTATAATATATATATATATATATATATATATATATATATATATATAATGATGTATCGTATACCAAAACGATAGTACACCTCATAGTTTCTGGCAGCGCTACACCAATTACAATTTATTTTCCATTTATACTTTTCTTTTTGGTAAAAGTTTTGGTGCAGGCAGCTGCCGCTCATTCACTCCATAGCACAGAATTAATCTTCACAAACTTGCCAAAATACAGTTCAAGCTAAAAGAAATGGAGAGACATCTTAAAAATCAAATGGCCAGGGTCTTCAAAGGATAGTTTTATGAATACGCCTGAGATATTAACCTATAGCTGAACTCCGATACATTTCAAACTCTCCATTTATATTTAATAACTCCTATGGTAATGGAGTTACCTTTCTGGAAAGTGGCTACACTAATGTTGAAGATACTGCTCACACAACAAACATGCCTATATTACAAGGTTCAGTAGGCTAAAAAAGCCCATTAGACCTCGAGGGAGAAAGACACATCATAGAGCTGTCATATTTGGTTTTCGACAATTCATTTTGGTAATACTATGCTGGTGTTTGTATTGTGAAACCTTTTTATATGGAAATATTGATGTACCCGGTATGGTTGGTATTAAAGGTGTGTCCACTAGGCATAACAAAATACTCAAGCACACCTACAACACACACCCCAGACCCATTGATTAAGTGGAGATATCTCTGCAACATCCTCTACAGGGGCAAGAAAAGCAAGCTGACACAGTGAGCCCGGTATCTAACACCAAATCCAAGAAGCAAAGCCCTGGAGCCCTTTATGGAACTACCACCCAAGAAGGATGGCAATTATTAGGTTAGGAAGGACGCTATAATCATAAAGGATCCTTGCCCCCAAGAAGTCTACTGTAAGGAATGCAAGTTCTTGCAGAAAGGACCTGCAGTCACTTACATATCTACTTGCCAGTGAACTGAAAAATTATTCTTGTGAGTGCCTGGGGGACCTGATCATCCAGGAACAACTCCTACACATTTGTCCCACAGAAGTCCAACAGTTTATGTTGGAGCACAAACCTGAGTCTGTCAAGGTAGAAGCAGAAATAGCAGATACCTAGTGGCTGGAAAAAAGGGGATACACAGAAAAAATGTATGGACAAATAGACTTTACGTGGTGCTAGCAAGGATCCAATACACAACTTGCATAAAATTAACTATTCTTTTATTTACATTGTCACGGTTGGACATGGCGTTTGCGTCATCCGATATGCTGCGGGTGACATCCTCGGCTGAGATCCTCTCCCGTGGCATATCGGATCATGCCCCGCTATTACTAAAGATATTGGTGGCTCCTCAGGGAGGCCCGAGACTATGGAGATTGTCCAAATATTGGATTATGGAGGAAAGAATACAGAAAGACATGCCTGAGGAACTATGTACCTACTGGGTACACAATGCGGAGTCAGCTAACCCACAGGTCCTCTGAGATGCCTTTAAAGCTTGGGTTAGGGGCACATATATTAAAAAGATTGCGGGCAGGCAGCGAGACTACATGCAGTCCCTTAAACAACTAGAGGACAGGGCTTCGACCATGGAAAGGGAATATGTTAGACACCCTACTCAGGCAAATTATGCCCCCTGGCAGGGAACGCTTCGGGAGTTGTCGCTGCTGCGGATTGACATGACCAAGAAAGCCATGCTAGCCAGTACCCAAAAAGTGTTTGAATTCGGTGATAAGAATGGGAGGCTACTAGCATGGTTGGCTAAGGGACAATTTGCCACGACCCATATAGGATGGCTAAGGGATGCAGGAGGGGACACTTTGACCACCCCGGAGGCAATTGGTGACAGATTTATGCAATACTACCAGGATTTGTATGCTTCTAGAGTCACTTATGCAGACAGGGAACTGGCATCATATCTTGACTTAGTTAACCTCCCCCAGCTCGACTCTGACCAGCAGAAGACCCTCGATAGTGACATTACCCTGGAAGAAGTCCAAATAGCGATAAGTTCTATGCAGACAGGTAAATCCCCTGGCCCTGATGGTATTCCTATAGAATTTTACTCGGTCCATCAAGAAATGCTAGCTCCTAGACTGGTCTCCCTCTTCTCACAGTTCTCTTTACACGGCCTACTCCCGGATTCTATGACTGAGGCAGTAGTGGTATTGGTGCCCAAACCTGGTAAGGACCCGGAAGAATGCTCGTCTTACAGACCCATTTCATTAATCAATGCTGATGCTAAATTAATTGCCAAAATTCTGGCCCTTCGGTTGGCCAAAGTGATAGAGGATCTGGTGCATCACGACCAGACCGGGTTCATGCCTGGGAAGGGTACCGATATCAACATCCGAAGGCTTTTTCTCAACCTGGGGATAGCCCACGACAACAGTGGTTCCAGAGTCATAGCCTCCCTCGACGCGGAAAAGGCCTTTGATTCCGTTGAATGGAAGTATCTGTGGGAGGTTCTTAGGAGGTTTGGTTTTGGCCCAAGGTTCTTGACATGGCTAGGTATGTTATATAAGTCCCCCAAGGCTAGGATTCGTACTAATGACACCCTCTCAGAGTTTTTTCTCCTCCAGAGGGGCACTAGACAAGGTTGCCCCCTATCGCCCAGCCTTTTTGCTCTGGCTCTCGAACCCCTGGCCGCCAGAATTCGGGAGTCAGGGGCGATCCAGGGGCTCCGGGTTGGCCCTCTGGAGGAGAAAATCTCCCTATATGCGGATGATGCCTTGCTGTACCTACATGACGCTGAGGCGTCCTTGCAGACTGCCCTAGAGATCTTTAATGAGTTTGGGAAGTTTTCGGGAATTAACATTAATTGGTCTAAGTCCTTGCTATTCCCTTTGGACCCTCAATCTAGGTCAGGGGGTATTTCCTCTCCCTTATTGTGGGTGGAGGAGTTTAAGTATTTGGGGATTGTGGTGTCCAGAGATGTCCAGGCTTTTCATCGTCTTAACCTGCAGCCGATTGTCACGCGACTTAAAGACCACTGTACTAGATGGAGGGACCTCCCTCTAAACTTATTGGGACGAATTAATGTCATCAAGATGCTATATCTACCTAGATTTAACTACATTTTTAGGAACAGTCCGGTGTGGCTCCCTGGTTCCTTCTTTAAGGAACTTGAGGGCTTCATTGGTTCCTTCCTGTGGGGGGGAGCTTCCCCGCGGTTGGCCAGATCTACGCTTCAACTCCCTGTGCGCTGTGGAGGGCTGGCTCTTCCTAACTTCATGACTTATTACTGGGCGGCAATACTTGTCACGGTGAGGTGGTGGTTTGAGCAATCTAGATCGAACGCTGCCACATGTCTAGAAGCAGCTATATTGGGCTCCCTGACTGAACTAGGTAACTTGGTGTATAGAGGACCAGCAGCTTACTCCTCCCTTCCAAATGCCACCAAAGTGACCCTGAAGGTCTGGACTGCGGCTAGGAAGAGATTCCTGGCGCCGTCTCAGTGGTCCCCCCATACCCCACTGTGGGAGAATCCCTCTCTGAAGCACCTTGGGTCTATCCCGGACCCGCAACTTTGGGCCAATTATGGCATTAGGACACTTCGTGACATATTCCGGGCTGGCCTTTTGCTTCCCTTCCGGGCTATGGTAACGAGGTTCGGGTTGCCAGAGCACATGTTATTTAGGTACTATCAACTACGGCACGCAGTCAGAGCTCAGTTCCCAAGAGAGGTAGTGTTGCAGTTAGACCCTGTTGAAGAGACCCTTGCCCAGAAATCGCTAGCAAAAACCCTCTCCACTCTATATTTTATTCTACTGGGGGCGGATTCTCCTAAGATGAATGCCCTCTGGGGCAAATGGCACGAGGATATCCCGAGTCTAGATAGGGAATTATGGGAGGAATGCTTTGAGGATGGGGCGAAGTTAGTGATATCCTCTAGGGATAGGCTAATACACACTAAATTTATGCACCGGTTATACTACACCCCCCAGAGACTACACAGGATCTATCCGCATAGGTCGCCCAACTGCCCCAGGTGTCAGTCTCCATATGGTACGTTTATACACATGTTTTGGCTGTGTCCTCAGATAGTGAGGTTTTGGTCAGCAGTCTTTGAATGCATCAATATACGTCTGCAGATTGACGTGCCAATGACGCCCGAACTGGCGCTGCTGGGCATTCACGATGACGAACAGAGGCCCAGGTACACTAGGTTACTGATTTCTCTTCTGGTGTTTTACGCCAGAAGAGAAATCCTCAGGACTTGGATTTCTCCCTCCCCCCCCCCACGGTGGCTTCATGGGATTCTGCAGTCAACGCAGTGCTTCCCTTGTACAAACTAACATACATTAATAGAGGATGTCCACAAAAATTTGACCGGCTCTGGACACCCTGGGTGGAACAATTCTAATAATTGATGCTCAGAACACGTGGGCAAACTGGGCCACTAGGCTGGATGGGCGGCGGGGGCCTTGCTCCCCCTCCCCCCCCCCTTCTGGAGGGGGGGCTGAACATGATATTATTCACATTCTTCGGAAAGCTTTGCAAGAAAGACGCTCTATTAATGCAGGAGTATATATCTGACTACTGAAGTTGCTTGTATTACTTTTGTCTGATGTCATTAACTGTAGTAGCTTGTATTACTTTTTGATTGATGTCATTGACTGTTACAATTTTGTTTGCCGTACTGTACCTTGTACTGTAACACTTTACTTAATAAAGACCAACCTTGTTATAAAAAAAAAAAAAAACTATTCTTTTATTTAAAAGCATAAAAATAAAATTATTATTATTGCGTACGGCAACCCCTTTACATACCTGTGAGCCAAGCTGGCATCAGCTGTTACCTGCACAGGCTTTGAACGGGGCACTGGGCATTGCTCCTGTTCTACAATCGCTGTATTTATCCAGTTTTATTTGAAATAGAGTCTTCAGCCTATGGCTTAGGTGTGGTCCTGAGCCAGGCAGAGTCAGTCAGTGAAAAAGCATCTGAGCAGGAAGTTACTTTCCAGGAAGGTAGCACATTCAACCAGCAAGCAGTGCCTTTGACCATGAAGGCATTTCAGCTTCCCAGAATTCACTCAGGTGATTGAACCAGTATTGCACAGGAGAAGGGCAAGCTTTTAGGTTGGATCTTAAAGTGGAATTTTAATCAGAAAACAAAGTCCTCCTAGATCACGTCAGGCTGACCCCTTTTGTAGATATAGCTATGTAAAACATTAAAAATAAGTGTTTATACTGTTGAAAAATCCAGTAATACACTGTTTCATCCTGCTCTGCACATGCTCAGTTTCTCTCCATTTTTAGACACTGCCGAGTTTGTGGAGGGCGATCTGCTGGCAGCCTTAAAGTAGAATTAAACCCTCCTATCCTTTACAGTCAAGGAAGCTGCTTCTGTGTAATCTGCAACTGCCATGGTGCTGCAAGGGAACAGTTATGACACCAGCCATTTTATGGTTTAAAAGTTTGGTTAAGGACACAAGCAAATATGACAGCAATCCCAGCATTCCAGGAATGTAACTGTTTTTTAAAACCGTTAAATCAATGGGTTTAGTTCCGCTTTATGGTTCACTGCTGGGGCTCTGGGCTTCAGGAAAACGGCAGCTACTGGTAAGAAAAAACATGAGCAATGCTGGAGGCAATTTACAGCACACATTTATTTTGGTAACAGAATGATTAATGTGAAAGGTATGTTCCTTGCTAAAGAACATTATTGTTTATAAAGTTGTTTTGGGTAAAGTTCGGCTTGAATCCTCTAGCAATGCAATTTCACCATAGAGCATATAAAGGGCAGTAACCACAGCAATGTCAAAGGATTGTCCTAACAAGCAGAGCCAATGGAAGTCATCATGTTGGAAAGGAATCTGCAATCCCTACTGTGTGATCACATAATGGAGGGGAGGTGCAACAACAGTAGAGTATAAAGAACTCTCTGGAGAGAATGAGTACTGAACTCAGTGTCACCCTCTTATTGCCCTAAAATTCTGTTGTTGGTAACAAAAATGGTCTGATTATAATCTCATGTTTATGTTAGGCAGTCATGACAGGTGGCACATTTGACAACACAGTTGACGCTAAAAGAAATGCAGAGATATCTTATACTTCAAATAACCAACAAAGGACTTCTGATGAGGCCCTGTCATAAATGGTCAAGTTGCAAATGGTCTGGAGAGCAGTTTAAGGAATATACATCTGTGAGTATGGATTGTTGACCTTTAGCTGAACTCATAACTCTCAAATAATCTATACACATTGCATAAACTTGTATAATAATGGGTGTAGTTTCCCCAAAAATGGCTACACCAATGTAAAAGATAACACTCAGACATAAACAAGCCTATATTACAAGGCCCAGAAGGCTAATAAGGCACATAGGACCAGGGGTCAAGTCCTGGGAAAAAAAAGTGTGGGAACTCACCCAAGACCCCCCCCCACCTCAAAAATAAAAAAAGTGTGTGTGTATATAGTGCCTTGAAAAAGTATTCATACCCCATAACATTTTCCACATTTTGTCATGTTACAACCAAAAACGTAAATGTATTTTATTGGGATCTTATGTGATAGATCAACACAAAGTGGCACATAATTGTGAAGTGGAAGAAAAATGGTTTTCATTTTTTTTTACAAATAAATATGTGAAAAGTGTGACGTGCATTTGTATTCAGCCCTCCTGAGTCAATACTTTGTAGAGCCCTCTTTCACTGTAATTACAGTTGCAAATCTTTTTGGGTATGTCTCTACCAGGTTTGCACATCTAGAGAGTGACATTTTTGCTCATTCGTCTTTGCAAAATAGCTCAAGCTCCGTCAGATTGGATGGAGAGCGTCTTCGAACAGCAATTTTCAAGTCTTGCCACAGATTCTCAATTGGATTTAGGTCTGGACTTTGACTGTGCCATTCTAACACATGAATATGCTTTAATCTAAACCATTCCATTGTAGCACTGGCTGTATGTTTAGGGTCATTGTCCTGCCGGAAGGTGAACCTTCGCCCCAGTCTCAAGTCTTTTGCAGACTCTAACAGGTTTTCTTCTAAGATTGCCCTGTATTTGGCTGTAAGCTGGTCCCATCCACTCTGACCAGCTTCCCTGTTCCTGCTGAAGAAAAGCATCCCCACAACATGATGCTGCCACCACCATGTTTAACAGTGGATATGGTGTGTTCAGGGTGATGTGCAGTGTTAGTTTTCCGCCACAAACAACATTTTGCTTTTAGGCCAAAAAGTTAAATTTTGGTCTCATCTGACCAGAGCACTTTCCGTCAACAATGGCTTTTTTCTTGCCACTCTTCCATAAAGGCTGGATTTGTGGAGTGCACGACTAATAGTTGTCCTGTGGACAGATTCTCCTGCCTGAGCTGTGGATCTCTGCAGCTCCTCCAGAGTTACCATGAGCCTATTGGCTGCTTCTCCGATTAATGCTCTCCTTACCCGGCCTGTCAGTTTAGGTGGACAGCCATATCTTGGTAGGTTTGCAGTTGTAAAATACTTTTTCCATTTTTCCGATGCTGGATTGAACAGTGCTCCGTGAGATGTTCAAAGCTTGAAATATTTTTTTTATAACCTAACCCTGCTTTAAACTTCTCCACAAATTATCCCTGAACTGTCTGGTGTGTTATTTGGCCTTCACGATACTGTTTGTTCACTAAGGTTCTCTAAGAAACCTCTGAGGGCTTCACAGACCAGCAGTATTTATACTGAAATTAAATTACACACTCCATTTACTAATTAGGTAACTTCTGAAGGCAATTGGTTCCACTAGACTTTAGTTAGGGGTATCAGAGTAAAGGGAGCTGAATACAAACGCACGCCACACTTTTCACATATTTATTTATAAAAAAAATGTTGAAAACCATTTATCACTTTCCTTCAACTTTGTTGGTCTATCATATAAAATCCTAATAAAATACATTTACGTATGTGTAACATGACAAAATGTGTAAAATTTCAAGGGGTATGAATAATTTTTCAAGGCACTGTGTATATATAATACGTACTCCTTTTTTAACATATAAAGTGCAACATTTATTGTAAAGTGCCAGTTTACGAGGACACCTCCAAAATTCACATGCATTAAACAAATGAATATAGAACTGCTGTAACAACAAAATAATTTGACACGTATGCTATACTAACAAAAAAAAAACACCACAATGTGTGATAATGGTTCCATTGCAGGGAATTTTTAAAACAAGTTGCAATTACTGGGGGCCCCTTCTGCACTATGTCTCTATGCAGGGTCTTTCTGAGGTTTGGGGGTCCTTCCTGCACTATGTTTCTTTGTAGGCTCCGATATGTGGGGCCCCTCCTTCCCCAAGGTGTCTGCACACGTGTTGGTCTGTGCAGAGGCGGGAGGCCAGGGGTGCTGAGTGTGCCGGCCCGGGGCGCCTCTCTTCAAGCTGCCTGTATTGATTGTGCAAAGTGGGGACCAGGCCCTGGGCCACTCACTCAGTGCGAATCAAATGCATCCTGATCAGTGCCCATCAATGCAGCCTTACCAGTGCCCAGCAATGCAGTCTTACCAGTGCCCAGCAATGCAGCCTGATCAGTGCCCAGCAATGTATCCTTCCCAGTGCCCAGCAATGCAGCCTTACCAGTGCCCAACAATGCAGCCTTACCAGTGCCCAGCAATTCAGCCTTACCATTGCCCAGCAATGCAGCCTTACCATTGCCCAGCAATGCAGCCTTACCAGTGCCTAGCAATGTGGCCCTACCAGTGAACTTTATCCCTGACCTGTCTGGTGTGTTATTTGGCCTTCATGATACTGTTTGTTCACTAATAAAACCTGGAAGCTGATTGGCTTTTATGCAACAGTGAGCCTGATTTTGCACTTTCCAGCTTTAATAAATAAACCCGATGTCACCTTATCTACATGTAGCACTAACCCCCGAAGGAGCTGCTGGTTTTATTTGGGCTTACGTTACCTCACCTGTTTGCATCTCCGTCTTGGGGATCCCGTGGAAATTGTCCCAAAGAATGTGAATTTCCAATACTTAATCCTTTTTTTGATTATTTATTCAAAATAGAAGCAAAGTCTTTCAATAAAGGGTAGAGGGTTAGGGATGAGTTCAGGCCCCTGGTACTGCGGGTTTAAGATCTCATTTAGATCAAGAAGACAATGGTTCCACTCTCTAGATCAGGGGTCTCAAACTGGTGGCCCTCCAGCTGTTGTGAAACTACAAGTCCCATGAGGCATTGCAAGGCTGACAGTTGTAAGCATGACTCCCACAGGCAGAAGCATGATGGGACTTGTAGTTTTGCAACAGCTGGAGGGCCGCCAGTTTGAGACCCCTGCTCTAGATCCAGCCACCACTGGATAAGCCCCTCTCACTGGACCTAGCAGATGGTGGGATATTTAACACAGTCTCTGTCACAGACTTGTGAATTTAAAATTGCGCGTCACTGAGAAATTTAAGAATACTTCCATACAATACCAGTCTCTTTCAGCCGAACCGGCGGTACTGTAGGTATAGTGATCCGGATTGCGTCCTTCAAATGAGCCTCCAGGCTCCTTCAGAGATACCAGCCTTTTGCACGGTCTTCTCTTGAAAGAGTCCTCCCCTGGGTCCTTCAGTTTCTGGGCCACTCCCTTCAGATGAGACGGCACTGGACCATCCCTTGATCAATAGGCCCTGAGATTCACTCGGGCCTATCCTCTCAGTTGCGTTGCCTTGAGCCAGCTAACAATAGCGCATGCTTGTCAGGAGCAAGCGGTACATACACTATTCACTTTTAAAAGTAAATATTCACTTTTTTATATGAACAGCCTCTTCCTTGAATAAATTAACCTCATAGAGTTCTGGTCAAGCATTTAGGAGTGACACATTGATGCTGATTAACACAAGGAGACTGTTCATTTTGCAAAAAAAGTGAATGTTCATCGAGTTTAGGAAATACGATGAAGCCATATGTCAACAAATCATGTGCTAGTAAACCTTTTTTTAAATAACTTCCCTCAAACATGATTGGTTATTGGAAGTGACTATAACCACTTTACCACAGTAAGATTTACCCCCTTTTTTGGGATACGGCACTGCGTTACTTCAACTGACAATTGCATGGTCGTGCAACGCTGTACCCAAATAAAATTTATGTCCTTCTTTCCCCCACAAATAGAGCTTTCTTTTGGTGGTATTTGATCACCTCTGCATTTTTTTTGCGCTATAAACAAAGAACGGCCGAAATTTTGAAAAAAAAAAACACAATATTTTTTACTATAAAACATATCCAATAAAAAAATATGTAAAAAATCTAAATTTCTTCCTCAATTCAGACCAATATGTATTCTGCTACATATTTTTGGTAATACTAGTAATGGCAGTGATCAGCGATATTGCAGCGGACAAATCGGACACCCGACACTTGTTTTGGGAACCAGTGAAACAAATTCAGCGATCAGTGCTAAAAATATGCACCGTCACTGTACTAATGACACTGGGAAAGGGTTAACATCAGGGGCAATCAAAGGGTTAAATGTGTGCCTAGCTAATGTTTCAGTGTAGTGGGGGAGGTGCTTTTACTAGTGGAAGGCATGGATCGGTGTTCCTGCTTTACAGAAACACAGGATCCATGCCTTCCATACTGACAGAACGGCAATCTGCCTTGTTTACATAGGCAGACTGCTGTTCTGCCTGTGCACAGAACAATCAGCGGTTGTCGGCGGACATTGGGACCGCGGGACCTGCTGATTAGCTCCCGCTTTGTAAAATCACAGTGGGAGTGAGCCACCAAGAGCGCGCACTCGTGCCTGTTACCCAGAAGTGCAGGATGTGACATATATATATGTGATCCTGCGCAGCGCGGCAGCTCTGTAGCAGTAAATCTTCTATGGGCCGGTCGGCAAGTGGATAAGTTCACCTTATATATCAACTTCTTCAGTAATTCACCCCCATTATCTCCAGTATGAGCTGTGAGTGTATTGCTATTATTTCACAAGAGGCAACACAGTCTCCTGAGTAAAAAACAAATAGGAGAGTAACAAAAGCTCAGCCATAATATAAGTTTGTTTTCAATATTGTTGCATGCAACCCTACCAGGCGTTGATGTTGGTTTATTAATGGTCATAATACCAATGAACCTTATCTCTGTCCTCATAAATGTGCAATCATAGCATGAAACAAATGAAAGAAGACAATTCACATCATATTACAAGAGCAAATGTTTATTTCAGTAAGTGTAACCAGAAATATACACTGTAGGAAGTTTTGGTGCTTTACAAATTGAAACATAAGCAAATACCACAAGTCAATCCAGAGCATGAGTGTGGGATATACAAAAGGGTCATACTTAAAATAACATCCAAACATTTGTACAGATTTCTCAGCAAATTGTAGAAACAACCCGATAGGTGAGCTTGGCTCTAGTTAGATCTCTCTGGTTTTAGAATTGTCCAGAGAAAGTGTAAACAGGGTGAAACAGAAAGTTTGACATCTACATACACTAAATAATAGAAACAATGATACATCAGAGCCCAGCTGTGGGTTGGAATGGCAAGGATTGTATTAGCATGGATTTATAAATTGTAACCTATAAAATATAAGGGTCATACACTTGACTTTTCTTGTTAGGGAAATCATTGGGCACAGGAAAAAGATCCGCTTAGACAACTACTATACCAGTTTATTTATGGGAAGGGAGCGTGGGCAAGGAAAATAATATTCATATGTTTATTTGGGATTGTACACAGAAGGAAGGTCATTGTGAAGGTCAAAAAAGATGAGGACTAATTCGAATTCAGATTTTAAGAGCAGACATTAAAAACAGATTTCTGATGTATTAACATGGTCTATAATCCATGGTTTTGATAGTACTCAAATAGAAATAATTTTTAATATTTCTATTCAATTTTTCTCTTTTTTAACCATTTCATTAAATGTTAATATAATAAAGTCAAAAATAAAAAGCACTAAAATGTTCATACTTACAGTGGGAAAAACATTTCTCTAACATAAGAGTCAGCTGCTCCTCTGTACAAAGGTAAGTTGCCTCTCATAGGAATGAGTGAGGAGGATCTAGGCATCTGTCATAAAGCAGTACTACACTCAAGCTAATTTGTAAATAAATTTGGAGTAGAGGCAAGTATTGGTATATGTGGAGAATATGATCTTTCCACGTGACAAAAGGGATGCAGTTACACTACAATTTAAGCATGTAGGGAGTCATCAAACTTGATTTTTATACAATTACATTCTGTAGGTATAAACATTAAAGTGCTTTTATTAATACGCTATGTCTGTAGTTCACGATTACTGGAATTTCTTGGACTAACATTTCTGCAAGGACTTATTTACAGTAGTGCATTTTGAACATTTATTAAAATAAAACATCAGAAATGCAACTTAAGAAGCACGTGTCATGCTGAAAAAAGTCATTTAACTGTATGAAGTGAACAACATGCATTAACAATATAAAAAGATAACTTGAAACAGAGGGACATGCATTCTAATGCACATGTCAGCATTTGTATTTATACCAATTCAAAAAGTGATGACATTTGCAGGCACTAAAGAACACCTGCAAGCTGCATTACAGGAGCACTTTTGAGAAGAAACCCTAAAGAAATATATGTGCTATTTATATTTATTTATGAAGCCTCAATGTGAACTATGCTCCTCTGTTAGATGCTCTGTATGTTCCCTTGCAGTGAAATCATGATGGTTGCCCATTCATAGGAGTTTACTAAAATAAGAGGTATGTCTGCAGAGTATTGGAGCTTGTTTTACATTCAGACTATAATCCATGCACCATAAAGCGATAGCCACCTTATTGACTACGCCTCCTGGTATTCAGTAGGCAGCAAGCCTAATTTGTCTTCTTTCAAGGGGTTCCTCCTAACCATACATGCATATCATAGTTACATATTTGGTAAGGTTGAATAAAGACAATAGTCCATCCAGTTCAACCGCTGTTAGTGTGTGTTCATGTAGATAATCTTTTCCCATATTCCCGTATTTTTCGCTATGATGCATGTTCAAGAATCTTTTAAAACTATCAATACTTCCTGGCAATACCACTGATTGTGGAAGAGAGTTCCAAATCCTAACCGCCCTGACAGTGAAAAACCCCCTATGCATCTTAAGGTTAAACCACTCTTTACCAGTCTCATTGTGTGGCCCTGTATCTTCTTACACTCCCCAAGACTGAATAATTTTCTACCTACGCTGGAATCACCATTGAGATATTTGTATACTACTATCATATTTCCTCTCAAGCGTCTCTTCTCCAGGGAGAATTATCTTAGTGCTTGTAGTTGTTTCCCATAATTGAGGTCCTCCAGTCCCCTTATTAATTTTGTTGCCCTTCTCTGGACTCTCTCCAGCTCCAGAAAATCCTTCCAGACGTTTCCCCCCCGCACACCCGGACCCGAGTGACCAGCCGGAATTGGCTTTGATCGGGTCTCGGCTATGGTAACCCAGAAGCGACATCATGATATCACTTCCGGTTTACTCAGGAACCAACAGCGCCATTTTTCAAAAATCAAATGTATTCAAAAATGATGATCTTGTTGTTTTGAATGCTTTCAAGTGTAGAGGAGGGGTTTGGGGTCTTATAGACCCTAGATCCCTCCATAAAAAGTACCTGTCACTTGCCTATTGCTGTCACAGGGATGTTTATATTTCTTGTGACAGCAATAAAAGTGATAAAAAAATTTAAAATGAAAGGGACAGTGTAAAAAAAAATAAAAAATGTAAATAAGAAAAAAAAAAAAATAACTTAAAGCGCCCCATCCCTCTGTGCTCACGCGCATGTATACATAAGTCACGCCCACATTTGTAAACAGTGTTCAAACCACACATGTGAGGTATGGCTGCGATCGTTAGAGCGAGAGTAGTTATTCTAGTGAAAGATCTCCTCTAACTCTAAACATGTAACCTGCAAGATTTTTTAAAGCGTCGCCAATGGAGATTTTCAGGTACCGTAGTTTGTCGCCATTCCATGAGCGTTCGCAATTTTAAAGCATGGCATGTTAGGTATTTATTCGGCGTAACATCATCTTTCACATTATACAAAAAAAATTGGGCTAACTTTACTGATATTTTTATTTTCTTTTATTCAAAGTATATTTTTTTTCCAAAAAACAAAGAAAAAATTGCGTTTAAAAGCAAATATAGTGTGACATAAAATATTGCAACGACCGCCATTATATTCTCTAGGGTCTCTGCTAAAAAAATATATAATGTTTAGGGGTTCTAAGTAATTTTCTAGCAAAAAATACTGATTTTAACACGTAAGGAACAAATGTCAGAAAAAGGCTTGGTTTTCAAGTGGTTAATTTATTTAGGTCCTCTTGTAAGGTTTCTATATCCTGCTGTGATGTTATTGAACTACTCATTTTAATGTCATCAGCAAACACTAAGACTGAGCTATTTATCCCATCCTCTATATCATTTATAAATAAGTTAAACAGAATTGTTCCCAGGAGAGAGCCTTAGGGTACCGCACTTACCACTTGCTCCCATCTATAGCTGGCTATCGCAGTAAGAAGCATTGGAAGGCTAACAACAGGTACAGATAAGGAAGGCAAAGGATAAATCCAAGGGATAAACAAAGCTCAACTTACTGCCAGCCTGCAGACAACCACCAGGGCTGGTGGTAAGTTAAGCTTGGTTTTTCCCTGGCGATAGCCAGCTATAGATGTGAGCAAGTGGCGTCTTTTTTGTATCAGTGTCGTGTTTTTGGTCAGGCGACGCACTGACACCTTTGCAGCCATTGTGCTATATGCTGGGTGTTCAGTGTGACCCTGTACCTTTAAGAAGAGGTGGCTCCCCTTCAGTCCACCTGCTCTCACCTATCCATCAGAATGCATGTGCCTCCACTGTGGGGACACTTATAAATTAGTGTTAGGTACCACAGATACCAGGGTGCCTTGACGAGGCTCTGTGGCTTACGCATGCATTTGCAAATGTGTGCTGACTAAACCCCTGCTTTTAATGCAAACTGTTAGACAGGTTATTTGGCTGTCTGCAGGCTGGTGGTAAGGTTTTTCCCTTGGATTTATCCTTGGCCTTGTTTGTACCCCACTTACCACCCAAAACCATTCTGCGTACATGTTATTTATGGTTTTGCAAAATCCAGATACAAAACACCCACATGCCTACCTTTGTCCAGGTTGCAGCTCACTTACTCATAGAATGTTAACAGGTTGGTTTGGCAAAAACATCCTTTCGTAAATCCATGCTGATTACTACTATTGATACGGTTTTCCTCAGCAAATTCTTGGATATAGTCCCTTATCATCCCCTCAAATAGTTTACAGACTATTGATAGACTGACAGGTCTGTAGTTTCCAAGAATATAACTTTGCCCTTTTTTGAATATTGGTACTACTTGGGCTTTTTGCCAATCAGCTGTTACCATTCCTGTCAGTAAGCTGTCCATGAAGATTGGGAATAGCGGTCTGGCTATAACCTGACTGGGTTCTTTGAGGTCTCTCGGGTGTAAGCCATGCGGTCCTGGTGATTTGTTTCTATTTAGTTTTTCTAGTCTTTTCTGGACACCAGCCTCCATTAGCCACAAGGTTACATCCTGTGACGTGTTACTAATACCGTTGTGGTTGTTATACCCATCCTTTTCCTGTGTAAAGACTGAGGAGAAGAAAGCATTTTGTACAGTTGCCTGGGGCCAATATGCTCTGACCTCACCTTTTTACTGTTAATATATTTAAAAAAGTGATTGGCATTTTTTTTACTCTCCTCCACTATGCGTCTCTCATAGTCTTTTTTAGCTGCCCTAATTGCATTCTTACACTCCTTGTTGCATTCGTTGTAGTGTTGGAATGCTGACAATGACACCTTTGCTTTATATTTTTTTAAGGCCTTTTTTTGTCCTTTGACTTTTTACGTTATGGTTTAGCCACCCAGGTTTACCCTTCGTTTTTCTATATTTATTGCCCATTGGAATGCACTCGGTGATCCCGTTAATTAATATGCTCCTAAAGCACTCCCATTTTTCCTCCGTGTTCAATGTATCTCGGATTTGGTACCATTTAAAATCTTGCAATATTGAGCGCAGTTTTGAAAAGTTGGCTCGCCTGAAATTTAGTCTTCTTGTACTACCCTTGTGCCTCCTTTTCCTATGATTTATGCTGAATGTATTTATCCAGTGGTCGCTAGTTCCCAAGTTATCCCGTATTTCCACATCTGCGACCAGATCGGATTCATTTTTAATTAAATGCATCATTCTGATATGGGAATCCACAAATTGGTACATGAAGTTGCCCTGCAAAAAATGGCGGGTCTTTAACGAGTGAGCTGTCCCTTCTGCCCAGTCAATATCTGGGTAGTTGAAGTCCCCTATTACGAATACATTTCTCTGCCTTGCCGCTATTTCTAATAATGAAAGGAGATTGAACTCCTCCTCTTCCTTTAGATAAGGGGGCCTGTAACATACCTCCACTATTAATTCCCCCCCTGTCCCATCACTGATGTCATTTGTCTATTCCACCCGTAAATCATTCTTGATATAGAGGCACACCCCTCCCCCTCTTCTACTCTCCCTGTGTTTCCGACACAAGGAATACCCCTGGATATTTGCCAGCAAGTCATGTGAGCTGTCAAACCAAGCTTCTGTTATTCCCATGGTGCATCTTATTTGAAATCTGTTTAGTTTGTTTTTATATTTGAAGGTCTTTCTTTTGTTCCAAAAGTTTGTTACCAATTGTTAGTGGGCGTGTTAAAAATATGGGTGTGATTTTCACTCCACCCACAGAGCTTAGTCATGGGGCTCCCCATGTCTAAGCTCTTTGGGCAGAGTGAAACACAATGGGGGCATGGTCTGGTTTGTGCCCGAGCTGAGGCTGTCATACGCCTTCTACCAGGGTTTTGCAGAGATGTGCAACTTCCAGGAATTTTACCTTTTCCTTGAGGGCAGGGATTGATGTGAAAGTAAAAAAAATGTAAATACCTGTAATAAGAATACAAAATTGATACCATGTGAAATTCGGTACTTGCATTTCCTAATATAATAAAAACAATTAATCATGTGTGAATGAATACAGAGCTACATTCTTTTGAGTCGTTTACATATGCCTGAAGTTTACCTTTAAGAGGCTCAGCTGAATATACCTTTTCAACCTCAGAGATTGGGGGGCTTTTGGGAGAGAATTTGTCTAACTTGTATGTATTTGCCTCATTTGTGTGTATAAAAATTATTTTTGGTGTAAATTAATCAGAACAGTTTTGAAGTTGAGAAAGTACAGATATAACCCTTTATAAATAATGTGACTTTATGGGTGCCAAGTGAATAGAACACATAGTAAATGCTTAAAAGATACTTTATTACAATATGTATCAATCATTTAAAACATCATAACATACGGTATATTTACCGTATTGGGGATGTGGTGCCCAAGCAACTTTTCATCAACCTTTACATAAGAAATTTCAGAAAATAATAAAGCATATATAAAACCAGTTGAAATATCTTAGTTTCCACTTAGCGTTACCTTTATAAACAGTGATGGTAAGAAATAAAACTATATCTAGACCTATTTGATAAACAACAACCGACCAAAGGGAATACTTGGTCAGTACTGGATTTGATACAGTGCTACATACTAAAGAAGGTTGGGAAAACTGATTTAGTTTAGTTTGACCCTGTCTAAATATGGCTCCAAGTAGAGGTGGACTCCAAAATCCCATTACACAACTTGTAGTATACAGATTTTCATTTAATATAGTAAGCAAGCAGAAAAGGTTCACGTTTAGTTTGAAATTATCTCTGCACAGGTCTTCAACATTGTGTATTGGTGCACTACTTTTGTTTTACATGAAAAGGAAATACAGAACCGTTTTTCTTTTTAAAAAACAGAGCAAAGCGAATGAGTGACGGCAGAGAGCAGAATGTCAATAACAGTTTACAACTTTAACAAAGCTGTCATAGTTCAATAAAACAGACTCAAACCAGGAACATGACATAACTATAACAATTGTAATGGAGGTCAAATTCTTTGGGTCTAACAAGTGTACATTTCCTAATATTTTCCTCCACAGTGAACTGAAAGTGCTACAAAAGTTTATAATTCAACACATTTTTCTGTAAAACAACGTTTTCTTTTGCTTTTCTCTTTTATAGTTTTTTTCAGCCATGTAGTAACCCTAAATTCATATTTTTTAAATTATTTCAACCATTATCTAAAATATTTTTAGGCAGAAGAGAATCTGTGAGTAAGCATAAGAATACCTGGACAGAAGCTGCCGCTCCCTGACTTATGTGGTGCCTATTAGATCTGGGGAAGTGAAACTGAACCTATGCAGATTCACTGCAGCAGTACTGCCCTGGAATTGGTGGCACATGAGTCTTGAATGGTTTCTATTATCCAAAGCTTCTCAGTGACATAGACTGCTATTGCTTCTACATAGGGTATCTTTTGAAAAAGAAAACAAAATAAAAAAAAACAGGTACCCACATCATTTGATTGGCCTGGCTGGATATTTTTTGGTGATCAGTATTGTTTTCTTCCAAGATGATCTATCAGTGTCCACTGCTATACAAGCCTAAACATGGGGCAATCCACACACAACTTTTTTTTTTGTGAGAGAGCTCCTGTTCTCATAGCATCCATGCAATTAGTTAGCATAGCTACCAGGAAATAAAACAGTATGAAGTGTAGTTCTGTTAAATCCACTAGGGAAATGGATATAAAGTTACAGAATAAAAAATAAAAATAAATGCAACAGAGATATGCAGAAATGCCGCATACACAAGAGGAGATTTTCTGTCAGAAAAATCTTGGATGTTTTTTCAGACGGAATTCCGCTCAAGCTTGGCTTGCATACACACGGTCACACAAAAGTTCACTGAACTTTCAACCGGCAAGAACGAGGTGACGTACAACACTACGACGAGCCGAGAAAATGAAGTACACTGCTTCCGAGCATGCTTCGAATTGTTTCCCAGCATGCATAGGAATTTTGCGAGTCAGAATTGCTACAGACGATCAGAATTTACTACCGAAAAATTGAGAACATGCTCTCAATCTTTTGCTGGCGGAAATTCGGCCAGCAAAAGTCCGATGGAGCATACACATGGTTGCATTTTGCGATCAAAAGCTCTCATCGGTCTTTTGCTGGCCGAATTTCCGATCATGTGTACGCGGCATTAGAAGAAGAAAAAAAAATGAGTTGCAAATTGTAAAATGTGAATTAAAAGCTTGTAATGCATTACAACCTTTAATTAAATGAGTCCTGTAAATATATTTAAAGAGAAAATGGCAGCTGCTCAGGAGGTGCACAGTGTGGTAGGAAATTTACTAAGTACGAAATAAAAAAAAAATCCACAGAACTTTGCCTCACTAGCCAGTGAACACAACCTAATTTGTAATGTACAATAATAACAGAGGTCGCAGTTGCAGCCATTTACTATGCGCACACACATTAAAGTTCTTTAACTGCCTTACATGAGACGACTATGGATCTCTCATGAGCACTTATATTGGTATGTTTTCTTTTGGAGGCAACAGCTCGGAATTTGAAGATTTTGTCTTCTGCTTTTGAGAAAAAGATGTGGAACTTTAGGCCACTTTCCATATTTTATAGGTTCTTAGCTTCTTTAAAGTAGGAAGTCTAATATTTCAACAATTCAACAGCATTAGCTGACAATATAAAACAGCAGTTTAAAAGGAAAAATAAATGATCACTAAATGCATTATGCTTTCTAAAAGTTCCCGGTAACACTCTTCCCCAATCATTTGAAATGCTGTTACTTTATGGGTTTCACCAGTGAAAAATCATGATCAGCCACATGAATGCATTGGTAGTATTAGGCCTACTCTTTCTGAGATTGTTGCTATATTTTTCACAGTGTTGGCGCTTTCTCAGTAGGAAGCACCGAGGTACCCAGTGTGGTATAGAGCTTCCACATATACTTTCTAATGCATGGAACTGTGACTTCTGTTTACATTGCAAATCAGATTTATTTATTTATCACTTGCAAGCCGGTAGGACTTTGCGCTTGGGAAGTTTTTAGTTATTTATCTCTCTATAAACTATAATAAATCCCCCCCCCCCTTCGAAATAATGCCCTGAGGAAATTGCACCTCTTCAGTAGCTTGTGTTAAATTGGACCTTTATTGCTTTTCTAATTTGATTAAAGCAGGCTGAGCTTATTACAGACTGATTGTACGATTTGTACACCATTTCCTTTACATCACTAAATCATAGGAGAGCAAAACCCCACATGAACAATCTATTCAGATTACATCTGGTACAAGAGCGCTATATTGTGGCCAACTTAACTGATAAATTCAGCTTTTGAATGTGTCACATGTTACACCCATATAATGTATAGATGTTCAGCATCAGACCCCTCTTCCCCTCCCCTCCTTGTGACACAATTCAAAAAGAGTGCAGCCATGCAGGGCTGCACCCACAAGACCGTGTCACTGATTCACAGATCCCTGTGAATCAATGAACTACAAGTACCGACAGCCTGTGAATCAATGAACTACCAGTACTCTGTTGAGTACTCTAAGTAATTCATTAAGCTTCCTGTCATTCAGTACCTGCCTGCTTGCATTGGGGGTATGGACAGACAGCTACGCAGACAGCCTGCAGGACCATGGCATTACACCTACAATCTGCTGATTGTGGGTGCAATGCTTTACAGGCTCCTAAAAAAATAAAATAATAAATGCATTTTTTTTAACCTGCAAAAATATGTGCATTTATTAGTTTTTTGTAAAGGTCAACTTATCCTCCTTCACAACCAGGCCCTTTTTTGCGATACGCCACTGAGTTACTTTAACTGACAATTGCACGGTCGTGCGACACTGTACCAACCTAAAAATGTTTTATAATTTTTCCCCACAAATAAAGATTTCTTTCGGTGGTATTTGATCACCTCTGCGTTTTTTATTATTTGTGCTATAAACAAAAAAAGACCGACAATTTTGAAAAAAAAAATATTTGTTACTTTCTGCTATAAAACATATGCAATAAAAAATGACCAGGAACTGTCAGATCATATACTAGGTACGTGATCTGGTGCAGAGTGGCCGCTCTGCTGCAGTATATCTACAGTGGACAATCTGCAAGTGGTTAACATGGTTGAGCACTAAAACTACTC
This sequence comes from Lithobates sylvaticus, assembly GCA_028564925.1. NCBI lineage: Eukaryota > Metazoa > Chordata > Amphibia > Anura > Ranidae > Lithobates > Lithobates sylvaticus. The sequence continues at coordinate 139,508,045 of CM053026.1, forward strand.
CAAAATATGAATGGCATGTCCCTACATTAGGTTCCCAGTCCTGTACACTTGACAAGGAGGTTTCACACTCCCTACTGCATTTTCAATTTAAAGCCCAAAATCCAGGCCCGCCTACCAACATATTGCTCCTCCTCACCCACTGGGTGCCCCTGCATGTACGTTTTGCTTTTTTGTATACTTATCCTTTCCATAGGTCTTTAGGTGGGTGATGTGTGGGGTTCTATCTTACCCCTGGGCAGTCCTGGATGATACAGACAGCAGTGCTGATGTCAGCTCCACTCTCTGCATCTTTACACAATGAGTGTAGGGTACCTTTGTGATGCCCCCTCAGTGGCTGTGCTTATGATGCACTGCACCCAAAGGATGCCGTCAGTCTTTTGATTTGAATGGAATCATTCTAACCAGAGGACACAAGACAACTTGTGAATTAAAAATGTACTGCGGGGGGGGGGGGAGTTGTGGGGAAAAGCTCTAAATTGAAGGTGAATATTGCCGTAAAGCTGTTTTATTTTTTTGTAAATCAGCAAGGGGACAATATAAAAAAAAGCCTTGAGTTGAGCGTTACATTATATTACAAAGAATACAACTGGAGAAATGGGGATAAAAAAATTAATCATTAATGTTTTTGCTGCAGGCTCAAAAATATAAAATGCTCATAATATTCAACCTTTAACTGAGAAATCAGTATCTGTTCAAATGTACCTATCAGCTACACAAATGGAAGAAGCTTGTTAAAGACAAAGCCAACTATTTTTTTTCTGGAACAAGTAAACTAAAAAAATAAAAATAAATACTAAACTAAAGAATGCAACAATGTTTCTACTAAGCAACCATGGCTCAGCCCATAAGATGTCTGCCTCCATTGTTAACACATGACTGACACACTTTAGCCATCAAAGCTGGAGAGCTGTATATACAGGGCAGAAAACCATAGCACTACTGGGCAAAAAACATTTTTTTCTATACTGGAGCTAATTAAAACTATATTTAATAAAAACAACATTAATGTGAAATACTAAACAAATCAATCCATTTCGACTTTTGCTTAGCGTTTTCAACATTATAAAAAGTTAGAATCCATAAAAATATCTGACAAAAGGCACGTTATAAATAAATTATGAAAATCTTCAGTGCCTTTACCCAAATATAGCAAAAAAATCATGTCAGAATATCTCATTACATAATATGCATTTTAGGTGGGTGTGAAACTAAAAACAAAGCACAAAAAAAAATAAATGAAAAATTTTAATATTTAAATTGGAAGAAAGGCATCTGCATGTAAAAATATTTATCTAACTTTATTTTTTTTTTCACAGTGTTTGTGATCAACATAGTGTACTTTTATCTGTGACAATATTAAAAATTAAAACTATTCACAGCTTTGCTAGGATACCCGTGGCTTCCAAATGGTTAAATGAACTATGAATTTCTTTGCACGTCTTCAGACTGGACCAGTTAAAACAACATAAAACTATTTACCATTTCAAGCAAGCAGAAACTGCTATTACATTAAAACATTTGTTCCCAATCATTCTACAGTTACCATCTGTGCTTAAAAAATGATCCAACATTACCATACTTATTTTAAAATAGAGTTTTTTAGATGTAAAAAATACTAACCGTGTAACCATGTCACTAAGGTTCAACGTTTGACTTGGGCTATTGCAAAATTTTTACAAAGCTGTAGAGCACAGAGTACAGATGATGAGACAGCAATACTGAACAATAATAAGTCCTATGTCCTATATAAGTCCTATGTCGTGTAACGATTGGTTGAGATTTTGGGTAGCAGAAAGAGCTAGTGGCTAACTAAACTCTCACTATAAATTAGCTAAATGCATTCTAGGTACATTAGAGGATAAGTTCAAATAAATAAATGCAGGTTTCTTGCAGGTAAAACAATGCACGTTTATTATTTTTTGTAGTAGGAGCCTGTAAAGCATTGCACCTGTGATCAGCAGATCGCTGAAGCCACGCAGGTCTCCTACACACTGTCAGTGTATCTGTGTGCCCATACATCCCGTATGGGTAAGTTAATACTCCCTGACAGAAAGACTCCATGAACTACCACAGCACTCCACAGCGTTGTGGTAGTTCACTGAGAACAGAAAGCCAACAGCCACTAAGGATGTTGGTGGTTGTAGTTCATTCAGACACACAGAGCTGTGTGTCTGAATGACGTGGCCATGTGTGACATGTTCCCAAAGGTGAACTTTTACTTTAAAAGAAAGGTGAGCAAAGGCCTAAAGTTAATTTCATTAGAAAGGGGCCACAGCATAGAGTAGAAAAACCTGTTCCCTACTAGCATGTAACAGAGAAGGACCTATGGTCATTGTGTGTAGACACTGGTCTCTCAGCAGAGGCCTGACATGTTTCCCTGCTGACTCTCCAATCAGAAGGGAGAATGAGCTTTGCTGATTACTGAGCTTTTCTACTCTAGAAAATGAAAATGACCTGAATGACTTAGCACATCCTTTGTTTTCAGGCACCTGGAATGCATATAGCAGATTTATACTGAAAAAGAAAAAAGGTTTTAAAATGCACCTCCATCTTTCAAACAATTTGAAGCAGAGCAGTAAGATAGTTACTAGTACTTTTTACCCGACTTGTTCTATCATGTGTGTACAAGGCTGCTGAACTATCCATTTAATGCAGTACATAACACTTTTCTGGAATTCTTGTTGCCTTTTACACTATTCACTATTTTTAGCTGTAGTGATTGGAAGGGAACCATTCAATAAAATAGTACAGCTCTGATTTAGGGTTATATGAAACACTGCCAAATGTAGGCAATGTTTCAGGACTGCAAAATAGTTCTAGACTATAGAAAAGTACTAGAGCACAAAAGAGAACTTAGGGTATGAATCAATGCACTTTAATCATATCATTACTCTTTAAACTGCCCTGTGTATTGACAGCCTGGATCACAAGGCTTGGAGCTTTTATAAATAAGGCCAATGTATTCATCTGACCTTACCACTGTCCACAACTTTATGCCGATGACATGGCTACCATGATCATTTGAATATTTCTATTAAGACAGTACAGATAATGCAACAGCCTGTACAAGCATATTATTATAAAAAAAATGGGAAATGGATACCAATTAAAATGTTTATTATTCCACTGCTCTGCCTTAAAATGTTAACTTCATCAAAAAGGTTATAGTTTAAAATAACTAAGCATTTGATATAATGAATATTAAGCACAAAAGATTTTAACTTTCAATACTTTGAGAACAGAACTGTAGTTAAAAGACTTTGCTGGAAATTTTACTCGGCTTGTGAAGGAAAAGTTTAAGCTTGTACATGGAAAATTCTTCTATAGCAAGCTCAAAAGTTTAGAGAAAGAGTTAACTACAGCATGAAAAACCCCAGAATTATAATAAAAAGATATTTTGAAGGTTAAATTGTTTTCTTTCATGTAGTGAAGGCAGTTAAAATCTTATTTGGCATTGCAGGAGTTAAGCAGGGAAGGCCACAGAGGTAAGGTGAGCGAATAGGTCCAGGGCAGTGGAATAGCAGACAAGCTATGGCATCAACTCAAAGTGTAGGGCGATGTCAGGGCAATTAGACTTGCACCATGCTGTACTGTGCAGCTCTGCTGTCAGCCTTAATCTGTGCTGTGATGGGCAGCACGAAATCCAAGAAGCAGACCACAGGAAGCACAACCAGTGAACCCATATTGCTTTGACAGTTGCACTCATCTAGAAATAATGTAAAACGCTATTTAAAATGTATACATCATGACCATGTGCTTTAGGAGGAAAACAATCTAATGAAGGGCTGAGGGATTAGGATAAAAACCATTGTGATGAGGGCTGGGCAGAATCTGTACTATTTTCTTTTCTTTAAAATTCGTCACTCTTTATTCTGTTGGAACGCCTGGTAGATATTGTCTTGCTTTTTGTGTTCTTGGCTTCCAAGGCTTCCTTGAAGAACCTGAATATGGAGTTGAAGCTTTTCCATGAGGTCAGCTCGTGGCGCTCAGTGCCTGTGAAGAGACAGAGGAGAGGTGGAATGAGTAAGTGAGAACAAATTGCTGGATGTTTTTTAAGGCACAAATGTTGCAAGCATTATCAGCCAGCCTTTACCATCACTTTCCTGACATCTACGTATGCAAGTAAGACCCAATGGGGCCCATGCATCATAAATGCCCACAAAAAAAAGATGTTATGTTATTTTTTAAAGATGGGCAGCATGACAGAAAACATTGGGTTAGCAGTGAAGAGAACCCTAAAAACTTTCAAATGTTTGTTATGAGAGCCTTTGTGTAAGAATATTTGCTCACATTTACAATACCAAATTATCAACGTTAGATACTTTTTATTTGAAATAAAATACTTTTTTTTAATGCCTAGTCTACCAGCCCATAAAATGAGGACACATGAAAAAAACTATTTAAAAAATCATGTAACTGCAATGCTGGTGTTGTCCATAGCAACAAGCTACATCAGGTCTGTTTTATAAAGCACTTATGAAAAGTTATTAATTGTTATGAAAGGACACCTATAATCACTTCATAGGTGCCTGTAGAATGGTTTTCATAATTCATTTTCAGAATTCTACAACTGCAGAAACTTGTCAAGTTCATGTTAGCTACATAACAATGTTTTAAACATGCCTCTTGGTATATGTATAATTTAACAGTTACAAATACCATGTTTCACTTGCCAATTACTGGTAGATCCTGACTGATGATATTAGCACTGAAGCATGTTATACAGGTTTTTACATCATATGAGATGGGAAGCCGAGTATTGGTGTGATCTTGGAAGAGAATATTGTCCCTTTGCCAAGAACAACTTTTCTGTATTCTGTTACAATATCTTCTAAAACAAAATGACATACCTTATTTACAAAAAGGTGCAAAGTGCTAATTAATTGTAACCATCTTTCATATTATCACCTTTTGTAAATAAGAGAGGCTATTATTGGTGTCAGTTTTTACAGTCAGAGGTGTCATCTTAACTTGTCATTAGTCAGGCACACTGCTTAATGTTTCAAGAAGAAACTTTCAGACAACGAAGACACTATCTTGGAGGTAAAAGTGCCCCTACACATTGACGGTTAACAACTGAGCATATGTTGCAGTACGTAGCACTGATTGGCACCTAGCGCAAAAGAAAACCTTTATACTAAAAATAAATCACTGAAACACTAACTGGATATTGTCAAAACAAATAAATTACAGTTATCACTAAAAAAAATTAGATTTTTTTTTTTAAGCAGATCCCTACCTCTTAATTTGATTGATATTCTGAACAGAAAGTGGACATTTTTCAGTAATTTTGAAAAAATGTGAAATGGAAAAAAAAGAAAAAAAAAAGGAAACGGACCAGTTGGAAAATAGAATTATTTTTATGCTTTAAAAAGTATGGTTTGTAAAACAACATTTAGCTATGCATATAAACACTACAATTAGAAGTAATGCTTCATTATTCTGACTAAATACAAGACACTACTTGCTATTCATTATGAGTACAATATAGTCAGTGTAAAAAAAGCCATACAAGCAGTAGCTTTGGATAATTTTTTCATTTATTCATAAAATTTATATTTGAGTATTGTTTTTGTGATGTATCCTTAGAATTTTTTTTTTTATCTAACAGCAACTGGATTCACAAATGCAATGAAAATTGATTACCTTACAATAAATTACCTTTTTTTTTTCTAATTCAGTTTGTGATTCTTAAACAATGAATTAAGCAGCACTGCACAAAATACTACCCCCATTTAAAAATGTTTACTCTACACAGCAAAGGTGGATAACTTTCAAAAGTTAAAGTACATGTGGCACCTAACATTTTCCAGGATTACTTATATACACCAACAAAAAAATGTTGTGCTATTTCCCCAGGATTAACAGCACCATGTTGCTGTTGTAGTATCCCCATCCACTGTTCCTCCATATACTCTTGCTGAAGAACATAGAAGATCGTAGACAGTTTACACCCACAACAAAAGTAAAAAATAAATAAAATAAAAAAACACTTCCACATTGCATCAGTAAAAGCATATTTTTATCCTAATTTCTTAAAATGAACATAGATTTTATAATAAACACTTTTATAAATTTTACTACAGATGCAAGCAAAACGGGGAGGGGGAAGATAAAGTTTGAAAGGGTAACAGTTAACAAGGGCAGGCTGCATAAAGAATAAGGGTTATGCAAGCCACCTTGTTAAGGTTGAGTGTGTATTGGTTATAAACTTTAGTTCACTGAATGTAATGTAAGATATCATATCTAGTTCTTCAGACAAAAATTGAAGTTTGATGAGATTTAAAGAGCGCAAAGTATAAGCAGGATATCGTTTGAGAGCATCAAGTGCGATGACTAAGGTTCCTTGAGGGAAACATTTTTTTCCAGATAATGTTCGTGCGGGATGAAAAAAAAAAATTAAATTTATCATGAAAAAACGCATCGGGTGCAGTACACCCACATTAAAAGAATTCTACATCTTACCAGAGCATGTAGAACCTCAGGCCTAAGTGGTCAATTGTGCTCAATAGCTGAGGAAGGTATCCACCCAGGTTAAGCCAAATGATCAGCCCAGCTCTCCACATGAGGTCCCATCCACTTTTCAGGTACAGCGTGGCAAGTGTATGGACATACACAGAACGCCTCCAACAGTGTGGTAAAATATGGCAAATTTTATTTTAAAAGGATTAAAAAAACACATGGTATTATGAATCAAGGACCCCTTTACCCTGATGATGTCATGTATGACAAAACATGTAGGGAGGTCAGGACACATGGCCGTCATCTTGGTTACTGTCTGGTACTAAAGACTGTATGAAGCAGGATTCTTATTTGGCACTCTTTTATTCATAATGCTGTGTGGTTTCAATACTTTTTATATTAAAATTGGCTATATTTTACTACACTATTGGAGGCGTTTGTTTCTGTGTATTATGTCCATATACTTGGTACGCTGTGCTTTGAAAGTGGAGGAGATCTCATTTGGAGAGCTGGGCCGATTGTTTGGCTTGACCTGGGTGGAAACCTTTGTCATTTATTAAATGCATTTGAGCATTCATAGCCTGAAAGTCAACATGCTCTGGTAAGCTGTAGAATTTTTGAATGTGGATGTACAACACCAGATTTTTCTGGTTGAATTCGAACTATTTTTCTTTTTTTATCCTGCATGAAAATCATCTGGAAAACGTATTTTTTCTTGTAAAAGCTGATGACACAATATTTAACCTCCTATTGTCTGGGTGGTTGTTGCACATATGTTTTTCACATTATTTATTTGTATATTGTGAGAATATTACAATGTATTTCTGTATGTTTATGTTGCAGATCAGCACTAGATTAAGTGTATTACAATTTTTTGCACTGTTTATTTCCCCTTACCAGAGCTACACTTTTGTACACATTTATTAGTACTGGGTATCAAAGTACAGTGTTAGCAGCACTGGAGGTTTTTTTTATTCCATGTGTGGATTCATTTATACATAGATGAGGCTTGCCAATTTTATCACAGCATTTTCTATTAATGTAAATTAACAGAGAGGGGAATTGCCCAACTTCCCTTAACTTTTTTTTTGGCTTTGGTTAGAGTGGGCAAAGGCTTTCTGTTTCCTCCTTATTCTATGACACCTATTCCATTGATTCTCCTAGAGAAGTTCTACTTCTATTTCTCTGTAGAAAAGAACAAAAAAACAATAAAAAATTGCTAGAGTTTGTTTTTAATGTGTGTCATCATCCATGTGTAATAGAAAAAAAAATGCAAATAACAGCAGGCCACAATTGTTGCTTTTGTATAGCTTTAGTTCTGAATAAAATGTCTTCTGTACATCTTGGGAGCCCCTGAGTCTTGCCAGAGGCCCAGGCACAATTTGACATGATATCCAAGTCAAATATCTAGCATATTTCACCTAAATCCCACAAAGTCAAGAATGTACCTCACCATTAGCTACTGAAGTATTTCTATTAGTTGTTTGTTTTGTCTATAAATGATAGTATTTGAAATGCAAGTTCAGCATTATGACAATTATAGTGTAAGCAGCACATTCATCTGATCAGGTAGGATTTCCTGGGAAACAATGTAAAGGACAACTGTTGGAGAAGAGGAGGTAGTAGAGTATATTTTGTGGCCATTCTGGGACCCAGCATCACCAGATCACAGGAGACTTTCCCTTAGATATTAGAATGACGGGGTCTGAAAGTGTTCCAAAGTTTTCAAGCAGTGTAATGGCAGAAAGGGGGCAAAGAGATAGTAATAATTTACACATTATAATCACCACCTCTCTACCTTGCTTAGAATGAGCATAAAATGTTATGCCCTCATGGATATATAAATATGACAACTAAACTAAGTAGGCACACCTGCAAATATAGCATGTCAGGCACTGAGCAAATCTTTTTTTAATCAAAATAAGAATGCTACCCTGAAAGTGGGAGAGATCATACAGATTGGACACGTACCACTGGATGCATATTACGTAGTGCAGACACAAAGTGATCCAGCCAATAAAAGTAAAGCAACTACTTTTCATTGTGTAATGTTGCCATTTACCTCTTTGTGCATTAGAAATCACACACCATAAGGAGCTGCTGAGGCTGTGGGTATCACCACACTCTCTGGATGGCATCTGGCTTGTGAACACCACTCAGCAGCAGGGCCTGTCCCAGGAAGGCTGAGTACAGTATGTCACAGCCTCAGCTGCTCACAGGCACAGCTATTCATTCCCCTTCTGCTCCGAGAAATCTCATACACAGAATAGCTGAGTGTTATTTTCAATTAAATATCTGACTCCGATCTGAATATGTGGCATTTACACTTTCCCCGCAGAAAGAGTAGACTATAATCTAGGACACAGCACTATAAATGGGTTAAACAATATGAGCATACACTGCACGTAGAGACAATATGCTGAGCCAGAAACCCCACCTGCTTTGTCAGTTACAGCAAATATATTCAAAAGGGGTGGCAGGTCATAGGTCTCTAAAGCATGTGACTTTGCTTCTTAGTCTCCTGCAGACAGACTAGTGTCTGAACCTGCTTTCCCTGTGCATATGAAATAGTAGGGCTTATATTCATCCTCTGTGGGTGCTGTGTGCACCAGTTTTTCCCTATGGATACAAAGAACCTGCTTGATATGTCAGCGTATCAAGGACGAGTCTTCATTAGTGGGAGAAGTTCCCTAAGCCCAGAATGTCAATCACATAGAATGGCCTGTGTATTATCAGAGAGTGAGAGTAAGAGACTGAAGTCCACAGTACGGAGGGAAGGACTGCCCTGAAATGCTGTAAATTAAGAAAAATGATCCCAGATTGGCACTCATGTGAATCATTGCATATGTTTCATACCACAACACTGTTAATGTTAATTCTTTACTCTGTAATAGTAGGTCATTGCTATGGTTACTCTACAATGGTGCAACACTTTTCTTTCCCTTCAGCTATTCGCTCAGTCCTGGTAACCACATTTGTTGCCTAGCAACAGTTTTGTGACAGTATCACAATCTGGGAGAACAACAATGAAGACGTTTTTGCAGCTGAGCGAGGTGGAAATGGGAAAAAATGAGGCCAAAACACACAAGACAACACAATTGGAGGGTTCACAAATGTAAGTGGGCTGGTCATGGTCCAAACGAGACAGATAAAGCATGATAAAATAGAGTTCAGAACATGTGCTTAGGGATACTAATGGATATAATTATTATATCTACCACAATGTTACTAATAATGTCATGTATTATCAATATATATATATATATATATATATATATATATATATATATACACACACACACACACACACACACACACACCAATGTCCCAAGTGGTAGTTTATTTTCCAGTTCCACTGAAACTTACATCATTTACGATTTTTTTTTCCTTTTTCTTTTTTTTTAGTTTAAGGATTTTTCAGAAAAAAACCTACGTACCATGAGATTTTGTACCAAGGGAAGAATTCAAATAATACAAATCAAGAAGACAAATTCCAACATTTTTTTTCTGTTGAGTTCATCTATTTTGTGTATTTCCAATCACTAATATTAACAAATGTTATTGGAATCTTACCAACTAAAAAAATACTGTATATGGTTGACCACAGACAGCTTATAACATTGAACAACCACATATGGCTGCACCAAATTTTCCTTGGAAAACACATTTAAAAAATTTGTGCGTGGTAAATTAATGCGTTATTGCCATCTAGGAAAAAGGAAGGCTCAGCTGCAAAGATTTCAGCAGGCTATTTTTTTGAAATGAAAAATATATGACCTTATTGCTTACAAACATTCATTATGCAATATTTTTTAGCTCCTACACATGAGATCCCCAACCTATAAAGAAAGTAAAAAGGGACTTTGAGCAACGATACATCTTTAAGATGTTACATTTTTATTGAATATCATGCAAAGTTGGTAACTTTGGCTTGGCTTTATGCTTATAAGGGAAATCTTCCAATAAAGATGCCTTCTGTTAATAACAATGTCAATGAGTTTTTACACTTAGAGTGGCATAGAGGTGCAGATATTGGTCTATCCTTGCAAGGATCAACCAAATTCTGGGGTTTGCCATGATCCTCACAATGCAAATGGTTCTTTTGGTCCTCTGACAGGGATATTCAATGTAAAACTGTCCATATGATAACCCCTCAATGCCTGAAATACTGGTTACTTTTACGTAGGTGGTTACCTATATGGCATTGGTTGCAAGCAATGCTTAAAATTAGGATTATTGATTGTAATGATCAGGTTTTCTACAGCCACCTCAAAAGCTAAATAGGAACGATCTTCAAAGCAGGCTCAACTGCTAGTGAATATCAGGCAGTGTATGCCCAACAATAACACCATCTTGAGAACAAGACTGAATGTGAAAAGCAAAAGGTCATAACTGGAGAACAAAGGCAAGTGGAAGCTTTGTGACACTTGCATATACTGTGGGCTCACTGACCAATGACTGCATTTTAACAGTTTTGTACAACAATGAGGTAGTGTATGATGGGCTAAACAACCACAACAGGTAGTCTGGGGCATCGCCATCAGGAGTAATCCAAATATATCAAGTCCAAATTTTCACTGGTGTTTGTTCTGTCAATGCACTGTTAAGGGGGCACATACTGTATGTTATAAATGTGTAAAAATGAAGACATGCTTTTCAACAGCCTATTCATTTCCTACTTGATCACTTCCATCCATTGGATAAACAAATGAGTCCTTCTGATCTCCCATAACACGGATGTAAAATATTATAGTGTAAAAAACAAAAAACAAAAAAAAAACGTAATATGCTATATGAACTTAATATGCTATATACATCCACCTTACTACATTTGTTTCCCCACAGAGATTTCCTGAATTAGCATTTCATTAGCCTTTACTTGAATTTTATCTTCACACTTTCAACATACACATTTCATATGCATACCATTAGCAAGGCAATCACAATACAATTACATACTTTAAACTAACATAACTCTGATCACCCTATTATAATTACATACAATAAGATATACATGTACTCTAATCAGCTAGGTTACGTCTCTGGCCTTTCACATGCAAGACAGACAAGGAGTCTAAGGAATGTGCAGTTCTGCTGTTGGGTGAACTGATTTTTTAACACAAATATAGGAACTTTTGTAAAGCAACATCGTCTTTTACAACACTATAAAATGACTTACAAGTATAGAAGAGTTCAAGGCAGCATGATCAAATGTGTAATGCTGGGTACAAACACTTCTATAAAAAAATAAAATTTACTCGCCTGCACAATTTGTCATAATGACCTAGATATAGGCAATGTTTTTTGAGAAGAATGATTACCAATTATAGATCTGCCCCAAACTCTAGTGATGGGAACTTGCAGGACATTCTTAATGTTGCACTTCCCTTTACGTTTCTAAATTTGCACTCTACCTACACCCTGCTCATCACATCAGTTCTTCCTACTCCAGGAGCCAGCCATGCCAAAGAACGGTTATGATTGTTTGAGTCCAGCCTGCCATGTGCAGATTTGCCCATCTCAAGACCAGACTCAAACTCCCAAAACAGGCCATGCAGCACCAAGCTCCAAAGCAGGCAATGCAATAAGGCCTCGCTGAACACCAATGAATTTTACTTTTATTACCAACGTTTCAAAATCTGTTTACCACATTTACCAAATGACAATCAAGTCTTTAATTCTTAAATTTATTCAATATAACTCACCAAACAGCACTACATTTAAAACAGCTTAATATACTACAAATTACGATAAAACAAGCATATTTTTTGAGGGAAAGAGAAGCAAAAGCCATAAAATAATACCTTAGCATTACATACATATACAACTCACTGCAACTAGGCAGGTGTCAGCTCTTATTTTCTAATTAGCACTAGAAAAATTATAACTGGGCATCTGATTAGGAAACTGACCCTGAGGGTGAAGGAAAATGTCTGTTATGCAAAGAAAAAAAACAAATCAGGTTCTTCATGTCAACTTTTCATTCAGTCAAGTGACAGCAGAAAATGGATTGCTTTTTGTAGTGTTTTGTTCAACGTTTTATAAATCCATTAGTTTTAAAGGATGAGTATACTGTATTTTCACTGAACACATATCTTAGCAGAGGTGTGTAAGCACAATCACATGTTGATGTAATTATCAAAGTAATTTTTTATATATTTATAAATCTGCAGCTTTCTGTTCACAATGGTCACAATTCTAGGTTCGTGTCTCCCATCTGTGTTGTTAGCCTGGCTTCCAAAGGGGACTACAGGCGGATGTTTCAACGTACACATTTTTCAGACATGGTTTGCTGCTGCCACCAAACTGTTGAAACCTGCCCTGAGAAAAGCTATGCACTACTGAGATGAAAGGATGAAAATAGGCTAAAAAAGGATTTCCTTAAAGTGGTGGGACACCCTGAAAACAAAAACTTTAAAAAAATGTTAGCAACAATTTAAAATGAAAAAAAAAAAATATATATTTTTTTGTACTTACCAGAAATGGCTGTTGCTAGGCAGATCGTCCTAATCTGCCTCCTCCAGCGCCGCGGTGATCTTCTCTCCTTCCGTCTTCTAGTGAATGGGGCGCGGCGTGTTATGGGAACTGTGTTCCACAACACACCGCGTTCCCCATTCACAAATTAGACTTGCGCATGTGCAGTAGGGCGCGCGCCGACTCGCGCATGTGCAGTAGGAAACGGGAAGCAGTTTCCCTTACTGAGGATGGCGGCGCTGGATCCGGATCGCCGAGGGACATCTCGGCCTCCACGAACGACATCGCGGGCGCCCTGGGAGGGTAAGTGTACTTATTAAAAGTCAGCAGCGACTTTTTTTTAGCTGCCGACTTTTAAATTTTTTTTTTTTAAGGTGAAACACCGCTTTAAATTAACAATTGTTTATGCCACAAATTGCTTTAGTAAACTAAATGTCTTATAGTTCGTGTTTGCAACTACTTTAAAACTATTTTGGATGTGACTATATAAATGTGTATATTAGCCAATAGAGCTCTGTATCTCTCAGTAACTGCCAAGCCACGCTGCTTATTAACTGCTAAGATACAATGGGGAAAATAATTAACTGATTCCCTGCAGATTTTGTAAGTTTGCCCACTTACAAAGAAATGAAGGGTCTACAATTTTTATCATAGGTGTATTTTAAATGACAGAGACAGAATATCAACCAAAAAGACAGAAAAAAAAACATGATACAAATGAATTGAGTTGCAGTTCAGTGAGTAAAATAAGTATTTGATCCCCAAGCAAAACACTACTTAGTACTTGGTGGAGAAACCCTTGTTGGCAAGCACAGAGGTAAGATGCTTCTTATAGTTGGTTACCAGTTTTGCACACATCTCAGGAGGGATTTTGGTTCACTCTTCTTCTACAGATCTTCTCTAAATCCTTAAGGTTTCTTGGCTGTCGCTTGACAACTCAAAGTTTCAGCTCCCTTCATACATTTTATATAGGATTAAAGTATGGAGACTGGCAAGGCCACAACATGACCTTAATGTGCTTCTTCTTGAGCCACTCTTTTGTTGCCTTGGTGGTATATTTTGGGTCGTTGTCATGCTGGAAGACCCATCCATGGCCCATCTTCAGTGTTCTGGCTGAGGGAAGAAGGTTCTCATCCAAGATTTTACAATACATGGTACCATCCATTGGCCCCTCAATGTGGCAAAGTCCTCCTGTACCTTTAGCAGTGAAACAGCCCAAAGCATAAGGTTTCCACCTCAGTGCTTGACTGTAGGGATGATGTTCTTAGGGTCATAATACGCATTTTGCTTCTTTCAAACACGGCGAGTTGAGTTAATGCCAAAGAGCTACATTTTGGTCTCATCTGACCCCAGCACTTTCTCCCAATCCTTTGCTGATCCCTCACTTTTCTCATGATCATCCTTACCCCATGAGGTGAAATCTTGCATGGAGCTCTAGACCAAGGGCAATTCATGGTTATTTTTCTATTTCTTCAGTTTGCGAATAATTGCTCCAACAGTTGTCTCATTCTCACCAAGCTTCTTGCTGATGGTCTTGTAGCCCATTCCAGCCTTGTGCAGGTCTACAATCTTGTCCCTGACATCCTTTGACAGCTCTTTGGTCTTGCCCATGATGGTGAGGTTTAAATGGAAGAAATATTCTGTGGACAGGTGTCTTTTATACAGTTGTCATTAGGAACACCTTAAATTGACAGGACTAATCTGTGTACCACATGAGCACATACTGTAGCCAGTCTGTGGGAGCCAGAATTATTGTTGGTTGATAGGGGGTCAAATACTTATTTTACTCACTGAACTTCAACTCAATTTAGAACATTTGTTTTTTTGGATTTTTTGGTTCATATTCTGTCTTTATCATTTAAAATACACCTATGATAAAAAATTATAGACCCTTCCTTTCTTTGTAAGTGGGCAAAATTAAAAAATCTGCAGGGGATCAAATTATTATTTTCCCCACTGTATCAGCCACAGAGTGCTTTGTGTTCAGTGAGTCAGGAGACATGCAAATTTGCCTAGTGAAAAGGAATATTAAAAGAACAACTGCTGTGTGACACCGCAAAGTACAAAGCAGGGCCCGAGTGTGTAATGAGCAAATATGACTTACACCATGTACATATATAAACATTGATAAAAAATGTATATTCCTGCTTGTATAGTTAGTACTAACTAGTCAATGTTAACATAAAAACTATTACAATAGGTAATGATGCACCATGCCTGAAAATTAATCATGTATTACACCAATAAGCAATTACATACATTATGCGGTTATTAAGCTTTCTTTAAACCTTTGTGTATCAGTACTGCTTGGCCCATAGAATAAGGTAAGATTTCCAAAAGCTTGTCCTGAAAAATAAACTTTTTTTGCAAAGAAAAAAGTACCAGGGACAGTACTCAACTGTAGGGATGAGTCGTGCGTCAGAGGGGGGCGGGGTCACCCGGCAACTGCATCGTCTGGCCCCACCCTCAGTTATAAAAGAACTGTCCCCTGAGAGGCCGGTCATTACGCAGGTCGTAGGCAGTGTGCAGCTTTTTTTTTTTCTTTTTCGGTCCCTCGGAGAGAGAGAAGAAGACGACTTCGTGGGA
This sequence comes from Lithobates sylvaticus, assembly GCA_028564925.1. NCBI lineage: Eukaryota > Metazoa > Chordata > Amphibia > Anura > Ranidae > Lithobates > Lithobates sylvaticus. The sequence continues at coordinate 139,523,567 of CM053026.1, forward strand.
CAGTTTTATTTTTTTAATAAAGGACTTGTCCTAAGGCGTGTATTGTCTTTTTTTTACCATTTTCACAATTTTTTTGTGAAATAGTAGGGGTACATTTGTACCCGTTACCATTTCACACAGGGGGGGCAGGATCTGGGGGTCCGCTTGTTAAAGGGGGCTTCCAGATTCCGATAAGCCCCCTGTCCGCAGACCCCCACAACCGCCGGGCAAAAGTTGTGGGGATGAGGCCCTCCTCCTCATAAACATGGAGACAAGGTGCTTTGGGGGGCTACCCCAAAGCACCCTCCCAATGTTGAGGGCATGTGGCCTGGTACGGTTCAGGAGGGGGGCACTCTCTCGCCCCCTCTTTTCCTGCGGCCTGCCAGGTTGCGTGCTCGGATAAGGGTCTGGAATGGATTTTTGGGGGGACCCCACGCCATTTTTTTAAAAATTTGGGCTCTGGAATCCCATGCCGTCTTTATCAATGAACTTTTATGTGCATTGCCGGGACCGACAATTCATTATAGCCGCGAGTGCTTTAAATTACTTTTTTCCTTTAGAAATGTAATATTGCTCTCGGACTATTCTAAACATAGCAAACATGCTCCACTTTACAGGCATACTATAGACACCCCCCAGGTACGAAATTTAAAGGAATATTACACTTTTATGGTTTCACTTTAAGCATTATTAAAATCACTGCTCTTGAAAAAACAGCGGTTTTAAAAAAAATTTTGCATTGATACATGTCCCCTGGGGCAGGACCCAGGTCCCCAAACACTTTTTATGACAATACCATACATATAAGCCTTTAAAATTAGCACTTTTGATTTCTCCCATAGACTTTTAAAGGGTGTTCCGCAGCTTTCGAATTTACCGCAAACACCCCAAATTGTTCGCTATTCGGTGAACACCCGATGTTCGAGTCGAACTTACGCGCGACTCGAACATCAGGCTCATCCCTACTCAACTGCAACGTTATCAAGCAAAATGTAAACAATAGGCTTTTTGCATACATTAATCTGCATTAATATGAACTGAGTAAAACAAAAGGTACACACAGGTTCATTAATTAGAGGTTAATAAAACTATTAATAGTCTTATTAAAACTATTGTTTTTAATAAAACCATTTTTTATTTTAAGTCAAAAGTTCTGGAGCATTTTTCCCTATAATAAAAGTTCCCCATCGTCAAAAAGTTCCAAGTAGTCTATTAAAAGATATATTTGCAATCTAAGGAATTTAAAATATACATAATCAACTGTCAACTGTACTTTATTCATTATCAGATTACTGTCTAAGTACTGCTGGCTGTATTTTCAATGAAGTAGAAAGAAAGATTCTATAAAATAATACACATATTGATAGAATGAGACAAATACTTCATGTTCAGAATGTCAGCGTTAAAAGCTGTATTCCACAGATTACCCAAATATTGTCTGGCAGCCGTTCCCTGGAGAGACTGCTCTAAAAGGTGAGAAGGTACTTCACTCTTAATGTTCATTATCCACAGCCTCTAAAGCCTCCAATTGCGATGATGGTTTCTGGATGTGGTGATCTGGGAATATCGCTGAGAAGACCAACCGCTCTCTTAAGGGTCACCAAACCGCTTTAAAATGCTAATGATTTTTAGTCACTCCTGCCGAGAGCCAGATTTAAACCTCTGACCTTAGGGTGAGAGGCTATGTATCTCAATGCCAGTCTCCAGATCAAGCCATCTATCCTTCAAGACTAGACTAGATGAGAGAGTAGTGTATTTAACAAGCAATGACATGACAATGCACACATACTCATTTAACACCAATGCATTTCTTAACCTTGCTGTACATTTACAGTACTACTGCTCTGAACCCGTACCTAACTGAATTTATGTTTCATTGCTGAATTGATAACTACTTACATACAGCACATAGGATAATTATTACAAGGGATAGAGTAATATTCAATAGTTTTGAGCAACCAATAAGAACCCATCTTTCACCAACGATTTGGGTCCACTAAACAACAGATATTTTACATTTTGATACCAAGGGTTACTATAAATCATAGGTATTTGAACATTTGCAACCAGATATATAGCATTTAATATGATTTCACATGGTAAAAAAAAGCTGTAATTTCACAAAGAAAAACTAGTTAAACTAAAATTTTCTCCCTGTTCTAGAGTTTAGTAAATTATAAAAGGTTTGAAAAAAGATTTGTTGTCTAAAACAATCTAGGAGCCGCCTGTAATGTCACTAGACCAATTTATCACATTCTTTCTTTCTAATGCTGTCACTCATTCAGTCACTCTACAATTCGGATACAAAAAAGACATTGGTTCTCCACACTGAATTTACATTGATGTGGCATTTAGTGACCCTGGGTTTATTAGAGTGACCTCACTGTGGTTTGCACTGATGCACACTGCTGAAAAAGGCAGACAAGAGAGACATGTTATTTTATGGACATGGCTCACTGCTGTGGGTCAAGTATACCAGTTGTGCAATCATCAAGTTAATAACCTTCAAACAGACATCTGTATTCACTGATGCCCCAGAAGTAATGTTCTCTCTTCCACGTCAGGAAATGTTATTTATAATTTACAGCCAATCTTGACTAAAGTTACTCCCAACATGGGGAATGTGGAAATACACATCACCTTTCTGCCTCTTGAAATTTGACTAATTATATGACTACATCTATATCCCGTTTCTCTAACGTTTAAATTAATTTTTATGATGTCAACAAAAATTAGATAATTCGATTTAGCTTGTACTGTGATAAATATGGAGGTTACTAGCTACCAAAAATGCAAGTTATTTGGCTATCTTGCTATGGCGTCTGTACTTTCTGAACGGCTGACCCAGAACACTAATTTTATTATGACTTCATTTGGAATAACTGAAGAATTAAGCAACACTAGCTTTAAAAGGTACCTAGTCCCTGAAAGAGTTAATACATTTTTTTGAGTAAGTACATCTATCTACACGTATCTTATATGATCATAAGAATGTTTTTTTTTTCATCAGGCATGCATGTTGTTTTGTAACCAAAATAAACTTTTGGTTGTAGCTGAAGTCTAGACAAGCAGTTGAAAATGCATATATGTAGATTGCGTTACCTGCCTTGTGATCCATACACAGGTCCTGAACCTGCCTACAGAGTGTACTGCTGTTAAATAATACAGTCTGGTGTATCACCCATCCTAGCCACTGTTTGGGAAATGAAGGAGCTCCAGCAATAAGGTCACCCCTCTTCTCTCCCCTCCCTTAACTATGTTCAGCTTTCAGTTTATGTTTTCAAAACAGGCTGCTTTTTTTTTTGCAGTACAGCTTTCAATATTGCACCTTATTAGTAATTGGGACAGTGGGCAACAAATAATCACACCACATAATGACCAGATTTATCAGTGTGGTACTTTTTTATATTCCTATACAGAGAGCAACAAAATAACAAAATATCTAAAAATAAGAGTGAACTTGTATTTTTTACGTGAAAGGGAACAGGTTTGTTTGATAATGTTAATATTAACCCAACTAACCGTCATTGGAGAAGAGCTGGTTATTCAACTTTAAAGAGGACATATGGCCAGTCTCCCTTTACAGTTTTTTTTTTTTTATAAATTTTTACTGTGCTGGCTTTAAACTGGTGAAGCTGTCAGGGTGCAATGCACAAAGCTAAAGTACAAGGCTTTGCTTTATAAATGTATGCTTTTTTTAAGTAGCGGAACCACTACTTTATAAGTGGATTGTGCTGAGAGTTTTGCAGGAGGTCATAAATCTATTTTAATCCATTTTTATAATTAAATATATAAAAGACAGAAAACTTTCACCTTTTATATATCATATATAGGACTTTCTATTTCACTGCATAATTGAGCTTACATTCATCGTGGTTAGTGGCTAAAAAGGTCCTAAAGCCACAAGAGAAGCATTGCAGCGTGGAAACTCATATTTCCCACAAGATGGTCCTTCGATATATCTATTTCCTTTGGTTACTGGCTCTGCAAACCATTTTAAATTATATTATATATATATATATATATATATATATATATATATATATATATATATATATATATTTTTTTTTTTTTTTTTTCTTAGAATGTCCCCTCATTTTTGTAAATAATGCCAGCGCTATAAGCGAAGCCTGAAACTTTGTATTATATTATTACTCTGCAATAACATTGCTATTTTTGTCTGTCCCTGATTTCTTGTGGGGATAAGAAAAACACAAAGGAAAAACAAAAACATGAAATTCTCTCAGGCCAGAGCGCCTTTCTAGTTTATTAGCCATCTCAGTGTTCAACATTCAAGATGCCATTTTAGCTGTCTCTAGGAAGTCATAATATGAGATGACACAGATACTAGCCTGGCAGAATGAACAAAAGCAACTTGATATTAAATTAAGCTGTAATCTTGTCTTGGCTCAAGACATAGATTGTTCTGTGTTCACCTAAAAAGAATTGTTTTAAAATTGCAAATTCTGTAAATTAATGTAATAGCTAAAAAAGTAAATGAAAGCAAAGTAGTACAGTGATTCAAGACTGGGAAAAGAAAAGATCATATATACTATGACCATAACAACCACTCAGATTCTACCATTTTCCTTTAGGGGTTACTAAATGCTTAAAGCTGAACTATGGGCAGAAAAACACTCATATACGAGGGGAAGCCAATAAGTTCTTATCCTCACCATGATCTAGATGTGCTAGGGATCTGAAATTTTGCAGGTTTATAGGTGGATATCTTAGTAATATGCATGCCAATTGTTTTTGTAGGTTGTTGTGAATTATAGTTTGAGCCAAAAGAAATGGAGTAGGTGTCATGCCGGACAAAGTTGAATACAGAGCCGTGATTATGTTCCTTCACCTTCAAGGGAAATCTGTCCAAATAATCCACAAAGATATGTCAGCTGTGTATGGAGAGGATTGTCCATCATATGAGACTGTCAAACGATGGAAGAGAAAATTCAAGTGTGGTCGCACAAATACACAGGCTGACCCAGGGGAAGGTCATCCATCAACTGCCACAGAACCAAGTGTGGTGGCGAAAGTTGAGCAGCTAGTGCTTGAAGATAGACATGTGACTATTCATTTCTTAGCTAGGAAGGTGAACATTAGTAGGGGGTCCGTTTACAACATATTACATATGAGCAAACTTGCTGCACATTGGGTTCCCAGGTTACTGACACCTTTCCAAAAACAGCAATGAGTGGAATTTGCACAAAGCATTTTGGACCTGTACCAACTGTCACTTTTGTTCGTGATTGTGGCTATGAATCTCTGCCCCATCCACCTTACTCATCTGACATGGCTTTTGAACTTCTTCCTGTTTCCAAATCTGAAGAAACATTTACAGGGAAGACATTTCCACAATGATGAGGCAGTCATTACTGAAGTTGATAGCCGGTTTTCTTCCAAATCTGCATACTTCTACGCAGATGGTAGTAAAGGTCTGTTCCGCAGCTGTGAGAGGTGTGTAACTACAGGAGGTGGATATGTAGAGAAGGAAGAGTCAGTGGACTACATTTCAGATCCCCAGCACATCTGGATCTTGGTGAGTGTAAGAACTTATTGGCCTCCTCCCGTAAATAATATTATTATTATACAGGATTTATATAGAGCCAACAGGTTACGCAGCACTTTACAATATACAAGGGAGACCGTACAGTTACAATACAATAAAATACAACAGAGTTAAGAGGGCCCTTACAACCAAATAGGGTGGGGCAAGTGGTACAAAAGGTTGTAACTGTGGGGAATTTGGGTGGGACTGCAGACCTGTCACCCCTTTTCCTGACTCCAGGATGGTTACCACTGTCTGTTTTTAAACCTTACCAGCTATGGTTAAACAATACAAGTCTACATAATATGTAAGTGCAATTGATATTGTTACACTAACTGAATGTTCTGTCATGACGACAATGTACGTATATTCTTATATGTTTATTTATAGAAGTAACTCTGTTCTACTAAAATACACCCCTGAAGAAGGAATGAATATATTTCTGAAACGCATCGGGTGATCATGTGGCAATTAGTCTCGGTATATGTATCGTGACACCTATCAGGACATTGTAGAACTTTAAGTTACATATTGCACATCTTGAGCATATTGTGTATGCATCAATTTATTCATCAGCCACTTTTTCTGTTATATGCAATTTTCAATAAAATTTATACTGCGATTTTATATTGGTGTTAGTATCAAGCATTTAATTATTGTTATACTACTCTACTTATCTACATGGCTTAAAAAGTCTCGTTAGGGGGTTTCTTTTTGTCTAACTGTGGGGAACGAGCTGGTGGAAGTGATAAAAAGATTAGTTGGAGGCATGAAACGCTTCCCTGAAGACATAATTTTTCAGGGTTTGCCTAAAGGCTGCCAAACTAGGAGATAGCGAGACAGATTGAGGCACAGAGTTCCAGAGGATGGGAGAGGTTCTGGAGAAGTCCTGAAGAAGAGCATGGGAGGAGGAGATAAAGGGGCTTAAGATAATACATATATTCCTCAATAACCACAAAGTCTACTTTGTGTGCACCAAATTGTCTTTTCAGACCCTTATAAAGATAGCAGTAACACAATCACTTAAGCTTGTGCAGGAAGCAGAGCTGTGGTAGGGACCCAGCAGATCCACCCACTACAGACTGCCTGCTGAAAACTTCAGGGAGGCGGATACAAGAACAGTCAACCTGTTCAAGGAGAAACAGTAGTGGTAACTAGTCTCTATTACAGGAAACTACTATGAAGTGGCAAAAATGCAAGTGTTTCGTGGTGGGTTGCTTTACAGATCTGAAAATACAAAAAATTATACCAATGAGCGTTTACATAAAGCAATGAAAGATGCTTCTCGTTGATGATGAATTAGTCACTGTCCTTCAAAATATATGCACAAAGAAGATTCATCTGCACCAAGATTTACATATTAACCACTCCCCTTCCAGGAATTTTTTTTTTAATTTCACATACATGATACTCCAAAAAATTAGTGGCTCACATCTTAACAGCTGCCAGGAGGGCTGTCCCTTTACACTGGCTATCCTACAGAGTCCCGATCTCATTCTCAACTTCCGGACTTTATTGCAGATGTTAGACATTGAATATCTCACAGCAAAAAATTGTGACACTCTAGAACTATAAAAGTTGGGCCCTGTGGGACCAATCTATCTATGGTTCTCCACCTCTTGCTATAAACTCCTAACAATACCACTTGGACCTTTAATCACCTAAACCGACACTGCTGTATATACCTGGTGTGTATTGTCTAATATTCTTTCTACCTTTTAATGGAGAGTCTTGGGGCAAGGCTGGTCTGGCCATAAACACATTTACTGCTTACCTGATGATGTTTTGCCTTGCTTTTCATCAATATTCATTTGGTATTTGTATGTATGAATATGTTTCACTTTTTAGGTAAACTGTTTGTACTCTATTCTATGTTATAATTTGAAAAGTAATAAAAAAAAATACAATAATAATTTCTAAAAAAATTGCACACACCTTTGTTAAATATGAGCTATGGTGGTAGAAATACTGCACTCATTTCAATGTTCACAGCAATTTCTAAAATAAATGTGGAACAATCACTTTTTACATATGTGTGCCAGACCTATGTGTGAGTTTGCATGGGAGCATGGAGGTACAGGAATGCTTTTAATTTATTTTATTGTCATATATATATATATATTTTTTTTTTTTTACACTTTTCGCATTTTTTTTCCCCAGTTAACTTTATTGCTATCACAAGGGGTGAAAATGCCCCTTGTGATAGCTTTGGGCAGTGACGGGTACTCTTTATTGAGACATCAGGGGTCTATTAGACCCTTGATAGCTCCCCTGCCTTCCAAAGCAGCTGATCAAACATATATTGTGTGTCTGCATCTGCTTCTCTGGCTGTATTGGCTAGGGAATGACAGCACTGAAACTGAAGTTACAAAATTCTTGCAATTTCTGTCTTAATTCATTACAGAGGAGATCAGTGAAAACAATGTCACCCACACTTGTGGTCAGTGGGTGGGCACATGGCCTCCAAACACTGGGGGATACTCCCAGGAAAAATAACCATTACGTTATGAGTCAGTGGAATAAATGCCCAGTTACAATGGTTGTCAATGGCAAGAATGTCCTCTTGCACTGGAAAAAATGCTCTATTACAGTGGTGGTCCATGGGACAAAAAAAACACCTTCACTGGTGGTTAGTTAGAAGAAATTCTACTTTCATTGGTGGTCAATGAGAAGGATGTACACATACTGACAGCTAGAAAGATCATTGTAGTCAGTTGTTTAATGGAAAGATGGGAGGAGATGCAGGAGATCAATCTGTGGGTAGACTGCTTTGGGCATTTTGCTTTCGGTATGCCAAGTTACAGCTTTCAATTTAAGGGAAAGTTAAAGCAAACAGGCTGTTCACCTTCAGCAACAGCTCTTTTTACCTTTTATTTTCTCCTAATATTTCTGACCAGTTCCATTTTAGTGAATAATCACAAAGACCACACATTGCAACGTTAATATTATTATCAGTCTTCTGAACAGTCAAATTGTTTGCCATCTGCTGCCTTTGACCAGCAAACTATCCATAGACATGAGATGCCAGTGGCTTGATCCAGTTTTTTCAGATTAGGAAACAACGTCATTCTCAATCCACTCTGTTCTTGGGGGAACAATCAATTGGGAATGTTGGAAAACTGCTGTTTATTGATAGATCTCTCTAAAGATAATCTAAATATAATCAGAACCAAGAGACATTTAATTCATAACCATTTATTGTGTTTTACCCTGCTTGACTCATAACCCAACCAACAAGTGCATGTAAAACAATATCTATGTCTGTGTGTACATGGGTGTATATTAATGAACACTTATAGCAAAATCACAGAAGCTGATAATATGAAGTAAAATTTACTTTCATCTTATTCAACATGTAGGAATCGCAGCAGATTACAATCATACGGCCCAGCCCACTCAATGCCATATTGCTTGCACTCAAATCATTCTCCAACATTGTATGATGCCAAGATTCACAAACTTTGTTTACACATTAAATAACAATAGGGAAGATTTAGCAGCTTTTAACACATTACTATTTAAGCCCAAGTAACCCGACAAAGAAGATGAAGCTTATTTGAATTGTATTTCAGTAACAGTTCATAACACGTATTGTATTCTGTATGTAAAATATTTGATTAAGGAAAAAAATACAAAGAAGTAAAAGAAATTATATTCATGAATAACTCAAAGATTGCTTTACATTTCATTTTAAGTGGCTTCTGTACTTATAACACAGAGCGAACAGAACACACTTGGCCATGCCATATGCACACGGATCAAGCCACTGAAAGCAGCAGAAGGAAGCGGAACCGTGCAGAATTGATACAGGATGCAGAATGCCAGGAGACAAGGCTTTGCAACTTGTGTGCGACTGCCAGCCTTCATAAAGATGTACTTTACTGGTCTGAAATTATTGACAGCAATATATTTTATTAGTAACTCTTTCAGATTGCTGCAAAAGAATATGTACTTTTCACTGTTTTTCCCTTGTTCCCTGTGAGGTTTGTGTTGTTGTCTGTACCCGTGTTAGATAGATTTACCTCTATCTTTCCTGGTGACTATTGACACAGAGACTGAAATGGGTTGATTTACTAAAACTGGAGAGTGCAAAATCTGGTGCAGCTCTGCATAGGAATCAGCTTTTTTTTTTTTGTCAAAACTTAATTGAACAAGCTAAAGTTAGATCTGATTGGCTACCACATACAGCTAGGCCAGATTTTGAACTCTCCAGTTTGAGTAAATCAACCCCAAAGTGGCAGTAAATCCAACATTTTTGGAGTCTCCACCATATATTCCATATACAGAACATAGAGATTCAGGTTGACAGTCAGGCAGAAAGATTTTTTTTTAGAAGGGGAGATCAGTGGCAGTCCTTATGTTTCTTCATTCATTCCTATCTGTATTTCTTGGTGTCATTGTCTATCCCAGAATCATCCCTGTTCTGTAGTCATCAGCAGAGGATGATGAACTCCAAGTTACAGTTTTATAATCACTCCTGCTTGCCATAAGTGTTGGGATGGGTTCTTGATGTTTTTTTTGGGGGGGTGGGGGCTGTTCTTTCCTATTGTACCCAAGACTGTTTTTATTAACAGACAAATTATTGAGCGACTTACCTAAAAAAAAAGAATGGAAGAAATAATTTAACTGTGCTATATACCGGTGTACATTGTCCTCTCACAAATTTTGTTGCTGTCTGATGGGAGAGAACCACTAATGTTGTTCTACCCTTTTTTCCAAATTAAAAAATTTCTAAAACGAAAACCAGCTTTTTTTTAAATTAAGAAAATATAACATGAATTTATTGTGTACAGATATATATATATATATATATATATATATATATATATAAAAACTGGTAAATGCACACGAGCACACGAAAAAAGTACACAAAGCTGAAAGAAAACAAGGACAAAAGTGGAGCCGATATCCATAGTGACCAATAAGGTTCCATCTATTACTCTCCAGGAAAATGAACCAAGAAATTCTATTGGTCACTTTGTCCAGGGGTTCCAAGATGAAGCTATGTCCCTCTATGAATGAAGGAGAAAAAAAAAGTTTTGATATGATGAATGGTCTAAGGGCATTTCGATGACTGTAGACTTCAGTGGAGTACTACAAAGAGGAACTCCAGAAATCAAACTTTATGGAAAAATATTAATATTCACTTTGCCGAAAATATTAATCACTTAATACTAATCACTTCCCCAATGACAGACATTCCCCATCACGTGGGAGGTACGTGCTGACGTCATCACATCGTTGACAAGGACAGGAGTTTTGTTTGTTGCCGGCCATATATTCTGTAAGTGCATCCTTTTTATCTACAATAAACCAGTTTAGAAGTTCTTCTACTATGGTCTGCCATTCCTCTTTTTGGGTTGATACGAACCAAATCGTATGGGAGATACGGATATCTGCTTTTGCTGTGAACTTGGACCAATCAGATTTGATTTCTCTTGGGTATCCAGCTGATGATTTATCCATCTAGGAGACTTTTTGCATTTGTGGGCTTGTCGTCTGGTAAGGAGGCCCTCTATGTGGTGTTGGGACACTTGGAATTTTCGTTTGAATCACTGGGCGTTTTAATTATTTTTCTGCATATAAATTCGCTTCACAAGTGCAATTATGTGTTTTTTTTCTTTCTTTTTTGTGACAATATTCCGCTATGTTATATTTTTCTTTTTTTAGGTAAATACGTGCGTGGAGCCAAAGTTTGCCTATGACTGCAAGTCTTCAAAAAGATCAAATTTTTTGCTGTACCCATTTGCAAATAAAAGGCCCAGGCTGGGTTTAAGCCAACTGCACATTTGGCTTACTTTCTGGTAAGCAGAAATTTCAGAAGGTGGTGGTGCACTTTATTCAATTTTGGATATCACTGGTGTTATTTCTTTTGGACTTTTTGAAAGATTTAATCACTGTGGACTTTCAATTTGGGATTATCAACATTTATATTATATTGATTAATAATGTTTATTTTTTATTCATAATAATTTTTTTACCTTGTTTCACAAAATCATTTTGGTTTAGGTTAAACGCATAAGGTTTCACTAATTTAGCGCAGCTTCTCCCCCTTTATCTAATGAAAGGTCTGATTACCAAACAATGAGGTAGCTGTGTTTCAAACAAAATTACTAACAGGACCTCGTACCAAACCTAGTCACCTTTTTCTCTATGTCCTCGGAATCACATATCTGTGTAGGTATCAAAAGAGGGGTAGCATCAGATAAAGTTGCCCCTATGGCCATATGCATCTGAATTAAGGACATTCTGAATAGCCATTGCTAAGCATTTACATCATTCCTTCCACAAATGTCTGTTTGCAATGGAAGTTAGGCAAAGAAATGTTTCATGGTGCATTTAAACTACCGTTATTTTATTTATTTTTCCAACTTCGTTGGAATGAGAAAATGAGCCAACAGTCAAATCAGGACCAGGTTTCCTCACATGCTATACATACATCTCCACCAACATCCTAAGTCAGTGATGGCGAACCTTGGCACCCCAGATGTTTTGGAACTACATTTCCCATGATACTCATGCACTCTGCAGTGTAGTTGAGCATCATGGGAAATGTAGATGGGAAAACATCTGGAGTGCCAAGGTTCGCCATCACTGCCCTAAGTCATCGCAAGAGGAGAACAGAGAAATCTCCAACAAGAGAATGTTTTCTTTGTAAACTAGATCAACTCAGCCCTGTATCCAGCGGAGTGACTATATAGTCAAGTTTCTGCACAGGTAATTGATGGTTACATGCGTTTTAATACCATAAAAACATTTTTCCCCACAAAAGGAACTATAGGTATTCTAAAATAAAACGAGCTTGTGTTATGTAAGATCAGAATAGTGTTCAGTGAAGTTTTTGCTTTACTTTGTACACTCTGACCAAGCTAGCAGCTCACAAAACAGGTGCAGTTTTTACCAATTTAGAAGGTAAACTTCAGGTAAAACGCAACGGGCAGTGAAAGAGAAGCACTCCTTCTCACATTCTGAAGGTTATTGTACAGGAGGTTGCAAGAGGCTCACATGAAGTCATATTCAGCTACTTACATTAGCTGCATTTAAAAAGCACATTATTTAGTAAAAAAAGAAAAACACAGAGTTGCATTATTTTGTGTCCTTTTTATCTTCATATATGTAAGCTTTAAACTTTGCAGAGACATAACAAAAAAGATGAGCAGAATGAGCACTATTACATTTAAACAGTAAAACACTAGCACACAATGCCTTATTTACACGTTATGTATTTTTTTGAGGATATGATAGTTTGCAACACAAACTATTATACGAGAGACAGGATTCATGCTAATGGGGGACACTATTTAAAATAGCAGGGTATATATAGTCCACTATCAAGACTATTTACTCTCCTTGATAAAGGAATCAAATTGTTTAAAACTGACAATTAACTGTTTAGACAAAACATAAAATTACACCTAGGAGTTAAACCAGTCGGTAAGATGGTAGGTGCCAGCATTGCTTGGAAGTCTGGCTAATAGTTTGGAATGTTAAGTTTGCTTTTTATAAAACACTTCAAAAAGAACTTGCTTACAGCATCAGATTTCGAATCAAATTCATTCAACCATTTTACAAGTCTAACAAAGGGAAGCATCAACACTTTACTATACACATGAATTTCCACTTGTACTTTAAGTATTTAGCTTCTGCCATTATGAACATACCACATCAATAACTTTTTAGGAGCCTTTTTTTTTTTTTTTATTCAACATTTGTTTTTCCATCTTGTATACAAGTGATGTTATTCTGCTCCATTACATACAAAAGGAGGATGCGGCATAGCCACAGGCTAGTGAATATCAAACAAAAGCGGGAAAGTGCCAAATAATAAATGCATATTATCTCCACATTTCTAGTGAACGTAGAGCTGTCAGGGTAGGTTTGTAATCTCTGTCTTCACAGGTAATTTTAGAATTAGCTGGTGCTTATACAGCATTGTGTTATAAACTCCGCTTTCCTCTTATGGTCACCTTGGATGTCATACGGCAGCTTCCAGCTGATGGATTTAAAGGGGTTTTAACTGTAGATTTATTCAATCCCCTCTTGAACCTATTGTTAATTAAACAATAAAGTTTCTACATTTTCATGCTATATCCTCAATCTAAATAAGCAGGACTGCAGTGTTTCTTCTACCGTCATTTTTTTTTTTTTTTAACCTGCTCATCTTCATGTTAAAATTTAAATTGTATAAACCCAAGAACAAACGTTTTATTTATTGCAGTTTACCAGGCCTTATGTGTGGTGGCTGCATTCGTTTTCTTTTGAGGCTAAGCACATGCAAATCTAGAGAACACACTCCCTATGTAATGGAGATGAGGAGAAGGGAGGTGTTTGTAGTCTAAATCAGAAGAGTGGGAACAATGCTGCTTCTCCATAGATACAGTGAGTGCTGTCACCCTAGGACAGGAAGTGTGTTACTGGCAGGGTAACTAAAAGAATAAATAACAGAAAAAAGTCTGAAAGAAAGAAAACAAATGTAACAATCACTTTTTAAAGCGTTGTTTCATCTGAAATTTTTTTTTTTTAAAAGTCAGCAGCTAAGAAAAAAAGTAGCTGGTGACTTTTAATAAGGAGACTTACCTTTCCAGGGCGCGCGCGATGTCGGCCGCCGAGACCGACATGTCCCTCGGCGCTCCGGTCCCAGTGCCGATATCCTCACTAAGGGAAACAGGCAGTGGAGCCTTTCGGCTTCACTGCCCATTTCCTACTGCGCATGCGCGAGTCACGCGGCGCTTTGTGAATGGGACGCGCTGTGTTAGGGAACACACAGTTCCCAGAACACATCGCTCCCCATTACCCAGAAGGTACCGAAGATCACCGCGGAGTAGGAAGGAGGCAGATTAGGAAGACTGCCTAGCAACAAGGATTTCTGTTAAGGTAAACATTTTTTTTTCAAATGCTTTTTTTTTTTTTTTTTTAAAAGAATATTAATGCTCTTTTTTTTTAGGGTGGCCATCCACTTTAAGGTCTGCTAACCTAAAATATCTTACATTATTGTCTTTCAATTTAGATACTCTAATTCAGTTGCAATAAAACAGCCTGGCTATTCAGAGTGTTGATAGGATTCATGTCAAATGACAGTAGAGAGCAACTTTAAAGGGTAACTCCACGTTCATGGGGGGAAAAAAAAAAGTAAATAATTTTTTTTTTTATAATATAGCATATACACATTCACACACTCATATTGTAATTGAATGGTATAAAAATGACCTTTCCTTTTCAATCTGCAACTTTGTAATTTTCTGTAAAGTGAAATGAAATATGGCTACCTGGAGGAATTCTGTACACAGAATGCCCCCCCAGAAACATAATTTTCTGTTTGTGTGATTGGCTCACTGATTTTCCCAGAAGTCTGCCCTAACATACAAGTCAGATTTTTGGCATCCCCTAATGTAATTCTTGGTAAGATACACCCAATAGGAAATAAATGGATGCAGACCCTGCAATTTTGCTCATTACAGCCCTGATTCTGGGGAACAAACAGTGATTTCTTCAGAATAATAAAAGTTTGTCAAAATCCATGCAATGTACATAGATCACCCAGAGGGGAATGTTTTTTTCTCTTAACCAAAGTTGCGCTTTAACCACTTCCCACCACTGTATTTAAATGGGGGGGGGGGGGGGGGGGGGGCAAGCGTCAAAAGGGGAGAAGAGTGCAGCCTGCTTTAACCCATTGGATCCAGAACTTGAATAAGTCACAGTTGGAGCACAGAATGGGTTGCAGCCACAGCATGTGTACACCCTCAGCCACTGCAGCTAAAGTATCCCCTACATTAGCTGCAGTGGCTTGGGGTGTACACATGCTGTGGCTGCAACCCATTCCACCCACCAACTGTGACTGGGTGGGGGTATGGCAGTAAAACCGACACTCAACTGTGAGGTTTTACCACCCCCAACCTCCCTTGTGAAAGAGCCTTAATAGTGTAGCCAGTCATAGTGTCCTCAATCACCACCACACCAGTCCCAGTGCAGTGCAATCTGAAGAGAGATCTGAACACAGATCACTCCTCAAATATCATTTGACAGGTGATAAGGAAGCAGGAGTCTCGCCACCTTTACTTTGCATTTTATACTGAAAATATAGTTCTTGCATTTGATACTGTCTAATTTTTAATTACATTTTATTTGTACATTGTGATGTGAAAACCTTAGCCCGGCAGCTAGAGGGTGATAAAAAAAAAAGCAGGAATAAAAAATAAAAAAATAAAAAAAAAAACAACAAGATAGCTGACACAACCAAATTTCCCATGCTATATGCAGGATATATTTCGTTATAGGTTTTCACTAAATATATTATACACAAAAGTAGCATGAGGTCTTCAGGAATCACAATCTTCCTAGATGACGTAGCACAAATTTTATATACATATGCAAATGCTAATTAGCAACGAGTTCATGTAAATACATTTCAAATGCTGATATATATGGAAAACTACTGCCTAAATCACATTTACATCCAATTCAACAATAGTAAGGTACAGATGGGGGAAGAGCAACATACTTTTTTTTTTTATAGTATAGTATTTTTATAGTATAAAAAAAAAGCTATTCATTCAGCGCTTTATGATCCCTACAGACAGTAGATGGATGCCAGCCATGCATGCATGATCCAACCACCAAATGTATCTCCTGAATGATCGTTGTGCAATCATCCAAGGACTTTTCCTACTTTGTTCCAACAAACACTGTCCTCATGGTTTCTTTTCCAACCTCCACTATCACCCTCCTAGAATACAGGAAATATGGAGGTTGATTTACCAATGGAGTTGAGAATTTTCACTTAAATTGTGTAAATGTCCATGAGGCAGCACAGTGGTGTAGTGATTAGCACTTTCACCTAGCAGCAAAAATGGTCACTGGTTCAAATCCCGACCATGACACCATCTGCCTGGAGTTTGTATGTTCTCCCTGTGCCTGCGTGGGTTTCCTCCGGGTACTCCGGTTTCCTCCCACACTCTAAAGACGAATGTGTGTTAGGGACCTTAGGTTGTAAGCTCCTTGAGAGTAGGGACTGATGTGAATGTACAATGTATATGTAAAGCGATGCGTAAATTTACGCCGCTATATACAGGCATACCCCACTTTTAAGTACACAATGGGGTTTATTTACTAAAGCTGGAAAGTGCATAATCAGGCTTCCTCCTGCATAGAAACCAATGAGCTTCTAACCCCAGATTGTTCAATTAAGCTTTGGTAATAAAACCTGGAAGCTCATTGGTTTCTATGCAGAAATGAGCCTGATTTAGCATTTTCCAGCTTTAGTAAATAAACCCCATTGTGTACTTAAAAGTGGGGTATGCCTGTAAGTGCCTGAAATAAATAAAATAAATAAAATGATGTGAAAAACAAATTCTTGTTCACTTTGAATACTCAAATTAGCTTTTTATATGAATGGATAATTGATATTCACACAATCTATTAAGAAAAAGATTCTCAACTTTACTAAATCAGCCTCTCAATGAGTGTATATAAGCCTCCAGAATATGTTTCAAATAAGAGGGAAGAAAAAAAGAGGGCGATGGGACACAGGACAGATAAATAATAAGGAGAAACAAGGAAGAAATTGACACAAAGAAAAGCAAGGAAGGGAATAAAAGCTTAGACAAAGGGATGTAAAAGTAGTATTGCCAGGTATTGGTTGGAAATTGTGAAAGGAAATATATATATATATATATATTTTTTTTTTTTTTCATTTCTTAGGAAATATTCCATGAAAAGCTTCTGACATTTTTCTAGACTGAGTGCTTTTATTATACAGGTCATGGAACACCCTGATTAATTAAAATTGTTTAATGTTTAAATATTATAATATACAGGTATCTGTTTGGAAAAATAAATATACACACTGATTCTATTACAATGATGTACGTTAATCACTCTTACCATTATGAATTCAGTTCACAAGAATGTTCATTGCACAAATCAAGCCGTTATTTCAAATCTGTGTGTGTATGTACATGGATACACTATAAGCAGTATACATATTTTCTGTAGCCTTCAAGATTTCTTTTCACCCAATGCATTAAAATGAAGAGACATCATAGTATGCCTGATAATCTTTGACAACAATTCTAACACTGTCATTGTGGCCACTGGAGAAACAAGCGCACACTAAGCCCTGACCCACCAAGCTTTTTATCTCAATGTGTACTCTCCACAGGCCAAGCAAATAAAGGGCAACTGATCATTTACACATGAATCGGCCTTCTCTGCAGAGCAGACACTGGAGACGGCTCTTTTTTCTCTGGTACACAGTAAAAGGAAGCCAGCTCTCGGCTTGTCTCACTAGAAATCATACAAGTGAAACAGTGATATGTAAAAATGGCAGATCAGCAAAAGCTGTTATGAATTCCTGATAAAATGGCAGCCACAAAGGACTAGATGAATCTATGGCTTCAAATAGTCCTGACAGCGAGAATGAGACTTGATCCTATTCAACAGAGAGAATGTCATACAAACTTAAAGGAAGATACCAAACGTGATAGAAGATCGCTCCAGATAGCTCTACAGAGCACACTAAAAAAAGGATAGCTACAGATTTTACAGAAATCAATATTGACCATCATTAAGATTTAATTTATTCCTGAACATTTAAAATCCTTATAATGTATAACTGATAAAACAGCAACATCGTTTTGGACCCACCCACCTCATTAATATGTAAATTAAGTGACCTCTAGAAGTTAACTGATGAGAGAAGGTCTCCAGCATGCAGATGGCCTAATTAACCAGTGATATCTGGCCTCACTTCCCACAATCAAATGCAAAAGAGATGGAATCGCCATGCCTCGGGCGAGACTAGGAGATTGTCTTCACAACAAACTGAATGTGCAGGCATAAGAACCCCAATTACAAACAGGATTCCAGTAGGCCCTGTCCATGACAGAACCAACAATTTAACCAAACAAGGGTGGGAAATGTTATATACCTCTTAAAAATATGACCTAAAGGATATAGCAAACACTTCCAAGTGTTGATTTTCAAGTCCATGATTTTCTAGCATATAAAAAAAGAGGACAGTTAGGATGTGATTGATGTTAGCAAGGCTTCTATTTTTTTGTTAGGCACTTTTTATACATGAGGGCCTGTGCAAATTGATGCCATTCTAAGTCACATGTTCCAATTGTCTAGCAGTGTTTGGCCCCAATAAGAAGCAGCTGGTCATCTGATGTGTCTAACCCATTAATAAACCACTACAACAATTTTTTAGAAATGAGAAATGGCCATGACTACACTGCAAGAGGAAAAAGCTGTTGAATTACCATGTGTTTTTTTTCCCTATAGTTGCCAGAAACTGTAAGCATACTCTATACCATTAGGACCATTATAACAGGCAACTTATCGTTTCACCCCTGCTCTCAGGCCTTAGGCATGGTGCAAATTTCTTTCCTGCAACCACAGATTACAGAAAATAAATTTGCGCGATTCCCCCATCAACACAGTTCGTGTTGACAGGGGAATCAGCAAATGTCTGCTCTGAGCAGGGGGAGGGCGGGCAGGAGAAGCCATCTCCGCTGGGAGAAGACAGTGATTATTGCTAGTGGCTATAGCAGACGCTAGCGATAATTTCAAGTAAATCTGGCAGGTTAGTTGTGCCCAAGTTGATCAATCGATCAACTTGGTACATACAGCCTGCCCATTAACGGTTCGAATGTCAGCCTTACATAACAGGCATTCCTTTGATCTTATTTGTAAGGGCTGCATAAAAATATAGAAATCTGGTTAACAGCTGGATTTTCTGTATTCGACACACATTCATTTGGGCATCCATTGTAACACTGCAAATACAATGATCCCCATTCTATGCAGCCCTACTTTTCCTTTTGCCTCAACAGGCATAAACACGTGTCTGGCTGACCCGACAGTACATGTTTGTGGAGAGATCTTTTGTGTGAAAGGTCTTTTGGCCGTTTGACCATACCTGTTCAGCTGCCCTCTGATGTCTGTAGGCAAGTATACTTGTAATTAAAAGTGAATGTAAACTGTACAACAAAATATGTATTTCTTTAATGACATTATTTTTCTTTGTTTAATAAAAGATACAATTTAGTGTAACCAGATAAAAAAAAAAAGTATTTAAGCATGCTAAAGGTGGACAGTACCTTTAAATGTAGTGCTTGAATAAAAAATATCATTAGTGATCTGCAAAACTGTAACGCCATTGCTTAAATAACCTCTAAAATGTCTGTGTCGAGTATAATGGTTCCAGCAGCTGTGCTGTATTCTCAATGCAATCTCCAAATGACCTCAACTCCTGGCCATGGACCAAGAAACTGTCACAAAGCATATAACTTAACACATTTGAAAGTACAACAATGTGGGGGTATGCATACGTGCATTCCATTTAAATTTAAACAAACTATATTAATAAAAACCATAAAAAAACTCATCACTTTCCTGAGACACTTTATAATCCTAACCTGATGTTGACAGTCAGCACCTTTTTCACTCTGATTCACAAGGGGTCAAAGTCTAAGAATTTCGGCAGAGCAGCAGCATGTGGTTGTCATACGCATACATGGTGTAGTGCACAAAAAAAATGGCCTCATTTTTAAAAGTGTTTGTAATGCCCTGACCAATGCCAGGTTGAATCTGAATTCTCAAAAAACAGATGACGTTTTAAGCAGTAAATATAGGGCTTGTGTGTATGTGTGTATGAAAAATGTGCAGGGAAGAGTTGACGGTAAAGTAAGAACTTCAAATGGCTGCTAAAATATACCATTGTTAGCTTATTTTTCATGCATATGCCCCTTAAGAATTCCACACAATTGTAAAAATTCAGCACTGAGTTGTCTTTTGTATGTTTGTAAGCACAAGTGGCTCTCTTGCATACCTTCAGGGTACTGCTCCAGAAAAAAAAAAAAAAACACCTGATCAGTGGCAGAGGAACAGGGGTTACAGCAATTGTAGAAATGATTAGGTCTGTAGAGAGACAAAAGGGGCCAGTACTGAAGCCTTCAGCTCTCAGCCAATGCCTTTATTGAGCAAGTCAACCTCTTCTTTTCTTCACTATCATTTGATAATAGAGCCATAAGTATCTCTACTGAAATGAATGGAAAATGTTTTAAAATCACACCCACGGTTAAGTTTATGGAGTCACGTCCTTTTTCCACAGGTGCAAAACGCACAGGAAACGCAGCAAAAACATGGTACAAATGTGGCAAAAACATGTGTGGAGCAGTGTGAAAGTAACCTAGTGCTAAGATAGGGTGGTTTCAGGGATGAGGTGGGCAAGTCTAGTCATGGCTGTTCAGATGTAACTTTAAACATTTGCTGCCCACGCTATAGCTGAAAGACGGCTACAGCGCAGGTTTCCAATGCCGGGAGGGTGTACATGGACGTCCTCCCATGATCGTGCGAGTAGCGTTCGGGGTAAAGGGACAATCACAGCGCCCCTTTACCATGTAATCAGCAGTCAGCCAATGTCAGCTGATCATAGGACGTAAACACAAGCCGGTTATCAGCTTTTCTTTCCTCACACCGACAGTGTGAGAAGAGAAGAAGAAAGCCCATACCTGGCTTGTGTTAGGGACATGTGCACTGATTATCAGTGTCCTGACAATCAGTGCAGTCCCAACAGTGTTGCCAATCAGTGCCCATTAGTGCTTGCAATCAGTGCCTCCTCAGTGTCACCTGCCTATCAGTACCCTTCAGTGCCACCTACCAGTGTCTATTAGTGCCTATCAGTGCCACCTCATCAGTGCCCACCAGTGCAGCCTCATCAGTGCCACCTATCAGTGCCCATCAGGGCCACCTATCAGTGCACATCAGTGCAGCCTATCAGTGCACATCAGTGAAGGAGAAAAATTACTTTATTACTAACTTTATGACAAACTATGAAAAATTATTTGCTTTTTTTTTTTCAACATTTTCAGGCTTTTTTCGTTTGTTTAGCAAAAAAACAAAACCCAGTGCTGATTAAGTACTACCAAAAGACAGTTCTATTTGTGTGAAAAAAAATGATAAAAATGTTATACAGGCACAGTATTACATGACCGTGCAATTGTCATTCAAAGCGTGACAGTGCTGAAAGCTGAAAATTGCCTTGGGCAGGTAGAGGGTAAAAGTGCCCAGTAGGCAAGTGGTTAATGTACTGATAATTATATTTATGCTACATTTTATACCTTATTAGATCAGGTCCCGTGAGGATGACTGTCCCTGTTTTACTTGGAAGACTTGCTAAGCATATACTGTATATGCAAAAAACATTTTGGGGCCTAGAGAAGTCATGTGGGCTTGATGAGAGAAGCACATGGAAGGCTATTTCAGCTGTAAAATAGGTGTTATTCACACTACTGAGTTTCCTGAGAAGCTGGATTAATCAGGTTAAATTATGCTACTGCCGTGGATAGCATCTACAGCATCAAAAAAAAAATTGCATGGATCTCTGAAAACATTGGAGTAACCAGAATATGTGGGTCTGTACGGAGAGAAACTGTGTGGAGGCAGCCTTGTAAGTAAATCACTCATGTTTTGTGGCGTTAAACATAAGGTTCAACTCCTTGGTCGATTTTTTTTTTGTTCTGGATGGTGCAAATACTACATATGTTCATTTAATGCTGAAATCACAACAAAGCAGCCAATGTAAACTTGAACTGCTACAGTATGGGGACTCTCGCTGCCTACACAAAAACTATCCGGGCTACCTGAAGACACTGTGAAAGCAAGGCAGCGATCATAACCACTTCTAAGGTGACAATTACTCCAGTGATAACCTTCACTCACTGTGAGAGTACATATAAAAGAGGAAATAAACCCACAAATTGAACGATTTCCCAAAACAGTTACATTCAAGGTATACTAGTGTGCTTGTTAGCTCTCAACCAAACTACCAAGCCATCAAATACCTGGTGTCATAGCTGTTCACATGTACAGCACCATGGCAACTGCAGGTCAAACAAGATAAGATGGCAGCTTCCATGGCTGTAAAGGATGGGAGGGTTTAGTTCCCTTTTAAGAGTATATCTGTAAACTTACAATGCATTTTAAATGCAACAAATTTCTTAAGCATAAGGTGCTTTAAAACGGTTCAAAAATATCCCCTCCCCCCCCCCCCCCACATTTATATCTAATGTTTTTACCTGACTAAATGACTGAGCATCCATTAATGCTACATGAGAAGCATCAAGTTAATGCCAAAAGAGCATGACCTCACCAGCAGGACAATTAAATAATCTGGGCAATCATGCTGAGGCACTTACATCTTGTGACAACATAAGTATATACTATGCCTGAATTTAATAAGTTCCAATGAATGTCCGTGTCAAAAAAGCATGCATTGTTTTGAGATGTTCTAGAACACTTGTTCTCAAACACTGTAATAAAGGGCCTGATTTGCATGTCCAAATATTAGAATCTACATTCTCACACATTATGTCACGAGTAGTAAACACTGTGAGAAATAAGCTCTGCTTCAAAAAGTTTATTTATGAAAACTGCGATGATAGAACAATGTACAAATCACAGTACACGGTAAAGTGTTGTTTTTTCTTTTAATGGTATGCAATAACCAAAGTGTAGTTTACACTAGCCATGTGCAATCTGACTGTTCATGCAAATGTCAGCACTTTCTCTTTCATTTCTCCAGACTGAGTATGGATAAACTGGACCATAGGTTTACAGGTATCTTTCCAAACATGCAGTGAATGAGCATGTAGGGGAAAAAAATGTATCTGAATATTTCATTGTTGCCTATGCTACCTCATTGCCTTTATTATAGCAACATTTCATTTACTATTGGTAGCTCCACCATTTTATTTTGGAGTTTACTGCTGGCATTTGCTCCATCTTATTTAAAGTAGAAGTTCAGCCTAAGCCCCCGTTCACACCTATGCGAATTAGATGCGGCTTAAACCGCATCCAATTCGCAGGACATTTTAAAATAAATTCAAATGAATGTATCTTGTTCACATATGTGCGTTGCATTCACACTGCGCAAAAAACGTGTGCGTTTTCTGGGCATTGCTGTGCGAATTACAAGTACATTAAACTCTATGGGAACGCATTTGATTCGCAGATGCATTCCGTTCTGAACAAGGAATCTCACCTTGTTCTCACTACACCTCCCCCTCCTCTCCCCGCTCAGCTGATGTGCTGATAGAATGGAGAGGCACCGCTGAACAGCTACATTTTCTCTTCACAGAGAAAATGTAGCTGGAATTCGCACCGCACTGGTGTGAACCCAGGCTAAAACTAAAATCTCTAAATCTACTTGCAGCCACAATCTTAGACTAACCTCTCTAGCCCTGTAAAGCAAAAATCGCTATACATACCTTTTTTGAAGGCGGTCCAGTCCCACACTGAGCTGTCAGCAGCGGCTTCTGTGTTTAGGCATGTGCAAAAGAGGCAGCTGACAACAGAAGCCCCATAGTAAGTCTATGGGTGACGTCACTTCCCAGCTGTTGTCGGCTGTCTCCTGCACAGAGCTTGCGCTTCTGGAGACTGGACCGGAACGGCTTCAGAAAAGGTATAGTGATTTTTGATTTACTAGATAGGTTAGTCTTAGATTGTGTATGCAAGTAGATTAAGAGATTTTGGTTTTAGGCTGAACACTTTAAGAGCAGAAAAATAATTGAATTGTTTTTTTTGGAATTCTAAAAATAAATTGCTATGTCCATATCTAAAGGCATGTGCACACGATCAGAAATTTGTACAAAAAAATACCACTTTCAACGCGATTGTACAATAATATGATTGTTAGTACACAGCTTTTGAGAGACGATCATGAGAATTCATGCAAAATTATCTGATGGTACATGCACAAAAAATTTCTTGTACGATACCAGATTGTACATTTTTCATTTATTCAGTACAGTTGTTGTCCAAAAATACAATACAAATACAATACATTACATAACTACCAAATTGTTATTGTCGTACGAGACTTTTTGTAAGTTTAGTAACCTTTTCCTTTTCGTTATGAGACTAGCATGCAAAACAAACGGACAATCATTCGTCTGATAATCTTGTGTGTGCCAGGTATAACTGTACTATACTATAAATACAGATTATCACCATATCCACATTGCATATCCAGGGGTACTAAGCACATTTGTAATCGTGAGCTCTTACTTCTGTCTTTTCTTCCTTGTATTTTGAGTACTCTCATCACAAGGCAAAAAGTGCGACAGTGTAAGCATTACTCTGTCTAAATGCAGCATTCAGTGATGAATACTGTGCTGCAATGCACTTATATGATCACTGAAGAACACAAACTGTTAGCATGCATGATTTTAGCTACAGTGTAGAGAGTACCAGTCCAATGGTTGGGACTGCAGATGTGTATTCCGTCTTATAATACTGTGTCTCTTGAACCAAATGCAAGAAGTTGGACAGGGCAAAACTGTACACAGGCACTGCTAGCCTCTACCAATTTGGTATCTCCTGAGTGCATTGCGATATATAAATCATCATTTACACCAAAAAATCCAGCATGTAATTGCAGATTTTTGGAGGAGCTAAGCGATCATTCTATAAGTTCAAATTCCCTGTCCTAAAGTGAAATATAAAATAATCAAGGTCAAGTTAATATAAAGTCCCATTGTTTACATCACCTGGCTATATACAGATTAATTCAAACCAAACATATTTGCAAATACCTTACTCATTCCCACTCTTTGCATGAAAGTGGATGTAAACCCAATGTCATCCTTTCTAAAACACTGCCATAAGGGTCATCTATAAGGATATACATGCCTCCTGCATGTATCTTTACCTGTTAAATGTCTCCTCTCTGTCTGTTATGAGACCCGAAAAACTGCAGATTCTGTGGGTGGGTCTGTTGTCTGGAGCTCGGTGGGTGGAGTCGTGATGTCAGTAGACTCCCCGCCCACCTCTACACTTCCCTTGTCAATATGCATTTTCTCCTGTGTATTTCTTACACTGAACTTCTGCTATGAACTCTAACATCCAGTGAAAAGACAGGAAAGTAACCACATGACTTCAGCATGCCCAATTATGATGAGGTGTGGAACATCCAATCCTGGCAGAGCAGCAGAATAAAGGAGTGGGAGGGAATTAAAAAATACTGCATGTCTCTTAGGCTAGTGCACGAGATATGTAAATCACCTGTCACTCACAGCAAGGGGGAGGATTTGACAAAGTTTTTCTCTGTTTGTCAAGATTTATCTCACTGAACAATAGAAGAGGATTGCCGAGAGCTGGATTAACTCTTTGTGGCAAGACTGGGCTCAAATGATAGGAAATCTTATACTCTACATTATGACATCAACTCTACATCCACTTTAACAGTGCAGAGGCAAACAAGTGGAATATAAACAGTGCAAGTATTAGCCTGTCATGGACCTGTGATAAGAGCACAAGAAGTACACAGAGGTAGGAGGCTATATCTGTTTGGAAGTTCAACAATTCCTTAAAGCATAGCTACAGTCAAAACCTTTTTTTGGACTGCGTAAAGCTTAGAACTTCTGTCAAGTTTAATTGCTGTATCTGTAACCATTGGTGAGATCTTTCCTTATGTCTTGTGTTCTCATCAAGACAGGAAGTAAACAAAATCTCTCCAACAGAGGCACAGAGGTTAATTAAACAATTTGAATGTGTAGGGGTGAGCATCTGGATTTTAGGAATATCTGTGTTCCTGTTGGGGAGATATCACTACTTCTGATTTAATTATCAGGAAAGAAATGATAAGTCTCTCTGACAAGGAAACAATGACAAGAAAGACCTGATAGAGGTTACATGCCCTACTTACTCTAACCAGGTCTGGAGTTGGATTAGTAACATATGTATTTAAAACAGAAAAAAATTAATTGCTTATCTTTACATTTGTAAAAGCCAGAAAACAAAACATTTTTTCACAATCTTAAACCATGTTTTGTATTAACATAGTATTAAAAACATAGAACATTCTGGTTCACTGTAAAATATGATACACAGGTATACCTTCTATATAAACAAAATAATTAGTGGAGTAAGAAATATTTGCAAAACTTTCTCATATTTTTTTCCATATGATGGTACAAATGCGTCTACAAAGCAATTAACAGTTTTTTCCAAAGACCTCACAGAATCGCAGCACACTACGCAAGCTTGAAATGTGCTAAGCAAAACAGAAGGAATAATGAGGACAACTGTGTAACTCAAGAGAACCAGCACAACTTTACAGACCTCAATGTGCTCATTTCCATTTGGTATTGGTATAAAGGGAGTAGATGCCAGAGATTATAGAACAATCTCATGTTCTGAAGAAGCCAAATTAGCCCTAAGAAATAAACGGATACCACAATCTCTAGTGTCACACCAACTGTTAATCCTTTTGTTGCTCGGAAATATATTGCTATGAGCTACAATCACTACAAAGGCTGTGTTTTTTTTTTAATCAGCTAACAAAATGTACATGAATAATCATTAATAGCAGCTCAAAGTTGCAAATTATTCCATTTGAGACCTTTACTGAAGTCATTATGGAGTTTCGTAAGGAAGAGAAACAAGTCTCATGAAGGAACAATTTCTTTGTATTCTGACTAGAAGGAAGGTAGATTAAGCTATAAGCAAGGTAAATCAAATGTGAGGTAAAAATTAACACAAGAGGAACATGTTCGACAAAAATATATATGTGCATTCATAATTACCGCCTAAACAGAACAAACACCCCAACTTGTTAACAGTACACTGGCCCTGATGTGCTGTAAAACTTGATGAAATAATTTAGAGGCCTGCGGTACATATATTGCATTTAGCCAGAAGTCAGTATCCAGAAGGGTAGTTGATACCCTTGCTGGAGTGCCCCTACTTGTGCTACATACACGAATGAAAACGTATCTACAACTGTTTGAATGGTGGCTTTAAGCAAGACAATATATCGATCAACCATAACTTTATGACCACCCACCTAATATGGAGTACGTCCCACTTTTGCTACCAAAACAGCCCTGCCCCATCGATGCACGGATGGACACCACTAGACCTCTGAAGGTATGCTGTGGTATCTGGCACCAAGCCATCAGTAGCAGGTCCTGTAGGTTGCAAGGTGGGACCTTCATGGATGAATGTTGTTTTTATCAATACTTTGCACAGATTGGATTGAGACCTGGAGAATTTGAAAAGCCAAATCCATACCTCAAACTAGTTGTTGAGTTTCTCAAACCATTCTTGAACAATTTTGTTCAGCAGGGCTCATTATTCTGCTGAAAGTATACACTGCCACCAGGGAATACCATTTCCATGAAAGGGTGTACTTGGTCAGCAACAATGTTTAGGTAGGTGTTACCTGTCACGTAAAATCCACATGAATGGCAGGACTCAAGGTTTTCACAACAGAACATTGCTCAAAGCATCACAGTGCCTCCGCCAGCATGCCTTCTTTCCATACTGCATCCTGTTGCCATCTCTTCCTCAGGTAAGTGACGCAAACACACCTAGCCATCCCATACGATGTAAAAGAAAATGGGATTCATCAGCGCAGACTACCTTCTTCCATTGCTCTGTGGTCCAAATCACATGCTCACGTTTCCATTGTAGGTGCGTTTTGCTATGGACATGGGTCAGCATGCCTGGTATGCAACTACGTGGCCCAATACACAACCAACTGTGATGCCCATTTTTTATGTTTTCAACACATCAACTTCAGGGACAACATGTATACTTGCTGCCTAATCTATCCCACCAACTTTCAGATGCCATTGTAACAAGGTAATCAATGTTTTTTACTTAATCTGGCAGTGGTCATGAAGGTAAAGCTGATCAGCCACATCCCTACTGGCAAGAGAAGTGACCAATATCCACGCATGTTGAGGTGGTTTAGAGTTTTGTACCAAACGATGGCAGGGTAATGCTTAGAAGCTTTGTGGCACAGTGACTAAGCTCCAAAATGGTGCCTAACATTTCAAAGGTGTTAGGGAGCCCTTGACTCTCATAAAGTGAACCTTTCACATTTTCATTTGTGTAAAAAAAAAAAAAGATACTTACATCTCAGTTTCTTTAATTTTTTTTTTTTATTTGACTTTTTTGGGAGTATCAGATCATACTATCTGCTGCCTCTCTCCCCAATGTCAGTTCGCCTGCTGATACTGAAAGCATTGAGACTCACAGTGGGATCTACTTGCAGATAGTTTGCTGTGATGAAAGGCCTGTCATCATGCAGGGGGTGGAAGCCGGCAGATAATAAAATTTGACGCTTCCAAAGCAAGGATTAAAAAAAAAAAAGTGGGAGCACAATTTTGTTGTGGTATTAAAAAAAAAAAATCATTCAAATTAAAAGTGTCTCCTGGTGACTGAGTTTCTTTAACCGATTCCCGACCGGCTCCTGTACATTTACGTCGGCAGAATGGCACAGCTGGGCAAAGTAATGTACTAGTGACAGCACACTGATCGTCTGCTCCCTGTCATCGGGAGCAGCGATCAGTGTGGTGTCACACACAGCCATGCCCCCATACAGTTAGAGACACGCCCCTAGGAACACTTAACCCCTACACTGCCACCTAGTGGTTAACCCCTTCACTGTCAGTGACATTTTTACAGTAATCAATGCAATTTTATTGCATCGATCGCTGTATTAATGCCAATGGTCCAAAAAATTTGTCAAAATTGTCCGATGTGTCCGCCAAAATGTCGCAGTCACAATAAAAATCGCTGATCGCCGCCATTACTAGTAAAAAAAATTATTAATAAAAATGCCATAAAACTATTCCCTATTTTGTAAACGCTATAACTTTTGCGCAAACCAATCAATAAACGCTTATTGCAATATTTTTAACAAAAATATGTAGAAGAATACGTATCTGCCTTAACTGAGAAAAAAAAAATAATGTGTTTTTTTTAAAATTGTCGCTCATTTTTTTTTTTTTAGCGCAAAAAATAAAAACAGCAGAGGTGATCAAATACCACCAAAGAAAGCTCTATTTGTGGGGAAAAAGGACGTCAATTTTGTGTGGGTGCAACTGTCAGCTAAAGCGACGCAATGACGATTCACAAAAAATGCTCTGGTCAGGAAGGGGGTAAATCCTTCCGGGGCTAAAGTGGTTAAGCTGTAAAGAAGTCATCAGTCTGTTGCAGGAAGGAGAAAGCATGTCCTCAGTTTCCTGGAATTCTTTTTCACACAGTAATAATAATCTGATTGGAAACAGATTTGATGGGAGATATATGTTTATTTTGGTTATAGTGAAAAAAAATATTATATTCTTACCTGCTAAGTGTTAAAAGCGGCAGCTCATAGAATTCACTTTACAGATATCAGAGCAGTACAAAATATTACCAGCTCAATATTGATTAAAGTCTAATTAGTAAACTGCTGCAAGCCCAAGCTCTACATTTTCAGCGACCAATTTTCTTAAAACAATCTAAAAGTTCTGCCTAAAGCAGAGTTACCCAAAAACAGTTTGCATGAGAAGAGAAGAGTTCCCCCAGAGAGAAGAAATTTATTATTCAGGTAAATGAAATAAGCAAGTTGTGTCATTTGTGCCTTCTTACCCCCAGGACAAACTTCCCGTTGTTGTATAAGTACTTACCTAAACATAATTTTTGTGTTTCTGCTTCCATGGCATAGCAGTGTTTGTAGCCAACATCTTGAGAAATGAGTGTACTATCTATTGCACTGCAACCTAGAGATAAAATCCATTAATTTCTATTGCATGCATTTCTACACGCCCAGTAGATCTAAGCTTGCATTTAAAGCGTTTGTTACCCCCCCCCCCCCCAAAAAAAATGGATCCTGCTCCTTTACAGCATGGTATATGACACAGTGATTGTCCTGTGTCATTTGGCCCCCCGTAACACCTAAAAAACCTGGCTGATCCTGCCAGTTTCTCCCCACCCCTCTGTAAACTGACCACGGTGTATCATGGCTGCTGAGACCAGACTACATGGTCAGTTTACATGCCTCTGTCATCAGCAGCCTGCTATCTGCTCCTGTGTCCTCCTCCCCTCTGTGTGTAAGCCGCCTCTCCCACCTCCTGCTGCTCTCATAACAATAACCTGTATACACCATCAGCACTGCCTCATATTCCATCATCCCCTCTGTGAAAGATTTATAAATATAAATGCTGTAAATACCTAATTTAAGAGCTGAGATTGCAATCACATGACCAACCAGCTTTCTCCTCCTCCCCTCCAGACTGACATAAGCAGGGGAATTTAAGCCCGCCCACTGCATCTCTCAGAGGAGGAAAGGAGAAAGCTGGCCAGTCATGTGATCGCAATCTCGGCAGTGAAATTAGGTATTTGCAGCATTTATTTTTATAAATCACACACAAAGGGGTATACTACAATAGGAGGCAGTGCTGATGGTGTATACAGGTTAGAGTGGCTTAACAACCACTTTAAGCCCCCAGGTGTCTGCTTCCTGGACTGGACAAAGGGGAGGGCAGTTCTATAGAAGAGAAAGCAGTATTAAACCCAAAACAAACATTCATTATATTGCTGCTTACCATTTTTGGATGTATAGCTCAATTTCTTAGGCTTTCTTCTATTATATCTCGTGATCCAGCCAGTAGGTCTGTTGTTTTTCTCTTGCATTTACAAGGATCAGACAAACCATGTACCACTGACAGGGGTGCTTAAAATTATTAGCTTTTTATTTGTAACCAATTTTAAGGGACTTCTGCTTCAATTTGTTACTGTATGAAAATCTGCTAGTACATCTAACACCCCCCTCCCCCAGACTGACAAAGATGCTGTTCAAAGGTGCCCCCTGTGCTCCTTTATTCAGAGTGGCGGCTCTCTAAAGCCTGGTAAACACTGAGTTTTTTTCCATTCAACCCATAGGTTTGAACGAAAAAACCTGTCAGCTCCGTTCAGAGCCGCTGTACTAACGATCCAACATTAGTACAACGATCTCCCCCACTGAGCTGAGGGCCCCCCATGCAAGAACACTCCGATCAGCGCTGATCAGGAACCGGTCATTCGCTGGTTTTACAGCATGCTAGTCCTGTGCATATGGCATGTTTACAGGCACTGCCACTGAAGTCTGTGTGTCCAAAAACACCTAAATATGCCAACAAAAATCTCATATACTTTTTTTTTAGCGTGTACAAGTGCAAACGGGGACAATTAGAATGAATGGAATTCTACATGTTGATCAAAGTCATGAGTAGGTAAAAGAGCAGAAAACCGCTCGAGTGTGAATGTTGATGACAATTTATACTGGGCTAGGGGCAGCAGCGAGAGAGGGCACCAATAAGGCAAGTACTACTTTAGGTAAATTTGTTCAGAGGGGTGAAAGTGCACAGATGGTGGCTAGGTTATTCTATGCTACACTATTTCACCCGTGAAGAGAAATGGAAAATATTAAGTGTGTGCTGACACCTATGTGCATCTTAAACCATCAATGTGCACTTCTGTACAGGCATACCCCACTTTTAAGTACACAATGGGGTTTATTTACTAAAGCTGGAAAGTGCAAATCAGTCTTACTTCTGCATAGAAACCAATGAGCTTCTAACCCCAGCTTGTTCAATTTACCTTTGGTAATAAAACCGGTAAACTCAATGGTTTCTATGCAGAAGGGAGCCTGATTTTGCACTTTCCAGCTTTAGTAAATAAACCCCATTGTGTACTTAAAAGTGGGGTATGCCTGTACATTTTTCTTTAACCCTTTTTCGGCCGCTTGCGCGGGGGGTAAAACCGCACCGCAAGCGTCCGAATACCGCGGCTAAAACGACGGTAAAGCAGCGCTAAATATAGTGCTGCTTAACCATCACCGCGGCTCCCGCCCCAGTGTGAAAGGGGCCTAAGTTTATGCGTTATAGTGGTATGCATTTTATGAAGCATGGATGTTGAGAGCCAATCAGAATTGAATGGCCACACCACTAAAAAAAGCATACCTGATACCTAAAAGTACCACTCATGGATAGGTGTGAATGGAACCCAAGTGTTTTTGTTCAGGATCAGATCAGAAACCACTGAAGCTAGACAACTTTACTCAAGGAGACTCGTGGAAAATGAAATGGAACACAGCAAAATGCCAAATACAATAAACCTACCAGAGCTTTTTCAGAAACAGAAATTGCACACAACCGTGTTTCTCTAAAATAGAAAATATTCTGCTTTATAATACTGGTCCTGATCCCACATGGTTGTTTGCACAATGCCAGCAAGACACAACGTAAGGCTGCCTACTGGGCTTGCAAGCATTAAACTGACAATTATGTGGCAGGATTTTCATTTAGGATAAGTCAAGCTGCAGTTGTGTCTTAGCTTGTGATGTTAAATAGAATTAGAGTACAGATGTAGAGACATTCAATAAATTAGGAGTTCCAAAGTAGTTCAATAATTATTTAATTCCTATTGTCTCTTTTTATCTATTTGACTAATGATGACAGCGTAATTATTTGCAGTAAAATGGGTAGGAATAGCAGAGGATAATAAAGTGCCTGTGTATGAAAGATTACAAATAGTCTTATCACTGAAGGGATTAAGTAATGAGTGTGAAGCTACTCCAGAGTATGGGCTTACTCCCAAAATATATATATGGAGCAAACTAGGAAGAAAATCTTGAATGTATTGGTTTTCTGTGCATCTCTATGAAGTCACAGACATCCTATAGGCCAACAATGAACAATTCATAGAAACACAATTAACTAGATAAACTGTTATTTTTTATATTCCAATACTAATCTCTGATCAACAATACTCAATTTCCATCGTTCTTCACATTTCCGTAAAAAATGAAATCCTACTAATACTCTTCTGTTCTCTCCATCAATTACCACGTATGGATTTGGTCCTCCCGATGCTTCCTAGTTTATTAAACCGTAAACTATGGAAGTTTGGCTGCAGCACTTCCTGCTGGTGGACATGAGATTACCGCTTATCCATTAAGATATAGTGGTGCTTACAAACAGGGCAGCTGTTAGAAATCATGGGGCCCCATACAGTCTACATGACAGGGCCGCCTTTCCCTGTCCAAAAGTGACTGAGTACATAGATTTATCAGTCCATTTCTCTGTAGCCTCAGCTGCACAGATGAATGAATATGAAGTACTCCGAGGCTTCCTGCTCATTCACTAACTGAAGCATAGTAAAACACAGTTTACTATGCTTCACGTATGATTCGACACGGGAGTGTTTGGTACCGATCACTCACTGTGGTCATTCAGGAAGGGAAGGGGCCAGTAAATTACATATTTACTGGCCCCTTCTCCCACTCTCCATCTTGAAACATCCCCCTGTGTGCCCGAAGCAGTTGCCAGCAGGAGGGGAGGGAAGCTGGCAGTGCTGTGGGGGAAAAGCGGCACACAGGAGGGCATTGACAACAAATGGAAGGGGCGCATGTGCTAGAACCACCGGAGGGGGAAAGAAGAGGAGAAGCTGGCAGCACTGCAGGGGGAGGCAGATGAGGATCTAAGGATATGTGTTTGTAATAAGACAGTACAGCCAGACCTCCTGCTCAACATTGCAGGGGCCCCCCTTTTGAGCTCATGGGGCCCAGTACAGGAGGGTTGGCTGTAGTGCCTTATCAGCAGCCCTGCTTACAACAATGGGAGTAAAGGGATATTAAAGCGACAAACCCTCTGTTACAGAGTTATAGCATAGATGAAGTATAGAGAAAGACTGCATAGCAGCCATGAGATGAGAATGCAATAGCAAACACATTAATAAACGCTGTATTAAAAAGTACAACACTGTGGAAAGTGGTGAATCCATGTGCTATTTACCGTATATACTCGAATATAAGCCGAGATTTTTAGACCCTTTTTTAGGTCTGAAAGTCCACCTCTCGGCTTATATTCGAGTCACCGCCGTCTGCCTACATGAACAGCGTGTCATGCAGACAGACGGCGGTGTTTGTCCGAGGACCCAGGACCCAGGACCGAGGACCGAGGACCCCGGACCCACGGATCGGCGGACGGCACATCGGCACAGGTAGGCTGCAATGGGGACACGGGGGTCTGTACAGGGGACATTCAGATGGGCATTGCTGTCCCTTTTTCCACTTACAGTAGCTGCTGCATTTTTGCCCCTCGGCTTATACACGGGTCAATACGTTTCCCCATATTTTTTGTGGTGATTTAGGGGCCTCGGCTTATACTCGGGACGGCCTATACTCGAGTATATACGGTAACCCTTTGACTGTCAAGGATGAGTCCTCATGATTGTTCCTCTCCTAGACAGCCAATGACATGTAGTACAGTCATAACAGTAATAAGAGCCGTGAGCTTGCTTAAATTGGCTCTGTGCTGTATGTAGAAGTAACCAGAGCAGCTTTCCAGCAACCCTGACCGCTTCTACAACATAGGCAAGGTGCCCCCGTCAACTTCGGCTACCAATTCCTTGTTTATGATGTTAATGAGACCAGCATCCTTTTGCTATTGCCAGATTGTTTATTCAGGATGCTGAGCGAGGAGAAGGTGGAACAAGTTCATGCTTAGTGTGGTGCATGAAGTGGGGGGAGAAGAAGTTTGTAGACACAATGTTACCAGTCTGCTTCTCCAGCATACACTGGAGACATCAGGAGTCTATTTAGACCCCTGACATCTGTGAAGGGGACCTGTCATGTCTGTGTATACTGCCATTCGGGGATTCATTAGGTGAATGTAATAAAGAGGAACTGCAGTCTGCTCACATAATTTTTAATAAAAGCATCTTTGCCATTCTGAAGCTTCCTTCCAACCACTTTGCATATTATTTTATATACTGTGATTCTGTACTTCCCAAATATGATGCAGAAATCTCTCTCCACTGAGTCTGGCTGCAACCATTTTAACTGTGGACAGCTGAAGCTGTTGCCTGTTCACTTCCTGGATTTACACAGACACATAGAGCCACACCTCCAGCTCTGCAGCTCTCATTGGCCCTCCTATGACTCACCCCCCCTCCCTTCTTGGCAAACTCTCAAGAGAGTGAGAGAGAGCGCTGTGTAGGATATCATAAGCCTAGGATTTTTACCAGACAAGAAACAGGAAGTGAGCTGTATAAAGTATTTACTTTTACTTTTACATTTTACTTAGTGCATTGCAAATGAATGCACATATCAAGTGCATTGTGGTGTGATTAACTCTGAACTGCACCCCAAGGCACCTAGATAGCAAATCACAATGCACGTGTGCTTTAGTGCACCACAACCAACATGCTTCTAAGTGCACCATAATGCACAAATGTAAAATATCTCTACTGGAAAAAAAGGTATAGGTCTGTTAAATTGTGCGTTGCTAGCCTAATAATTCATTAACACAACACACTAAAATGCAGAGTGTAAATGAGCCCTTGGGCCAGCTTTACACTTTACATAATAGTAAAGTACTTTACTACAGCATGCATTCATTCTGGATGGCACCCCCTGTGCAGGGCATCACAACATACGTAATGCACTACTACGTGTTGTGGGGTGCTGTGCTGAAAAAAAAAAGGATCAGGTTCAGTTTTTAGTGCGCTTGTGTGATTATGTTGTACTGGGGTGCAGCAATAATGATTTTTATCAAAATATTGCTTTAATAAACATTTGAACAAATATAGTAGGAAATATTAGGAATGAACAGAACAAGATTTCAGTGATACTGTCTTATAGGATGCAAAATCACTAATGTAGAGAAGACGGAGTAATGTAGATCTTGCTCTTACATTTCAAATTACATTGCCACGCAATCAACAGTGGAAGAAGAAATGGTTTTAGATCTTCTATAGAAGAAACTTGAGCAGGCCAAACCCAATCTTACATGCTCAGGACAACTTACAGAAGAGGACTGCAGATTTTTTTTTTTTTTAGAGGTGATGGATGGAGCAGGACAAACACTGCTGACTTCTCAGAATAAGGAGCTTTTGCAAATGGGCATGCTTTGTAATATCAACTGTTCCACCCCATAGCGGCCACAACTGCTTACTTGGAGGCCACCTACATAATTGAGATAGTCACTCTATCTGTCATGTCTGGGGGTACCCCTAGAACTCTCCTGACCGCTCTGTGCCTTGACGCAATAGAAAATGATTCCAAATAGCCGTGGCCAAAATGGATTTAGTACTGCATTAACCAGGATACTGATAGACTCGTGTTATCTAATGAACACTCGTATTTCCAGGCGCTCATTTCTTTGTAACAAATTCACTTTTAAGGAAATTAAAAAAAAAAAAAAAAAACACTCTAGGCAGTGTTCTTTTTTAAAAGGCTCATTTGTGCCATGCAGTCTTATTATAATCTCAGTAATAAGTGGTCACAAGTTACCTGTCCAATTAGGAAGTCCTCGGGAACATAAAATCTGAAGCTTTTCAATGATTTATATGGCTTTGTTATATTTCTGTCTGGAATACATCTGTGTATACTGCTAAGAGCATCTATCAACAAGGGATGCATTAAAGTGCATTATGTGTTAATTTACATGACAATATCCAGAATCCTTATGTGTGCAACACAGGCCCTGTGTCTGATAGAATGCTGAATGCAATGTGTTTGAGAAGCAAGTGGATGGACTTCATGGGGTATTTAATTTCTGTGCTAATCATATGCCTGCCGTTATGAACGCTTTCTGTACAAAATGCAAGCTGTGGCGGCTTCAGAGAAAACAGCATCTAAGGCAACAAAATCTTCAATTTGAATTGTCTATACATTGCATTATCTGAACACATCCAAATCAGAGCTTGGCATGACAAATCTTTTTATCATCAAAAAGTGGTATCAACAAATACTATACCTTGCCGTTTTCAGGCAGCTAAAAACTGTCCGCAGGATTATGTCACCCCTCTTATGCCTCCAAAGCCTGAAGGATAGCAAAACCACTACCAAGTTCCAGAATGCTCACAAACCATGGTATAATATGAGGTATAGTTTCACCCAAAAACTATTCAGTTGTGAATAAAGGGTAATAATGAAACCAAGAAAGTTATACTTAACTCCACAGCCACACCCCACAGGTCGGCCGCATTCATGTGGGCATGTGGCGCAGTTCTGTTCCCAGGGGACTCTCTTGACCCCTTGTATACTGCTAGAATTGAGCAGCTGCACACACTTTGCAGCACAGACACACTCATGTTTATTAATCAATGTAGTATATACAAAAAGGCAATGTTTCGAAGGAAAACCTTTGTGGAGCCTGGCTGCTTAATGTGTGGTGCATACTTATTTACCAAACCAGCAGTGCCCACTAGCGTCATGGACAGTCAGAAACAATGTCTACAATATAAAAGCATAAGTAGTTCATGAATATTCATTTCACAATAACACAGTACCATCCTCCTCTGGAGCGACCACTCCTCCATTGCTTATGACAGTAGTAGACAACCCAACACATTATACAAATGTAAACTATATACTAAATGACATAGGTTAATATGAAACGAAGCATACACTATAAATACAAGAAGTTACTAAGCAGCAGCAGGTTCTAGAATAGTACCCATCCAAAGATTATAATGCGAGAGCTACTCTTTGATATGAACATTGCTTCAGCCTAAAAACTTGTTTATTCCATAAAGCTTAGATGGTTGCTGCGTTGTAATGTTATTAGGTTTTATCATCAGAAGGAACAATATTATTCCAATAATTTACAATTATATACAGTGAAGTAATCTATGCAATATGAATGAATGAATGAATGATTTGTATAGCGCTGCAACTGCGAACTGAATCGCCTCGAGGCGCTTGACTGCTCATGTTGGGATGCCATGTATTAGAAGAGGTGGGTCTTGAGTTTTTTCCTGAAGGCCTGATGGTTTTCTTCCATGCGGATGTTGTTTGGTAGAGCATTCCATAGCCGGGGTCCCTGTACTGCGAATCTTCGTTCTCCCTTCGATTTGTAGCGGGCTTTGGGGATGAGAAGGCGATTTTGGTTTGTTGATCGAAGTCTGCGATTCGGTATGTATTTTTCTATTTTCTCACAAAGGTATTGAGGCGCATTTCCTTGTGTACATTTGTGGGTGAGGCAGAGGGTCTTGAATGTGATCCTGTCTTTTACCTTGAGCCAATGGAGCATCCTTAGGGATGGGGAGATGGATTCCCAGGGTTTCTTTCCGGTGACTATTCTTGCTGCTGTGTTTTGGACAATTTGAAGGCGCGCAATCTGGCAATCCGGTAATCCTATGTAGAGTGAGTTTGCGTAGTCGAGCCGTGAATTGATGATCGTTCCTACTACTACCGCCTTTTCCTTTTCCGGGATGAAGGGGATGAGTCTGCGTAGCATGCGAAGGAGATGGTGGGATCCGCTGATTACGGATCCTATTTGTGCCTCCATTGTCATCTCTGAATCAAAGATTACTCCGAGGCTTTTGGCTTTGTTGCTTGGAAGGATGGTCTGTCCCAAGATGGTTGGTGGTGTCCAAGGGGTCTTCGTCTTTTTCCTTGAGTTTGCGTCGAGGAGCAGTAATTCTGTTTTTGATCCATTTAGTTTGAGGGAGCTAGTGGTCATCCAGTCATCTATCAATGTGAGACATTTTCCTAGTTCCTGGTATTGGTCTTTTTGTCCGGTGATCCGGAAGTACAGTTGAGTGTCGCCCGCGTATGAGTGGAAGCACAGATCCAATTTGCTAATAATTTTGAAGAGTGGTCGGATGTAAATGTTGAACAGTACTGGTGACAATGGTGATCCTTGAGGGACTCCATAAGTGATTGCCCGAGTTTCCGAAGTGAAGGCTCCTAGTTTCACTGTTTGTGACCGGTTTCCTAAGAAGGAAGCGAACCATGGCAGATCTCCATCTGTAACTCCTGCCACTTCCTTGAGGCGGCTGAGAAGCATGTTGTGGTCCACTGTGTCGAATGCCGCACTGAGATCCAGCAATACCAGAAGACACGATTCTCCCTCATCCGCTGCTTCTAGGGCGTCATCCCATATTTTCAGAAGTGCCGTTTCTGTGCCATGGCCTGGGCGGAAGCCCGATTGTAGTGGGTCTAGGAGCTTGTGTGTGTCCAGATGAAGTTGAAGCTGTTGTACTACTGCTTTCTCCATGATCTTGGAAATGGTGTTCAGGCTTGTTACCGGTCTGCGATTGTTCGGATCCTTGGGGTCGAGGTTGGGTTTCTTTAGTAATGGTTTGATGATGCCTTGCTTGAGGGAATTCGGAACCAATCCTTCTTTGAACGACTGATTTACTAGGTGTGTGATAGCGGGGGCCAGAATGTCGGAGCATTCTTTCAAGAGTTTTGTGGGGATGATGTCGTTTGGCGAGGTGCTGTCTCGGAGGCTCTTGATGACATTTTTGGTTTCATCCGTTGTGATCGGGGTAAGTGAAAAATGTGGTGCTTGTGCGCTGTGGATGTAAAATTCCTTACCTGGGTTGAGTTGAGTAGAGCTGGTTGTTGTTTTTTTTTGTTGAATTATTTTCTGAATGTTGTCTATTTTGTTGATGAAAAAATCTGATAATTTGTTGCAGTATTCTTGAGTTTCGTTTCCTAGGGGCTCAAGGCAGGTGGGGTTCATAGTCTGGGCGACTAGTTTGAAAAGTTCCCGTGGTCGGTTTAAGGCTTTTGAGAGGGTGTTTGAGACATGTTCTTTTTTTTGCTGTGAAAATTGCTTTATGATATCTCTTGGTGAGTATTCTGTAGTTTGTGTGATTTTCCTTTGTGGTGTTTCTTCTCCAGGCTCTTTCTGCTCTTCTGTGTTCCCATTTCAGTAGAGTAAGCGTGCCATTAAACCAACCAGAATTTTTCTTGCGGATGGGTACTCGATGTTTCGGGGCGACTGCGTCTGCTGTTTGTAGAAGTGCCTTGTTTATGAAGCTGAGTATTCGTTCTGTTGAGTGGTTTTGATTTAGTGTACCCATTTTGTGTGTTAGTGTGGTTTTGAAGATTTCCGAATGTGCTATCCAACATACAGTTATGTACATAAACCAGAAATCGCTCTATCACAGGGTTTATCAATCTCTTCACCTTGAAGGAACCCTTGGCAAAAAGTTTGAGAACCCAGGAAACCCTGGAAAAAAAATGTCCAGATCTACAGCTCATGAAACATTGGATCGGATCAGTGAGCTGTAGGTATAACAATTATCAAACAGCCGTAAAATAAAAGAATATAAAAAAATCTTAATGTAAAGCTCGGGCTTGCTTAATTGTAGGTCGCACTTAAGATAAGCAGGCACACGGGGAGTTGCTTTCCTCCATGTGCAGAGCAGCACAGGGAAGCTGCTATTGTAACATGCCTTTTCCCCCTTGATCCCTGCTAACCCCCCCTCTCGCCCATCCCAGGTAATATCACATACAAGAGCCTGGGACAAACAGAAGAGGAGGACCGGTAAGGAACAGTGCAGTAATTAACAGTATGCTTCCCTGCACTGCTCTGCAAATCCATAACACAGGGTTTCTCAAATGGCGTTCTGCTGTAAATCAATATTGTGGCTCTAAGGGTGCCCCCTTAACATTGCCTTCAGCTTGTCCTTTTCTGTGGCTTATTTTTGGGTGCCCTCTTAATATTAATTTTAGCTTGTTGCAATTAATATATGTGGCAACAATGTTGGTAGAAAAAGAGAAACTTGCTTAAAGAATGTACCTGGCACTTTTTTTTTAAATCAGAAAAGGTTCTATTTGATTTACCACAGTGCCACATACAAATGTATAATACAGTAACATAGCAACAGAAGTCGACAACTGGCATATACTGTATATACTCGAGTATAAGCCGAGATTTTCAGCCCTTTTTTTTGCCTGAAAGTACCCCCCTCTGCTTATACTCGAGTCGCCGCCGTCTGCCTACCTGATCAGTGTGTCATGCAGACAGACGGCGGCCATTCCAGTGTTCAAAAGCCGCGCCTCCTCGTATGTGATAGGCGGAACACTCAATTTCCCAGCAGTCAATGTTCCGCCTATCACGGACATCCTCTCATCCTCGTCCGTGGTATGAGGATGTCCATGATAGGCGGAACACTGACTGCTGGGAAATTGAGTGTTCCGCCTATCACAGACAAGGAGGAGGCGCGGCTTTTGAATACTGTTATGGCCACCGTATGTTATTATTGCATGCTGATCGGTGCAAATGCGATGGGCACAGAGGCTGAAGATGGGCACAGAGGCTGAAGATGGGCACAGAGGCTGCAGAAGGACACACGGAGGCATGCACAGGACACAGGTAGGCTGCAATGGACACAGATAGGCTGCAATGGACACAGGGAGGTACACAGGACACAGGGAGTTAGGCAGATCTGCACAGGTAGGCATGCACAGGACACAGGGAGGTATGCAGCTGCAGATGGGCATTGTCGACCCTCTTTTCCACTTACAGTAGCTGCTGCATTTCTCACCCTCGGCTTATACACGGGTCAATACTTTTTCCCATTTTTTTCGTGGTAAATTAGGGGCATCGGCTTATATTTGGGTCGACCTATACTCGAGTATATACGGTAGGTTACATTAGACTGTCTAAAAACATTTATTCATAAGGGAGAGTCTCATATTTCTAGTGGCTGCGTGGATCAAAAATAAAACAAAGAGAAAAAAAAAGAGAAAAAGAAAGAAAGAACATAAAAAAAAAAATGAAAAAAGATTCAGAATACACATTAGGTATATAATAAGGGGTTGAATCGATTCCCAGAGCCCTGGGATCGTAACACATCTTTTTAGGCTGCTTAGCCCATTACCAACTCAATTCCCTATAACGGTCATACAACTAACTTTAGTTCTGGGGATATCCATTTTGATTTGTCCGTTACCCTTGCAATAGCCTGTATTTGACCAACTGATGGGGAGCTAGGCCTGGAACCTCTAACCAGTCCTGCCACATGGTGTAAAATTTTCGGGGTACATTTCTGTGCTGGTATGTCAGTTTCTCTCTTACTAACATTTTGTTTACTTGGTTGATCCATTGTTGCCTGGTGGGGACCCTGGGAATGATCCAGAGTTGTGCTTTCGTGCTACATAAAGCAGCCAAATTATCGCAGTGTGGACAGCAGGGGTCAATGTCTCCTCGTCCAGGGCGCCCAGCAGGCATACGGTGGGGGTTTTAGGAATGACCACAGCAAACACCTGAGAAATTACCTCTAGGATCCCAGTCCAATACCGAAAAAGTTTCGGACATTTCCAAAACATATGTAGAAGGTCCCCATGATCTCTCATACATTTTGGACATAAGGTCGTATCACGCAGTCCCTAATTGTGGAGTTAAACAGGTGTTCTGTAGGCCCTATGTAGTAGATAAAGGTGTGATCATTTTTGCGAGGCTGATACTGACACCATGGGAGCAGAGGTAAGGCAAAGGCTCCACTTTTCCCCATCAATTGGCCCTATATCTTCCTTCCATTTGCAGGGTAAGCTGGCTGGGTCCTGAAGTGCATGGAGTATAAAACCATATCCTCTAGAGATCATGCCCTTTTTTTCCTCATCCATTAGAATCATCTGTACAATGGCATGGTCAGTCAGCTGAAGCGGCATCATCTGTACAATGGCATGGTCATGTACCTGGCACTTTGCCAAGATGCTTCTATAGGAAAAGAGGAACTAAGTTTAACTATGCAATGTTTCTTAGTATTATAAACATATATATGGCAGAGTAGTTCACGCTTTATTTACTAATAAGTCTATGCTTTGACAAATGTATTTCTTTGATTGAATGAATATGTTTGGGGAACGGAAAGGTGTGTCGGCAAAGGTTACTATAGATAAGATAGATAGGTAACAATAACTCATTACAGATCTGAGATAACATTTTAGCTAATGTAGAAGTAATATATAAGGGAGTACATCCTTTGGATGGATATGTACCACTAACTTGTTATATCAGGTGTAGTTTCCCTTTAGTGGCAGATGTGCAGTATATCCACCCAATGTTGTTTACCGAACGTCTCCTCTGTAGTTGCGGCTCCTGTATACTCAGAGGGCAGCCCTGAGTGGAGTGCAGGGAGTGCAAGCGTGTGGTTGGACCTGGAGGTGACATCCTGTGTATGGCAGTGGTAAATGCAGACTGTGGCGGGGGGGGGGGGGGGCAGAGAGCGGGAGCACATGGATGAATGTAGCAGGAGGTGACATCCAGTGGATGGCAGTACTGAATGCAGGCTGCAGAGAGGGGAAGCAGAGAGCAGGGGCACATGGCTGGATGACACTGAATGTAGCAGGAGGTGAGATCATAATAACTTTATGTAGTGTTATAGCACAAT
The DNA here is from genome assembly GCA_028564925.1 of Lithobates sylvaticus. NCBI lineage: Eukaryota > Metazoa > Chordata > Amphibia > Anura > Ranidae > Lithobates > Lithobates sylvaticus. Next base: position 139,567,047 of record CM053026.1, read on the forward strand.
ATGAAGCTATTATGATCTCACCTACTGCTACATTCAGTCTCAACCAGCTGTGTGCTCCCTCTTTCTGCAGTCTGCATTACCGCTGCCATACACAGGATGTCACATCCTGCGTCACATCCTGCTTCAGCCATGTGCTCCCTCCCTCTGCCCAACCCACAGTTTGTATTGACTGCTGCCTTACACCTCAACCAGTGCTCCGTTTCTCTGCCCCCACCTCCCCTCTGTACTCTGCATCACACCGCTGCCATACAACAGACTCAACAAGGGATCTCACCTCCTGATCCAGCCATGGGCTCTCGCTCTGTGCTCCCTCCTTCACTCTGTATTCAGGGCTGCCACTGGAAGTCACCTCCTCCTTCAGCTCCCACTCTCTGCACTCCCTGTGACTCCGCCCTCTGAGTTTATAGGAGCCAGAACCATTCTTGTATAATCAATGCTTGGAGTTTGTCAGAATCTGTGGGGGTCTGGGGAGCTTCCTGGCCATGGACCCAAAATTTTAATGTTTTGTTCCCCAAGTCACTTAGTTATCACTTTTGTTTATGGCAAGGTACTCCGTCATGCTGGAAAAGGCACTGTTCATCACCAAACTGTTCTTGGGTGGTTGGGAGAAGTTGCTCTCGGAGGATGTTTTTGTACCATTCTTTATTCATGGCTGTGTTCTTAGGCAAAATTGTGAGTGAGCCCACTCCCTTGGCAACCCCACACATGAATGGTCTCAGGATGCTTTACTGTTGGCATGACACAGGACTGAGATGGTAGCGCTCACCTTTTCTTCTCCAGACAAGGTTTTTGTCCAGATGCCCCAAACAATCGGAAAGGGGATTCATCAGAAAAAATAACTTTACCCTAGTGCTCAGCAATCCAATCACTGTACCTTTTGCAGAATATCAGTCTATCCCTGGTGTTTTTCCTGGAGAGAAGTGGCTTCTTTGCTTCCCCTCTTGACACCAGGTCATCCTCCAAAGGTCTTCGCCTCACTGTGCGTGCAGATGCACTCACACCTGCCTGCTGCCATTCCTGAGCAAGCTCTGCACTGGTGGTGCCCCGATCTAGCAGCTAAGTCAACTGTAGGAGACAGTCCTGGTGATTGCTGGACTTTCTTGGGTGCCCTGAAGCCTTCTTCACAAATGCAGTTGAATAGTTTTTTATGGGATTAAGTTAATTTTCATGGCAAAGAGGGACTTTGCCATTAATTGCAATTCATATGATCACTCTTCATAACATTCTGGAGTATATGCAAATTGGCATCATGAAAACTGAGTAGACTTTGTGAAAATTAATATTTGTGTCATTCTCAAAAATTTGGCCACGGCTTTATGTAAGAAGTTAAAAGGAATACAAGAAGCACAAACATTTGTTCCACTACCACATGAAGCAAGGAACGTTTTCCTGAATGGAAACAAAGCAATTAAAATGTGATTATTCAAAACTTAAAAAAAAAAAAGCATCTTCTCTTTAGCGATCCATCCTACAGTCTCTTCAGTCATAACATACAATGCAGGAACAGTAGTTCTGGATTGTAAATAAGGATGCAGATGGCTTGCCCACAATCTGGAGCATTGGTGGGAAGAGGAGAACACTGGATAAGGTAACAGTACTTTTAATTTTGCATCTGCATTTAACCCTTGCAGTGCAGGGAGAATGGAGAACCCCACTGCAAGTTTTTTTTTATTTCTCCGCAGTTCAGCTTCAAGCCTTTATGTAGAGGTTTAGTAAATATACTACCTATAGAGAACCTAACAAAATCAGCAGGGATAAGCAGCATCTGGCACTTAAAACATAAGTGCACTTATAACACTTTAGGGACTTAACAAGTTAAATCATTTGCAGCTTATTTGTAAACATCTCAAAATACCACTTGCAGCAGGAAAGTAGATTTAGAAGTACCCATCTTGCATCATTCTGATGCCTTGGATATCACTACCTGGTCCTGTTCTTCTCCCCTGCCCCTAGCTTGCAGTTACAGGAACAAGGGGGCACCTATGGTGTGCAAGTCTGGACACATACTCTGCCTTTACAAGTGCATTTAAAATGGTTGCAAAGTCAGATTTTTTTTTTTTTTAATCTTAATGCATTCTATGCATTAAGATAAAAAGCCTTCTGTGTGCAGCAGCAGCCCCAGCACCCCCTAATACTTACCTGAGCCCCATCTCTCTCCAGCAAAGTCCACCATGGCCATAGCCGTCTGGGATTCTCCTCCTGATTGGCTAAGACACAGCAGCGGCGTCATTGGCTCCCGCTGCTGTCAAAGTCAGTTAGCCAATCAGGAGAGAGAGGGGGGCGGGCCCGCATGGGGGCTTTGTGTCTGAATGGACACAGGGAGCTGTGACTCGGCTCGGGTGCCCCCATAGCAAGTTGCTTGCTGTGCTGTTGCATCAGGAGGGAGGGGCCAGGAGAGCCAAAGAGGGACCTGAGAAGAGGAGGATCTGGGCTGCTCTGTGCAAAACCACTGCACAGGGCAGGTAAGTATAACATGTTAGTCTGTTAACATGTTCCCTCAATGAACTGTAGCTCCCCAGTGCCAGCAGCACTCATGCAGCCCCAGACCATGACACTCCCACCACCATGCTTGACTGTAGGCAAGACACACTTGTCTTTGTACTCCCCTCCCCTGCCCCCCCTCCCCCCCACGTCAGGTTGCCAGTCCCATTATAAGTCACAAGTCAATGCCATTAGTAGTATAAGAAAAAAAAATCATACACACACACACACACACAGTATCTCACTAAAGTGAGTACACCCCTCACACTTTTGTAAACATTTTATTATATGTTTTCATGTGACAACACTGAAGAAATGACACTTTGCTACAATGTAAAGTAGTGAGTGTACAGCTTGTATAACAGTGTAAATGTGCTGTCCCCTCAAAATAACTCCACACAGCCATTAATGTCTAAACCGCTGGCAACAATAGTGAGTACACCCCTAAGTGAAAATGTCCAAATCTGGCCCAATTAGCAATTTTCCCTCCCCGGTGTCATGTGACGCATTAGGTCTATGATGTGAATGGGGAGCAGGTGTTAAATTTGGTGTTATCGCTCTCACTCTCTCATACTGGTCACTAGAAGTTCAACATGGCACCTGATGACAATAAACTCTCTGAGGAGCTGAAAAAAAAAAACAATTGTTGCTCTACATAAAGATGGCCTAGGCTATAAGAAGATTGCCAGGACCCTGAAACTGAGCTGCAGCATGGTGGCCAAGACCATACAGCGGTTTAACAGGACAGGTTCCACTCAGAACTCCACTCCTAAACAAAGGTGGAGCTACTCTTCAAATAGTTGCTCCAGGAAATTGCCTAATTTTGCTCTTTTTGTCCTACAATTTTCATAAATCAGCAGAGTACAGCTGTTTACCTGAATATAATCAATAATGTTAAAAATTGCATCTTACAGCATGTCTGTAAAAAGTGATCAAAGTCCTACAATCAGAGGCCCTTGACCTGTCAGAAGCTGAGAATCAGGTGTAGGACCCACAGCTCACCTAGATATTTAGCTATTTTAATGCAGTACACGGTTAGCTTAACACAAAGCATCGTATATATCATTAAAACATTACCTCCTATTAAAACAAATCTGTCAAGCGTGAGGCAAGATAACAATCTTAAAAAGAAAAATAGAACACTTAATTTGTGTTGTCATTGCAGACAATAAAGCAATTTTTTGGCCCCACAGGTTTTCTATTTTACCTGTTGATTTATCAGTAATGCTATGTGAACGATTGTCACAGTGTTAGAGCTGCTTATGATACGGATGTTGATAACAATGCAAGAAAGTCCCTGGATGGTGGTTTATTTTGTGTGTTTAACAAACTATACATCTAGTTTCTGCTGTAAAATAAACATGGCATGAGTCAAGATTTCCACTTTAAATTTCCTAGATGTGACTGCCCATAAGAGAAAGTAATTCAAAATGGCTAGATGAGATTGTTCTGTACAAGACTATGTCACCACCAAACCTCACTAGGCTGCATTGGCAATCGTACTCTTTTCAAAGCAAAGTCATAGTTATCATAAGGAGCTTCTTGCCTTAGGAAACCGGAATAGTGACAACATTTATAACGGAGGTTCATTTTTCTTGCTGGGTTTGCTCACAGATAGTCAGACATGTGAGACTAAGAGCAAAGATTCTGGGGCAGGAGGTACATGAGTTCAAATCCAAATACTTTGTAGCACCCCACCATATACAGTTAGGGTCTGTACAGCTGAATAGTATTTTTAAAGTATAGCCAAAGCTATTTTGGCTATACTTCTCCATTCAGTTCGTTCTGCACTCCCGTGATCCGTTTTCAGCTGACAGTGGGATAAAGTTCGCTGTTGGCTGGCGTCACGCATCTGGTCCAGGCTTGGGAAAGATCCCGATCCATCCAGATGACTGAACCAGCACCTGGCTCATTGATCCACTGAGAGCCTGAGGCCCCCCTTCCCATCCCCTTCGCAGCCCAGTGATGGAGGGGCAGAGCAGAGAGCCGGTGACTGATAGTGACGGCTCTCTGCTCAGAGCGGAGGAGGAGAACTGAGCGATCAGCAGTGTTTCACTGCTCAGTTCTCACTGCAGAGCCGGCAGGGGACAGATGCTGTATCGGATCAATGCTGCATGCCCTCCCTATTACTTACCTGAGCCCCCTCTCAAACCAGCGATGTCCATGAGAGCCTTGGCTCTCTGGGACTCGCACTCCCAATTGGCTTTTGGCAACAGTGGAAGTCATTTACTCCTGCTGCTGTCAATCACAGCCAGTGAGCCAATCAGGAGACGGAGGGGGCAGGGCCAAGCCGCGGCTCCGTGTGTGAATGGACAAACAGAGCCACGGCTTGGGAGCGCACCAGCTTGAGTGTCTCCCACAGCAAGCTGCTTGCTGTGAGGGACCTGAGAAAAGGAGGATCCGGGCTGCTCTGTGTAAAACCATTACACAGAGCAGGTAAGTGTAACATGTTTGTTATTTCAATGTAAAAAAAAATAAAATAGGGTTTAGTAACACTTGAAGTCTATACTTCCCTTTTCAATATAAGCCAGATAGTGTGTTGTCTCCAAAAGCATATACATAATAATTTTTCTGCAAATAAACACAAGATTAAGGCGGATCCTGTACAGAAGGTTGTCATTACTCTCATATGCCTAGGGGAGCATGATGTCTGAATAAAGCCCTACTCACATGTTCTTGAAACGTATAAGGCAAAAGGTGTCAGCATTTGATTCAACCAACATTAAAAACATTGTTTTTAGGTGGAGATAGATAAGTTATGTAATATATGTATACTATATAAAATGTAAAAAAAAAAAAAAGTTTTACTTAAAATTAAAAAAAAAATGTAATTAACGGTCACAGTATGAGTGTACAATGCATTGGTATGCAACAAATGCATTTCCTAAAAGAATCACATCCAAAATATATCTTGGGATAAACCTGTGTGTGGAATGTAAAATATTCAAGATCCTTCGTTTCTCAGAGATGTGACAGAGTTGCTCTTTTTTAATGTATGTTTTTGCTACCATCACGGTATCTAATTAGTTGTGATGATATATCTGGGGTAATGAGAACTTCATTAGAACCACACCAAGAAACATGTTAAGATGATCAGGCAGAATGGAAGGGAGCAAAGGCATTTCTTTTGGGTGCATAACAAGAGCCCAAATCTACAGAGAGCTTATTTATTTATGCCGTACCATATGACACAAGGTTTTGCCTTTAGCACTACAAAACAGAGACAGATTTTCTGTGTTCTGTAGGTACTATGCACTATACATGGCCTTATCACTGCCGTCTGTTCTGACAAACACCTAAGCGCTGTAATGAACTGCACTGGGCTTAGTCTCCGAGTTCTACACGCTAATACAAAGTATAACTAGACAAAGAGGAAAAGAAAAAAAAGAGAGGTTTCTAAATGAAACAGAATTTTGTTATCATATTCACAAATATGAGTGTTCCTCGCATCATAAGAGTGGCAAGATAATGGGAATGGTGCTTTATAAAGTACCTTCAAGACAGCAATTGTGTTGTACTACGCAGCGGGCTACTCAATTTCCAGTATAAAATACTCATTGCTAAGTTTTACAAATATAAATGAAGCACTGTAAAATCTCTCAGAGTACATCTTGTACTATTTTTTGCAATGCTCTGTAAAATAAATACTAAATTGATGAGTACAACATTCAATGCTGAATTTAAATGTGCTTATATTATGTCTTCCCTGGTTACTCCTTTCCCACCTCATCAACATGCTAATTAATTTTTTAAAGCAAACTGTTCAATTATTTTTTAAGGATACACTAAGCAGGGGGAAAGCGGACATGTTGTTACACCCACCAGAGTTTTGCATTTTACACGTATTTATAACAGTAAACTGAGTTTATATAGTGAAATACAGTATTGAGAACTCCGTCTGACTGGTTAGTTGTTGAATTTTAAAAGGTTTGTACTGGCATCAAGGATTAACCACTTCAGCCCCGGACCAATTGGCAGCCAAAGGACCAGGCCCCTTTTTGCGATTCGGCACTGCATCGCTTTAACTGACAATTGCGCGGTCGTGCGACGTGGCTCCCAAACAAAATTGGCGTCCTTTTTTTCCCCACAAATAGAGCTTTCTTTTGGTGGTATTTGATCGCCCCTGCGGTTTTTATTTTTTGCGCTATAAACAAAAATAGAGCGACAATTTTGAAAAAAATGCTATATTTTTTACTTTTTTTTTTATAATAAATATCCCCAAACAATCTATAAAAAAACGTTTTTTTTCCTCAGTTTAGGCCGATACGTATTCTTCTACATATTTTTGGTAAAAAAAAAAATCACAATTAGCGATTATTGATTGGCTTGCGCAAAAGTTATAGCGTTTACAAAATAGGGGATAGTTTTATAGCATTTTTATTAATATTTTTTTTTTACTAGTAATGGCGGCGATCAGCGATTTTTATTGTGACTGCGACATTATGGCGGACACATCGGACGGCTAGGCAATTAAAGGGGACGTATATACACGTCCTTTTGCCTAGCCGTGCCCGTCTGAGGACGTATATATACAGTGGGCGGTCGGGAAGCGGTTAAGGAAGAGTGTTTGGAGCCTGCATGCATCTATTTAGGAACGGGAGGCTGTTTCTATAGGGTTTTGTGAGCCTCTCATCCAGATTTTTGCCTTCTGCTAAAAAAAGGAGCTTGTGGCTGTCTCCATATGTGCGAGACATCAGCTGACAGCGGACACCTCGAAACGCATCAACCCACTCTGTAGCATTTCCCCCTGCATGGGCATGCCTAATTTTTAAATTTCAAATGTATGTGTATAATTTGTAACCTTGTTGTTGTGAATACGTAGACTTTTTATATGCTTTCATATGCATTGATCTTTTTTATATATGAATAAAACAATATTATTTTGATCCAAGTGTCTGATCTGGGGAGGGAGATACCCAGCGAAACAATAGCCATCAGACCTTATACGGCAGCCCGCAGTACACTGCGGCCAAAAGCCGAATCCTCGGCTGCTCGAACATCCACTTGATAAAATTTTGTGAACATATGCACTGAAGACCAGGTAGCAGCCTTACAAATGTGAGCCACAGATACCTGAGTGCAAAAAGCCCAGGAGGTTCCTACACCCCTGGTAGAATGAGCTCTCACCCTAAAGGGAGGAGCTTTACGTTTCAGATCATTGGCTTGAATGACCAACTGACGGACCCAATTGGCAATGGAAGCTGCCTGCCCTTCTTGGGTCCTTTTGGTAAAACAAAAAAGGAGTCTGATCCTCAGATCTCTGCAGATCTAGACAAATAAAACTTGACTGCCTGGACAACGTCCAAGGAACGCAGTCGTCTCTCTTCCGCCGAATGAGGCTGAGAGAAAGAAGGTAAAATAATGTCCTAATTTAAATGAAAGGCTGATGCCACTTTTGGCAAAAAGGATGAAACAGGTCGTAACACAACCCTGTCATGGTGAAGGATCAAGTATGGGTCCCTGCACGAAAGGGCTGCCAACTCCGACACCCTTCTAGCCGAGGTGATGGCCATCTTGTGTGACAGCAAGACTATTTCCTTGATAGTCTCAAATGGTTGTTTCTGTAACACAGACAGCCCCAAGTTCAAGTCCCAAGGACACATAGGTGACCTAAAGGGGGGAAGCAAATGGGTTGCCCACTGCCTAAAGGTTCGGACCAGCGAATGGGAGGCTAGAATACTGGAAGAATACTGACAGGGCCAAATTCTGACCTTTGATTGTACTCAAAGCCAATCTTATTTCCACAGCTGACTGTTGTAGAAAAGAGAGAATTCTCCCAATCACGTATTTCCGAGGATGCCATTTTCTGACTTCACACCAAGCAATATAAGTCTTCCAGACGTTATGATAGATCTTCCTAGTGACAGCTTTTCTAGCATTCACTAGGGTAGACACCACTGGTCCCGAGATGCCACGGTCCTTCAATAGCCATGCTGTCAAACTTAGAGACTGTAAATTGGGGTGGAATATAGGACCTTGAGACAGGAGATCGGGGGCGACGTGGAAGCATCCATGGCCCATCTATTGTCAGTCTCACAATCTCCGGGAACCAGAGCCTTCTGGGCCAGGCTGGTGCCACCTGAATGACTGGAACCCCCTCTCTCTGAATCATGCGCAACAAATGTAGAAGGAGAGGGATCGGGGGAAAGCATAAACCAGGGAGTACTGGCTCCATGGAACTACCAGAGCATCTGTTCAGATTGCCAGAGGATCCCTTGTTCGGGACACAAATTCCTGTAGCTTGTTGTTGAACTTGGATGCCAATAGGTCAACCTCTGGCCATCCCCAACGCTGGAAAATTTCCTGGAACATCCCTGGGTGTAGGGACCTTTCCCCCGGGCAGATCTGCTGGTGGCTAAGATAATCTGCCTTCCAGTTCTCTACTCCCGGGATACTGACTGCGGATAGAATTGGCACATGTCACTGCCCAGGCTATAGAGATGCACGATCTGTTCTGTCCTTGACCATTTCCCCTGAGCTGTGAGACACTCTAGGGTCGCTCTACAGCATGAGAGACTGGCATCTGTAGTCAGTACTCTCCAAGTAACCGGGAGGAAGGATTTTACCTTTCGCAGGTTCTGATCCTGCAACCACCAGTTTAGGCTTAAGTGTGCCCGAGGAGATAAGAACATTGGATAATCCAGAGCTTGTCCTCTTCTGTTCCAAGCCAACAAGATGTCTTGTTGTATAGGCCTGGAACGGAACCGGGCATAGGTCACTGCCTCAAAGGAGGACAACATCCTATCTAAAAGACTCATACAGAGCCGAATGGAGTGTTGTCTGGTGCCCCTTAACTGACGCACCTGATCCTTCAGTGCACAGATCCTTACGGGTGGCAAAAATACCTCCTTGCTTGGACCGTATCTAGGACCAGACCTAAATACTTCAGACTTCAAGCTGGACTCAAGGCTGACTTTTCGGTATTTATGATCCAGCCTAAGCTTTCCAAATACTGCACTGTACAGGTTATGCTCTGTTCTAGAGCCTGTAGTGAGTGATCTCTGTGCAGGAGGTCATCCAGATACCCGAGCACTAAGATCCCTTGGGCCCTTAAAAGACCCAGTACTGGTGCTAGGACCTTTGTGAACACCCGGGGAGCTGTGGCAAGCCTGAAGGGTAGAGACACAAACTGAAAATGACGTTCCTCTACTGCAAATCGCAGGAACCTCTGATGAGGCTGGAAGATAGGTACATGTGAATACGCATCCTTTATATCGATGGAGGCTAGAAAGTCTCCCATGGAGCGAGGCTACAACTGAGCGGACAGACTCCATCTGAAAGGACTGGATTAGTAGATACTGGTTCAGGGATCTTAGATCCAAAATGGGTCTCGAGTCCCTGTTTGGTTTTTGAAACGTAAACAGGTTTGAATAAAACCCAGCGCCCCTTTCGGATAGAGGAACCTGTACAATCACTCCTTGATGTACTAAATGATGTAGTGCCTGAAACAGTAAGTTTATTTTTGGAGAATCCGAGGAAACGCTGGATCTTAGAAACCTCTGAGGGGGAACCCCCATAACTCCAGCTTGTAATCGCGGGATATAGTCGAGGTAACCCACTCGTCCTGAACCACTGTTTTCCAAATGTCCGCAAAGTGCAGCAGCCTTCCCCCCATCCGATAGAGTGGGGGCGTCCCCTCAAAAGGAGGGCCTGGTCCCGGGTTTAGAAGCTTTGGACCCAGGGCTTTTTCTGGCCCTGGCCTTGCGGCTTGCCCCTGGCTCTAGCGCCCTGTTGGCGGCAGAACCACCTTTGGCGCTGAGACACCTGAGGAATTAGTCCCTGAGGTTTTAAACGGGGGATGCCTGGTGCTTCTTTACAGGAAGTAGAGAGCTCTTTCCTCTGGAAATCTTTTGAATATATGTGTCCAAATCATCACCAAATGTTCCCCATGAAAGGGGAAACCTGGCAATAACTTCTTACAAGGAAGCTCGGCTGACCAGTTCTTAAGCCACACAAGTCTTCGCATATGTACAGACAAGAGAGCCAAACCTGCTGTATTGAATCCTTTAAGACATCAACAGCAAAACCCAGCGCTCGAGGAATATCAGTCTTATTTTCAGCAAATATCATCCTCCTGGTTAAGCCTGTCAGGCTGTCTGACCTGATCCATTATGGACTGGCAGATACCAATTGCTGCAACAGCTGGCTGAATAGCTGAACTGGCCAAAGAAAAGGAAGCCTTTAATAATGGCTCCAGTTTTTTTGTAGACAGGGTCTTTCAAACCCTGTGCATTATCCACCGGACAAGTTAAGTTCTTGTTCAAGGAAGAGACTGCTGCATCTACAGCTGGCAAGCTCCACTTCTTAATGAACTTTTCATCCATGGGATATAAAAGGGAAAACCTCTTAGGAGGAACAAAAATCCTGTCAGGATGTTCCCAATCAGAATACACTGCCTGTTCCAACAGTGGGTGTAAAGGGAAAGCCTGTTCGGTCTGAAGAGGCCTTAGGGACCCCAAAGAGGACCAGGGGGGCTCAGTAACCTCTGCAAGAGGCAACTTAAAGGCAGAACAAACCATCTTGGTAAGAGTCTGGAACAAAAGCCTCTGCGACTGAGAGGCAGACACCAACTGGTTATCTTCTTCTCCAGATTGCTCAGAAGCAGACTCATCTGCCAGGCCCTCAACAGAATCCTGAGCTTTAAGCTCTTCCCCATCCTCAACCCATTATTGCGCCAAACTAGGAGGCTCAGGGGAGGGGGATCTGTCATGCTTCTTGCCACCCTGTGGGATGGAGGTAATCATGCCAGCAATCCTGTGCTCTAACCCGGCTGAGGACAGTTCATCCTTGATGACAAAGGGTGAAGCAGCAGCGTTGACTGTAGGCACTATACCAGATAGGCGCACTGGCTCAGTCAATAAGACCCCACATCTCACCTCTAGGCTGGGATGCCTGAAATAAACAATAAATAAATAAACGATCTCGGCTTCCCAGCCAAGGTGGCACCATTTGTTTGAATGCAGAGGCCGGGCGTGATGTCATAACATCGTGCCCAGCCTCCGAACGATCATCCGGGGGCCGGCGGAACCTGTCTCCGGCTCACCGATGGAAGTCGGTAGAAGCACCGGAGGGTGGGGGAGTCCCCTTTTGCCGCCCATAGGAACGATCAAGCGTTGTTTTTTGATCAATGATCAGCGATTTTTAGCGGGACTGCGACATTGCGGTGGACAGATGGGACACTTTTTGGGACCAGTGACATGTATACAGTGATCAGAGCTAAAAATAGCCACTGATTACTGTAAACATGTCACTGGCAAGGAAGGGGTTAACACTAGGGGGCGATCAAGGGGTTAAGTGTTCCCTAGGGAGGTGTTTCTAACTGTGGGGGGATGGGACTGACTGGAGTAGGAGAGAAATCACTGTTACTGATCACTAGGAAAAGCAGACCTCTCTACTCCCCTGTCAGAACGGGGATCTGTGTGTTTACACACACAGATCCCTGTTCTGGCTCTCTGTGGAGCGATTGCTGGTGGCCGGCGGACATCACATTGGCTCCAGCATCACGCGCGCCCCCTATCGCTCTTAAAGCGCCCGATGTACACCTATAGCGATTCGCCCAGGAGAGCCAACCTGCCGCAGATGTCCAGCAAACTTGACAGTTACGGCTCAAAGCCAGGCTCACAAGAAATGCAAAAAGGGAGCAACAGCAAAGGCTCCAAACAAAATAATGTATCTACTATATTTATTGTTCTAGACTCAACTGTTGACAAGGCAGTTACATAGTAACATAGTAGGTGAGGTTGAAAAAAGACACAAGGCCATCAAGTCCAACCTATGTGTGTGATTATATGTCAGTATTACATTGTATATCCCTGTATGTTGCAGTCGTTCAGGTGCTTATCTAATAGTTTTTTGAAACTATCGATGCTACCCACTGAGACCAATGCCTGTGGAAGGGAATTCTACCTCCTTGCCGCTCTTACAGTAAAGAACTATCTACGTAGTTTAAGGTTAAACCTCTTTTCTTCTCATTTTAATGAGTGGCCACGTGTCTTGTTAAACTCCCTTCTGCGAAAAAGTTTTATCCCTATTGTGGGGACACCAGTACGGTATTTATAAATTTAATTCATATCCCCTCTCAAGCATCTTCTCCAGAGAGAATAAGTTTAGTGCCCCCCAACTTTTCCTCATAACTAATATCCTCCAGACCCTTTATTAGCTTAGTTACCCTTCTTTATACTCGCTCCATTTCCAGTACATCGTTCCTGAGGACTGGTGCCCAGAACTGGACAGCATACTCCAGGTGTGGCTGGACCAAAGTCTTGTAGAGCGAGAGAATTATTGTTTTATCTCTGGAGTTGATCCCTTTTTAATGCATGCCAATATTCTGTTTGCTTTGTTAGCAGCAGCTTGGCATTGCATTCCATTGCTGGGCCTATCATCTACTAGAACCCCCTGGTCCTTTTCCATCCTAGATTCCCCCAGAGGTTCTCCCCCCAGTGTATAGATTGCATTAATATTTTTGCCACCCAAATGCATTATTTAAAATTTTTCTACATTAAACCTCATTTGCCATGTAGTTGCCCACCCTATTAATTTGTTCAGATCTTTTTGCAAGGTTACCACATCCTGGGGAGAAGTTATTGCCCTGCTTAGCTTAGTATCGTCCGCAAATACAGAGATTGAACTATTTACCCCATCCTCCAGGTCGTTTATGAACAAAATAAATAGGATTGGTCCCAGCACAGACCCTTGGGGGACCCCACTACCCACCTCTGACCATTCCGAGTACTCCCCATTTATCACCACCCTCTGAATTCGCCCTTGTAGCCAGTTTTCAATCCACGTACTCACTCTATGGTCCATGCCAACAGACCTTATTTTGTACAGTAAACGTTTAGGGGGAACTGTGTGAAATGCTTTTGCAAAATCCAGATACACCACGTCTACGGGCCTTCCTTTATCTAGATGGCAACTCACCTCCTCATAGAAGGTTATTAGATTGGTTTGGCAAGAACAATTCTTCATGAATCCATGCTGATTACTACTAATGATAATATTCTCATTACTAAAATCTTGTATATAGTCTCTTATCATCCCCTCCAAGAGCTTGCATACTATTGATGTTAGGCTAACTGGTCTGTAATTCCCAGGGATGTATTTTGGGTCCTTTTTAAATATTGGTGCTACATTGGCTTTTCTCCAATCACCTGGTACCACTCCAGTCAGTAGTCTATCAGTAAAAATGAGGAACAATGGTCTGGCAATTACTTGACTGAGTTCCCCAAGTACCCTCGGATGCAAGCCATCTGGTCCCGGTGATTTATTAATGTTAAGTTTCCCAAATCTAATTTTAATTCTGTCCTCTGTTAACCATGGAGGTGCTTCCTGTGATGTGTCATAAGGATAAACACTGCAGTTTTGGTTACTGAAGCCCCCCCGATTCCCTCGTGAAGACTGAGGAGAAGAATAAATTCAATACCTTCGCCATCTCCCCATCCTTGCAACCAGATGTCCTTACTTATTCTTTATGGGGCCAATATGGTCTTTCCTCCTTTTTAACTGCTTATATACATAATGAATTTCTTGGGATTTGTTTTGCTCTCTATGTGTCTTTCGTGTTCTATCTTAGGTGCCCTAATTGCACCCTTACATTTCTTGTTGCATTCTTTGTAAAGTCTGAATGCAGTTCAAAATCACATGGTAAATTTGTCAATACCATAAAATAAAAAATAAAAACTCTGAAGGTGTTACCCTTTCACTAAACAGTGAATATTTTATCAAGTATTGTTGAATGATTAATAAGACATTTTTTTTTTGTGGTCTCAAACATGGCTACATTTTAAAAACACAAACATTTACACAAATATGCTAGCCAACTCGTGTGTGACAAATTCTTGATTTAGTATTAGATCAGATTGGTCTCAGATGTTTAAGATTTTCTTTTTCACAAAAAGTCTTTATCCCTTTTTCCTTATCAGAATGAAAGTAATGTCCATTTTCTATCCCTTTTGGTTGATGTTTTAAACTAGTTTTTTTAATTTGTTAATAATTAATTTGCTATATCTTTAGATTAATTTGTTCTTCCAATTAACTTTCTAATGTATAAAAAACAAACAAAATAAAATGTGCATATTTCGTGTGCTCCATGAGCAACACATAAATGTGGGCCCATTTTGGAGGTGGAAAATTGAACCAGGTTCTGGCGATGCACAGTTCAGGCAAGGATAGGCACGTCTTTCACTACCTTCTTAGTTATATATATATATAGCATCAGTTTAAACAGTTTTGCATACATTTTTGTAAATATTTTTTTATATCTTTTCATGTGACAACACTGAAGTAATTACACTTTGCTACAATGTAGTGAGTGTACAGCTTTTATAACAGTGTAAATTTTCTGTCCCCTCGAAATAACTCAACACACAGTCATTAATGTCTAAACCACTGGCAACAAAAGTGACATCACGGAGCTGGTGGATGTTAGAGACCTTGTACTCCTCCACCTTCCATTTGAGGATGCCCCACAGATGCTCACTTGGGTATAGGTCTGGAGACATGCTTGGCGAGTCCTTCACCTTTACCCTCAGCTTCTTTAGCAATGCAGTGGTCTGCTCTGAGTGGAACCTGTCCTGTTAAACCGCTGTAGTGTCTTGGCCACCGTGCTGCAGCTCAGTTTCAGGGTCTTGGCAATCTTCTCATAGCCTAGGCCAGTGATGGTAAACCTTGGCACCCCAGATGTTTTGGAACTACATTTCCCATGATGCTCCACTACACTGCAGAGTGTCAGAGCATCATGGGAAATGTAGTTCCCAAAACATCTGGGGTGCCAAGGTTTGCTATCACTGGCCTAAGCTATCTTTATGTAGAGCAACAATTCTATTTTTTAGATCCTCAGAGAGTTCTTTGTCATTAGGTGCTATGTTGAACTTCCAGTGACCAGTATGATAGAGTGAGAGGGATAACACCAATATTGACACACCTGCTCCCCATTCACACCTGAGACCTTGCAACACTGAGTCACATGACACCCGGGAGGCAAAATGGCTAAGGCCCCTTTCACACTTATACGACTTGTCCCACGATTTGGGACTGCAAAGTAGCATGACAAGTCATTCCCCATGATTTCCAATCACAGCCATTCATATTAGTACGACTTCAAGTTGTTCCAACTTCAAAGTAGTCTCCCTGCACTACTTTGGTCCAATTTTGATGCCACATACACGGGCATTCCTTGAAATTTCGGTAAAATTGCGCGACTTTGAAGTGTGAAAGGGGCCTAATTGGGCCCAACTTGGACATTTTCACTTAGAGGTGAACTTACTTTTGTTGGCAGAGGTTTAAATATTAATGGCTGTGTGTTGAGTTATTTTGAGGGGACAGCAAATTTACACTGTTATTCAAGCTGTAGCCTCACTACTTTACATTGTAGCAAAGTGTAATGTTTTCAGTGTTGTCACACGAAAAGATATAATACAATATTCACAAAAGTGTGAGGGGTGTACTCACTCTTGTGGGATACTGTATATCTAATAAACATTTTTGTGCTTGAACTTGAACTCCAGGCAGAAATTAAAATAATGCAACTCTGTATACATAAAAGCATTTTAACAGCATTTTTTTAAAATGCAAGAACAGTAAGTACCTTAGTTTGAACTGGCGTCAGCCAATTACAGTCTACTGTACAGGGGCTGATCAAGTTGATTGGTTAATAAAGCGATCAGCCACCCTGTTTTAATTTTTTTTAGTCCTCTTGAATGGAGAAAAATGCACATTGTGAAATTTTCTCCTTGCTAGAGGAGAAAAGGATAAATAAATATGCGTGTGTAGAAAAAAAATAATAAAGAAGGAAAAAATAGCTACATCAGGGTTTGATCTTCTGTAGGTCAGGGTTACCATCAAAGGTCAGGGTCAGTGTATTTTAGGTAGGATTAAAAAAACATTTTTTTTTTTTAAATATTACTATTAGTATGTTTTAGGTATTATATAAAAAAAAAAAAAGTGCACTGTTTTTTCTGGGCCCTACTAGCAAAATGCAACTAAATTAAAAAATCTTTTTTTTTTTTACTATTTTATGACAATTTTCCTTTGAGATAAAAAAAAAACCCCAGTAGATATCTATTACAATTTACCACCAAATGAAAGGCCAATTTGTCCTAAAAAAACCCCAAAAAAACAAGGTAGAATTTACATAGATACACTAAGTAGTTGCAATGAGATGTACAGTTTTACTAACACATGTCCAAGTAGCGAAACTGTGTTCAGGCATTAGGATTTATTTTAATTTCCATCATTAAGTGGTTAAGTGAAAGTAAAAATACAACAGAGAGAAATATTGCCCCCCACCCTCCCCTGTCAGGCAGGACTGTATTGTATAGCAGAACTGTGCAATTCTCAGCACCGGATGGACCATATTAAAGATCCTTGCTTCAATAATTTACAGTAAACTTTTATGGGCTGGGTTGTTTTCAGTCTTTAGCAGTCATACTTTTCATTCTTTGATTCCAACAATTAAATTGTTGCGCACACATTCCGCACTAGATTCAGAAAGCCTTCTCTCTGTGAGCTCTGTAACATCCCCTATGACCTTTCTGATCCTATCACTGCTATATATTCATGCAACGTTCACTGCGTTTTCCTCAGCATTGCTTGTATTTCAAAATCAATAACACAATCTCTGCACTAGTCTGACACTCTCTACTTGAAAACAGTAAACCAAACACAAATTAATGAAGAACAAATAGGTATCTGTTTGTAAAGCAGTGTTGTTTTCCTTGGGTTTAGTGGTAATTTCCCTGTCTATAATGTCGTACTGTTGAATTTTCTCCTCTGCTGGATTGTCTTGATGTGATGGATTGAGCTGGGTATGAAAGAGTTAGTTTGGAAAAGCTGGTTTTATTAGGACAAGCTACAATAATTTGGAGCTCTGGTAGACATGTGAGCAAAGGAAAAACTCAACATTTATTGGTAATACAGGCTACATGAACTAGATTACTGGCCAAGTTACTTCATAAGGCAGTAAAACCGCTCATTTTATGCCTAGGTACACATAGTGGTTTCTTATCATTAGTGGTAACACAAGTTCAAGCTTCAATCAACAGCCAGCTAAACGGTTCCTTATACTGGTCTACTAATAGAATGGTAATTGGCTTGTTACACACATCTTTCTGTATTTTTGAGTGGATGTGCACACTTCTCTCCTATTTATGTTTTCCACGAGACAGTTCGAGAATGATCATTTACTTCTACATTATGATGGAAACCTGTCTTCAGCATTTTTAAAGTGGGGGATTAGCACTGCAGTACCAGTGGGGTTCAATGCTTAAAGTAAACTGCTTGCAAACCTGGCCAATTCAAACTGAGAATATGAAGAAAAGCAGATGTTGCTTTTATGTTTAGCCACATGTGCAAATGATCAGTAGATCCAGAGACATGGTTTACTGGATAGGCTGGCTAAGGAATATTATATCTGGAAAGAGGACTCCTCCATTCCACCCCATGTACCTAATCTATAGTTTAAAAAATAAAAACGACCTATACTCAATTTAATTCAATTTACTGTATATACTCCGAGTATAAGCCAAGTTTTTCAGCACATTTTTTTGTGCTGAAAATGCCCCCCACGGCTTATACTCGAGTCAAGCATTTTTCTGCTGCAGAAGATTACATTTTCCGAAACAACTTTGGCCTGGGGTTCCTAGCACGAAGTGGCCCCGAGATACGAGGCCCCAAAGTCGGTTCGGAAAATGTAATTCTCTGCTGCAGAAAAGTGCTTGACATTTTCCGACCCGACTTTGGGGCCTCGTATCTCGGGGCCACTTAGTGCTAGGAACCCCAAATTTGGTGTGGGTTCCTAGCACTAAGTGGCCCTGAGATACGGGGCCCCAAAGTCCATAAACTGTGTCCATCTGCAGCAATGTCATTTCAGGACCCTTTGGTCCAGAAACCCCAAATTTGGCTGCAGCTAGGGGGCATCTAGGAACCCTTAACTACCGAGTTTGAAGTTCGGGGGACCTATGGCTGCAAATGGGCACAGTGAGGCATGCAAATGGGCATTGTTGACCATCTTTTCCACTTACAGTAGCTGCGCATTTCTCACCCTAGGCTTATACTTGAGTCAATAAGTTTTCCCATTTTTTGGTGGTAAAATTAGGTGCCTCGGCTTATATTCGGGTCGGCTTATACTCGAGTATATACGGGACTTACTTAAAATTCTGGTCATGTGACCATGTCTTTTTCCTTCTGCTCTGTACTGTAGGAGGGTCAGGTCTTGAGTACCCATGTCTCTTCCTGTTGTCCACTGGCTGCCATATCACTGGGACCTCACAGGGTCCTGAGGCATTCCAGATATCAGAACAAGGGGTGGTAAACAAGGCTGGTCTGCTGAGCAGTGGACAGCCAAGGGATAAACTTCTTATCACCAATTTCTGTTAGCAAAAACAGTGCCACGGAGTCAAAGTGGTTTTAGATGGGTTTCAGGGGTTTTGTTAAAAAAACAAAGTTGGAAAGAAGTACACAAAAGCTGCTAGAAAGCTTGGTGTATGAAAAAAAATCAAAATTTTGCTTGACCAGCACTAACATTTAGCATAAATTTTAATTTGCACACTTTTTTCTGTATTGCCTATTCACTTCCTAAATGAGTCTATTGCAACATGCAGTTGGTGGAAACTACTGTGCACTGGTTCCATCAGTTGTACTGTACTGACATAAAGATGTGGCAATGCTCAGGAGAGTAGGCACACATAGTTAAAAGCAGTACTAAATGCAAAGCTTTTTTTTTTCCATTTAGGATAGAGTAAGGGAGAGTTATAAATAGGGTTGCACCGATACCACTTTTTAAAGTACAAGTACCGATACTTTTTTTTTAAAGTACTCACCGCCATTTTTTTAAATGTCATGTGACAGTGGACTGTGTCAGTTTTATATTATTTATTTTTTTTACAATGCTTTTTGGAGGGGGGGGGGGGCGGTCATGTCAGTGTTATTTTTTTTTTTTTTTACAATTTTACCTTTAAAATATTTATTAAAATTTATTTTTTTGTTATTATTATTATTTTTATCAGCCCTGCTTGGGGGGGGGGGGGCTTTGGTGAGATATCAGGTGGCCTAAACAGACCCCTGACATCTCCCTTTTGAGACAGGGAAAGGGACTGATGGCACAGATTCCCTAGTCCCTTTCTCTGCAGCCTCAGCTGCACTGAAAATTCTCCTCTCCATTCATAAACTGAAGCATCATAAACATAATTTACTCTGCTCAGTTATGAATGGACAGAGTCAGTGATCACTCACTCTGTGCATTCAGAAAAGGAAGGAGCTGGTAATGTACATATTTACTGCCTCCTTCCTCCGCTCTCCATCCTGACATCTGGGACAGGGGGGACCGGAGGAGCACTAAGGACACAGAGGAGGACTGGAGGAAGACCAGAGGACACGGAGGGGGACTGGAGGACTGGAGGAAACGGAGGGGGATAGGAGGAGCATGGAGGGGGACTGGAGGACACAAAGGCGGACTGGAGGAGGACCAGAGGAGAGCAGAGAGGGGTATTGGAGGAGCACACAGAGGAGGACACGGAGAAGGACACAGGGGACAGTCAGGGGCGATCAGTGCGGTGGTAGAGGAGCCCTGTATAGATTTCAATATAGGGGTATCGGCTGACAGCTGCATTATTGAAATCTATACAGGGAGATCAGTGCTTTTAACTCCCCCCCACCGCTGCCCCGATCACCCTCAACTGTCCAGGTATTGGATTAGGCATTGGTATAACCCTAGATTTATTTTTGCCACCTGCATCCAATTGGGGAGATTTCCCTTCACTTCCTGTGCCATCGCCAAAACAGGAAGTTACAAAATCCCTCTAAAGTGATGTCACCAGGTTCTCCAGAACTAGTGTCCCCATTGGAAGATATCCTCACTCTAACTGTTTTGGGGTCAACCCAAAAATTGGGGGTTTCTTTTAGTTTCACTTTTGGTGATAATGGTAAACAATATTAATAGAGAGGCTGGATCTCTCTATTTGAGACACAGAGAGCAATAAAAACTTGACAGGTGTTCTAATCTCTCTCCACTCTATCCAAAAATAAACCAAAAAAGTTCTGCCTTTACTTATACTTTAACTAGTCATTACTATAGAACGTGAACTAGTCATCACTATATTAGATCAAAGCGTACGAGTTTCTGTGGTGAATATTGGTTACTCAGAACTTTAAATAAATATATATATATATATATACACAATACAATTTGTCACTTAATAACCCATTTCACCTGCCTGAAGAAACAAGTGGCAAGGTCAGCTCTTTCAGTGAGTAAAACGTCTCCATTGCCTGTAGCGTGGCTGTTATCTTCCTCAACAAGGGGAATCGTTTGGCGAAGCCTGAAGCTGTGGCATGAACCCTGGCCTGAGCTTAAGATATTTATCTGACAGCCTTAGCTGACACTCGACAAACACATTTGCTCTCCGTGACCCTGGGTGCATTTGTGATTAATCAAAAATGTATCTTGAGAACAAACTACAAGCAGCAATACAAAAAAGTGGTATACTCTTGATCTTGCTTATCGACTAGCAAGAAACAGAATAAAAATAGTAAATAGCCAAATCAATATATTCACACTTGTCAGCAGAAGCAAAAAAAAAAAAAAGAAATCTTCCCCTGAAGCAGCAGATATTGATCATGTAAATGTTTTGGACTCCTGGTCAAACAAAGGACTTTAAAGAAGTAAATTATAAGAAGCAGTTGAGATCTCACACTTGGGCAGGATATGGGGTAGCATATCAGCGTTTCACACTTAAAAATAAACACTTTGAAATTCCTCCTATCTTTGTTGTTAGAAACTCAACTTAGATTTACACTACTCTAGGACAGAAATAAGATAAGAGGTAATTAGGTGATCTCAGAAGAAAAAGTGTTTCGTAAACTAACAAGGATACTGACAATTGCTACATCAAAGCTGATCGCATTGTTGTAAATACCTCTAGAAGTAAGATGATTGTCAGCTGTCCAGGCAGTTTTAAGTGATGATTGTTATGTCTAAAGCTACATTCAGACACCCTTGGCTCAGAATAGTGAATCAGTCAGGCTGGATTTTTATGGTCAATCGCTGCTGATAAGGACCGTGCTGGTAGTGGCTGCACAATGCTTACTTAAAGTGACACCAAACTCTGTTTGAAAAAAATAAAATCTATTTAAGTATGTACTGTTAACTCAAAAAGAACCAGCTGTTGCTCCCAGCCTCCCCCAAACTAGTTTTTATTTTGTTGCTGTGATCCGACTACACGTTAGAGGGTGGCAAGGTTCATTCTCCATGGTCCCACTGTATGTAGGAACGTAGACTCACTCTCTCTTGCTCACTCCTAAGATGGACTAGGGCAGTGATGGCGAACCTTGGCACCCGAGATGTTTCAGAACTACATTTCCCATGATGCTCAACAACATTGCAGAGTGCATGAACATCATGGGAATTGTAGCTCCAAAACATCTGTGGTGCCAAGGTTCGCCATCACTGGACTCGGGTCTATGGACTATGGGATTGGTAGTGCATAAAGCAGTGCACATGACTACAACTAATGTGCACTGCTCCTTTCAAACAAACTGAATTAAAGAGGGAAAGAATAGATCCTGGAACTCACAAGGGACATTACAAGGAGGCAGAAAAACACAGGGAAAAACAATTTCATAAAAAATTGATTACAGGGCCATTAGGCCCCTTTCACACTGGGGGCGGGAGCGGCGTCGGCAGTAAAGCGGCGCAATTTTTAGCGCCACTTTACCGTCATTTTAGCAGCGGTATTCGGCCGCTAGCGGTGCGGTTTTAACCCCCCCTAGGGGGCGAAGAAGGGTTAAAACTGCCCACAAAGCACGGCTGCAGCAGCGATTTGCCGGCGATATAGCCACGCTGCCCCATTGAATTCAATGGGTAGGAGCGGTTTAGTGTATTCGCCGCTGTATATACTGATCCTTCATTTCAGTGAATGGGGCCGTTTTTTTTCAGGCGCTATTTTTATAGCTATAGCGCCTGAAAAACGCCCCAGTGTGAAAGGGGCCTTAAAGTGGAGTTCCACCCATAACATTAACTGTATAGTATTCATCAGCAATAAACATCTGCAACAACATTTGGGAAAATTATTATTTTTTTACTTACTTCAGGGGTGTTGCTATGGGGTCCCTTGTAATCTGCCCCTTCCTCTCTGCGGCACCTGACGTAATTTCCCTCAGCACCTTTGCTCGCTAGTGCTCCTGGGAGATGTGTGCCATCATTTCCCAGAAGTCACTGGGCAGCGCCGAGGGCTAGAATCACGGTATTTGATAAGCTTATCATGGTTGTCATCACAACGGGCGGGCATTTCCACCGCCGCCGCCCATTGTGATGGCAACATTAGAAGTTTCCTGCGCCGCTTTCTGTGTTTACTTCGCATGCGCGAGAACGTGTGGTGCATGCTGGTAATACAGCAGCGCCGTATCCCGGACGTTTATGCTTGTGGGCTTCGCCTGCCCGCAAGATGGGAATGCACTAGCAGCAAGAATATAAGGTAACTTTTTGAATAAAATATTCATAAAAGCGGCACTATTTACAAGACTATACATTGCTAAATAGACACTATATGATAGTAAGAGATTTTTAAAATTCATATACGTGGTTGGAACTCCGCTTTAAGCAGTGGATGGGTATGGGTTATTTTAGGAGAATAAATATATTGTTAAGTGTCACTTTAATACATGAACATGTGCGGTTACATGCTATAAGCACACATGTTCATGCAGTTTTTGAAAAAAAAATAGATTTTTTTTTTTACCAGTAAACTTCTTTTCTTGGACTACAATACAGGATACAGGCATAGTCAGAGATGACTGTGAGCTACATATAACACAGCCATCTATGACTTTTCCTGCGTCTTGTATCATACAAGAAAGACATTTTTGCATTGCTTATGTTTTCTATCCTAATGCCCCGTACACACGGTCGGATATTCCGATGGCAAAAGTCCGATCGGACTATGTTGTCGGAAAATCCGATCATGTGTGGGCTCTAGCGGGCTAGCACAGGATCTAAAATTTTCCGACAACAAAATCCGATTTGACTTTTTCCGATCGTGTGTACAGAATTCTGACACAAAGTGCCACGCATGCTCAGAAGAAATTTGGAGACGAAAGCTATTGGCTACTGGGCTCTACGTAGTCCCATGGTACGTTTTATACGTCACCTCGTTCGAAACGATTGGATTTTCCGACAACTTTGTCTGACCGTGTGTGTGCAACACAAGTTTCGGACAAAATCTGTCTGAAAAAATCAGAAGGATTTTGTGGTCGGAATGTCCAACCGTGTGTACGGGGCATTACGATTTCCTCATCCGGAAGACTCTAACTTGTTGACTTGTGCGTCCTCCAACAGTGGCTGAATATGACAGTTTTACTGCAGGGACTACAGTAGAATGTGAGTAGGAGTGTGCAGGAAAGAGTAATAACACCATAGCTAATGCCGAAGCCTAGATTGACACTAGTGCTGCTGCATAATCATGCATTTTTACATGCATTTTCATGTTTTTATTTTTTATTTTTTAGGAGAACCCTGCCAAAAACGTGTATTTTTTTTTATGTGCTTTTTATGTGCTCCCATTGGGAGCCTATGTGGCCAAATCGTACAGCACCATGTTATACTGATGTCAATGGCCACCCTAGAGAATAATGGGATTTCTACTGTTGTGCTATGCAGCATGACAGCAGACGCAGGAGAAATTACACTATTGTGAAGTGGGCCATAAGTCTTGACACCATAGGAAAGGAATTTCCATGGATACACCTTGGTGGTAGGATGACCTGTTATGATTTGACTGAAATGAGGAAATATAGAAAAATAAACTCTTTGACATTACAGGAAAATATGAAACACACATTTACAATACATTATGGATATAATATTTCAAATGTCTGTTGGTGTGCTCTTAAAATCTCTAAAAAATAAAATAAAACATTTAATAATGATATTTTTAAAAATCCAAAACACACTCCACCTATTTCCTGAATGTAATCCCTAGTCAAATATAACAATATTTTTAGTAGGATGAACAGAACAAGCCAATATCCATTTCAGTTTCATCATCATACTGTTCCTTTTAGAACCGAAATAGAGAAAAAGTTCAATGTGTACATGACACTTCTACAAGAGTAATAACATTTCCATAACAGAGAAAAAATGTCCCTTTCTTAGAATTCCCCTTGTAATCTGACCACATTTGAGAGATCATTTGTTCCTCTTAAACACTACAACTTCTGATAACACCAGCTGACTGCCAGTCTAACTTGGCTCCCTGGCATGAAAGTAGCCCTCTTTGCTCTATACCCTTCTAGCAGTAAAAGGTGAAGGTAAAATACAACGTGGCAGGTTTTCCTTTTATCATGTGACCTGAGGTCTGTCAGCACATGGCATTCATTTCAGTGCTAAGACTTACTGTAAATGCAGAAAGAATCGCTATTTTAAAGGGAATCATTTTGGGGATGACAAATAACTTAAAGTGATACTAAAGTCTCATTTTTTTCAGTTAAAAATAACAAACATGTTATACTTACCTGCCCTGTGTAATGGTTTTGCGCAAACAGCCCCGATCCTCTTTTTCTCAGGTCCCACTTTGGTGCTCCTGGACCCTCTTTCCTGTCGAGTGCCCCCACAGCAAGCAGCTTGCTATGGGGGCACTCGAGTCGAGCTGCAGCTCTGTGTGTCTATTCAGACACGGAGCCGCTGCCCAGCCCTCTTTCTCTCCTCTCTCTCATTGGCTGACTGACTTTAATTGACAGCAGCGGGAGCCAATGGCACCGTGCTGCTATCTTAGCCAATGAGGAGGGGAGTCCTGGGCAGCCAACATCGCTGGAACTATATGGGGCTCAAGTAAGTATGAGGGGGGCTGCCGCACACAGAAGTTTTTTTATCTTAATCCATAGCATGTTTAAAAAAATCTTTCTGCCTTTACAACCACTTTAATATAAGTAATATTGCCAAGGCATGTCACTGTTTTAAAAGTCTAGTATAGTTTTAATTATTTTCTTTGCATCCTTTGTGTAATGTCTTTTCTCTGAAAGATACACTCTTCCTGTCGAATTACAAATTCTATGATACTGCAGCACTCTCAACTTTACCATGTGAAACACCTTAGAAAATGAACCACCTTGACAAAAGGTTTTACCAAAACCCTGTTGCATGTCACATTATCTGAAATACCTGCAGATGCCATTACATTTTTGTAATGACTTTCTCAGTGTCATTACAACACTAAGAAAGTCTGTATAATAATGTATATAGAAAAGAAGAGAAAATAATCACCCCCCTTTAACCTCTTGCCGACCAGCCACCGCAGTTATACTGTGGCAAGTTGGCTCGTCTGTGCAAATCGCGTTAGGTGTACGTCGGTTCGTGCACGAGGTTCTGTGGGCGGGGGAGCCAAATCAGTGGGTCCGGCAGACTCAATGTCTGCCGGCTGCCCTCGATTGTTCCACCGCAGAGACAGAACGGGAATCCGATGAAAGAAAACAAGGCAGATCTCTGTTCTGACAAGGGACGACACAATATCTCGTCTTTCTGCTATGCAGGAAGATGGATGTGTGTTGCCCCAGGCAGCCTATCCCCCCCACACAGTTAGAAACATACTGAGGGAACACAACTCTTTGATCATCCCGATGTTAACCCCTTCCCTGCCAGTGTCATTAGTACAATGTCAGTGCATATTTTTAGCACTGATCACTGTAATAATGTCACTGGGTCCCAAAAAAGTGTAAAAAATGTCTGATTTGTCCGCTGCAATCCTGCTAAAAATCGCTGATCACCGCCATTACTAGTAAAAAATAAATAAATAATAAAAATACCATAAATCTATCCCCTACATTGTAACTGTTGCGCAAACCAATCAATATACGCTTTTTTTTTTTTTTTTTTTTTTACCAAAAAATGTGTAGCAGAATACATATTGGCCTAAATTTATAAAGAAATTCGATTTTATTTTTATTTTATTGGGTATGATTTATAGCAGAAAGTAATTTTTTTTATATTTTTTTCAAAATTGTCGGTCTTCTTTTGTTTATAGCAAAAAAAATAAAAAATGCAGAGGTGATCCAATACGACCAAAATAAAGCTATATTTGTGGGAAATAAAGGACATCAATTTTGTTTGAGTACAGTGTTGCATGACCACGCAATTGTCAGTTAAAGCAACGCAGTGCCGTATCGCAAAAAATGGCCTGTCTTTAAGTGGGTAAATCCTTCCGGGGCTGAAGTGGTTAAAATAATCACCTGTTGCTCTGCAGCCTGAAATGATAACAGACACCGTTTTTGTTTTATCCAGCTGTATTTACTCAGTGCAACTTATAACATCCAAGTGAAAGATATAACACCAACATAACAGAAAAAAATAAGGTAATTTAAAAACAGAATCACTGAGTTGGAAAAAGGATCACCCCCCTCATAAAAATGACTCAATTAGGTGTAGCTAATCACTTTCTCAATGGCGCACAAAGAAATTTGACTTTCAACTGTGATCAGCTGTGGTCATTTTGATTAGCCCAGCATGAAAAGTGCTTTCCTGGAGCATTTCAGTCCCTAAACAAAACTATGAGTGGGCAAGGCACTGTCAAAAGATCTCCTGGATAAAGGAAGAGAAAAAAAGGCTGGCATGTTGGTGTTATAGCTTTCACTTGGATGTTATAAGTTGCACTGAGTAAATGCAGCTGGATAAATCAAAAACGGTCAGTCTTTATTTCAGGCTGCAAAGCAACAAAATGTGATTATTTTAAAAAGGGGGTGATAATTTTCTATATCCACTGTATTTATATATATATATATATATATATATATATATATATATATATATATATATATACACACACACACACATACACACAGGGAACCCAAAGTCAGAAATATGCTTGCATGCTGATGTATGTAACAGTTCCACAATCCATGCTATGTAAACGCTAATGGTTACCATGCGCTATGAGAATATGAAGTCAGCCATTGCTAACCGCTCCTTCTGAAAATGTCAGTTGTCTTGCTGTCTTGCTGATCAAATTACAGCAATACATTCTGAGTCACTGAACAGGAACAAGTATGCAGCCAAGGTCTTCTTTCTGACTTCATTGACTGCATGCATGCACCAAGTATGTGATTCAGCCAATACTTACAGATTGACTGCCAGGCAACTAGTATTTTTAGAATGAGGTCACCAAGGGCAGCCTATACATTCCTGTCAGCACTGGCTTGCTTCAAACAGTGATTTTTATTACTATAGATCCTAACCCATTGATGGGCTGGGAAATAACTTCATGTCTCTCAGCCACTATCCCTTTCAGTAATGTTTGATGCACTGTACTCCAAGCTTACCACCGTGTAGCTTTCAGATCTCACAGGCTCTTCTGTTACAAACTGCTGTGTATGTGCGGGATCTATAAAAACTCCATGTAGCAGGCAACAAGATAGATCAACTGAACTGTTAGCAGTGTCACAAAATTGGGTCTATGCTGTGGTATGCTGTGTTAGGAGCTATTTTAAGATATTTGTATCACAGTGCCATTTTAGGTTTGCGTTAAAATTACAAAAATATACTTAAAAGAAACCTGCCATGAAACATATAGGCTGCTACTGTTGTGCTAGTTGCCTGACTATCACTGGCACTCTGACCAGGGCTGCCATGGGGCCCTGTACAGCCTTCCTGGTAGGGCCCCCAAACCCCATCCACCACCCTGGGGTGCAGCGAAATAGCGTCACTGACTTCCTATGTCCCGAAAATAAAATAAATCCCATTTCATGGGCTCCTCTGTTGAACTGATGGGGCCCAGGGAAATGTAATTTAAGCCCTGGAAAAAGGGGTAGGAGCGGGGGTGTGGTCTAGTAAAATCCATTTCTTTATTTAGTAAAAAATTTACAATAAAGTTGCCCTTGGCCCCCCTGTTTAGCTGATGAGGTCTGGGCCCAGTACAACAGGACCAGTTGTACTGCCTTATCAGCGGCTCTGACCCGAAACAAATATGTATACAAGGACTTCTGACATTGTTAGTCTGTGTACTTGCTTCAGATCAGTGAATCAGAAAGTAATCAAACCATCGTGCAGATGTAACAGTCAGGAAACTAGCACTTTCAGAGTTTAAATAATAACAGTACCTATTATTTTTCTCACGGGAGAAGTTTTATGAGAATATTTTTCCACGTTTAATTGAACTAGCAGAAGTATTCTTAGATGTACAGATGAAGCCAGCTGGGAAACTATGACTTAAAGGATTGATGAGCAGACAATATTTGGGGAACCTCATGTGGCTCCAAGCTACTTGATGTTGCTTGCTGTAGGATTCACACCTGTCCTCTAAAAATGGCCACAAATGTAGAGGTATGATCTTTCAGATCTAAACATTCACACCCTTGGATGATTCTTAAGTTACTTGATATGCATATTTTCTATTCAGTGCATTCTGGGAAAACTTCCCATTACAATAATTATTTAAGTATTTGGTTTGTGACCAATGCTGAAACATAAATCCAAACAGGGGTTTTCCTAACTGGTATAATTTCCTTAAAAAAGCAGCTTTTTGGTAACATGTTTTACATAATGTTAAGTAGATAGTAGGAGAACACATCTCTACATACAACCTTACAACTCCGTAAACCCAACATTGAAAAGCGCTCACCTTCAAGTTTGGCTGTATCGCACTATAGTGTGCGACTGCATGCAAATCTAAATGTGTATAATGCCGGTATTAATGCTTTGGTAGATTCTACTACTTTCCTGAAGGTGTTCACCAAAGCAGCACCTCAATACCCACATTATCCACAGCTCACCTTGCATGCTGTAAAACAGCAATTTAGAGAATCATAGAAAACCTTGAAGGTAAGCACTTTTAAATTTGGAGCTTAATGAGTGTACTTTCATCTAAGGTGGTACAATTAAATGTGTTCTCTTACTATTTAACAGATTTTACGTTTACCCATTAATGAACTGGAAAAAAGATGAATTGCTGTATCACCCATTCTAAAGGATCATTTGTAAAGAAACGATTCACCTGTGCAAGGACTCATCTGAAGGGTTTGTTTAGGATACTTTAGATCCTATGACTCACCATGAACTAGTTTTTCAATAGGACTTCACAACTTACAGTGCTTAGAGAATTCTACCCATAAAAGTCATTGACTTGTGTTTCACTGAGCAGTTGCTACAAGTGGTGTTCCTGTAATTACTCAAGAAGTTGGGTACAATGACTGACATTAAGACAGGTGTGTCATCTTTAGGCTGCTAGCATCTTGGAATGGTTTATTGGCAAATTTGGGGATTTGCCTGAAGTTGGGGCTGGTTTGTCTGAATGGACTCATGGGTTCTCCTCTGCAGAGGCTTTTACTACAGGCTGGCCCTGGATCCCGATTTTTTTTATAGAAAATATAAAAATGTATATACAATATTTGTTTCTAGTTTCTCATCAACACGAAATCATGTAGTAATGGTGCTAGCAAGCAAAGCTGACATATCCTAATGCAACAGTTGGACAGCATAATGGCACCTAGTGCTACTGCAGACTTCATTTTTTCAATTCCCAATGAATGAGTTGTCAAGAGAATTTAAAAAAATATTCTAAAGGCGATTTTAAAAATTAATGAAGGCACATAATCTTCTGGAGGAGCAAAATTTCTGTCTTAATTTAAATGAAGCTCACTTATAAAATACCCCACACACACTGTTTACAATCTATAATTTATGTCAGTCACTTTAAATCCACTATTCTTCTCCATTATCCACACAGCACTATCATTAGCATCTGTACTTCTGTATATTCATTCTCTTTTGTTACCAATTACTTTAACTTCATTTAAGATTTCCTTTCCTTTTAGCAAAATAACGATGAAAAGATTTTAACAAAATTACATGTTTAAAAGCTAAAAAGTAAAAAAAAAAAAAAGAAAAAATACAAATGTTATTTTTTTCTGTTATTTTTGCAAATAAATTTGGTAGGTTTTCTTTTACTGTGTATATATACAATACATAGAAGTTTGTATTTATTTTTTTAAATGACTACCATATGCCCTGAAAGTGATTTTTTTTTTTAAACAACCAACATTGTATACTTGGAAAAAGAAAACTGCGCCAGGTCGAAACTAAAATAACAATAATGAAAACCAATGCACATGAATGACCTGTGTATCTGATTGATAGTATTTGAGATACTAGTAACCTGAGGAATGGGGTCTGCACACAGATTCAAAAGGACATAGGCAAACAAATGATGGTGTATTCTCAGGTTAACAAAACATAAATAGCAGATATTCAACTAAAATAGTCCAAATATAAAACTGTGGACAATGGTAAATAATAGTTGTCAAAGTCTCTGTGTGAGATGAATGACCAATAGTGATGGATCAGAGTCCTCTTATGCAGTAGGTTCCACTACACCAATGTGCTCCACTTCTAGTTAAAGTGCCACCACCAGTAAGTAGGCTCCTTACCAGATATATGTAAAAAAAACGCACTCAGATACGAGCTTTAGCACGAAATTCCAAACGTCAGGATATGGTTGCCCCTCAGACAGTGTCCTCCAAGATGGATCAGAAACTCCAAGACCGGAGGGAGGAAGAAGCACACTTCCAAACGCCAGAATAAACAGATAAGGCACTCAGAGGTGCATCCACAGATCCCCATGTAAATGACAAAGGCAGACCATAGTGTGATATTGTAAAGGACTAAAGAAATATTTATTAAAAGCGGATATTACTCACATTCTTGTGAACAGAATAAGCAGTAAAGAATCCAATGATGATTTTTAAAAAGAGCGCCGGCCGGCATTCAAAAGCACCCTTTCTCCTTGTAACACGAACGTGGGGACGTCACTGCGCGTCCTCCCATACGCGTTTCGTCATCAACAGACGTTTTCAATGAAAGAAAAAGATGCAGTAAAACAAAATGATGCTCTAATGAGAGCAGTATGGGGGGGCTGCCAGTAGAGGCCTCTTTTTGAAAACGCTATTAGCTTGGCTTTATCTGACATGTATTTTTGGGTCAGACCTGGAACTAGCATGCTGTAAATGAGGGTCAGAATTCAGGCGACTCAGGCAACACAATAGCATCTGCATAACAGCATAACAGCCAGGGAACTGGCATTTACAGAAAGAGTTCAGCAATAGCAGCCTCCTTTATTCCCTCAAGCTAGGGTTTCTTAAACTGCACTTTCATATAATTCCTGCCTGGTCACCCTGACTTACAGTAAGCCACTTTACCCAGCCCACATCCACATTCACTATAGGGTCTGTGTCAACACATTTTGGGCTTGTGTTGATGGCATCAATTTGAGACACTTCTAAGATTATTCAGAATTCACTGACAGGTGCATCTGACCTCCTCCTGATCTGTATGTGAACTGCTTTAAGTGGGGTTTGCACTTCTTTAGACTTGTTTGGTCCCTATAAACCTCTATGGGACAGTCTCCAGAGCATCTCTAGTGTTGGAAGTTTTCACTGGTAGAAAACCACCTCTGTCACTCTTATGGGTTCAAAAACACCATATTAGGAGTCCTGTGATATCAGGACAAAGTTTCATAGTGCGTACTTCCCCCAAAAACAGAAATTGCGAATTAGAAGATGAGGACTCCCACTGAGACTTTTTATGAGATCATTATCTTTTTTTTTTTTTTAAAGGTAACTTTTATTGGATATAAAAGATGGCAAACCTTGGTGAAAAAAAATTACACAAACTGGTAGCATGGTAGTAAACAAAATGTCCATGAAATACAGCACCATCACAAAAAAAGAAAATGGCGTATTTTAACCAGAACATAAAAAAGGAAAAAATAAAGAAAGAAGAAAGGGTGGATACATACTCAAAGCATACAGAGTGAGTCATATATATTGCAAGATCAGGAGGTATCACTCCCATCAGGCGCTATAGTGCTTTCAGAGTCTACCCAAAGTGACCAAATTGTAAGACATTTTTTAGGGCACCCTCTGGCTTCATAAGTAATTTTATACAATGGGATTGTTTGTTTGATTCATGTGATCCAAAAAGGTACGTCAGGAGGGGTTTGTGATTTCCAACGTATGGCTATTGATTTTTTGGCATAAAAGAAGATCATGTGTAGGAAAGTTTTTGTGCAGCTAGGGATAGTATCATCATCTATATACCCAAATAGACATTGTAGAGGATCACAGACATTTGGCAAGATTACTAATGAAAGCTGTGACTGCAGACCAGAAACTGATAGGAGGGCACTCCCAAACCATATGGAAGAATGTACCATAAGCCATGGGGCATTTTGCACAGATAGGAGAGGACAGCTTGCCAGTGCGAAATAAAAAAAAAAATAGGTGTATAGTAAGATTTTATTACAAAATCTTATATATACAAACATTTTTAGAATTTTTGAACTTTATCCCTTGAATACATAACCATGGGAACCTGTAGGGGAGAATTTCCTGCCACGCCACCTCCCTGAGGCTAGGGATATCCGCTCTTGAGTGCGATTCTGTAGTCAATAGCCTATCGGTTTTAGAATGTAATAAAGAGTAGTAAGTGGATATCAATTTATCATGAGAAGTGTCACAAAGCAAATTTTCTAGCGCAGAGGGTTGGAGAGACACATTAGTCAACCCAAACTATGCAGCTGCAGTATGTCGCAACTGGAGATATCGAAAATGACATACAAAATAAATTCCACATCCCCCTAATGATCACATACACAATAAAGTCCACACCCCCCTGACATTGGTGGAGGGAAGGTTAGGATTGTGCTGAAAGTCTGCAAAGCAGTGAAAGACGCCCTCGGAAAACAGATGAAATGCTAATTTCACCCCATGTCTAGCCCAGAACGCTCCATCAGTTCTAGGGTAGAATTCTTTAAAGCATGGATTATGCCAAAGAGGGGCATTAGGGGAGTAATCATTAACTCACTTAGGCGTGGTGAATTTAGAATGCGTAAAGATACGCAATGTCATAGACAACACGCTAGTACTAGTCCTGCCCAAAGTAGACGACCAACTCAATTTTGCAAAGATTCAAAAGAAGTAAGAATGGCTGCTTCTAAAGCCAAGGCAGCATTATTAGCTTCGGGATCGAACCACCAATGGGCATGAGCCAATTGAGAGGCTATATAGTATATTTGTAGGTTGAGTACAGTAAGATGAGCTCCATTTAAGATAGGCAAGCCTAGCCTGCCTGCATCTAAAAACAAATATTTTTTTTAGCATACCTTATATGCATAGACCCTTTATTTCAGATTAGTATTTACAGTTTCTGAAACCAACTTTATTTTCCTCCCAACATCACCAGAGATGACACCATATTCTTATAGACTAGCTTCTCAAAAGTTGCTAGAATAACATGAATTAAAGAACGATTGAAACTCAATGGGAGCCAGAGTAAAGAAACTGGATATTATACTTAAATACTCTATTTCGCAATGTGCACCCACACGCACAAAACATAACTGAAAAATACATGAACATGGTGTATGTTTGCCCTCCTTTGCAGCATAAAAATGTATTGCAAAGTCACAGGTACACTTAATGGTTTTGTAATCATTAAGACAGTTTATGTTGACTTGATCCTGTGGCTTTTTTCTGCTGGCTCACCAAACACACCTTGCTTAATTCTGATGAACATGACTCGCAGAGCCTTGAAAAACCCACAGCTGTATGTTTTGACATCAGTAGTGAAAATGAGCAGAAAATCTAACTGTTCCATATCAAGAAGTATTTTTACTACTGCTAATGTGCCTTAAATACCTTGTTCCACAGATGAGTGGCCTGGCACCTGCTGCATGAGAAATAGCCAATTACTACTCAGTGTCTCTAATTTTCTGATTCAATTAGCATGCTTCAGAGCTTTCCAGTTTAATTGCAAACTACTTCACAGTTAGCTCTCTGATTAATCATTGCCCATCTGCAAGCCATCGGAAAACTTGGTGGAACAAATTTGTGTACTTTGGAATGCTGGGAGATTAGCAAATCAAACTTGTTTTGGTATATAAAGCCTTAATTTTGTTTGCCCTTTTCAGCTGCACTTGTAAGATGCTCTGTACTGATTATACAGGAAATCCGGATGGTAACATGCTACACTATGCATATAATTACTGTTAATACAACCGAGATTACAGAATGTTGTTCAGTCTGTGCACCAGTAGTAAAGGGTCATGAAAACACATTCAGATTCAACTCTATACACTGTTCTAGAAAGACAACTACTTTCATTGATTCCAAGAATATTAAGCCTAAAGTGAACAACCACCTCCATTCTCCATTTCTGCTAATTAAAGTGATAGCAAAGTTTCTATTTAAAAAAATGCAATGGTATTGCATAAAACAACTCCGACCCTCCTCTTCTGGGATCCCCCGCTGGCGCTCTCGGTTCCTCCTCTTTTCCATGTGCCACCATAGGAAGTCACTTCCTACGGCCGCACACATGCTGGCTTGATCCCGAGCCAGGCTGTGTGCATCTATTGACACACACAGGATGACTTGGCCCTGCACAGGATTTGATTAACAGCAGCAGGAGTCAATAAATCCAGCTGCTGCCTCAGTCCCTATTAGGAAAGAGATAAAGCAGTGCGGAGGAAGATACAAATTAACCTCTTGTATCGACACGTGTAGGGGAAGGGGACAGGACGGACCGCTAGTCAGTGCACCCACTAAGGACGATCAGCATACCACCCTGATATCAGCCGCTACAGCTTGTTTTTAATGCTATTTTAGAGTGGCGCCCTGATGCGCCATGCAAATGTGAGTACCCTGCAAGGGATTTTTTACTGTGGTGATAATAAAAGTTTTAATATACTACACTATGAATTCCTCCTTTTTCTATTGGTATTACTGAGGCACAAAAGGGACTCTAAGGTGAGTGGCCATTGCCTGGGGGGAACACCTGAGTGCACATGCAGCACCTTAATATTGGATTGATATCACAGCAACCACTGAATCGCATGAATCACATGGATTACATTGGAGCACTTTTGAACTTTTATTGATTGCACAGCACATTATAGCACCTTTTTCTCACACATATATATATATATATATATATATATATATATATATATATATATATATATATATATATATATATATATATATATATATATCATATATATATATATTTTTTTTTTATAAGGATTTTTATAGTTTGGTTCACCATTATATTGGTTTAAGGATTTTATTGATTGCTTTTTTCTCACCATATGGACGTTTTAACATATCCTGCATGAAAGCACTTTATTTGGAATATTGTATGTATTTTAGCACATTATCACTTTATTGCTGTTGTTATATAGCACATTTTTCGTTTCACTATTTGGATTTTAAGTTTAAAAGCGCAGCGTACTTTAGAATATTAGATAAAGCCGTGCTGCTGCTCTCAGACAGAGCGCTGGATCCAGATAGGACTCAGGTAAGTATTTGGGGGGGATGCAGATAATGCATTAAGGTTATAAAGACTTTAGCCTTTGAAACGACTAATTGTTTATAGTATTTTTTTTTTTTTTACTACACACATGAACAACAAACACATTTCACTTCTAATATTCTTTTAAAGCCCAGTGCTCCATGCTGGCTGAGCTGGGTAATGACCACCACACCCCTCAGCACAACTTCTCCCCACAGACGTGTATTGTATTGAAGGGGCCTGGTGTGTCTAACCAGCTCTGCTGTAAAAGGAAAGCATTCTCTATGAGAATGAAGTTGTTAGTACAATGTACACTCACAGAGCAATTTATTCGAAACATCTATACATCTGCTTATTCATGCAATTATCTACTCAGTCCATCACGCTGCAGCAGTGCAAAGTAAAAAATCAAGCAGATACAGGTCATGAGCTTCTGTTGATGTTCAATTCAAACACATGAAATTGGAAAAATGGGACCTCATTGATTTTGACTGTGGCATAATTGTTGGTGCCAGACAAGCTGGTTTCAGTATTTCTATAACTTTTGCTCTAGGATTTTAAACACAATAGTCTCTATAATTTTCTCAGAATGGTGTAACATTCAAAAAACATCCAGTGAGCAGCAGTCCTGCAGAATAGGTTGCAATATGCAAAATAGGTCAGACCATAAAATGGATGGACTTACAGCAGAAGACCACACCGATCCACTTGTGACCCTAACTGTTTAATCCTAAGACAGTTCCAGACGATATGTATGAGGGTGCCTTTGGCCCCACTGCATCTCCAACATTCTTCCTCTGCACCTGGAAAAATTCCAAGAGGGTTCTATGCCACCACATCATAAGTTTAAATTCATCTCCTGATATTTGTTACATATTGAAGCACAATGTGAGAAATTAATAATGTGATCTACCTGTTTATAAGACAAAGAAGTATTCAAGTCCTTTTCCCATTTTTTAAGAAGTCTGAGGGCAGGCTGTGGTGTTCTATAATAATTTGATAGGATGTGGAGAGGGTTCCTCTTAGACCAGGGGTGTGAAAATGGCGGCCCTCCAGCTGTTGCAAAACTACAAGTCCCATCATGCTTCTGCCTATGGGAGTCATGCTTGTAACTTTGTAACTGTCAGCCTGGCAATGCCTCATGGGACTTATAGTTCCGAAACAGCTGGAGGGCTACCAGTTTGACACCTCAGTTTATAGCTGAAAACATTGGTCATGTCTGGTCGCAGTAAAGGAATTTATTTTAATTTTTACAGAAAATACATTCTTTAATTAAAATATCAAGCTCACTAGTTAAAAATCTGTTATATACATTTGTGCTCATAAGTTTACATACCAGAATTTATGATTTCTTGGCCATTTTTCAGAGAATATAAATGATGACACAAATACATTTCTTTCACTCATGGTCAGTGTTTGGCTGAAGCCATTTATTAACAATCAACTGTGTTTACTCTTTTTAAATCATAATCACAACAGAAACTACCCAAATGACCCTGATCAAAAGTTTACATACCCTGGTGATTTTGGCCTGATAACATGCACACGAGTTGACACAAAGGGGTTTGAATGGCTATTAAAAGGAAACCATCCTCACCTGTGATATGTTTGCTTGTAATTAGTGTGTGTGTATAAAAGGTCAAAGAGTTTCTGGATTCCAAACAGACCCTTGCATATTTCATCCAGTGCTGCACTGACATTTCTGGATTTTGAGTCATGGGGAAAGCAAAAGAATTGTCAAAGGATCTGCGGGAAAAGGTAGTTGAACTGTATAAGACGGGAAAGGGATATAAAAATATACCCAAGGAATTGAGAATGCCAATCAGCAGTGTTCAAACTCTAATCAAGAAGTGGAAAATGAGGGGTTCTGTTGAAACCAAACCACGGACAGGTAGACCAACTAAAATTTCAGCCACAACTGCCAGGAAAATTGTTTAGGATGCAAAGAAAAACCCAGAAATAAGGTGAAATACAGGACTCTCTGAAAACATGTGGTGTGGCTGTTTCAAGATGCAGAAAAGGGAGGCACTTGAAGAAAGATGGGCTGTATGGTCGAGTCGCCAGAAGAAAGTCATTATTACGCAAATGCCACAAAGTATCCTGCTTACAATACACCAAAAAGCACAGAGACAAGCCTCAAACCTTCTGGCACAAAGTCATTTGGAGTGATGAGACCAAAATTTTGCTTTTTGGCCACAACCATAAATGCTTCATTTGGAGAGGAGTCAACAAGTCCTATGATGAAAGGTACATCATTCCTACTGTGAAACACAGAGGTGGATCGCTAATGTTTTGGGGATGTGTGAGCTACAAAGGCACAGGAAATTTGGTCAAAAGTGATGGCAAGATGAATGCAGTATGTTATCAAAAAATACTGGAGGAACATTTGCATTCATCAGCCAGGAAGCTGCGAATGGGATGTATTTTGACATTCCAACATGACAATGATCCAAAACCCAACGCCAAAGTCAACCTGTCATTGGCTACAGCAGAATAAAGTGAAGGTTCTGGAGTGGCCATCTCAGTCTACTGACCTCAATATCATTGAGCAACTCTGGGGAGATCTCAAACGTGCGGTTCATGCAAGACAGCCCACAAATTTACAGGAACTGGAGGCTTTTTGCCAAGCGGAAAGGGCAACTTTAAAGATAAAGAGCCTCATCCACAAATACCACAAAAAACTTCAAGCTGTAATTGATGTTAACCACTTGCCGACCGCCGCACGACGATATACGTCGACAGAATGGCACGTACAGGCAGGAGGGCGTATATATACACGTCCCTACCTGTCTGCGGGTGGGGGGCCCGATCGGGCCCCCCCCGGTGCCTGCGGCGGTCGGCATCGTTGGGGGAGCGATCGGAGATGAGGGGGAGGCCACTCATTCGTGGCCCCCCCCTCGCGATCGCTCCCAGCCAATGAAACACTTCCTCTAGCCCCGTCATGTAAACAGGGCTAGAGGAAGTGATGTCATCCCTAACAGACGCGGGTGGGGGGCCGATCGGGCCCGCCCCCGTGTCTGTAAATTGTCCGGGACATTGGGGGAGGGATCGGAGATGAGGGGGGGGCACTCATTCGTGCCCCCCCCCTCGCGATCGCTCCCAGCCAATGGAATGCTTCCCCTGGCTCTGTATTGTGTACAGAGCCAGGGGAAGTGAGGTCATCTCTCCTCGTGGCGGTCTTTTCGAACCGACGCCGAGGAGAGAAGACACGTGAGTTGCACAACACTACACCTACACTACACTACACTAACAGTAGAACATTCTAGGCACACTTTACACACCCCAGCCCCCCCCCCCGATTGCCCCCCTGCACCCCCTGTCACAGTGACACCAAAGCAGTTTTTTTTTTTTATTTTTTTATTTTTTACTGTTAACTGCATTGGTGCATTGTGACCCTAATAACTGTTAGGGCAGTTAGATTTAGCCCCCTTTAGGTCTAGGAACCCCCCCTAATAAAGGTTTAACCCCGTGATCACCCCCCGTCACCAGTGTCACTAAGCGATCGTTTTTTTGATCGCTGTATTAGTGTCACAGTTGACGCTAGTTAGGGAGGTAGGTATTTAGGTTTGCCGCAGCGTTTTATAGGGTCAGGGACCCCCCATATACTACCTACTAAAGGTTTTAACCCCCTGAGTGCCCCCTAGTTAACCCTTTCACCAGTGATCACCATATAACTGTTACGGGTGACGCTGGTCAGTTAGTTTATTTTTTATAGTTTCAGGGCACCCGCCGTTTATTACCTAATAAAGGTTTAACCCCCTGATCGCCCGGCGGGTGATATAAGTAAGGTTTTAGAGTCAAATAGGGTCTGCGTCGCCCCAGGCAGCGTCGGGTTAGTGCCAGTACCGCAAACACCCACGCACGCAGCATACACCTCCCTTAGTGGTATAGAATCTGAACAGATCGATATCTGATCTGATCAGATCTATACTAGCGTCCCCAGCTGTTTAGGGTTCCCAAAAACGCATTGTTAGCGGGATCAGCCCAGATACCTGCTAGCACCTGCGTTTTCCCCCTCCGCCCAGCCCACCCAAGTGCAGTATCGATCGATCACTGTCACTTACAAAACACTAAGCACACATAACTGCAGCGTTCGCAGAGTCAGGCCTGGTCCCTGCGATCGCTTACAGTTTTTTGGTAGCGTTTTGATTCAGTCGCTAACAGTCAGGAGCTTTTTTTTTTCCTGTGAGTCTCACTAGTGTACTACTAAATTTAGAGCCCAAAATGGCAAGTCAAACGTACACTAGTGAACAGGCCTACTTGTTTCTGAGCATGACAGATAGTGAAGAGGAGGTCACTCATCTGTCAGAATCAGGCTCAGAATACGACCCAGTAGACGACAGCGGCTCCATGACAGATAGCTCTGACGGCGGAGTTGTGGTCCCTGCTAAGGTCAGGCGTACCAGACCCCAAACTCCTTCTTCTGTTGTTGAGGTGCAGGAACCGCAGGTCGCTCGTAGGAGGCAGAGACGTACTAGAGCCGCTATTCCTTCTGGTGAACAGGCAAGCACCAGCGGCCTAGTACACCCTGGACGTAGTCAAACCAGCACTGCAGTATCACGTGGTGACGTGGCGAGTCCCATAAGTGCAGTTTCAGCTGGCGAGGTGGCAAGCACAAGTAGTGTCCCGCTGCCACCAAGAAGACGACAAAGACAGGCCCGTCGTGCCCATAGTGCCCTTTTCTGCAGAATTTGCCAATCCTGATTGGGTGCCCACCACTTCTGCAGAACCCGTACTTCCCCCATTCACTGGCCAACCCGGTATTCAGGTGGAAACAGCTGATTTTACGTCACTTGATTTTTTTTCGCTGTTTTTCACCGAAGATCTCTATAGATCTATTGTGGACCAAACCAATTTGTACGCTGGTCAACACATCGCTGCTAATCCCCAGTTGTCCACCCTTGCCAGAGATTGGAGACCAATTACGGTCCCCGAATTTAAGATCTTTCTGGGCCTTTCCCTCATCATGGGCATAGTTAAAATGGGTACGTTGCGTTCATATTGGTCCACTGAGCCAATGTACCATATGCCCGTGTTCTCTGCCTCCATGTCCAGGGCACGATACGAACAGATTTTGCGGTTCATGCACTTCAACGACAATGAACTCTGTCGTCCTCGTGGAGACCCTGCATACGATCGGCTCTATAAAATTCGGCCCCTCATAAACCATTTCAACCAACGTTTTGCAGACTTGTTTACTCCCCATCAAGTTGTCTGCGTTGACGAGTCCCTGATTAAGTTTACTGGCCGCTTGTCATTCAAACAATACCTTCCCAGCAAGCGTGCCAGATACGGGGTCAAGATGTATAAGCTCTGTGACAGGGCCACAGGCTATACATGTAAATTTATGGTTTATGAGGGCAAAGATAGCCACATAGAGCCGACAAACTGCCCTGACTACATAGGGAGCGCTGGCAAGATTGTGTGGGACTTGGTGTCACCCTTATTCGGAAAGGGGTACCACTTGTACGTGGATAATTATTACACGAGCGTGCCACTGTTTAGTCATTTGTTTGATCATCAGATTGGAGCATGTGGCACCGTGCGACCTAATCGCCGGGGCTTTCCCCAGCGGCTTGTAGAGTCCCGTCTTAGGCTGGGGGAGAGAGCCTGCTTGAAGTGTAATAACTTGCTCGCTATGAAGTGGAGGGATAATAAGAATGTTTTCGTTCTTACCTCCCTTCATGCAGACACGACGGTCCAAATTACTACGGCGGCTGGTGTTGTGACGAAACCCCTCTGTGTCCACGAGTACAACCAAAACATGGGAGGGGTGGACCTCAACGACCAGTTGTTGGCGCCGTACCTAGTTGCCCGTAAGGCTAGACGCTGGTACAAAAAAGTGTCTATTTACCTTTTCCAATTGGCTTTGCTGAATGCTCATGTGCTATACGGAGCTTCAGGACGTACTGGATCCTTCCTTAAATTCCAGGAAGAGATCATCGGAGCCCTTCTGTTTCCAGACGGTGCTCCGCCTCACATTCCCCAACCAAATGCAGTTAGCCGGCTGCATGAGCGGCATTTTATTTATGTCCTCCCGAGTACCCCTACCCAACAAGCCCCCCAAAGAAAATGTCGTGTCTGCAGAAAGCGCGGATTTAGGCGTGACACCCGCTATTATTGTCCCCGCTGTCCTGACAATCCTGGTCTTTGCATCGGTGAATGTTTCGAACGCTACCATACACTAGTTGAGTATTAGCGTAGGGTACAGCATTGCACAGACTAGGCACACGTTCTCAAGAATGCCATCGCATTTTGAGACCAAAACCGATGGAACCGTTACAACAGTTCCGTTAGAACTGTTACAGTTACAAACAAAAGTTTAAAAAAAAAAAGTAAAAAATAAAACAAAAAAAATATAAAATAAAAAAAACAAAAATAGTTGTTTTATTGTTCTCTTTCTCTCTATTCTCTCTCTATTGTTCTCCTTTTTACTGTATTCTATTCTGCAATGTTTTATTGTTAACCATTTTTTTTGTTTTCAGGTACGCCATTCAGTTGCAGCGCGGATTTATCTATCTTGACAGCAACAGCGTTTGCTCCCACGATACATAAAGCCGTGACTCCAACGCTGTAGGAGGTGATTTCACCACCACAGTTAAAAAAAAAGAGCATATATGCCGAAGCATGGGGGCAGCAGAGGGCGGAGGAGCGATTTGCTCCTAATGCCGCCTACATACGGTTGAAATTCCGACGGAGGCTTGCCCGTGGAAAATTCCGACATAACTTTTTTGCGGGAGGATGCCCCCATGCTTCGGCATATATATATTTTAGGCACAGGTTGCAT
The DNA here is from genome assembly GCA_028564925.1 of Lithobates sylvaticus. NCBI lineage: Eukaryota > Metazoa > Chordata > Amphibia > Anura > Ranidae > Lithobates > Lithobates sylvaticus. Next base: position 139,609,634 of record CM053026.1, read on the forward strand.
TAAAAAATGTTTTATTTTTTTACTATGTTTTTTTTGGTATTTGCTTTGCAGGTATGGTAAATCTTACTGTTATACTATAATGTTACTTTGTTTTATTGTTAACCATAATTTGCTTAGCAGGTACGCCATTCAGCTGCAGCGCGGATTTATTTATCTTGACAGCAACAGCGCTTGCTCCCACGATACATAAATCCGTGACTCCAGCGCTGTTGGAGGTGATTTCACCACCACAGTTAAAAACAAAATGGTGCATGTATGCCCATCATTAGAAGTGGGTGGATGAAGGGAGGTTCTAATGGTGGGCATACCCACCGATCAATCTTTTTTTTTCGTTCAGCCCACAGGCTGCATGAAAAAAAAGATTACAATATATGCCAAACAAGGGCCAGCAACGTACTGGTATGTTGCTGGACTTTGAGTGGTTATACCAGAATGATGCCGGCAGGATTAGGCATTATCTTGGTATCATTCTTTTCAGCCAGCGGTCGGCTTTCATGTAAAAGCAATCCTAGTGGCTAATTAGTCTCTAGACTGCTTTTACAAGCAGTGGGAGGGAATGCCCCCCCCCCTCCCACCGTCTTCCATGGTTTTCTCTGGCTCTCCTGTCCCAACAGGGAACCTGAGAATGCAGCCGGTGGTTCCGCCAGCTAACCATAGAGCTGATCAGAGACCAGAATGGCTCCAATCATCTCTATGGCCTAAGAAACCGGAAGCTACGAGCATTTCATGACTTATATTTAGCCGGATATAATCAGCGCCATTGGGAAATTGGGAAAGTATTTTATCACACCGATCTTGGTGTGGTCAGATGCTTTGAGGGCAGACGACAGATCTAGGGTCTAATGGACCCCAATTTTTTCAAAAAAGAGTACCTGTCACTACCTATTGCTATCATAGGGGATATTTACATTCCCTGAGATAGCAATAAAAATGATAAAAAATATATATAAATGAAAGGAACAGTTGAAAAATAAAATAAAAAAGCAAAATCAATAATAATAAAAAAAAAAAAAAAAAAAAAAAGCACCCCTGTCCCCCCCTGCTCTCGCGCAAAGGCGAACGCAAGCGTCGGTCTGGCGTCATATGTAAACAGCAATTGCACCATGCATGTGAGGTATCACTGCGAAGGTCAGATCGAGGGCAGTAATTTTAGCAGTAGACCTCCTCCGTAAATCTAAAGTGGTAACCTGTAAAGGCGTTTAAATGCTTTTAAAAATGTATGTAGTTTGTCACCGCTGCACGTTTCTGCGCAATTTTAAAGCATGTCGTGTTTGGTATCTATGTACTCGGCCTAAGATCTAATTTTTTATTTCATCAAATATTTGGGCAAGATAGTGTGTTTTAGTGCATTAAAATTTAAAAAAGTGTGTTTTTTCCCAAAAAAATGCGTTTGAAAAATCGCTGCGCAAATACTGAGTGAAAAAAAAAAATGAAACACCCACCATTTTAATCTGTAGGGCCTTTGCTTTAAAAAAATATATATTGTTTGGGGGTTCAACGTAATTTTCTTGCAAAAAAAAATTATTTTCTCATGTAAACAAAAAGTGTCAGAAAGGGCTTTGTCTTCAAGTGGTTAGAAGAGTGGGTAATGTGTGACATAAGCGTCTAAATGTTGTGCATAAAATTCCAGGACAGTTCAAAACCCCCCCAAATGACCCCATTTCGGAAAGTAGACACCCCAAGCTTTTTGCTGAGAGGCATGTCGAGTCCATGGAATATTTTATATTTTGACACAAGTTGCGGGAAAAATAATAATTATTATTATTTTTTTTTTTTTTTGCACAAAGTTGTCACTAAATGATATATTGCTCAAACATGTCATGGGCATATGTGGAATTACACCCCAAAATACATTCTGCTGCTTCTCCTGAGTACGGGGATACCACATGTGTGGGACTTTTTGGGAGCCTATCTGTGTACGGGACCCCGAAAACCAAGCACCGCCTTCAGGATTTCCAAGGGCGTAAATTTTTCCCTCACAAAGTTTTGAAAATTGAAAAAAAAAATTTTTTTTCCTTTTCTTTCTTCATTTTCAAAAAAAAATGAGAGCTGCAAAATACTCACCATGCCTCTCATAAAATAGCTTGGGGTGTCTACTTTCCAAAATGGGGTCATTTGGGGGGGTTTTGTGCCATCTGGGCATTTTATGGCCTTCAAAACTGTGATAGGTAGTGAGGAGTGAAATCAAAAATTTACGCCCTTAGAAATCCTGAAGGCGGTGCTTGGTTTTCGGGGTCCCGTACACGGATAGGCTCCCAAAAATTCCCACACATGTAGTATCCCCATACTCAGGAGAAGCAGCAGAATATATTTTGGGGTGTAATTCCACATATGCCCATGGCATGTGTGAGCAATATATAATTTAGTGACAACTTTGGGCAAAAAAAAAAAAAAAAAGTTTGTAATTATTCCCGCTACTTGTGGCAAAATATAAAATATTCCATGGACTCAACATGCCTCTCAGCAAATAGCTTGGGGTGTCTACTTTCCAAAATGGGGTCATTTGGGGGGGTTTTGTGCCATCTTGGCATTTTATGGCCTTCAAAACTGTGATAGGTAGTGATAGGTAGTGAGGAGTGAAATCAAAAATTTACGCCCTTGGAAATCCTGAAGGCGGTGCTTGGTTTTCGGGGTCCCGTACACAGATAGGCTCCCAAAAAGTCCCACACATGTGGTATCCCCGTACTCAGAAGTAGCAGCAGAATTTATTTTGGGGTGTAATTCCACATATGCCCATGGCATGTGTGAGAAATATATCATTTAGTGACAACTTTGGGCAAAAAAAAAAAAAAAAAAAAAAAGTTTGTCATTTTTCCCGCTACTTGTGGCAAAATATAAAATATTCCATGGACTCAACATGCCACTCAGCAAATAGCTTGGGGTGTCTACTTTCCAAAATGGGGTCATTTGGGGGGGTTTTGTGCCATCTTGGCATTTTATGGCCTTCAAAACTGTGATAGGTAGTGATAGGTAGTGAGGAGTGAAATCAAAAATTTACACCCTTAGAAATCCTGAAGGCGGTGCTTGGTTTTCGGGGTCCCGTACACGGATAGGCTCCCAAAAAGTCCCACACATGTGGTATCCCCGTACTCAGAAGAAGCAGCAGAATTTATTTTGGGGTGTAATTCCACATATGCCCATGGCATGTGTGAGAAATATATCATTTAGTGACAACTTTGGGCAAAAAAAAAAAAAAAGTTTGTCATTTTTCCCTCTACTTGTGGCAAAATATAAAATATTCCATGGACTCAACATGCCACTCAGCAAATAGCTTGGGGTGTCTACTTTCCAAAATGGGGTCATTTGGGGGGGTTTTGTGCCATCTTGGCATTTTATGGCCTTCAAAACTGTGATAGGTAGTGAGGAGTGAAATCAAAAATTTACACCCTTGGAAATCCTGAAGGCGGTGCTTGGCTTTCGGGGTCCCGTACACGGATAGGCTCCCAAAAAGTCCCACAAATGTGGTATCCCCGTACTCAGAAGAAGCAGCAGAATATATTTTGGGGTGTAATTCCACATATGCCCATGGCATGTGTGAGAAATATATCATTTAGTGACAACTTTTTGTAAACATTTTTTTTTTTTTTTTTTTTTTTTTTTGTCATTATTCAATCACTTGGGACAAAAAAATAAAATATTCAATGGGCTCAAAATGCCTCTTAGCAATTTCCTTGGGGTGTCTACTTTCCAAAATGGGGTCATTTGGGGGGGTTTTGTACTTCCCTGCCATTTTAGCACCTCAGGAAATGAGATAGGCAGTCGTAAACTAAAAGCTGCGTAAATTCCAGAAAATGTACCCTAGTTTGTAGACGCTATAACTTTTGCGCAAACCAATAAATATACGCTTATTGACATTTTTTTTACAAAATACATGTGGCTGAATACATTTTGGCTTAAAAGTATGACTAAAATTGAGTTTATTGGATTTTTCTTATAACAAAAAGTAGAAAATATCATTTTTTTTCAAAATTTTCGGTCTTTTTCCGTTTATAGCGCAAAAAATAAAAATCGCAGAGGCAATCAAATACCATCAAAAGAAAGCTCTATTTGTGGGAAGAAAAGGACGCAAATTTCGTTTGGGTACAACATTGCATGACCGCGTAATTACCAGTTAAACCAGTGCAGTGCGAAATTGTAAAAAGTCCTCTGGTCTTTAGGCTGCATAATGGTCCGGTCTGAAAGTGGTTAAAGGGGGCAATACACGGTATTAAGAACTGGGGTATGTAAACTTTTGATCAGGGTAATTTTGGTAGTGTCTGCCATCATTATGATTTAAAGCGGAGTTCCACCCTGAAAGTGGAACTTCCGCTCATTGTACTCCTTCCCCCCTCCGCTGCCACATTTGGGCGAGGGGTGGGAAGGATACCGGTCTTTCACAGGTATCCTGTCCTCACTTCTGGGAGCCTCATCCGTGGATATTTGCGTCACCACTCGGGCTCCCTCCTCCCTCCCTGGCCGCTGGGCAAGTAGGAGAGAGGAGCGGAGCCTTGCGCATGTGCAGTAGGGTTCCCGGCATGAAGCCATAAGGCTACACTGCCGGGTTCCATTACTTGCAATGGAGCAGCAGCACCCTACAGCTGATGGTAACATCAGCTGCGGTGCCAACATCGCTGGACTCTAGGACAGGTAGGTGTCCGATTATTAAAAGTCAGCAGCTGCAGGCTTTTCATTTTTGCAGCGGTGGGCATACCTCCCCTTTAGTAAGCACAGTTGATTGATAATAAAAGGCTTCAGCCAAACACTAACCATGTGAAAGAAAAGGATTTTGTGTTATCATTCATATTCTCTGAAAATTCTCTGAAATCATAGATTCTGCCAGGGTATGTAAACTTATGAGCACAACTGTACATAGAGGAGGAGAGACAGACAGTACATTGTAACAGTGTACAAACCCTGAAAAAACTCTTGCCGAGTCCTGTTTATCCACCAGGTGGGTGAGATTTGCTGGGGTGGGGGGGGGGGGGGGTGGCGATGAGTGCCACCCTCAGCTTATACTCGTCAAGCACTTTCCTGCAGCCGAGAATGACATTTTCCGACCCGACTTTGGGGCCCTGTATCTTGAGGCCACTTGGTGTTAGGAACCCCAAATTTGGTATGGAACTAGCACTACAACATATCCAAATTTGGGGTTCCTAGCACCAAAGTGGTCCCAAGATATGGGGCCCCAAATTCGGTTCGGGAAAATGTCATTCTCTGCTGCAGAAAAATGCTTGACATTTTCTGACCCGACTTTGGGGCCCCTTATCTTGGGGCCACTTGGTGCTAGGAACCCCAAAGTTGTTGTGCAAACCCAGTGGAACTAGCACTACAACATATCCAAATTTGGGGCCCTGAGATACAGGGCCCCAAAGTCGGTCAACTGTGTCCATCTGCAGCAATGTCATTTCGGGACCCTTTGGGTCCAGAGACCCCAAATTGGCTGCAGCTAGGGGGCATCTAGGAACCCTTAACTACCAAGTTTGAAGTTCGGGGATCTATGGCTGCAAATGGGCACAGTAAGGCATGCAAATGGGTACAGTGAGGTTGCAATTGGGCATTTTTGATCCTCTTTTACACTTACAGTAGCTGCGCATTTCTCAACCTAGGCTTATACTCGAGTCAATAAGTTTTCCCAGTTTTTTGTGGTAAAATTAGGTGCCTCGGCTTATATTCGGGTCGGCTTATACTCGAGTATATACGGTAAGTAGAACAGTTAAAGACATCTACACACATCTGTTGTTTGAACTGGATGGACTTCAACCAAACTATGTAACTATGTAACATCTACAGTGTGTAAAAAGGAGCTGTGGTGTCCATTCACTGCCAGTGAAACAGAGCAGAGTCAGGGTAGTAGGCTCAGAGCAATGTAAAGTGAACAGTTACCAAGAAAATAGAAGCTGTATTACCAGAGTCCTGGTTCAGAGCTTTATCATTGAGTAAGGAGTGTCAGGCTCAATCCTCATTGGCATCCGCAGGGATGCAGGCGTCCTCCCTGGAGTATATTATAAAACGTGAATGACACTAGCTCTCTGGCCAACACAAATGGGGTTCCATAGGCCTCTGTACCTTAATAGCTGCCAGATGGTGAGGAATGAAGATCCCCTCAAAGTCAAAAAAAAATTATAACGTGGGAAGCCAAGAAGGTGAGTGGAAAGAGAAGGTCTTTGTTTACAGGTGATCAAACTAAATACTTGCAAGTGGGGCCAGTGTTTATATCTATTCTAGAGGAGGTTTTGTCAGTCAAGCACAATGTATGGCAGGAATGGTCTGGTAGTACAAGTGTTTTTAATACCATCTAAAGAGATGCACTTTAATGCCTGGACTTTTGAAAGATTTCTTCTTAACCACTTAAGGACCGAGACTCTTTTTGACATTTGTTGTTTACAAGTTAAAATAATTTTCTTTTTGCTAGAAAATTACTTAGAACCCCAAACATTATATATTTTTTCAGACATCCTAGAGAATAAAATGGCGGTTGTTGCAATACTTTATGTCACACCGTATTTGCAAAGCAGCCTTACAAGCGCAATTTTTGGGGAAAAAATACACTTTTTTGACTTAAAAAACAAGACAACAGTAAAGTTAGCCCATTTTTTTTATATTGTGAAAGATAACGTTATGATGAATAAATTTATACCCAACATGTCATGCTTCAAAATTGCGCCCACTCATAGAATGGTGACAAACTTTTACCCTTAAAAATCTCCATAGGCGACGTTTTAAAATTTCTACAGGTTACATGTTTAGAGTTACAGGGGAGGCCTAGTGCTAGAATTATTGCATTATTGCTCTCGCTCCAACAATCACGGTGATACCTTACATGTGTGGTTTAAACACTGTTTTCATATGCGGGCGCAACTTACGTATGCGCTTGCTTCTGCGTGCGAGCTCGGCGGGACAGCCAATTACATTTTTTTTTCTTATTTATTTTACTTTTTATTTTTACACTGTCCTTTTAAAAAAAAATTTGGGTCACTTTTATTCCTATTACAAGAAATGAAAACATCCCTTGTAATAGAAAAAAAAAAGCATGACAGGACCCCTTAAATGTGAGATCTGGGGTCAAAAAGTCCTCAGATCTAACATTTACACTAAAATGCAATAAAATAAATAAATTAATTTTTTTTCCCTTTAAGACCATTGGGCGGAAGTGACGTTTGACGTCGCTTCCACCATGTTATGGAGCTGAGCGGGGGCCATCTTTGCCTCACTCTGCTCCATGCCTGTCAGGGGGGAGGACGCGATCGTCTCCGTCATTACCAACAGCTCCGTCAAGCAGCAGAGGAAGTCATGTGACCAGTGACGCAACGCGTCGGGTGTAGCTTTGTGACGTCATTTACAGTGGCGTTTTACTGATGAGCGGTGAGGAAGCGAGTGTGTCACTACTCCCATTGTTTATTACTGCAATTTCTATTCTTACTTGATGTAAGCAGCTTCTTTTACTCAATAAATGTACTTTTTATTTGGCAATATCGTACTATGGAAGTTTTTTGTTTCCTTTGAGCGCCATTCATACAAGAAGTGCCAATTCTTGGAGCGAGCCGTTTCCTCTATATATGGAGTTTCCCAAGATGTTTTGATACCAAGATCTGGACGTAGTTCTTCATCTTCGCTTGGGACCTGGATGTCTTTACAGATCTATCAGCAGGATTTCTTATCTGACTATCTGATGAGCCTTGTTTGACCTTTGGGTCATTTTTGGAGGTGAGCGGCCAATTCATAAATATAACAGTCGATGTTTGGATTAATGTGATGTCTGTTTTTTCTTCTATCAAGTTACCCCTATGAGATTTTTATCTTTATATGAACTGACTCCTACCATTGGGCTTTAGTTGGACTTGTATTCACATTTATTTATTTGTATGTTTTGGATACCTATCATGTTTTTTCTTTAACCACTTGCTTAGCGGGCACTTAAACCCCCCTCCTATCCAGACCAATTTTCAGCTTTTGGTGCTCTCACACTTTGAATGACAATTACTCAGTCATGCAACACTGTACCCGAATTTTTTGTCCTTTTTTTTTCCACAAATAGAGCTTTCTTTTGGTGGTATTTGATCACCTCTGTTTTTTTTTTTTTTTTTTTTGCGCTATAAATGAAAAAAGACCAAAAATTTTGAAAAAAAAAAAAACATTTTTCTTTAGGAAATTATTAATTTTTCTTCATAAATTTTGGCCACAATTTATACTGCCACATATCTTTGGTAAAAATAACCCAAATTATTGGATATTATTTGGTCTTTGTGAAAGTAAGAGAGTCTACAAACTGTGGTGCGAATCATACAAAATTGATCACACCTGTACGGTGACCCATCTCATTTCTTGCGACCCGAACAAGCCAGGAAAGTACAAATACCCCCCAAATGACCCCTTTTTTGAAAGTAGACATTCCAAGGTATTTAGTAAGAGGCATGGTGAGGTTTTTGATGTTGTCATTTTTTCCCACAATTCTTTGCAAAATGAATAATTTTTTTATTTTTTATTTTTTTCCACAAAATTGTCATTGTAATAGGTTATTTTCTCACATGGCATGTGTATACCACAAATGACACCCCAAAATAAATTCTGCTACTCCTCCTGAGTATTACGATACCACATGTGTGGGACTTTTTCACAGCCTGGCCACTTACAGAGGCCCAACATGCAGGAAACCCCATCACGTGTTCTGGGAGCATAAATTACACATCTAACTTGTTGACTACCTATTACACTTTTGAAGGCCCTGGAGCACCAGGACAATGACACGTGACACTGACGTGGCACTGATGACAGATGGCACTGATACGTGGCACTGATGACACGTGACACTGATGTGGCACTGATGACAGATGGCACTAATAGGGGGCACTGATGACACGTGACACTGATGACAGATGGCACTAATATGTGGCACTGATGACAGATGGCACTTATACGTGGCACTGATATCACGTGGCACTAATATGTGGCACTGATGAGAGATGGCACTAATACGTGGCACTGATGACAGACGGCACTAATACGTGGCACTGATGACAGATGGCACTAATACGTGGCACTGATGACAGATGGCACTGATACGTGGCATTAATGAAAGGTGACACTGATAACAGATGGCACGTGACACTGACAGGTGGCACTAATGACAGATGGCACTAATATGTGGCACTGATGACACGTGACACTGATATGGCACTGATGACATGTGGCACTATGTGGCACTGATGACAGATGGCCCTGGGGACAGATGGCAGTGGTGAGATGGCAGTGGTGACAGATGGCACATTTATTTCGTTTTTTTTTTTTTTTTTTTTACACTTCACACGCTATCTCTGTGTGAGGAGAGAGAGCGGCGCTGAGAGATGATCTCATATGTTTACATATGAGATCATCTCCCATTGGACACGCCGGTCGCGCTGTAAATGGCCGCTGTGATTGGCCGTTTACAGCGATCTGTGATTGGCTGTGTTCGAGGGACACGGCCAACACAGAATTTCCCTGCTGCGCGCTCGTGAGCGCGCACAGGGAGGGAGGAAAAGGGAGGACGTCATATGACGCCCTCCCGGGAATTGACATCCGCGCCGAGGCCGTCATTCGGCTACGGCCGGATGTCAAGTGGTAAAGTATATTAATTCATGTCATGTTACTGAATAAGTGCACCGCTCTTATTTCGTCTTTTTACATTTGATTACGCAGTGTTTTTTGGGTACACTACCAAGTGGTTGCAGCTAATTCATGGTCACTATACATTTATTATATATATATATTTATTATTTTCTGAGTTTATTTTGACTTTATTCACTGTAGGTTGATGGTTTATATATATTTTTTAAATTATACATAGTAGTGCACAAGTTTATACCTTCATAACACTTTGATCTAAAAACAAGCCGCTCGCCGTTGTTGAAAATACCGGGGTTATGACAGCTATCTGCTGCCATAACTGTATTTAGCGTCAAATTTCTAACGTACAATGACGGCGATTTGCGGTAAGTGGTTATTATATAAAAATGCAACGATACAGGACATCTCTGAGATGATTAGGCAAATCAATCATGCTGTACAGTGCACTCAATTAAAATCAAGCCACAAGTGGCCTCTCCAGGACTCTAATGAAGAAAATGAAGCAGAAAACCATTGACTTGATGTCTCAGGAAAGCCATGAAGTTGCAAGTTGTTCTGACCATTTCACTTCTCTGGAAAAGACTGCCAATAACGATCCAAAGTAGATTTATTGTGACAAACTGGTATACATGACTGCCAACAAAAACATGAACAACAGAGAGGTGACGCGTTTCACACTGCAATAGTGCTTCTTCAAACCTAAAACTGTTTCAGTTCTCTGCATCTATTATCTGAAGCTAGAGCGGCATGAACCAATGCTGGTAAGTGTTGCAAAGGGCTTCCAAGACATTCAAAAGTTCTTCTCTGGTAGTTTCACCCTCAAGGATGGAAAGTTTGCAACCTAAATAAACGTCTTTTTGCTTGACTGTCTATCTTGGCCTTGAAGCCGGTTTCAATCCTGTTGACCAGATCAACCAGCAATGTTTTCATGCAGTGTGAGCGAATGTGTGAATTTAAGTCGGTATTTGTTTGGGTGTGTGTGGCGACTGGTCTACAGCTCACAATGAAGGGTAAGCCAGTAAAGCAGGCAGATGGTGTGGAGATATTGTCACAGCTGCAGCGTTGGGAAGAATTACATTTGGCTGCTATGACCCCTGGCCTGTCTGATACATTGGGCTTCACAAGTAATGGCGCCATATTGGAGGGATACATTTCTGAATGCTTCTAAGTGAAGAAGATTTGAATGTCTAGGGTCAAGTTGACCTGGTGAGTCCCCCCTGTCCTCCTTCCTCGTCATTAGCAAGAAAAAGAGTTTTTGTGAAATTTTACACCTCATGATGGGGAGCTCTGAGAAATCATGCATTTGCTCTTCCATTGACATGCCTCACCCCCCTCAGAAAACTGCATTTGAAATAATATGATAATTTGATCCAAAACCTTCACTTTTGCTTTAAAAATATTCCTGGTTCCACCCAAAAGGACAATTAACAAAGTCTATCTATAGCCAAAGCTATTAGTTAGAACCCTTCTCTGGTTTTACCATATATTCTGGGCTCCATTACAAAGTTTTTCTCTTACTTTCTCTCCTGATGACACCTTTTATTACCAGACAAGAAGTGAGGGAAAATGAAACAGAGAAACAGAAAACAACACACTTTCTTGGATTATTGCATTTCCCTACCTAACTTACAAAATAGGATTTTTTAACGCTCCATAAAATCCTTTTCCTGGAGTGCATTACAGGAAACATGAACACGGGAATTCAGGAACCTTAGGTTCATTGGCCAGCCAAGTGTAACCCTCCACCTCTCAAATGATTCTCATGAGCAGATAGTATTAGGAGCAGATACATAAATACAAAGGGGTGGACTCTGTGTCCCTTGAGGAACTCCAAGAGAAGAATTTTCCACTGAACGTTTTTTTTAAAGTCATAATGTGCATAGTATGCATATTAGTACATTATGTAAAACTTACCTTAAAACGAGGCTGTTCCAGTGCCGTGATGCCGCTTCCATCTTCACCCGTCTTGCTTCTGGGTTTGCGGGCTCTGGCTCTGTGACTGTCTGAAGCCGCAAAAATGTCACTCCCGCGCATGCACATGGGAGCTGCCGTTCACGGCACAGGGCTCGGAAGGAGCGGCACGGGTTGTTTTTTAATTTCAGATAGAGTAAGGAAGGATTATAACCCTGGTCAGATTTTTTTCGCCATCTGTGTCTCATTGCAGAGATTTCCCTTCACTTTCTGTCCCTTCACTTCCTGTGCCAAATAGGGAATTCCTTGGGGCCCCTCGGGTCACCAGAACTAGTGTCCCCATTGGAAGATTTCCCCTCTATTTCTTTTCTGGGGACAGCCCAAAATGTGGGATTTTCTTTTACTTTTAATGATATTGGTAAACAGGACAAGTAGAGAGGGTGAATTTCCCAAATGGGAGCACAGACAGCAATAAAAACTGACTGGTCTTCTAATCACTCTTCGCCCTATTCAAAACAAAAAAAAAAGTTTTGCCTTTAATTATACTTTAAGTTAGTAGGCTGAACATTGACCTGCCTAAGAAACTAAAAAAAAGGTGGAATGGGAGGCAGGTTGTCCCTTGTGAGACCTTCTGGAATGATAAAGAGTGAGTTAGTTTCTCTTAGAGAAAACATAGCTGAGAAGTAGACCGGGAACAGATCAAACCAAATCCATGAAGATATCAAACCAAACCCATGGAGATATCTCCATAGAATGAACCAGAGTAGAATGGAGACATGGGAAAAAAAAATGTCTAGGTGGAAGAAAGGGACTACCTTAGGAAGAGTCTTTGGGCCTCAAAACACCCTTGTCTTTGTAAAGAATTAGAAGTGAATTGGAGGGAACTCCTTCAATTCTTTCTAGTAAAACTGTGTCACCAGAACAGAAATTGAGGGGAAAATATCTCTAACAGAGCCCAGGAAAGCAGTAAAACCCAACAAAGCTTTTACTGCTTCAATACTTTTGCAGGGTGAACAAATACTAAAACGTATATGTAAAAAAACACAAACACATACACTTTGCATCCATCCTGTGTTCTAGTGTTAGCACTAGTTAAAAAAACTTCTGGTACAGTGGGACAATTCAAGTGACCAATAAAATAGTGTAGATTTTCTCTTATGTAATATGGTAGGTGGCAGTATGAGAAAGGTAGATTGCACTTACATTATCACACTACTTTATAGTCCAGGTATGGATAAGTAAAGTTTAACACATTGTTAAAGTAACAGAGCAATAAATCACCATGATCAAAGTATTACCAAGAACAAGAACTGAATGCATGCTGAATATTCACTTTTCCCATTTCCATGGCATCATGGTTTAAAAAAGTTCAAGGCAAAATCTAACATACAGACTTCAGGATGCTTGCCAAGGATGGGCAAGTCCGATATCTTTTGCAACTAAAGATGGTATAAAGAAATTCAAGAACACCTAACATTGCAACTCTTGTGTTTTAACCTGCTTTGGGTGGAAGAAAGAATAAGCTCACCTCACATTGTACTTTAGAACTTGCCTCACAACAATAAAGCATAAATTCTGACAGTGAGCACACAGGTGGGCAAAAAGGGACTTTCTGCGGAAACATGTGGCAATGAAAATGTACATTATCATATTTAATAGGAAGAGCATAAACACACAAAAAAGCCAGTAACTTCAAACAAAGTCCAAAATGGAGACAGCATCCCTTTCCCAGGAAAGAACGAAAAAGTACTAAAGAGTCTCATTGCTTACCCTTAAGAATACTACATTGTCTAATATGACTAGAGTATGCAAATTAGCCACAATGAAACATAAAATAAACTGTAAAGAAGGAGCATTATTGTTACACTCTTGTACCATACATTTCCTTAATGTGTAAAAAAAAAATATATATAAAAATGCATATATATGAGTGTGGCAGATGCCCAATCCATAGGGAAATCATTTTCTCTGAATTAAAAAGCAGCATGGCAGTTTGGATACATTTGCTATGGGAACTGAAGAAAGCGCTTGCAGTAAAGAAACAATTCAGCAGCTTGCATTATCCGAAGATTTCAATGGTGGATGTTGTCATGTGACACTACCCCCAGCCCGAGCCAGCATAGGGAAGATGGCTTCATGAACAGCACTCAGATGGAGACAATGACAAATAGATTTTGTCCATAGAAGAGGTTTAATGAGTCCATGCCGTTTTCAAACTGATAAATCACACAAGCCGACATGCAGAAACATCAGACAAAGTGAGCTTTATCTAACCTATTAGGAGTTTTTCTACCATAAGGGTAATTAGAAGGTAGAATTAGTTTCCTGCAGAGTCACTACTGGCAGCTCCAATTAGTACTTATACATACTCACTGAGCAATGGGATTAGTTTATAAACAGACTTGGGGAGACTCAGACAAATTGGTGTGGAGTCAAGCACAGCCTCCATTATCATTTTGTGGGGTTAAAGAAAGAATTTCTAAGAAAAAAAAAAAAAAAAGATTGAAAGCAGCTTTGATTTTATGTGTGCTGTTTTGTGATCATCTAAGACTGGCAGTAAGAAACTGCTTTAAACTGAATACTTTCTTGTTCAATCATTTTTTATTAAGTTTCAAAAACAGGATTTAACAAGAAATGCACATCTAAACGTATAGTAGTACTTTGCCATATTGGGTACAACATAGGGATAGAAATCTTTTTATCAAATTGAATAAATTGTGTTGTTCGGGAGGCTAAACATGCATAAAATGACAAGGAGTAGAGAGGATAGTGGGGGAGTGAGATGGAAGGAACCTTGAGGGTCCAGGGCAAAATATGAGACTCCTCTGAAAGCATTATGACACAAGGGGGGTTATTTACTAAAGGCAAATCCACTTTAGACTACAAGTGCACTTGAAATTGCAGTCGCTGTAGATCTGCGGGGAAGATCTGAAATGAGGGGAAGCTCTACTGATTTTATCATTCAATCATGTGCAAGCTAAAATGTTGTTTTTTATTTTCCTTGCATGTCCCCCTCAGATCTGCAGTGACTGCACTTCCAAGTGCACCTTCAGTGTGTTTTGGCAAACAGAAGTGGGTCATTATGGCACCAGGAGGGTGCTGTCAAAGCCTGAGACATATATTTGTTAACCCTTGGTTGTCATACCCAAACATATTTGGTGATTCTGTCTGCTAAGGTGGCTTCAATCTTTTTATGTATCCTGGCTTGTGTGATCCTGTTTTTACTTTGGGCTCGTCTGAGCTTAAGCTATTATTTGTTTATCTGCTGTAAGTACCTGTAATTGGAGCTTGAACTGAGCATAGTTGATTTCTGGGTAATGTTTATCAAGGAGTGCCAAGTAGGGACCTGGAAAAAATGTTAAGCCGGCCGTAGATGGAGTTTTCTAAAATCACTTGATTCCCCCATCAACAGTCAGTGTTGATGGGGGAATCCCTCCCACTGAGTTATTGTGTTCTACCAGATGTAGAGGGGGCAAGGGGAGTCATCCAGGCCAGGAGAACACACAGTGATTATTGCCAGCAGCTCTAGCCACTGGCAATAATTGCATGAAAAAAAATCAGATTGGCTGGTTCTACCCAAGTTGATTGATCAATCAATCAGCCTTGTACAATCAGCCAGTTCATACATGGTTTGAAACTTAGCCGGTCCCTGCTGAACCGGCCCACATTCGAACCATCTATGGCTAGCTTTAACTATCCTATTTGAAACTACATACCAGCAAGAGAGAACCTTGAAGTTTTTTTCAGGGCTAATTTGATAACAAGAATAGAGAACAACAGGCTGATTAAATCAAAGGAGTTGGGGCCCGGCAAGTACTTCTGTTCATAACAAGGGGGTGAGCTTTGACTACTTGTGATAGGAAGTGGTTGACTTACAAATATCTAAACAATTGGTATTAGGTAGGTCAAATTTGTTCTGCAAGACCGGGTGGGGTTTATGCCATTGGAGCCTATGAGTTTGTGTACCCTGGTAATGACAAGATTTCCACAGGCAGAAAAGGAACAAGGGGATGTGTAGCCTGGGAAAAAAAAAAGAGTCATGAGGGGAAGGAGAACAGCAGCATATGAGGAGAAAGCAGTCCTCTGGTATGCTTCACAGTATCCCGAAATGTGATTGGCGATTGGTTCTTGATCAGGTTTGAGAAGAGTTTCCTGTCACTGGGATGTAGTCATAGTATATTATGCATAGATAGCAGGCCGCAGTCTACCACTTTAAGCCCCCGTTCACACTGAATCAATCGCACGATTACAAAGCTGCAAGTCAGGACTTCAATTCACAATCAGAAATAGTGCAGGAACCTTTTTTTCAAATTTGCATCGCACTGATTTGAACAGTACCTTTGCCGACAATAGTGTGAACGGGGCTAAAGCTGAACTCTCTGAAAAACAAATATTATCTAAATACATTTGTTATGTGTATTCTTCCTTTAATCTTGATGTGTTTTGTGTATTTCATCCAGATGTGTGCAATAATGCAGTGTAAAACTTTGCCTCTGTGCAGGAGATCCTGTAATAAAGACCAGTCATTCCTTGTGCAGGGTGACAGGTCCCATTTCTGCCCCCTCCTGCAGTTTCCCTGTAGTGGGTGAAGCTTGCTGGACCCCTACCACAGTTCTTATCTCTGCACAGACTATGTACAGCACAGATGATGTCACTGCCACTGTCACAAGGTATTATCTGGGCTTGCAAAGGCATTTGGTACATACAAAGTGGCGATTGTGAAATGTTTTTGTGCCCAGAGTTCAGCTTTAACACTATATTTTTGGATATTTGTATAACACGGATAGATTGGCCACTTGGTAGTACTTTTGAAATTTGGCAATTCAAGGTCTTAAAATGAATACTTTAAAAGTGCAGTTCCAGTATATCCAAAGAAAACATCCCAGCTACTTTGTCAGTTACACTGTAAATCTCATACACATGAATTACAAACACTCTTATTGCAGTTCCCTTAAAGTGGCTGTAAAGCATTTTTTTTTTTTTTGTAAAATAACAAACATGCCTACACTTACCTGCTCTGTGCAATGCTTTTGCACAAAGCAGCCCTAATCCTCTTCTTCTGGGGTCCCCTGCCAGTGCCTCAGGCCCCTCCTCTTAGTCTGGTGCCCCCACGGAAAGCCGCTTTCCATGGGGGCACCCATGCGTGATTGCTCCCATGCCCCATTGCTGCGCCCATTGACACAGACAGCGGGACAAAGCCAAGTCACCAAGTCACATGATTTGATTGACAGCAGGGGGAGCCAACGGCTCCTGCTGCTATTGATCTGTCCAATGAGGAGAGAGGCAGTGGCTGGAGCAGCTGCGATCGTGTACATCACTGGATTAGATCGGGCTCAAGTAAGAAGAAGGGGGGTTTATTAACATTATTCTTTTATTTTCAAAGCACAAACCTAGGGGGAATTTTTACACAGAATTTTTGTCTCAATTGGAGTGCAGCCAATTAAAATTTAAACTGACAATTCCACAGGGCCTTGCTATTGCCATGGTCAAGTCAATGAATTCTTGTGCAACTCCTTTCTTCAAAACACACACATAATATCACTCTATCACAGAAAATGGTGACTGACCAAAGAAATACTTGTAGCATTCATGTTAGTATTTGGATTTCTACAGTTAGAGATGCTGATGGCTTCTGGGAGTGAGAATTAGGAAGTGCTGGCTATGTGGGACTTAAGGCAAATATTCTCTAACCTCGTGCCCTGGTCACTAGTGAAATCTCTGCAGTCAGTATAACATGTCTACTGCTAAGCTGTAATACCAACACATTTACTAAAACTGGAGACTGCAAAATCTGGTGCATCTCTGCATAGAAACGGATCAGCTTACAGTTTTTTATTTTATTTTTTTATCAAAGCTTATTTGGACAAGAGGAAGTTAAAAAATTATTGGCTACCATGCACAGCTGCATCAGATTTTGCATCCCCCAGTTTTAGTAAATCAACTCCAATGCCTAGCATTGCTGATATGGGGTTTTGACTATAGATTTCCTACTCTACCAGTCGCCTCCGATAAGAGCCAAATAAAGCATCTCCAACAGTTCTATATGCACCAAAGTAACTGCTTTGGATTAATCATAATTTATGCTTTCTCAATGTTTTTACATGCGTTTCTGAATTTACTAGCATAACTCAAAGATACCTGTATTTTATTAATACAATCCCCTGCTATTAACATGCCAACATATTATATAGTAATGCATAAAAAATGTATAAAATTGTGCAAATTGCAGACTCCAAAGAATATACAAAAACAAGACACAAGGAAGAAGAAGGTGCTGCCTACATAAATCTTAGAAGTAGTGGGTTACTAGATACATTGAAGGGAGATCAAAGTATCCGGAAGTAAAGGCAATGAGTAGGATAGAAGCAGCATGGACTGGAAATTATGAAGAGTTAAGGATATGGCAGTATATTTAAGACGTTTGATCGAAAAACATAGTAACAAAACAGAATTATTTTCTCACATAGGGTATAATGAGAGTGACATTACTAGGTTAGTAGAGAAGGAAATTGCAGGGAATTGGAGGATAGGGTCAGAAATAAGTAAAAATTATTTTTGTGAAGGTAGAACTTTAGAACAGGTGTGAGTCAATGGACTTTAGGTCAGTTTTAACATATACTGTATAAATGCTATTGGTTTCCTCAAAATTGTTCTCAGTGGGGCACTGACAGGTCATGTTTTCCAGATCTCTTCTCATAATTACAGGTGAAATAATTAAAGTATTCTTTGCCCACTGCAACTTGATTTCCAACTGCTTTGAAGACTGAACAACTGTAGGTGGTGGTAAATACTGGAGATTGGAAACGGTAAAAGTTCCATAATTTTACCAGAACTTCAGTCTGATCTCCAGGCAGGCAACGGCATCTGTCTATCTTTCAGGTTCAGCTGGTTGGAAAAGGGATGAACACGGCGCTCCATGTCAGTTCCTACAGACCTAAGCAAATCTCCAGAAATGAATCTTCCAGGAGTGCTTTACCTACAAACAGATGTGGGCAGGCTCAAGCAAGCAGCATTGTTGTCCTGGGAAAGAAATGTATGTATGCATACACGGTTACAGCTCTGGATCTACTGGCTGCTAAACAGTTAGTATACAGAAGAATAAATACCCAGAAGCCTGTGTGGGTAAGGAAGGTCTGCTAAGATAGTAAACAAGAAAGGTCTTTGCAAATGAGAGGGAAATGTGCTGTCATAGCCCAGCAGAGGAGAACTCCGGCAGTGTTGACAATGCAATTTGAGAATACAGTGCAGCAGAGTCAGCATTGCCACCCCTCACTGAGAATGTAGGCTCTTACTGGATTTCTGGCAGGATAAATGTGTATTTTTCAGTACATGCAGTATTTTTTAAGGTGAATGTGCATGTACTGCAAAGATATACTATATAGGTTTTCTTTTTTTTTTTTCCCCCCCACACACATACACAACTTAACTTGACCAGTATTCGAATGTACAATATTATTCTCATCATACCTCAACGAAAGGTGAAGATGAAGATTTTGTCAATACAGGTCATTACAGACATCTTTGAGATGCCAAAAAATGTCCTAAACATCCTAACATCCTAAACCTGCAATACATTTTTTTAATGCGGAGCAGCTAACGGAAAAGCTAAACTCTTGTTAAAGTAGCCATTTTTTTGGACAAATTTTATCAGTTTTGCCAACCTTTATAAATTTTATAACTCAAACCAGAGAAAACCAGAGGGGCATTTGGCGAATATGGTGAAGTATGTATTAAATGCAATCATTTTGCTTATTTTTATACAAAAGGTGCCCCGTGTTTAGCTCTGAAGCACAGTTATAGCAAATGAATTGGTTTCGGTAACGCCTAATGTCAATAGGATGTTTTTCTTTTCCTATATATATATATATATATATATATATATATATATATATATATATATATATATATATATATGCACAGCATGGCATTTTTACCACAATTTGCATTGTTGTAATAGCTTATTGACTGTTTTAGGTTGATGGGGTTGTGCTGCTACTCAGTATGAATCTGTTTATTGCATTTGCCCAAAGTTCATTCACCCCAAGCAATTTAGTCAATAACCAATTTTTATACTTCTATCTTCTTTAAGATTCCACACCAATAACCCAGTCTTTTTTTTTCTTTTTTAATTATTTCACTACTAGTCTAACATTTCCCATGGAAATCAATATGGGTGCGATCTATTAGCCAAAAAATCTGCAGCACTGCAATGCACACATATTAAAAATATTGATCTTGTAGGCCACTGATGTTTTCATTGAATGTAATGTTATCAAGCAGCCATAACAGAATTTTAATGACTCATACACACTTTTGATTAAAATTATAGATTACAGATGAAAGGAAATTAACCATTTTACTTTTTGATAACAAACTGCATTGTTTCATTTTCTTAAATAAGGTCAGCATTGTATGATTATTCACTGCTACACAATACAGTTAAAATGACAGCCCCGATGCCGTTTCACTCTATTCACTGACATTTGAACTTCATTTCACATGAAGTGATTCGCAGGAAGTGTAGTGCGAGAACCTGCCATCAAAATAATTTCACGGAAAACCAGATACCATGGCCAGTCCTTAATGGAGCTTAGTTACATACAGCACTTTTAGTAACATCGGCATTACAAACTAAATATTAGAAACCATTCTAAGATGTCTATAAAATGCATATATGGTAAGAAAAAAATTTCATTTTCTTTATGGGAAAAATCATAAAAATCTGTGCACAATTATAACAAATCCAGTAATCGCAAGGGCTCATTTTCATGTTGTAGTTACACTAAACGTGACTCTGCTTGAACCTGCTTTCATCAAAGTTGTGTAGCCACCTTTAAAGTGTCATTAAACCCAGACTATGAAAAAACTCTCATTACATGCTATATAACAGAGTGTTCATACTCACAAAGCCACCAAAGCATTCATTATATATACAGTTGTGCTCATAAGTTTACATGGCAGAATTTATGATTTCTTGACCATTTTCAGAGAATATGAATGATAACACAAAACGTTTTCTTTCACACATGGTTAGTGTTTGGCTGAAGTCATTTATTATCAATCAACTATGTTTACTCTTTTTAAATCATAATCACAACAAAAACTACCCAAATGATACTGATCAAAAGTTTACATACCCCTGGTGATTTTGGCCTGATAACATGCACACAAGTTGACACAAAGGGGTTTGAATGGCTATTAAAGGTAACCATCCTCATCTGTAATCTGTTTGCTTGTAATTAGAGAGTGTGAATAAAGGGTCAATGAGTTCCTGGACTCCTGACAGACCCTTGCATCTTTCATCCAGTGCTGCACTGATGTTTCTGGATTTTGAGTCATGGGGAAAGCAAAAGAATTGTCAAAGGATCTGCGGGAAAAGGTAGTTGAACTGTATAAAACAGGAAAGGGATATAAAAAGGTATCCAAGGAATTGAGAATGCCAATCAGCAGTGTTCAAACTCTAATCAAAAAGTGGAAAATGAGGGGTTCTGTTGAAACCAAACCACGGTCAGGTAGACCAACTATGATTTCAGCCACAACTGCCAGGAAAACTGTTTTTCAATGTAAAGAACGACCCACAAATAACTTCAGGTGAAATGCAGGACTCTGAAAACATGTGGTGTGGCTGTTTCAAGATGCACAATAATGAGGCACTTGAAAAAAGATGGGCTATATGGTCGAGTCGTCAGAAGAAAGCCATTACTACGCAAATGCCACAAAGTATCCCACTTACAATAAGCCAAACAGCACAGAGACAAGCCTCAAACCTTCTGGCACAAAGTCATTTGGAGTGATGAGACCAAAATTTAGCTTTTTGGCCACAACCATAAACGCTTCATTTGGAGAGTCGTCAACAAGGCCTATGACACCATTCCTACTGTGAAACATGGAGGTGAATCGCTGATGTTTTGGGGATGTGTGAGCTACAAAGGCACAGGAAATTTGGTCAAACTTGACGGCAAGATGAATGCAGTATGTTATCAAAAAATACTAGATGAACATTTGCATTCATCAGCCAGGAAACTGCGCATGGAACGTACTTGGACATTCCAACATGACAATGATCCAAAAAACAAAGGCCAAGTCAACCTGTCATTGGCTACAGCAGAATAAAGTGAAGGTTCTGGAGTGACCATCTCAGTCTCCTGACCTCAATATCATTGAGCCACTCTGGGGAGATCTCAAATGTGCAGTTCATGCAAGAAAGCCCACGAATTTACAGGAACTGGAGGCTTTTTGCCAAGAGGAATGGGCAGCTTTACCATCTGAGAAGATAAAGAGCCTCATCCACAAATACCACAAAAGACTTCAAGCTGTCATTGATGTTAAAAGGGGCAATACACAGTATTAAGAACTGGGGTATGTAAACTTTTGATCAGGGTAATTTGGGTAGTTTCTGTTGCGATTAAACACAGTTGATAATAAATGGCTTCAGCCAAACACTAACCATGAGTGAAAGAAAAGTTTTTGTATTATCATTCATATTCTCTGAAAAATGGCCAATAAATCATAAATTCTGCCAGGGTATGTAAACTCATGAGCACAACTGTATCTGGTTGCTCCTGCCTTCAGCTGTCCAGTCCCATCTTTTCTGTGTCCCTACTGCAGGCTGAGATTGTGTAGACCAGCTGGTGTTCTGTATGGAGCATGTTCAATTTCAGTTCCTTTCTGAGCTCCTTTTTTATATCTGTTTAATCCACATGTGGGTGTATAAACAGTGGTAAGACACTCCCCTTCCTCCCTCCTCCTTCATGTCCTCCTATTTCTAAACACTATTGGGGCGAGATATAGTATGCTAATTGATTGAATTGACTAGGAAACTCACAAAAAGCTGAGTTTACATAATCAGTATTAAACATATCAAATGTAATTGCTAATACCTGTACAGTAAAAAAAAAAAACAGCCTTGGATGCAGATGCCATCTGAACAAAGTGAAAGCTAGTGTTAATCATCTTTGACTCTTCCTACACCATATTAATGCACAAAATATAAACATTTGATATTCAATAAAGATTTATTGGGAGCTGTAAAATAGTGTTTTCGTATTTATCATTTAATTTAAAATTACTGTTCTGAAACAGTTTTTTTTTTGTCATGTGTCTGGCATAGACCCAATCAGGGCTGCCAGGCACAGACTCATACTGTAGAAAGCATAAATTAGCAGAGTAACAGAAGCCCTCCCAAGGATCTTTCCTTGCAGATGCCAAAGAACAGGAAAAGATCATGTGACCACACAACAGCGCACAAAAATACAGTGGCATGAAATATATGATTTATGCAAACTAATTATGGCAATTAACACTTCTCTGTTTAGTATCACTTTAAAGCGATTGTAAAGCTTAATTTTTTTTAAATGAAAATAATAAGCATGTAATACTAAACTGCTCTGTGCAATTGTTTTGCACAGAGCAGAACTGATCCTCTTCTTCTGGGGTCCCCCGCTGGCCCTCTTGACTCCTCCTTTTAGGTGAGTGCCCACCATAGAAAGCAGCTTATTAATGGGGCACTTATGCACGTTCGCTCCTGAGCCTCCCCGTCTGAGTCTATAGATACAGAGAGTGTGACTCTGCCCTGCCTCCCCACTCCCCCATCACAGAATTTGATTGACAGTGAGGGCCAATGCCTCCCATTGCTATCAATTTGCCCAGTGAGGATGGAGAGAGCTGCGAGAGCCCCTGCTCTTGTGCACAATGCTGGATCAAGATTGGGCTCAGGTAAGTATATGGTGGGATCCTCTGGCACAGAATGCATTAAGGTAAAACACCTTAAAGTGGAACTCCACCCAAAAGGGGAAGTTCTGCTTTAAGGCCTGCTCCCCCTCCCCTACTCTGACATTTGGAAATCTTTTTTTGGGGGGGAGGGGGCAGGTACCTGGTTTTGAAGTTCTCCTTCCCCCTTCCCTACCTGCAGTCTTCTGTTACAGGCAGAATGCTCTTACAGGCAGATTTTTTTTTTCTGCCTGGAAAAAAAAAAATACACAAAGGCAGAAAAAAAAAAAAAAAAACACCAAGAGGAGGAGCTTTCGAGCAGGAAAGACACCTAAGTGCCCAAAAACATGCAAAAAAGATCAAAAAATAAAAGGAAAAATTAGCTGAAGGAAGGGTTTGTGAAAAAAATGCTTATGCTCACAAGAGCACAAATAAACTCAAATAAGCTCAAAAAAACGTGCAAAAGAGCACAAAAAAGCACAAGCTTGTTCAAGCTTTTAGGCAGAGAAATAAAAGCAGCTTTTTTTTTGGAGCTGCAGTGTGCATGAGCGCTTAAGATGTCGGTGCCGAGGGACTGTAGATGGTCCCCTACGTCCCCCCAGGTGAGCACAGCACTGGATCCTGGGACAGGTAAGTGTCTGTTTTTTTAAAAGTCAGCATCTACAGTTTTTGTAGCTGCGGACTTTTAATTTTCACAAAAATGATTGGAGCTCCTCTTTAAGGCTGGGTTCACATTGGTGCGATCAAAGACATCGCATGCGATTTGCCCCGCACTGCTGTGCAGTTTATATGGTTGAATTCACATTGCATTTGGACCAAAATGGTGTAGGACCGTCTTTTTGGTCTGCACTGAAATCGGATCGCATGGGTGTCCACACCCATGCGATCCGATTCCTATATGATTTCACTGTGATCCGATTTGGGTGGGTCATTAACTTTACATTGACACCGGCAGTGGTTTTTCAGATGTCAGTGCCAACTGCCTGCGAGTGAGATGCGATGCAGGAACCTGCACTGAAATCTCGCTGGTTCCCGCATCGCACAAGTGTGAACCGTGCCTAAGGCTTTAGAACCACTTTAAGGCCATAGATAGACACATGGACTGGTTTCTAAAGAGATTGAGAATCTTTAGACATTTATCCAATCAAGTAAAAAGCAAACTATTGTTTACTTTGACTACCCAATCTTTGATATGTATATTGATACTTTATATGACCTTCCTTTGCACTAGTGTACTTCTTTGGATTAAAAATTGTTCCAAAAATTGCTGTATATCATATTACTGTGACAATCTATGAAACATGCGTGTCCAACAAAATGTACCCTTTAAAAAAAAAAAAAAAAAATAAAAAAAGTAAAACAGGATGTTTTTATGTGAAATTATTGTGTAAAGATTCTCAACTCCTTCATTAACATTACAGCTGATCACAGATCGCGGTATCACAGCGGCCCTTTACCATGTGTTCAGCTATGTCCAATCACAGCTGATCACATGTAAACAGACTTGCAGGTTATCGACAGTCCTTTCCACCCACACTGTGTCTGTGGGAGGAAAGAAGAGCCGTTAACCGAAAAGCCTGTCAGCACATCGTTTACACTGATAATTAGGACACTGATCATCAGTGCACCTTATCAGTACCCATCAGTTCTGCCTATCAGTGCCCCCTCATCAGTGCACATCAGTGCACATCAGTTCTGCCTATCAGTGCCCCCTCATCAGTGCACATCAGTTCTGCCTATCAGTGCCCCCTCATCAGTGCACATCAGTTCTGCCTATCAGTGCCCCCTCATCAGTGCACATCAGTGAAGAAGAAAAATTACTTATTTGCTAAATTTTATAAGAGAAACTAATAAGAAAAAAAAATTCAATGTTTTCAGACCTTTTTTCAATTGTTCAGCAAAAAATAAAAACCCCAGTGGTGATTAAATACCACCAAAAGAAAGCTCCATTTGTCTAAAAAAAACTATACAAATTTCATATGGGTTCAATGTTGTATGGCCTCGCAATTGTCATTCAAAGTGCGACAGTGCAGAAAGCTGAAATTTGGCCTGGGCAGGAAGGGGGTGAAAGTGCCTGGTATTGAGGGGGTAAATCTGCTTCATGAGTTAGTTGCTGAAACCACTGCCCAGCTGCTCTTTGAATACTAGTTAATTGGCCAGTTTGGAATTTATTTTGGATGTCGATTGCCAACGCTGGTGCTAGGAATGTCTGGCTATTCTCCCGTTTCTTACATATATTACATGAAAGTGTATATAAATTCTAAACAATAATGGGGTTGGTTTACTAAAGCTGGAGAGTGCAAAATCTGGTGCAGCTGTACATGGTAGCCAATCAGCTTCTAACTTCAGCTTGCTCAAATAAGCTTTCGCAAATTAACCTGGAAGCTGATGGTTTCTATGCAGGGCTGCACCTGATTTTACACTCTCCAGTTTTCGAAAATCAACCCAATTGTCTTTTGTTTATTCCCCTTTGGTTTGTTAAATATACCAGAAAGACTCCTGCCTTCAGAAGGAGCTCAGAGTGCGTAGCCAGTTTCTATCCAGTATTCCAGCTACTCGGTCCCCTCCTGGTGATGTCAAGTCCGCCCGAGCATTCCAGGCTGGTTTGGCGTGGACTTCCTACACACCACAGGAACCTCCTTCCACATCCACTGCTTCCCAGGGAACCAGAACCTGGTGGACCATGCAGGAGTAAGGACTCAGGACCTTCTGGCGGATGAGCCAGTTTACAATAAGCCTTTCTTTATCTTACTTGCTGTAAGTGTTTTTAACCATTGTTTTAATAAACCCCCTGTGATACTGCACTTAGGTGGCGCTTCCCCCTTTCTTCCTTCTCTTCTGAGAGTGTCAGTTCTTGGCAAGGTCCTCCATTCCTCCCTATAACTGGTATGTAGCTGCTGAATCTCTTTGATCATTTCTGGTCGCAGCCAAGACCAAAAAGTGTGTGGTAGGAATCGTTTGCGGGGAGATTACCAATGCCTTGTAACACTCGTCTTAGTGTTTTTTTTTTTAAATGTGAGTGGTTTTATTACTTTTTAATAAATTGTTCTACACTATGTTTATTTTTTTATTTACATATTGTGGCGGACTGAGGAGAGGAGGTTTGGTTCTGAAACTGACCTGTGGAGGAAAGCTGGCTGATCACTGAAGCGCAGTTGGACCGATATGAAAGGATAGGTCTAAACTTAAGGTGAGCTGTTATTTTACATAGTGCTGGAGTACGGATCACTTTGTTTGGTTGCAATGATAGAGACACTTTTATTGGGGATTTCACAGTATATTCAGCTTATGGACTATTTATAGTTTTATTTACAGCACTTAAGTATTGTGTGTTGCTAAAGCCTATATATTTTGCAGGGTGTCATGGTTTTTATTCATGTTTACAGTTTTTGCAGCACTTTATGGGATCACTAGCCAGTAGGGGATCACACAGATTATTTTTATATATTTGGTTTTGATATTTTATTTTCATCAATTATTTCTTTGTATATAATATTCATTGACGATCACTGCCATAATCATTGTTTTTTGCACATTCATATTACTGGTTGGATTGAGCGCCACACTTCATACGTATATTATCGTTTTTATATGTGGGGACACATTATAGTGCTGGCAGCTCTCTGTCCTTCATCTTTTATTTCACTTGAGTAGAAATTGGGTAGCGCATAAGTCTACTTTGTCTGCTTCAATTATGAAGATAGCAACTCTGTGGCCAATGGTAAATCTGTAATTTACTGTTGTAGTGGATGACATCACAATCTCCCCATTGGCCAATTAGAGGAAGCCTTGCATTCACTGAAAAAATACAAGGCTTATGATTGGTGGAGGTGCTGCAGCAAGTGACTTTCTTTGTTTAAAGTGGAAGTAAACCCCCCTATCGTTTTCAGCCAAGGAAGCTGCCATTTTTGCCTCTGTTTAATCTTCAACTGCCACGGTGCTGCACATGTGATCCGTTATGACACCAGCCATTGGATGGTTTGACTGTTTGGTTGAGAGCACAGCCAATGTGCAGTTAGCAATCCCGGCATGCCTTTTTTTTTTTAAACTGTTAAATCGATGGGTTTACTTCCGCTTTAACCACTTTCAGACCGGACCAATTTGCAGCCAAAGGACCAGGCCCCTTTTTGCGATTCGGCACTGCGCCGTTTTAACTGAAAATTGCGCGGTCGTGCGACGTGGCTCCCAAACAAAATTGACGTCCTTTTTTTCCCACAAATAGAGCTTTCTTTTGGTGGTATTTGATCGCCCCTGCGGTTTTTATTTATTGCGCTATAAACAAAAAAGAGCGACAATTTTGAAAAAAACGCATTATTTTTCATTTTTTGCTATAATAAATATCCCCCAAAAATATATAAAAAAACTTTTTTTTTTCCTCAGTTTAGGCCGATACGTATTCTTCTACATATTTTTGGTAAAAAAAAATCGCAATAAGCGATTCCTGATCGGTTTGCGCAGAAGTTATAGCGTTTACAAGATAGGGGATAGTTTTATAGCATTTTTATTAATAATTTTTTTTTATTAGTAATGGCGGAGATCTGCGATTTTTTTTGTGACTGCGACATTATGGCGGACACATTGGACATTTTTGACACATTTTTGGGACCATTGTCATTTTTACAGCAATTAATGCTATTTAAATGCATTGATTTCTGTATAAATGACACTGGCAGTGAAGGGGTTAACCACAAGGGGCAGTGTAATGGTTAAGTATGCCTAGGGGTGTGTTTTTTACTGTGAGGGGGCGTGTCTGTCAGCTAGTGAATGCTGATCTCTGCTCCAATCACAGGGAGCAGAGATCGCGTCACTAGTTGCTAGGCAGAACGGGGAGATGCTGTTTATCTCGGCATCTCCCCGTTCAGCCTTCCCGTGAGACGATCGCGGGTGTCCCCGCGGCGATCGAGTCCGCGGGGACCGCGGCCGGACTCACGGGGGTGCCGACCAGCGCGGGAGCGCGCCGCTCCCGGCGCGCTCCCGATGGCACGGACAGGCTAAAGGAGGGACTTATATATACGCCCTCCTGCCTGTCCGTGCCATTCTGCCGACGTATATCTGCGTGCGCTGGTCGGCAAGTGGTTAACACAGAGGGGAAGTCTCTGAATTTACTGCCAGAGGAGGACACTGCTTCCTTTATGTAGCATAAGTTACAACAGTAAATTACAGATTCATTATCCGCTGCACAGAGGTTGCATTTGTATAATTTGTTTTGAGCCAATATGGCCCAAAATGAAGTGTATAAAGTAGTCCGATACTTAGTGGTCTTTTAGCAATAATCTCATGTAAAACCCAGCAGGCTGCTTTTACTCAAGTTGATCGATTGATCAACATTCAGCCTGCCTATACATGATTCAAATGATTCAAACAGTCTATGTCTGGCTTAAGGGAGTAATGATGAGGTTGCAAAAATTATCTAGTTTTTTTAATTACATATTATAGAATACAAGATAAGAAAGGTGTCTGTGTACTGGAGAAGTTATGTCACTGCTGTCATGGAACCTGGGAAGTGAGGCGTGTGCTAGCGGTAGTATATAGAGTAAAAACCAATGGTTGTGCGCAGGGTTGGATCTCAGGAGACTGAAGGCACAATCCCCCAAGTGTAAGTGACACTATTCTTGAGTATTATGTGTAAGGGCTGCATGAAAGGCAACAGTGTCAAAAACTTTGTATATATTTATGGTTTAATAACTCATTTAGCTGTGTTTAATTCTTGAGCCCTCACTTAAAAGGTTACCAAAACTGTAATGAAAAATACCTACAGTATATGCAAACAAGTTGCTCATGAGAGCATGAATCATATAACTTGACAAAATATGATGTATTTTACATTTCATTTTTGATATAATACGATTGGGCATAACTGTTTTAGGGTTATTATCAAATTCAGGTCGGTAAGGCAGAAGGCTAATGCTGCACTCAATACAGCTCAGATGCTGCAGTCTAGAATAGAGGCATTTAATAAATGACTAGGTGTGGGAAAAATAAACCTCAACACTGCCTAAACCGTGGCTCAAAGAAGGCTTTTAAGTAATGCCACGTACACACGAGCGGATTTTCCGTCGGAAAAATCTTGGATGGTTTTTCCGACGGAATTCTGCTCAAGCTTGGCTTGCATACACACGGTCACACAAAAGTTTTCTGAACTTTTGACCGTCAAAAACGCGGTGACGTACAACACTACGACGAGCCTAGAAAATTAAGTTCAATGCTTCCGAGCATGCGCCAAATTGTTTCAAAGCATGCGTAGGAATTGTGCTTTTCGTAATTGGTACAGACGATCTGGATTTCCGATCAAAACTTTTTACAATGGAAAATTGAGAACCTGCTCTCAATCTTTTGCTGGCTGGAATTCTGCCAGCAAAAGTCAGATGGAGCATACACATGGTCGCATTTTATGACCAAAAGCTCACATCAGACTTTTGCTGGCGGAATTTCCGATCGTGTGTACGGGGCATAAGGTGTAGTAAGTGTGTATCAGACACTCTTTCTGCATCAACTGTGTACAGAACTATTAAGTGGCCAAATAATGAGAAATGTGTCTTCAAGCACAGCAGGCGGTGAGAGATCTGTGGGTCTTCAAATACATATTTTTGTGCAACTTGTTTGTTACAATTATTTCACAATAAGTCTGAATTTTTTATTACATAATAATAGCCTCCCATGATTGTCCCCTACGGACAATTGTCCCCCAACATCAGTTTAATTCTCTCTTTATGATCATTTTTATATTGATCACATATCCGCAACAAAGTTTGCAGATTTAAGGAAAACATGTGTGGTGCCATAAAATCTGCTTTTCCGAGTTCTCACGGTGTAGAAATAGTTCATTATATAAAGATGAGATAAAAGCTTCTGTAATCCTCTTAAGAAAGCTTGATAATTGTGTCACAACAGGTGTTAGTTGTACACTTTTACCTTTGCACTTTATATATTTTAGAGCAACATAATTAACCAGTAGTGGGTAGTGTTTACATTAGTTCTGCAAAGGTTAAGAAGCTGATTATCGTTAAAATCAGCTTTGCTAGAGGCTACACTGGCTGTGTGTAATCAAATTAGACAAGCAGGGCAGTGTGTCAACCAACACTAACCAGTGGCACTTTCTTATGTTATGACCTTTTCCATTAGATGAGACAGCTACTTAAACTTATTCACAATGCTTGAGGAAAGATTATCTTTCAGTGACAAAAAACAATGACTGAAATTATTTGACTACGATATGTTATATAAGAATGTCAAACAAAGGATCACATACCTGCCAGCTTGCTGACCTTTTATCTAGTGACAAGGTACATGCCTGTAACAGAGGGATGATAAAAAGGCTTTCCTCTCTGGACTTTCTCTACCTATCAGTCCTACGCCATGCTGTAGATTTAGTTTATTGTTTCAAAACACACTGACCATCTTCACTTACTGATGACATGTTATACACCTCTCTAATGTTGCCCTATGCAGACATATAGGGTTGCAACAGATCTGGCCAGCCACAACGGACTAATGCAGACTTTTGAAGTCCAAACTATAAGTTGTTCATGCAAACTGTGTAAGAATAACTTGATGTAAAGTTAGTACCAATTACAGGACAGGAGAGACAAAAGTCAAGTAATCAAAGAACTTTCCATGTAATAGAAACCTTAAAGTACTAAACAATTTAAAAATTGCTATGCGGTAGCATTTTTTGGCAGACAAAATATGCAGTCTTTTCTGCCAAAAAAACCCCAATTTTTTTTTATTTTCGGTGTACACTGTATGGCACATATGCCATGCAGTGTACACTCCTTGTTCATTCCTAGGATCTCCAAGATGCGGAGAATTGATCAGGGTGATGATGTAACTCCTGTGTGCATGCCAAGGACCAACATCATCAATGGCTGAAGAGGACAACAGGGGACACAGATGAAGAGGTAGAGGAGATGGAGGCAGCAATGGCACAAACGGTAGCAGCTGACAACTCAGATCAGACAGCACTGAAGAAGGGCACTCTTGTAGGTAAGCGTGTCATAATGTGCAAGAATGCTGCATACTTGCACGGCAGACTTTAGTTCTGCTTTAAATAGGAAACAGTAGCATTAACTAAAGTCTAAAAATTTGCACTGACATTACGGCAGGCCATACACAGTTTGAATCTCTGCCGGTTTAGTATGAACCGGCCAAGATTCAAATCGTGTATGGGCAGGCTAAATGTACCAAGTTGTTTGATTGATCAACTTGGGTACAACCAGCATGCTGGCTTTTACCTGCAATTATCGCCAGCAGCTGTTATGGCGGCTAGCAATAATCACGTTTTTTCCCCGGTGGGGTTGGCTTCCACCCCCTCCCACCAGGAGAAGACATGGTATGGCCGACCTAACTATTTTATCTCCAAAAGGAATGACATCTCTCCATTCAAGCCTGGGACATATACAGTCCTGCCAGACAGTACTGCCAACATAGTGACCTGACTGTTCTTTACTGCAATAAAACAAAAACGGCCTGGTCACCTCGTAGCCTCTGCTGTGACTGGACTGGGAAGGCGTCACAATGATAGGCCATCCTTGTTAGCTTTACATGCGTGTGGACACAAACTGGTACTAGTGATATGTTCACAAGGTTACAGCTGACTCCCATATAAGGTCTATATAAAACATAGGCTAAAGCTATCATTAAAATTCACATTTCACATTAGTCAATAGTGCATGCGTTGGCATTATAAAAGATTTAATTTTGAGTTATTTTTTACCACTAATAAAAACATACAATCACATGACACCTTTGTTACCAACAACTACTGCAGAATGTATTGGTGTATAAGGGGTATTAAACGCAAAAACAAACATTAGATTGCAGTTTACCAATTCTTAGATGTACCAGTAATGGCTGTATTCGTTTCCTTTTTTTGTCTTTCTATCTTCTATTTTCATCTGGTGATCCAGCCAGTAACTCTGTTGTATTTCAACAGAAAAGCTCTCTTGTAGTTACAGAGATGAGACAGAGCATTTGACACTGGCAGAGATGCTTAAAACGATCAGCTTTTATTTTTTTTAGTAAAACCTTTATCCCAAAAGGAGAATTTTTTTTATAGTAACTGAATATAAAGTATTAGCTGGAGTTCAGCTTCAATTTGTTACTGTATTTAAATCTGCCAGTACAGTGTCCAAGTGGTTAGCACTTCCGACTAACAGCACTAGGGTCGCTGGTTTGAATCCCAACCACGGCACTACTTGCCTGGAGATTCCGGGTACTCCGGTTTCCTCCCACACTCCAAAGACATGCTGGTAGGTCAATTGGCTCCAGTATGTGTATGTATGAATGTGAGCTAGGACCCTAGGGGACAATCATGGGAGGCTATTATTATGTAATAAAAAATTCAGACATATTGTTACAATTTTTTCACAAACAAGTTGCAAAAAAATATGTATTTGAAGACCCACAGAGCTTTCACCGCCTGCTGTGCTTGAAGACGCATTTCTCATTCTTTGGCCACCCAATAGTTCTGTACACAGTTGATGCAGAAAGAGTGTCTGATACACACTTACTACACCTTATGCCCCGTACACACGATCGGAAATTCCGCTAGCAAAAGTCCGATGAGAGCTTTTGGTCCGAAAATGCGACCATGTGTATGCGCCATCAGACTTTTGCTGGTGGAATTCCCGCCAGCAAAAGATTGAGAGCAGGTTCTCAATTTTTCGGTCGGAAAAAGTCTTGATCGGAAATTCCGATCGTCTGTACCAATTACGACAAAATTCCTACGCATGCTTTGAAACAATTCGGCGCATGCTTGGAAGCATTGAACTTCATTTTCTTGGCTCGTCGTAGTGTTGTACATCACCGCGTTCTTGACGGTCGAAATTTCAGAGAACCTTTGTGTGACCGTGTGTATGCAAGCCAATCTTGAGCAGAATTCCGCCGGAAAAACCATCCAAGATTTTTCCGACGGAAAATCCGCTCGTGTGTACGCGGCATTATAGAGAAAAAAGTGTTACTGGCCAGGTCAGCAGGGGAAAACAGAAGGAAAAAAGGCATTAAAAAAAGAAAACTAATAAAGCCACTACATCTAATGATTAGTAAGCTGCAATATATAACATTTTTGGTTTTGAGTTTAATATCGCTTTAAAATTGTCTGTGTGATAACATACAAAAAAAGACTGCCCTATGTACAGTGGTGTGAAAAAGTGTTTGCCCCCTTCCTCATTTCCTTTGCATGTTTGTCAGACTTAAGTGTTTCGGAACATCAAACCAATTTAAAAATAGTCAAGGACAACACAAGTAAACACAAAATGCAATTTGTAAATGAAGGTGATTATTAAAGGTGAAAAAAAATCCAAACCATATGGCCCTGTGTGAAAAAGTGACTAAACCTAATAACTGGTTGGGCCACCCTTAGCAGCAACAACTGCACCAAGCGTTTGCGATAACGGCAATGAGGCTTTTACAGCGTCCTGGAGGAGTTTTGGCCCACTCATCTTTGCAGAATTGTCCTAATTCAGTTACATTAGAGGGTTTCGAGCATGAACGGCCTTTTTAAGGTCATACACAACATCTCAATAGGATTCAGGTCTGGACTTTGGCTAGGCCACTCCAAAGTCTTCATTTTGTTTTTCTTCAGCCATTCGGTGGTGGACTTGCTGGTGTGTTTAGGATCTTTGTCCTGCTGCAGAACCCAAGTTCGTTTCAGCTTGAGTACACGAACGATGGTCGGACATTCTCCTTCAGGATCTCTTGTAGACAGCAGAATTCATAGTTCCTTTTATCACGGCAAGTCTTCCAGGTCCTGAAGCAGCAAAACACCCCAGACCATCACACTACCATCACCATATTTTACTGTTGGTATAATGTTCTTTTTCTGAAATGCAGTGTTCCTTCTACGCCAGATATACTGGACACACACCTTCCAAAGGGTTCCACTTTTGTCTCATCGGTCCACAGAATGTTGTCCCAAAAGTCTTGGGGATCATCAAGATGTGTTGTGGAGAAATTGAGACGAGCTTGATGTTCTTTTTGCTCAGCAGTGGTTCTCCTTGGAACTCTGCCATTTGCCCAGTCTTTTCCTGATGGTGGAGGCATGAAGCTGACCTTAACTGAGGCAAGTGAGGCCTTCAGTTCCTTGGACGTTGTTGTGGGGTCTTTTGTGACCTCTTGGATGAGTCGTCGCTGCGCTCTTGGGGCGGCCGGCCACTCCTGGGAAGGTCACCACTGTTCCATGTCTTCGCCATTTGTGGATATGGCTCTTACTGTGGTTCGCTGGATTCCCAGCTTTGGAAATGGCTTTATAACCCTTTCCAGACTGATAGATCTCAATTACTTTCTTTCTATTGTTCCTGAATTTCTTTGGGTCTCGGCATGATGTGTAGCTTTTAAGGATCTTCTGGTGGACCTTACTGTGTCAAGCAGCTCCTATTTAAGTGATGCCTTGATTGTGAACAGGTGTGGCAATAATCAGGCCTGGGTGTGGCTAGAGAAATTGAACTCAGGTGTGGACAACCACAGTTATAGTATGTTTTAACAAGGGGGGCAATCACTTTTTCACACAGGGCCATGATGGTGGATTTTTTTTCACCTTTAATAATAAACACCTTCAAATTGCATTTTGTGTTTACTTGTCCTTGACTATTGTTTAAATTGGTTTGATGTTCCGAAACACTTAAGTGTGACAAAATGCAAAGGAACAGGAAATTAGGAAGGGGGCAAACACTTTTTCACACCACTGTACACAGATAATTACAAACTCTACATAGTAACACGATTTTGAGTACATTATCACACACTCTCATGAGTGTTTATTTTCTTATACTTCACATCTAAAACTAAAAAAACTAGATATGAATTTGATCAGTGCATGTTCACACATTTTTATAGTTTAAAGCTCTTCATTATATTTTGTGCTTAGCAATCAATCTGCTTTGCTCAGTGTACATGTTTAATTTTTTATAAATACAATTAAGTTATGCCAACGGTATCAAGCCATTATTCCACAGTGTGTAAAGACGTGGAAAATAATGCAGTGGAATGTGAAATTTAGCATACATTTATGAAGTCAAATGCACGATTTAATGAGTTCCATCTAAAATGAACAGACACCTTCTTTGCGATACAGTGTTTAGTTCGCTTAACAAAGGAATGATTCTTGATTTTTAGCTGCAATGATTCAGTCTCTCTAGATTCTGATGGGGATGAAAACCTTGAGAATGAGGTGGGAGTGTCACGGCCAATAGGTCAATAAAGAGCTAGGCCATTTCTGCCATCTAGAGCCAGCCATGTGGAACTAAGTGTGGCCAAACAACCAGCACGTTGGACTGTGGCCAAGCGGCTCACAACCAAGGACTGTTGCCAAACTAACTCCCTATTTTAAGAAAAATAAAAAGGCTGACTTTAAGCCTTTGCAAATGCTTCTCACTTAACATTTAAAAGCTGAACAATGCTGGAGAGTGTAAATTCCTCTCAACATCTGATAAATTCTTTAACTGGTAATTTTGGCTCTTTGCAGCAAGCAGCTGTAAATGGATTAATGGCACTTAACTGTAGAGTACATGTCACAGATCAGGTCTGAACATATAAACTGTTATGTAAGGAAAACATTTGGGAGAAAGACTTGTTCCCGACTTTATATTAACGTGTCACTTCAGTGAGGTGTTTTAGGCCATGACTGATATACCATTTCAACAGATCTTAGGCTTAATACTCCAATCAAGAAATAACAATTGAACATGCTGAATAATAATAATATTACAGTAAATCTCAGCTAATTTTGAAGAAGGAAAATGAAGCTTGAGTGGAAACGATACAGCTGGCTTTGGGAGTGCTCATAAAGTTTAGCTTGGTTAGTTTGTGAAAGGGAAAAATTTAGTGCCTTTTAATAAGTAGCCACTGATTTGTAAAACTTTAACTGCTGCTTTAAATTACCACAACGTAAATCCGATTGATTCAGATCAGGACCACAGTGAACTGGGGCCAGAGGGGAGAAACTCTCACAGAATATTCTTCTTGGCAAAGCTATTTGCAAAGAAAAAGCATCAACTCCTATGTTTTGTGTGAATACTAATTTCCCCATTCTAATTATTTTAGAGTAGATACAGCATCAAACAATAGGTTTGTTACAGGATAAGGATGTCTGCAAAACACTAAACCAGTCACTACAGGCACCTGGAGCCAAAGGATTCAACTGATTTAACACAATATAGCATTACCTATTACTTGGATATTTAGTGTTAATGTCAAATCCTAGCTTTTTTGTTTTTTTTTGCAAATTTGTGAGTTGTGGGGAAACAAGTAAGATCCTCTGCCAAATCTTTTTACAGTTCACTGAAGAGATCACCCTGAAAACTCTACCATTGCCATGAAAAATGCCGGAGTATCTTCCATTAAAGTGATTGTAAATGATCACCTTGTAAAACAACCTATTCAGTTTAAAATAGAAATGAAAGCAAAAACATTTGTATATAGGTATAAAGAAGCAATATAAATACCTTGTTTCCCCCTTTTTTTTAAAAGTGATTGTAAAGGATAAGCAGCAGCACACTGAGCTTCCCAGTGAATGGCTGTGCAGGGGAGGCGAGTCACGACAAACCTGATCATTAGAGAGCTCGTAAGTTCTCAGCATAGCTAGAGATGTGACCAGGGTGTGTTCTCCTGCTTGGTGTGGTCAGTCTTTTTTTTAGGAAAGCAGAGGGACTAGCAGGAACACCAGGGATTTCACACAAAGGAAGAAATACAAAGAGAACAGGATACTTTTTTACATGGTACAGCAAGTACATATCGGGAAACACTTTAAGGTCTATCTCCAGTCAATAATTTTATTTTATTTTGTTACCCTCGAGGAAAGAAAAAACTTCTTTCAATTTGCTGACCATGATTTTGTTGGGGATGGGGGAGATATCACCTCACTTCCTGTTCCCCTGACAGCTTGTGATAGTAACACAAGAAATGAAAGCGATAATTTGTGTGGAGAATTCATACAAAAGGAAAATTGTAGCTGAAAAGCCAAGCAGCACCGTTCACAGCCAGATTACGGATTTATAAAGGTGAAAAACCTGGAACAGAATGAAGTCCTACAACATAACACCCAGAATTAGAGGAAAAAAAAGACTGATTGGAGTTACGCTATAATATATGGTACCACCACAAAAGCCTAACTATATACTGTATGTTATAGCTTTCTCCAGAAAGTGAAATAGCCAAAGCTAAGGGGGTGAGGAAATGTGAACTGACCTGGAACAAATACATCCTCTATAATGAAACAAGGTCAGAAACCTCATCTGCTAAAGTGCATTTCCACTTTGCAGTCAAATTTGAAAAACCCTACGCAATTTTCATTCATCCAGCATGTCTAAAAATTGTTTTTAAAATAATTCTTACCTTTTAGATGTGTCTCAGGAGGATGTATCATGAATGACTGCAAGGTTTTTTATACAATGTTAAAATGAGCCTGTCCCAAGTCTGTCCTCATTAACATACAGTTCGAGAAGCCCATCCTCTACACTTTTCACCCCTTATCTACCTGCACAGTGCAGACAGGGTTAACTATGGCAAACACAGCTGCCCAGCCCCCTCCTAAACAAAGAAAACTACCTCGCTAGAGAGTCCAGAATAGAACATCTAAAAGGGGTAAGCTGCAATTTTTATTTACTTATTTTTTGTTGTGCTATGTGAATGTAACATATTTAGTCAGGTTGAAAAAGTCCATCTAGTTCAACCAATAAAAGATATAAAAAAATAAATAAATCATACAATCACATATACACAATCCTATACCCACAGTTGATCCAGAGGAAGGAGAAAAAACCCAGAAAAACATGATCCAATTTACTCCAGCAGGGAAAAAAATTCCTGACCCCCCGAGAGGCAATCGGATATTCCCTGGATCAACTTTAGCTATAAATGTCAGTACCCCGTTATATTCTGTACACCGAGGACAGAATCCAGACCTTTTTTTAAAGCAATCTACTGAACTGACCAGAACCAGCTCTTGAGGGAGTCTATTCCACATTTTCTTTCTTTCTTTTTTTTCTTTTTTTCAAATATCGTTTTTATTGAAACCCAGAAAGGGCAAAACCAAATCGTTACATCCATAATGTGCAAACATTGAAAACGTCAAACGTATAACTTGTGTGTCTAACAAATAAACATTTTCTGAGATATATAGATTGCAAGTGGGTAACAGGAAAAAATATGTCAGACAGATTTCTTCTATCAGTTTGTCACCAGATTTAATTCTACTGAGTAAGACATGGGGTTGCCCAATTCCATTAGATAGGTCAAGAGAAGGGGGAGAAAGAAAAAAAAAAAAGTAAAAAGGGGGAAGGGCGGGAGAGATAGCGGTGGTTCAGGATAATAAAAGAGTCGGTCAATGAAGCTTGTTATAGAAATCATGATCTGAGAAGGGCCGTTTCCTCGGCAGAGAGGACAAACTGGTTCCAAAGCCCCCAAGTTTTGGAATATTTTTCACGTTTATGATATGCAGTAAGTATCAAGTCCTCCATTTCATTGATATCCTCTACCTACGTCATTTAAGAGGTGTCACACAATTCATTTTT
This sequence comes from Lithobates sylvaticus, assembly GCA_028564925.1. Taxonomy (NCBI): domain Eukaryota; kingdom Metazoa; phylum Chordata; class Amphibia; order Anura; family Ranidae; genus Lithobates; species Lithobates sylvaticus. Next base: position 139,648,342 of record CM053026.1, read on the forward strand.
TATAGATTTTAGTAGAAATGGTTGAAACATTTAGCAGGAAGAACTATTCCACATTTTCAAAGCTCTTACTGTGAAGAAACCTTTCTGTATTTGGAGATGAAATCTCTTTTCCTCCAGACATAAAGATTGCCCCCTTGTCCTCTGTGATGACCTTAAAGTAAATAATTCAACACCAAGTTCACTACATTGACCACTTATATACTTGTACATGTTGATCATACCCCCCCCCCCCCCGTTAATCTCCTCTTCTCATAAATAAATTCAGTTCCTCTAAACTTTCCTCATAGCTGAGCTCCTCCATGCATCATATCAGTTTGGTTGCCCTTCTCTGCACTTTCTCCAGTTCTCCGATAATACAAGTGAAAAGCAATAGTATAATATGTAGATTTACTCTAAAAGGCACACAGAGAGCACAAGCTATAGGTTAGTTCATTTTATGTTCACTTAATAATATGGTTGCACTATAAAAGGAGGATAATGTGGGTAGCACTTATCAACAGAGCTGAACTGGCATGGAATGACCCAGTGTAGGCAAGTACAAATTTCTTATGCGCAGGATGTAAATATTCAGCTTGCTATTTAGATAGAAGCTAAATGATGTGTGTTTTGCACCGTGAGCAGTGTGGGCTGAACAATGTAAATGGAAAGATGGGTAGCTTGGTGTGTATGCCAAGACTGTAGTCTTACTTCTGCTACCAGCAGTGGCTTGAGAGATTTAAGTCAGTCCATTTGTGCATGAACTCTAAAGCAAAGCTGCTATTCCCAGAGTCCCATGCACATCTAAACAGATTGGAATAAAGAACATGACATGTGACCGGTACATTCTGAGAAAGCAACACCTCAGGGTTGAAGGTCACCGAAGATTTCAACAAATCTCACCAGATATGGCAACAGATTAAGCAAGAGTAGAGACTGCCCTCCAACCTTAACCTGTTAAGACCTTTGAAGTCTTATGACGACCTCTATTCTACTCTTTCATATTAGCTGTTAGTTATACTAATTACTGCCTAATAGTAAGCTGGTGCCAGACACTGTTTCTAAAGACTTCCAGGGATGGAAAGTCGCTAATACAGTGAACAGTAAACCTAAGCCTACAGTGCAGAAAATAGAGTTCACGTCCCTAAAAACTCTAACATGCATGGCTAAAATCATTAGGAACTTTCATGACAATATAACTGGACGATTAGAGAATACGTTATGGCAGATTTGCCATATATATATATTATCATCATTAAAAAGGTTTGGGGGCCCTTAATCAGATTGATTCATTGGTTGTTTCAATGTTTATTTTCTAAGTGAAAATTATTGCACACTTACAATTTTTTGATGTTAAAGTCCAACTCCACCTTTTACAAAAAAATGTAAAACTATTGCCAGCAAGTGTGGAAAAAAAAAAAACAGCGTCTGTTGCAAAACTAATTTCCTCTCTGGCATTGTCCCGCAGGCTCATTACTCTGTAATGCAGCACTAGGCCTCTGTTGGTTTGAATACCTGGACATCATGGACACAGACCAGGGTGTGCATCATTTTGCTGGATGCCCCGTACTTATAGAAAGCATGGTGCAAAGACATCATTATGTCCAGGAGTAAGGACCAGCCACTGCTGTCACCAGAGAACAAAGTAAAGACCCATAACATCAATGGACTGGTATGAATACTGCAGGAAATAAAGTATGTGTAAATTGATTAAAAAATAAATCAATAAAAAACAAAGAAGGCTTCAGGAAGGATGAGTTGGGCTTTAAAGAGGTTGTAAACCTCCAAAAAAAAATTCCCCCAAAAAAACAAACATGCAAGACAAAGGCATAATGAGCTAGTATGCATCGCCTACTAGCTCATTATGAAATACTTACCTTAGAACGATGCCCTGAATCGGCGCTGCCACACCGCAGACAGGGCCGACATCTTTCCCGGAGTTACTTCCGGGTTTGCGGGCTCCGGCGCTGCGATTGGCTGGAGCTGTGATGAAGTTACTCCTGCGCATGTGCGCGGGAGCTGCTTGTCACAGCACGGGCCCTGAATAAATGGCACAAGTGGGTCGCTCCTTCAGTGCGCATGCACAAATGACGTCAGTGGCAGCGTATATAGTAAATATCTCCTAAACTGTGCAAGTTTAGGAGATATTTACATTACCTACAGGTAAGCCTTATTATAGGCTTACCTGTAGGTACAATTAAAGAGGAAGACTTTACTTCCTTTTTAATGCTGAAGTCAATGAACATACAAAGAAAATACCATTTAGGCCCCTTTACACTTGTGCAACTTCAAAGTTGCGCAATTTTACTGCGATTTTGCCGCGATTTCAAGGAATGCCTGTGTAAATGGCATCAAAATCGGACCAAAGTAGTGCAGGGACTACTTTGAAGTCATACTAATATGAATGGCTGTCATTGGAAATCATGGGGAACGACTTGTCATGCTACTTTGCATTCCCAAATCGTGAGACAAGTCGTATAAGTGTGAAAGGGGCCTAAATTGTTGTAAAGTCTTCTGAAACTAACACATATACTTTACATAGAAACCATAGGAACCCTATTAGAAAGTAAACAGGTATGTAAATATATTTTAGTTACTACAGGTAAGGCATTACTGTATATACAATATCTGTAGTGAATATAATATATTTACATACATGTTTGCTTTCCATACTTTGTAACAGCACCCATCCAACCAATCCAGAGGAAGCGAAAAATCTTTGTGAAACGCGTTGACTTGTCAGAATGGCGGAATTATAGACATTATATCTGCTTGTTATAGCTATACTATAAGCAATTCAATGCTATATACTGTTGTATAATACTCCATGCTAATTGCATACTTCCATTTCTTGGTTGGGTATCACTCTGGTACTGATCTTTTCATGTATTTCATGTAAGAATGTGTTGTTATTGGTTTTTAATGATAATATTTTAAACTTTGGAGGAATAAAATATATATTGTTTTATCTATTTAAGTTGCCTTATGCTGTGCTGACAAAGTCCGCCTTCTCTAACCTATAGGGTTCCTATGGTTTCGATGTATAATTGGATGAGGCATGGTGAAGGTCTGCATACATTTCCTAACACATATACTTATTTTTGCATACAAACAGCATAGCTACAAAAAGTCTGTCATGCCTTATACAGCAGCACACAGACTGGAGGATGCAGGGGAAGCACTAGGAGCCAATCAAGGTTTACTGAGTAAATAACATTACAAAAAATTTGTGAAAAAGGGAAAGTCTCAGGGTTCCAGTGCATTTACTACTGGTGGTATATTAAATACTGGATTCATTCATATTCTTTATTCCTTCAGTTTCAGAAAAAATGTTCAACCTCCATAATATATGAGCACTTGTAAAAAGTAAAGGGTTATTTCACTTTTCGTGAAAAAAATATTGCAAAATAAGAAATAAAAAATAGCATATACAATTGCGACACAAGCCATCATGTAATTTTATTGGTAATAAAAATGATCTATCCTTTTCAATCTGCAGCACTGTAATTTTATGGCAACCTGGAGGCATTCTGCCCCCCAGAGATGTAATTTCCCGCTTATGTGGTTGGCTCACCGATTTTCCCAGAAGTCTGCATTAAGATGCAAGTCAGAATTTAGGCATACTCTGCAACAAAGATTTAATTCTTGGTGAGACGATCCCATAGGGTTATTCACTTCTAAAGGAATGCAGACCCTGCCACTTCCCTCAGAGGCCTGCAAGTGCATCCGACTATTGATAATGAAAAAGTCTCTCCCATTCAGATTCACTCTGCAGACAACAAACAGCTTTTTAATTGGGGAAGAAACAGAAAGGACTCTGCAACACAGTTTGTTAAAATCCCTGCAATGTACATTGATCACTTAGAAAGGGGCATTTCTCTTAAGCTTGACTCTGCCCCTGACTACCTTCTAATTCTCATAAATTTTATTCTGGTGGCAAATTAACATTTTAGATTCACCCTCCCTTTCATTTCCAGTTACACTGGTGATCAGGACAAATGGAGAGAGTAAATCGCCCTAAGGGGAACGCTGCAATAAAAAACTGAAAATGGTACTAACACCTCACCAGTATTCAAATCTAAAATAAAAGTTTTGCCTTTAGTTATGCTTAAAATAATTTTATATGTTTTTGCATTTATTGATTTTTTTCACCTGATGGTTGATACTTTTTTTTTTTTTTGAAAATTCTTTTTATTGAATAGGTTTTTTTGTGAAGGTACAAAACAGGGCCCTTGGGGCATACCCCGGCCAATTGGTGCCCAGTTACGTGCATAACAACGTACATCTAAACATAACTAACTATAGTTAACATTACTAACAACATAACTAGTAACAAGTACCCAGTTTCAGTATGGTAGGATAGTGACAGGATATACCTAATCCTGTAGGACCTCTCATCCCTCAGAGACAGATGTTGCAAGGACAGCTAGGGTCGAGTGGAATCAGTCGACCTCTGGACTAATACCCCAACTCTGATGGTTGATACTTAAAAGTATGTCTAGCATCAGATATCTTTATTTATATTAAGTGCGTGTATGCTACATAATATGTAAGTGTACCATTTAAAGGCATTTATTACTTCTTACAGAGATACTCCTTTTGACAATGCCTTTATCAACACAATCTTTGTTCCATCATTATCCTGGGAAATAATCATGTAAATCCTGGGGACAATTTAGGCCCCTGCTGCAGCCTCTTACCTTGTAAGTTTCTACTTTCTACAAAGTCTGATTAATGGGGGTGGAGGAGACTGAGCAAATGATTCTTCCTCCCTGGAACTAACTGATGAGATAGAATGGATTGATGCAGATGTGTAAAGTTATAGAAAGGTCCTCTTAAGGACTTTCAGGAAAGCTTGTAAGGAAGGAGACAGCAAAGCCAGGTTCAACTTCTACAGGTAAATTTGAGATCTGCAGTAGCTGTCTATAGCTCTGAATCTACTGATCGCTTGACAAGTAGTTGTTATTGAGACAACGCATGCTTATTGTATGAGTTACTTCCCCATACGCTCAGTTTGAATTGCCTGGGTTTCTAAAGGTTTACTTTGGCCAAAGAAATTTGACAGAGCCAGAGTATGTAACAGGGGTCTCTAAATGGCAAACTGCCATCCAGATACGAACCGAGTGACAGTCCTGTCTGGACCACGGCCGCACCACTGAGCAGTGATATGAGGGCTGTGATGTGAGGAGGGGGAGCTGTGATATGGGGAGCTGTGATGTGAGGAGGGGGGAGCAGTGATATGAGGGGCTTTGATGTGAGAGGGGGAGCAGTGATATGGGGGCTGTGATGTGAGGAGGGGGGAGCTTTGATATGGGGGGCTGTGATGTGAGGAAGGGGGAGCTGTGATGTGGGGGGGGGGGTTGTGATTGCAAGGGGGTTTGTGATGTTAGGGGTGGGGGCTATGAGGTTTGGGAGCTGCATTGTGAGGAAGGGGGGCTCTGATGTGAAAGAGGGGGCTGTGATGTGGAAAAAGGGGCTTTGATATGAAAGGGAGGAAGTCTATGATGCGACAGAGGGGACTGAAGACACAGATGTAAAAGTGGGGGGGGGGGGCTGCGGGGGGGCTGTGATGTGAAGGACCCGAGTCATAGAACAAAAATGAGATTCGGACCTCTGTAGAAAGAACATGATCATACCTCCAAGAAGTTTAATTCAGTATCCCTGGTATATAATATTCATGAAAAGAGAATTTACAGTAAGATACCTTGGAAATTACAAAAAAAAAAAAAAATGTATACGCACACATGATAGAGCCATGATTTTTTTCAGTTTGTTTTTTCTTGAAGTGAAAAAGTAAACATGATTAAGGGCGGATTCACACTACTGCGACAAACGCTCCGACATTGGGCGTTCATGTCGCATGACGTGTGAAAATCAATGTTTCCCTATGGGAGCCGTCTTAACTGGTCCGACACAAGTTGGTCCGACTTTGAAAATGCTCCCTGTACTACTTTGGTCCGACTTTGATCCTACTTCAGTCCATTGACTATCATTGAAGTCGGATCAAAGTCGGATCTCCGTCTTGCATGATCCGACTTTGGCATGCGACTTGTGCTCTGATGATCTTGAGGGGGGACTCCACGCCAAATTTTAAATATAAAAACGGCATGGGTTCCCCCTCCAAGAGCATACCAGGCCCTTGGGTCTGGTATGGATTTAAAGGGAAACCACCCTACGCCGAAAAAACGGTATGGGGTCCCCCCAAAATCCATACCAGACCCTTATCCGAGCGCGCAGCCCGGCCGGTCAGGAAGAGGGGTGGGGACGAGAGAACCCCCCCCTGAACCGTACCAGGCTGCATGCCCTCAATATCCCGGCCCCCCACCCTATGTGAATAAGTATGGGGAACTAGACAGGTTTTTAAAGTAATTAGTCAGCTCCGGGGGTCTTCTTCCGACTTCGGGTGTCTCTTCCGACTTCTCCGCACTTACTGGTTCTTCTCCCACTCTCTGGCCTCTTCTTACGGTCTCCGGTTCTTCTCCGCACTCTCCAGCCTCTTCCCCTATCTTCTTCCAGCTCTTTTACTAGCGGTGGCCCGGTCTTCTCCGTCGTCGCCTTCTTCCCTCTTCTGTTCTTCCGATGTTGACACGACGCTCTCTCCCGCTGTAATGCCATGTATGTGGTGCGCAACAATTTATATAGTCATGGGGCGTGGTCACCGAGTGATGTCATCCGGTGACCCCCACCCCTTATGACATCACCCCCATCATGCCCCGAGTGGTGAGGTCATAAGGGGCGGGGTCACCAGATGACATCACTCGGTGACCATGCCCCATGCCTATATAAATAGTTGCGCACCGTGTACACAGCATTACAGCCCGAGAGCTGCATAATAAATTACTTTAAAAACCTAGTGTGTTTTTTTTATTGACACTTTTTCCCCAGGTGAATGGGTAGGGGTACGATGTACCCCATACTCATTCACATAGGGTGGGGGGCCGGGATCTGGGGGCACCCTTATTAAAGGGGACTCCCGGATTCCGATAAGCCCCCCGCCCGCAGACCCTGACAACCAACGGCCAGGGTTGTCGGGAAGAGGCCCTTGTCCTCATCAACATGGGGACAAGGTGTTTTGGGGTGGGGGGGCCACAGGACGCCCCTCTGTCCCAAAGCACCCACCCCCCCATGTTGAGGGCATGCGGCCTCGTATGGTTCAGGAGGAGGGGGGCGCTCGCTTGTCCCCACCCCTTTTCCTGACCGGCCGGGCTGCGTGCTCGGATAAGGGTTTGGTATGGATTTTGGGGGGACCCCCACGCTGTTTTTTTGGTGTTGGGGGGTTCCCCTTAAAATCCATACCAGACCCAAGGGCCTGGTATGCTCTTGGAGGGGGAACCCATGCCGGTTTTTTATTTAAAATTTGACGTGCAGTTCCCCCTCAAGATATACCAAACACAGTGCCTGGTATTGGCATGGATCCAAGTCGGATCCCTGTTCATTGAAGTCGGATGGATGCAGGACCAATGTAGGACTGATGTCGCAAGTAGGATGAAAGCTGCACTACTGTCGTGTAGTATAGTGTAAACCCAGCCTTAAAGTTGTGAACATACAATGTTATAGACACTTTCCAATAAAGTTAGAACTATGCAGGCTTTTGATTTGTTTCAGAAACTATCTTTAACTTTTTTTTTTTACAAGGTTAAAAAGTTCTGTCATGTGGCCATGCATCTCTTTTTCCTGATAGTGGGGGGGGGGCAGAGTTACAGGACACTGTGCAGGCATACAGTGTGCCTGTTTTCTATAGTCTGTTCAGCCTGAGGCTAGATGCCAGCTATGCTTGAGCAGATGGTGTGTTCAAGAGGCAGGCTGTGATTGGGAGGGTGTAGTCAGCTCCGGGGGTCTTCTTCCGACTTCGGGTGTCTCTTCCGACTTCTCCGCACTTACTGGTTCTTCTCCCACTCTCTGGCCTCTTCTTACGGTCTCCGGTTCTTCTCCGCACTCTCCAGCCTCTTCCCCTATCTTCTTCCAGCTCTTTTACTAGCGGTGGCCCGGTCTTCTCCGTCGTCGCCTTCTTCCCTCTTCTGTTCTTCCGATGTTGACACGACGCTCTCTCCCGCTGTAATGCCATGTATGTGGTGCGCAACAATTTATATAGTCATGGGGCGTGGTCACCGAGTGATGTCATCCGGTGACCCCCACCCCTTATGACATCACCCCCATCATGCCCCGAGTGGTGACGTCATAAGGGGCGGGGTCACCAGATGACATCACTCGGTGACCATGCCCCATGCCTATATAAATAGTTGCGCACCGTGTACACAGCATTACAGCCCGAGAGCTGCATAATAAATTACTTTAAAAACCTAGTGTGTTTTTTTTATTGACACTTTTTCCCCAGGTGAATGGGTAGGGGTACGATGTACCCCATACTCATTCACATAGGGTGGGGGGCCGGGATCTGGGGGCACCCTTATTAAAGGGGACTCCCGGATTCCGATAAGCCCCCCCGCCCGCAGACCCTGACAACCAACGGCCAGGGTTGTCGGGAAGAGGCCCTTGTCCTCATCAACATGGGGACAAGGTGTTTTGGGGTGGGGGGGCCACAGGACGCCCCTCTGTCCCAAAGCACCCACCCCCCCATGTTGAGGGCATGCGGCCTCGTATGGTTCAGGAGGAGGGGGGCGCTCGCTTGTCCCCACCCCTTTTCCTGACCGGCCGGGCTGCGTGCTCGGATAAGGGTTTGGTATGGATTTTGGGGGGACCCCCACGCTGTTTTTTTGGTGTTGGGGGGTTCCCCTTAAAATCCATACCAGACCCAAGGGCCTGGTATGCTCTTGGAGGGGGAACCCATGCCGGTTTTTTATTTAAAATTTGATGTGCAGTTCCCCCTCAAGATATACCAAACACAGTGCCTGGTATTGGCATGGATCCAAGTCGGATCCCTGTTCATTGAAGTCGGATGGATGCAGGACCAATGTAGGACTGATGTCGCAAGTAGGATGAAAGCTGCACTACTGTCGTGTAGTATAGTGTAAACCCAGCCTTAAAGTTGTGAACATACAATGTTATAGACACTTTCCAATAAAGTTAGAACTATGCAGGCTTTTGATTTGTTTCAGAAACTATCTTTAACTTTTTTTTTTTACAAGGTTAAAAAGTTCTGTCATGTGGCCATGCATCTCTTTTTCCTGATAGTGGGGGGGGGGGGGGCAGAGTTACAGGACACTGTGCAGGCATACAGTGTGCCTGTTTTCTATAGTCTGTTCAGCCTGAGGCTAGATGCCAGCTATGCTTGAGCAGATGGTGTGTTCAAGAGGCAGGCTGTGATTGGGAGGGTGTATGTGCCAGAGGCAGGCTCTGATTGGTTAGGGGGCATGGTGGTTGAACAAACTACCCAGTACAGTCATGTTGTATGTCTGCACATCTGAATTGCCTGCTAAAAGATGAAAACTGATCATGCTAACACATATCAGCTTTTGTGCTTTGGTCAGTTTAGACAAAGGAAGAAAGGCGACAGGCAGGATCAACATGGTACTTCAGAAGAAATAAGTACATGAAAATAATAGTAATGATTTAAAAAATACACAGATGTGCACACACACATGAAAAAAAAAATATAGGATAACATATACTTTAAGTTTCTCATTGACAAGAACAACAAATCCAATGAAAGCCCACTTAAGACTTAAATGGTGGATAATTAGACCATATGACCAATTACAAAACACAGTCAATCATAGATGGCAAATTCAGGCACAATTAGAAAGCCATTAAAAAGAATTCATGTATGAAAGTTAAATAATCCTTCACATACTTATTTTATACAGAACAGTATACATAGCTGTAGCATTTCAGAGCTAAAACCCTTTATCCTGCAACAAATTTAAATACTATACTATTTTGCATGTCTGAAGACACAAATTTTAACACTCTTTTGATATATTACCTATTTAATATAATTTCCTCTTACTACCTAAAGAACAAGTTTATATTGCAAAATGCCCTGCCATACAAAATGAATACTTGAGGTATTGAATGGATGTACGCAAATACAGATCCATTCAATCAGTTCAAGTCAACATTGCATTGTGCGGTCTACCTTTGTATGATATAATCCACTTATACAAATCGTTGCATTATGATGCTATGAAACATATTCTGCAATTCTTGACATTATGTCACACCCGGCTGATAAAGAGACCATAGAACTCCTGGTCTACTGTAATATAATTGATATCTCAACATTAATATTAATACCAGGATAGCATTTCGTATTAGCGGTTTGTAAAGCATCTTTAATGGTAAAACGCCATCTGCCATGATGTAGTAAATCAGACTCCAACACTTTGTTTTAAGACACCTATTAAATCAGATGCCGAAAGAAGAGGACAGATATTTAGAGCAAAAGAGTTATTTTGGAATAAATCTTTCCCAGTTACAAGACATGCTTTGAAATTCCTTCCACATAATACTAGAGATGACAAATTTGTCTTGGGCTGTCTGTCATGAAGTATAGTCCTCGCATTGCCATTTAAAATTTTATTTTTATGTAAGGTAAGGCCCCATACACACCATTAGATTTTCTGCAGATTTCGGTCCTCAGATTTACCAAAATCATGTAGTGCAAGGGCCTGCCTGATTGCATAAAAATTTTAACTCTTAAGGTTTGACCTCATATTATATGGTTTTGGTAAATCTGAAGACAAAAATCTGCAGAAAATCTAATAGTGTGTATGGGGCATAAGTAAAAACAAAAATATACATTTTCAGCTTTTTTAATAATAATATAATAGTAATAATAATAGTTTTTGAATTTTGTTTCAAGCAATACATTTAAAAAAAAAAAAATGGGGATTTAAGGTCAGTTTGTCTGTCCTTGACTATGCAGAGTGAATAAACTATGCACATTTGAAAAGAGGACTTGATGGGTGTGAATGGTACTACATCACATCTCAAACGAGGAAAGACCTTTCAGCCTATGAAGCTGCATCAAAATGAATAAAATATTCATAAGAAATCAACAAACTATTACTTACCTATGAACAATTGTTCTTTTTTTTTTTTATTCTTATACAATCTTTATATGTATTTTTTAAACATTATCCATGTAATTCTCTATATTCTTTACCCCCAGGTATATAATACACCTCAAGAAATTAAGTATGTTGCGCTACAAAGAAACATCAAGTAAATATAAACGTATTCAAAAATAATGTTCTGATAAAGTCTTTAAAGTCCAAAAAAACATCAGGCTAGGAGAAACGCCACAAGGGAAGAATTTTTAAAAATGAATCTAGAAAAAATCCTCCACCATGTGAAAACCACCAAAGTAAAAGTCAAGATGTACTCTACCACAGAGTGTGGACCCTCTAGTTATGGAAGGTCACTTACGCTTTGGTAAATTAGCCACTGGAAATTGGCCCACGGAAGAATAATGCGATGACAGGTCCATTATATAAAAGATACTTTTGCTTTTAGTTCTATCTAAGACTCCTTTCACACTGAGGCGCTTTACAGGCGCTACAGCGCTAAAAATAGCGCCTGTAAAGAGCCTCTACGGTCTCTCGGGCTTTCACACTGGAGTGGTGCGCTTGCAGGATGTTTAATAAACTCCTGCAAGCAGAATCTTTGGAGCAGTGAAGGGTGAAGGAAATTTGGGCTAGCATTCTGTGACAAATTGACCAGTACATGCAGGTCTGGAAAGTGCCCAACGTAGAAATTATAGAGTAGATGCCACTTACCAAGATATCTAAATCAGAGGGAGACTTTACAGACTGGGTACATATTGGAGGTTGTACCACTGCTCTTAAACTGGAGTGTTCTACAGCTGACACAATACCAAATGGTCTAGAAAGCACCATAAAGCAAAACCCAGTACCCGAAAGTCACATTGCAGTATATCATCTACCTGACAATGGGCTTATTCAGAGTGATGCTTTAGAAACTGGGTCACACCATAGGCTGTGCCAACTGCTCTGGATCTGAAGATTGTTCTGCAGCTAACTGGCATGGGACACAGAGTCCAGAAAGCACCACAAGTAGAGGCCAGTGCCCAAAGTTCACATTGCAGGCAGGTCCCTCAATCTTCGATCCAGTGAAGTCTAGGCATGGCTTCCAGGAAGATTAGCCAACCTGGATAGCTGCCATATAAACCAGCTAATGTAGCATGGTAAACCTCTTGAATGAAGATAAAAAAAAATCTGAGGTGAACATAGAATCTTGATAGAAGTATATCTAGAAGTTTCCTTAGGACACTAGCATAAAACGAAGGCAACGTAGTTGGTGGGGGGTAAGGAATTATAAGGGCTGGCCCTCAAAGTTTTTTTTTCTATTTGTTAGTTTCTGCCTCCTGTAGGCTGTTGCATATAACCCACACATCTAAGAAATACTAGGTTCCTGTGTCCCTCAATGGTCAATAAAGAAAAATAAATTTCCACCGTAGGAAAGAATTGGTAGGATTTGGGTTTTCACCGAACGCAATACAAACTACTGTGATCAAAGCACTGTCCTTTGGTGAATGTGTGTTCTCCCTCCAAATGTGGATCTTGAGTAAGGCAAGAAGAATAAGAGAATGGAAGGAAGGAAGGAAGGAAGGAAGGAAGGAAGAAGGAAGGAAGGAAGGAAGGAAGGAAGGAAGGAAGAAAGAAAGAAGAAAGAAAGAAAAGAAAGAAAGAAAGAAAAGAAAGAAAGAAAGAAAGAAAGAAGAAAGAAAGAAAGAAAGAAAGAAAGAAAGAAAGAAAGAAAGAAAAGAAAAGAAAGAAAGAAAAAAAAGAAAGAAAAAAAAAAAAAAAAAAGAAAGAAAAGAAAAGAAAGAAAAGAACATAGCCAACTGTTAGCTAAGCCTCCCATAAAACACGTGAAATAAAGCAATGCATCTCACATGCAGTATTGTATGTGTGAATTTATGGTTTTACATATATTGGCATTCGGATAAACTCCTGGTTTCAACACCAACTAAATGTAAAACAGCTGAGAGTGTTGATATATTCACATTTTATAATACCACTTTCTGGAGAAGAGAGTTCAATATTTTCATAGCTCTAATAGTAAAGAAACCCTTTCACAGTTTAAGATGAAACCTCATTTTGTCCTAAATTGCAGCCATTTATTATCTTCCGGGACCTCAGAATAAACAAGTTATTACAGTTTATATAGTCACCTTTGATGTATTTGTCTATTGTAATCATATCCCCTCTTATTCATGGTGATAAACAGTTTAGCTAATCAGATACATTTGTTATCCTGCTGTTCAAAAAACTGTATATGAGTGACGAAGTGCATAGCAGCAAAAGTACTGTTTGTTGCACTGTCAGCGTCCCGGGGGTAAATGCTATGGTTGCTTTGGTATGAAGACTTATATCAGAACAGGCAAATATCTCCACGCTCACTATTCCTGGAGAGATATCTACCCATACACTAATAGAATTTTGTGTGCAAATTTTTAGTTCTGTGAACATTCGTTCGATTTTCTGATCGTTAGTGGGGTTAAATTGACATTCTTTATTCAAATACAACGACAAGAAAATTTGAAGAATGGATTTTTTTACTCGAATTAGTTCATTTCTAACAGTGTATGCGTTTTTTGTTCCGGAATAGACATAAAATAGCTTTAAAAAAGAAAACTACATTTTTAAGTATTTTTGAACGATATTCGTCAAGTCATCAAATGTATTGAGATCTTTTGTACGAATGTTCGTATGAACGTGGGAAAATCTACTTGCGTATGGCCATCTTTTGCGCAAACTGAGTACTAAATTTCAGCTATAAGTAAGCTGATAATACTGTACTAACAGGATGTAGAATGATGTGTCAGGCTTATGACAAGCAAACAAAACCAAAAAATGGCACGTGTCTCTAAATGAAACTGAAGTTCTATCATCCATAATGTATTTTTCTTGTACTTTGGAGAATGTACAGTGTAAGTTTAAAGACAAAATATGAAAGTTTGGTGGAAGGCAAAGCCAGAATAACCTCAGATCAGTGTATGTGCCCCGCAGCTAGCTGGTGGTAAACATTCTTTGTTAGGCTTATCATTAAGTCAGAAAATACAGAACATAAGCAGCACATCACAGATAATAGAATACCTTGTAGTGTTTTATTTGTAGTAAACTCTGTAAATGGATATGATCACAAGCAATTCTCCAAGCCACTTGTTACATTACCCTCACCTCAGATGACGCCTCCTGCTCTGTACGTCATGCAGCCTAAAAGTATGTCTGAAAAGCAATTCAAAAGAAGCTAAAGGAACCTTTTGTTTTGTATTTACACCAGTCGGGGGTTCCAGATTGAACATTTTCTTACATACCCATAACAACTCCATTCAGTATTGTTACATATTTCCACAGTACGAGCTATCCTGTTTACACCAAGAAATTGCATTTACTCTGTGGGCTGCCCCAATGTGAGTTGATGAATAAGTGGTAACAATGCAACTGTTAATCTTCCATTAAAATGTTACTAAACCCACAACAGTAAAATCAGTCTGTATATGCAGTAAAGCATGCTTGTTATACTCACTGTGGAAGGTGTTAATCCTTTGCATTGTCTAAAAAGGCGGTTTGATCCTGTATGCACAGATCCTCTCCTTCTTGCATTGTCCCCATAACATGTCCGGATAAGACTCAGTTAGTGGAGTCAGTCTGCACATGCTCAGTTTGGTCTCTATTGCTGGAGAGGAACATTTCCTGTTTGATCGGAGCTAGTCAGGTCACATGCTATTAACATCACACATTTGGGTGTGTATACAGATCCTAAATGACAGCCCAGTCCCTCCCTCCCTCCTTTCTTCCTTTAATCTGCACTGGCCGGATAGGGGTTTGGGGGTCAGTCAGCATCACAAGACATGTCAGAGGAGAGAGGAATATTCAGGACTCGGCTATATGTCATGTCACCGCTGTATAATGCTCGGCGGGGGTGCGGATGTATTATTCTTACATTCATGGGTTTAATAAGCTTGAGTCATTTTTTCAACTTTCCATCTATTAAATCTTCTGCCCTTGTTGTTTTAACTTTGGATAGTAAAACATATTTTTTTTTCTGCCAGTAAATAACTTATACAGCCCACTTCCTGTTTCTTGTCTGGTAAAAAGCCTAGGCTTATGACATCATGCACAGCTCTCTCTCTCACTCCCGTGAGAGTTTGCCAGGAAGGGAGGAGGGATGAGTCATACGAGGGCCAATGAGAGCTGCAGGGCTACAGAGCTTGTGCCTCTGTCTGTAAATCCAGGAAGTAAACAGGCAGCAGCTTCAGCTGCCCACAGATAAAACAGATGCAGACAGACTCAGTGGAGGGAGATTTATGCAGCATATTTGGCAAGAACAGAATCACAGTATATGTAAAATAATATGCAAAGTGGTTGGAGGGAAGCTTCAGAATGGCAAAGATGTTTTGATATCAGCCACTGCTGTGATGGAGGAAGAGTGAACTGGGCATGTGCAGACGGTTGAGTGTCTGATGAAGGGCACTCATTCCTTAAATGCTGAGGGTGCACCTGAGCTGCGCCCAATGGTTTCTGTGTTCTATATTCTGCACAGGGTGCAAGAAGATTCCCATTTCCTAATTATTTTCCTAATTTTTTTCCTATTTTACTAACTAAAAGAAATGTATAAAGGAGGTTGTGACATACGCTCAGCAAGCTAGCATTGGGATACTGTGCAATGCAATTTACATTTCACTTGATTGTATTCAGTGCTATAGGAGATGAGGTTTGTTCCTATTACTGTTTTATTCTAGAGAGTAAATAAAAAAAATAAAAAAACATTTGAAAAACTGATCCTCATACAGAACAAAAAAAAAAAAAAACCCTTATACTGGAAATAACTACAGCTAAAACGTCTAAAATAGGTGAGTTTTAATGGAGTTTCTTTGTGAAACTAACAAAAACGAATATTATTCAAATGTATATAAATAATCATGAAATCAAGATGACTGCAAAGAAGCATTACATTAAAGCTTTGTAAAGTTTTCTATCTGTCCTGGTCTCCAGAGTACCAGTATAATTGTAGCACTGCAGAGGTACCACAGACTGAAAATAGAACATGCACAGCATCTCTATTATTAGTGTGATCAACCTATCCTATATAGAAACTTTTCATTAACCATTCAATATCTTGGATCAGTATCTTTTAGATCAGTTACCTTCCCAGAATGCCCCTCAGATCTCCAAAATCCAAGTTCAATAAAAAGTCAATACTTTAAAGTGACACTAAATGATATCTTTATTCTTCAAAAATCTATATACACATTCACTACTTAATGGCCTTGTAGTCTATTTTTCATTTCAGGGTGGTGCTTTTCTGCCCAATATAATGTCATCCACGAGTTCCTCGGCCTCTTCTTTCCCCCTCACTTATGTTTATTTGAAATGAGCTGTCCATCTTAGTTGCGCTCATGCACACTGCTCTATGCGCACTACAAATAGTCCATCTTGGGAGCAAGCAAGAGAGGGTGACTACTTTCTTACATACAGTGGGACCAAGTATTTTCTAGCAGAAGTCAGTATTTACATAAAAGCAAACCCCAGGTTAGAGGCAGGGCCGTCTTATCGAGTGGGCACCCCAGGGCACTGCCAAGGTGCCCATGGGGCCCCATCAGGACCGGCTTGGATCTACAGAGATGCTGCTGGCAGTGCTGAGGTGGCATGGTAACTACACTACACACATAGAGTAACTGTAGTTTTATTAGCAGCGGGCACCAGCATCTGCTGTCTGCCATCTCCAAGTTGTCATCTGGCCATTGCCAGTCTCGGTCGGTGGCTCCGCTTCCGCCTGCTGCTTAATCTGGAGTCCGTGTCTGGGAGCAGGGTTCACAGTTCACTGCCACTCTGTGGTCTATGGCTGTGTCAATCTTGTTATTCAATATCTCACTCCGACAAATTCTGTAAGTGAGGTAATGAGAGACAGGATTCGGAGTGAACATCGCAGTGGGCTAAAGAGGCAGATGATTTTACCCCGCCACCTTATGATCCATCCAATCTCTGCTATACACAAACACACACATGACGGTGTTTTCTGTGTGTATGTGAAGGTGTGAAGGACAGGTGGCAAATTGGGGTACACACACTACAAGCTGCAAAACTGGTGAGTTGGTCCAAACACCACCCCCCCCAACCTTGACAATTGTAGATGTCCTCTATCTGTTACTCTGAGTCTCTGATTGAAAAAAGACAGACACTCCTCTGAAAAAGCAGTTTGCACACAGATTTCTTTTCAGGGGCATTTGACAGGTGTTGAGGAGGTGATATATGTCTCCTCTTCACCACCTGTTTTACCCCCCAAATTCTGCATCACCCCCACTACAACCACGTGCATTACATGCGGTTGTGGGGAAGTTACAGCGCAGACCCTTTTATTTGAATGGGTTGTGTTCAGTGAGCAGTAGTGCCAGCCAAATTAAACTGGGAGTATAATTCTTGCCACAGTCCTGAAACAAAGCACCGTGGCTGCAGCATGTGTACAACCCCAGCCACTGCTATGTCAGTTAAGGGTCCATTCACCACAGCTGCTGCTTTACAACATGGTATCAGCGCAGTGTAGATTGTGATGCATTGTACTGTTCCTTTTCTTTTTGCAAAACAAACTTTATTGCAATGTCACACTGAAATTTAATAAAGTTTAATTGGCCGCTGTGCAGTACGAGGTGGTGGATTGTCTCGCACTGTACTTATTTTCAGCATGCACCATTGCACTACCACTGTGTATAGGCTGAAATTTTTGTTCTCCAAAACTTTTTATATTGTTGGATATTTGTGTTGATTGGTCTTTGATTTATGGCATGTTTTGTTATTGTTTTAAAATAAATTTAGTAAGTACTAAGAAATATATGTTCATATTTATCAATTATTTATACTTTAGTTCTTGAGAATAGGTGCATAATTTCGGGCAGGTTTGTTGGAGCCCCAGTGCGTTACTTTGCCCAGGGGCCCATGATGCTATTAAAGCGGAGTTCCGCTTAAAAAAAAAAGTCAGCACAAAAAATCCTGCAGCTGCTGACTTTTAATAAATCGGACACTTACCTGTCCCAGGGTCCCCCTCTCTGCGGCACCGGCATTGTCACTGCGAGCCGCGCAGCACGCTGTGACTGGCCGGGCAATCATCTGGGACCTGTGACATGTCCCAGATTATTGCCGAGAGGGAGGGGGGTGAAGTGAACCGACTTCCGGCTCCGCGGACCCCCGGGAGGAAGTGGGAGCAGGAAACCTCTTTTTAGAGGGTTTCCGCCCCCCCCCCCCCCCCCCCCCCCCAAACAAATGACATCAATGAAATTCAATGTGGCATGTAAGGGGGTCACCTTCCCTTAAAGCTGAAGTTCCATTTTTGGATGGAACTCCACTTTAAGATGGACCTGGTTACAGGGCTACCTTAGCACTGAATATAAATGAGTGCAGACCCTTCAAATGTACCTGCTGCAACATTCCAGAAGAGGGTTTCTAAGCCCATGTTTCCTACAGACTTGCTGTAAATTTAGATTTTCAGTCATAACTGGATGGATGATTAAGGCCAAATTCCAGGAAGATAATAAAAAGCAACATTCAGTCCAGATACATATTCATTGTTGGATATTCTATCCATTATACTATTGTAGGTAATGAATTTAGTGGATCTACTGTAATGCACAGGTGCTGACAGTAAACTTGCGAACAGAAGAGAACAGAGTGATTATTCATGAGGGTTGTACTGCTCCTTTATTGTGCCAGTCAGCAGGCTCGGAGTGGGTTCTGGACCAAGCTGTACGTAGACTGCATGGAGGTCCAGAACCCGTGAGTGTTATCTGGCAGGAATGCCTGGATTAAAAGAGTGTCTGAACAGAATTACAAATCCTTTAGTAGAAGATTTTACGTGTACATCTAGCCCTTTGTCTCAGTTTAAAAATGTCTTTTTATATCACAAAGTATAATCATTCTGAGGGCAATAAAAAAAAATGGTATAGGCATCAATTATTCCTGTTGCATTGAGGGATATTAGAAAAAGTTATGATAATGCTGAAGAGTTATCACTGCTCCCAAGGTACAGTCTACAACAGGAACACTGCCATTCTCTCCACTTCTCTTTTCTTAAGGCCCATACATGTAAAGGAGTAACAATTAACAAATAATTAATTGGATAAATAAATCCATCCCAACATTTTCATTATTTTACCTTAATTGACCACTTAGTAAAAGCCCCTACAGCCTCTGGCAGGGATGGCTCTGATTGGCTTTCTGCAATGAGCCCAGGGACCCTACTAATATCCCTTGTAATTGAAGCACTAATATTTACTATCATTTTTCATGTATGATTTTATTTGATCACTCTGCACTCTGGCTGTTCTTTTTTTCCTTTTCCTTTTCTGTCTAATCTCGGGTCTCGTAACATAGTCGTTGAAGCTAATTCATTTCCAGCATCAATTAGATTGACTCTCCAATACTACCAGCTGCTTCTCTTATTATCTTCTCTTTCATGAGAGGCTACAATGTACTGCAGAGAGCCGCGGCACATAATAATTATATGTTACCTTCTATCTCTTGCGTTTTTTTTTTGCAGCGCTCGCCTTGTCCATTATACTATTGTCACTTTGTGCCGTGGCCACATGTGGAGGGTTCAGGAACTTCCCTAACCTTTCTGAACATTCCAAGACAGCACTGACAAGCATGATGTCCCACGATGGAAAGGACTGACCACAAACACATGCCTCTAGTCATGAGCAAACGCCACTTTACATAACAAGAAACCCCCCGAAAAACACTGAAACACTTCATTCGCAGACAGCTCCTCCCCCTAAAGAAAGATATAATTTCAGTTTAAATAACTTCCTTTTGTCTTTTTTTCACCAAGCAACAGCAATCAACAAAATAACTACAATTTCACTCTAAACGAGCCTGGTTCGTGCAGCGATCCTTCACAACAGCTGGCTCCCCTTATTTATAGTAAGCTGCTTGTGGCTTTTAGCAAACATCACCAGCATGTCCCCCTCTCCAAACAGACTTTTCTTACTGAGAAGAACCCAAAAAAGGTTACACAACCCCACCCATCAACAGTTTATTAATCTGTTTGTAGGGCACATACTTGATTGGAGAGAATGTTATTAAAATCAGCTTGGCGGGTCGTGCTGTGAACTAGTTTACATAAACACAGCGAGATGAGCCCATAGCATTGATGCACTGTGTGGAGTTTCAATACTTTGATTCTGCCAAAGTGCTATCAGCATGCTATCTAGTATGTGTTTACATCAAGCACTCAGCGCATGTATTACAGCCTAGTAAATGTATTTTTCCTCTATAATTTTAGACTTCTCCCTGCTCATTCTTTGCAGATTAACATCCTACCAGCAGGATAATAAAAGAGCAATCGAATATAAGTGAGGGAGGTTTTCAAAATGCAGTTTTACTAATAAAGTGCTTATATATAGATTCTGGCTACAGGTCTGAAAAGCTTATTAGACAAGCCTGAGCAGAGAATAGTTTGTTATTCACATTTTTTTTTAGTAACAAACATCCACAGTGTCTTAGTGAATGCCTTATAGGCCTAAGGATTTGCATTTATTTCCTATGCAGCCATTAAAGTGAAAACTCATGGCTAAGTCGCAAAACAAGGATGACCATGATATCTGGATCCTTGTATCTAATTTCTATATACTGCATATATATATATATATATATATATATATATATATATATATATATATATATATATATATATACACACACACACACACACACACACACACACACATATATATATATATATATATATATATATATATATATATATATATATATATATATATATACACACATACATACACACATACACACATATATATGATGTCCACCTGTGTGCAATCTTATATTCATATACTCTCTACGTCTATCTGTTTAAGCTTCTCTCAGGGGTATAGGAGGTGTTAATGCACACTAGGCCTTCACAAAATATATATTTTTTATATGTGAGAAGCGATAGACCCATTTGCCATCAATTACTTGCTCAACAAATATTTTCCTGTGTGCAATCTTAGTGTCACATGATCTGTCATTACATATACACACCTTTTTGAATGGCCCCAGAGGCTGCAACACCTAAGCAAGAGGCACCACTAACCAAACACTGCCATGAAGACCAAGGAACTCTCCAAACAAGAGACAATGTTGTTGAGAAGTACAAGTCAGGGTTAGGTTATAAAAGAAAATATCCAAATCTTTGATGAGCCCTAGGAGCACCATCAAATCTTTCATAACCAAATGGAAAGAAGATAGCACAACAGCAAACCTGCCAAGAGACGGACGCACACCAAAACTCACGGACCGGGCAAGGAGGGCATTAAACAAAAAGGCAGCACAGAGACCTAAGGTAACCCTGGAGGAGCTGCAGAGTTCCACAGCAGAGACTGGAGTATCTGTACATAGAATGATAATAAGCCGTACACTCCACAGAGTGGCCAGAAGAAAGCCATTACTTTCAGCAAAAAACAAAAAATGGCATGTTTTGCGTTTGCGAAAAGGCCTGTGGGAGACGCCCAATATGTATGGAGGAAGGTGCTCTGGTCTGATGAGACTAAAATTGAACTTTTTGGCCATCAAAGAAAACGCTATGTCTGGCGCAAACCCAACACATCACATCACCCAAAGAACACCATTCAGCAATCGGAACTGGGAAACTGGTCAGAATTGAGAGAAAGATGGATGGTGCTAAATACAGTGATATTCTTGAGCAAAACCTGCACCACTATGTGTATGATTTGAGGCTAGGATGGAGGTTCACCTTCCAGCAGGACAATGACCCCAAACACACTGCTAAAGCACCACTTGATTGGTTTAAGGGGAAACATGTAAATGCGTTGGAATGGCCTTGTCAAAGTCCAGATCTCAATCCAATAGAAAATCTGTGGTCAGACTTAAAGATTGCTGTTCACAAGTGCAAACCATCCAACTTGAAGGAGCTGGAGCAGTTTTGCAAAAAGGAATGGGCAAAAATCCCAGTGGTAAGATGTGGCAAGCTCATAGAGACTTATCCAAAGCGACTTGGAGCTGTGATAGCAGCAAAAGGTGGCTCTACAAAGTATTGACTTTAGGGGGATGAATAGTTATGCACATTGACTTTTTCTGTTTTTTTTCTCCTATTTGTTGTTTGCTTCACAATAAAAAAACAAAAAAAACAATCTTCAAAGTTGTGAGCATGTTCTGTAAATTAAATTATGCAAATTCTCAAACAATCCATGTTAATTCTAGGTTGTGAGGCAACAAAACATGAAAAATAATAAGGGGGTGGAGGCATAGTATTTATACAGTATATTATATATACACACATATACACATACACACACACACACACACACACACACAATATCTCACAAAAGTGATTACACCCTTCACATTTTTGTAAATATTTTATTATATCTTTTCATGTGACAACACTGAAGAAATTAGACTTTGCTACAATGTAAAGTAGTGAGTGTACAGTTTGTATAACAGTGTAAATGTGCTGTCCCCTCAAAATAACTCAACACACAGCCATTAATGTCTAAACCGCTGGCAACAAAAGTGAGTACACCCCATAAGTTAAAATGTCCAAATTGGGCGCAAAGTGTCAATATTTTGTGTGGCCCCTATTATTTTTCAGCACTGCCTTAACCCTCTTGGGCATGGAGATCACCAGAGCTTCACAGGTTGCCACTGGAGTTCCTCTTCCACTCCTCCATGATGACATCACAGAACTGGTGGATGTTGGAGACCTTGCGCTCCACCACCTTCCATTTGAGGATGCCCCACAGATGCTCAATAGGGTTTAGGTCTGGAGACATGCTTGGCCAGTCATCACGCTTACCCTCAACTTCAAGGCAGTGGTGGTCTTGGAGGTATGTTTGGGGTCGTTATGTTGTAATACTGCCCTGCAGCCCGGTCTACGAAGGGAGAGGGGATCATGCTCTGCTTCAGTATGTCACAGTACATGGTTCCCTCAATGAACTGTAGCTCCCCAGTGCCAGCAGCACTCATGCAGCCCCAGACCATGACACTCCCACCACCATGCTTGACTGTAGGCAAGACACACTTTTCTTTGTACTCCTCACCTGGTTGCCACCAAACACGCTAGACACCATCCATCTGAACCAAATAAGTTTATCTTGGTCTCATCAGACCACAGGACATGGTTCCAGTAATCCATGTCCTTAGTCGGCTTGTCTTCAGCAAACCGTTTTTGCAGGCTTTCTTGTGCATCATCTTTAGAAGAGGCTTTCTTGTGGGACTACACCCCTGCAGACCAATTTGATGCAGTGTGCGGCATATGGTCTGAGCATTGACAGGCTGACCCCCCACCCCTTCAACATCTGCAGCAATGCTGGTAGCACTCATACGTCTATTTCCCAAAGACAACCTCTGGATATGACACTGAGCACGTGCACTCAACTTCTTTGGTCGAAAGTCTTAGGAACAAAATCCCTATTAAATGAAGAAGAATTCAACTGCAGGTGAGTCTATTTATTAAACAGGTGTCAAGCAGACAGCTGATTATAAAAAGGTGTTACTTAAAGAAAACCCCTTCCCATTTCATGCTGTCATCAATGTCACCACATGGAAGAGAAATATCACAAGGCCTGAGAAAGAAAAGAATTTCTTTACACAAGAAAGGTGAGGGCTACAAGAAGTTTATCAAAGCTTTACTTATCAGTCAGAATACTGTAGCAAAAGTGATACAAAAATTTAACAAAGATGGAACTGCAACTATCTTGCAGAGACGTCCAGGCCATCCACGAAAGTTAAGACAGGAGCGTCTTCTGATGAGAAGGGTGGACGAAAAATCGCCATGCACGTTCACTGCAGTTAGCTAAAGAAGTAGAAAGCCAAACTGGGGTGATTGTTTCCAGTAACACAATACTGTGTACACTGCAGAGAAATGGCATGCATGGGTGTAGTCCATGAAATAAGCCTCTCCTAAAGCCCATGCACAAAAAAGCCTACCTACAATTTTCCAGGGCCATGCTGAAAAGAAAGAAGACTACTGGTACTCTGTACTTCGAAGTGATGACACCAAGATAAATGTTTTTAAAACGGATGGCTTCAAAACTGTATGGTGTCACGAAGGTGAGGAGTACAAAGAAGAATTCATGGTGCTTACAGTAAAACATGGTGGTGGCAGTGTCTTTCTGTGGGGCTGCATGAGTGCTGCTGGTGTTGGGGAGCTGCATTTCATTCATGGTATCATGAATTCACAGATGTACTGCTCTATATTAAAAGAAAAGCTGCTACCATCCATCCGTGCCCTTGGTCGTCGTGCACTTTTCCAACATGACAATGATCCAAAACACACATCTAAGGCCACTGTTGCATTTCTGAAGAAGAACAGTGTGAAAGTAATTCAGTGGCCAAGTATGTCTCCTGATCTGAACCCAATTGAACACCTATGGGGAATTCTGAAAAGACAAGTTGATCATCATTCTCCATCCAGGATCCAGGCTCTAAAAGAGGTTCTTGAAGAATGGAAAAAGATAGATGTTGCAATATGTCGCCAACTTGTTCATTCCATGCCAGAAGACTTTGTGCTGTCCTTACAAATATGGAGGTCATAGAAAATACTAGATGTAGTATTTTTTTTTGTGGGATGTATTCATTTTTGCATCAACTAATTTGAGTAAAACTGAAGATTTTGTAATCTAATGCCCTGTACACACGATAGGATTTTCCGATGGAAAATGTGCGATAGGACCTTGTCGGAAATTCCGAGCGTGTGTAGGCTCCATCACACATTTTCCCATAGGAATTTCCGTCACACAAAATTTGAAATCTGGTTCTCAAATTTTCCGACAACAAAATCCGTTGTCGGAAATTCCAATCGTGTGTACACAATACCGCCGCACAAAATGCCACGCATGCACGGAATCAAGCAGAAGAGCAGCACTGGCTATTGAACTTAATTTTTCTCAGCTCGTCGTACGCGTTGTACGTCACCGCGTTCTTGACGTTCTGAATTTCCGACCAACTTTGTGTGACCGTGCGTATGTAAGTTTGAGCCAACATCCTTCGGAAAAAATTCCATGGATTTTGTTGTCGGAAAATACTATCATGCGTACAGGGCATTAGTTATATTATTAACCTTACTTTTATGTAATGGAGCTAAACACATGTTCTATAAAACTCAGTTTTGTCAAAATGTTGGAAATTGTTCTTGTGTTCATTGAGATATTAATTAAAATCTTCCTTTTCAAAAGAGGTGTACTCATTTATGTTGAGAACTGTGCCTTGAAAAAGTATTCATACACCTTGAAATTTTCCACATTTTGTCATGTTGCAACCAAACACGTAAATGTATGTTTCTGGGATTTTATGTAATAGACCAACATAAAGTTGGACATCTAGACAGTACATTTTTTGCCCATTCTTCCATTGCAAAATAGCTCAAGCTCTGTCAGATTGGATGGAGAGCATCTGAACAGCACTTTTCAAGTCTGGGCACAGATTGTCAATTGGATTTAGGTCTGGACTTTGACTGGGCCATTCTAACACATGAATATGCTTTGATCTAAACCATTCCATTGTAGCTCTGGCTGAATGTTTAGGGTCGTTGTCCTGCTGGAAGGTAAACCTCTGCCCCAGTCTCAAGTCTTCTGCAGACTCGAACAGGTTTTCTTCTAAGATTGCCTTGTATTTGGCTCAATCCATCTTTCCATCAACTCTGACCAGCTTCCCTGTCCCTGCTGAAGAAAAGTATCTCCACAACATAATGCTGCCACCACCACATTTCAAGGTGGGGGTGGTGTGTTCAGGGTGATGTGCAGTATTAGTTTTCTGCCACACATAGCGTTTTGCCTTTAGGCCAAAAAGTTACATTTTTGTCTCATCTGACCAGAGCACCTGCTTCCACATGCCTACATGGCTTCTCACAAACTGCAAACAGGACTTCTTACGGTTTTCTTTCAACATTGGCTTTCTTCTTGCCACTTTTCCATAAAGGCCAGATTTGTGGAGTGCATGACTAATAGTTGTCCTGTGGACAGATTCTCCTACCCGAGTTGTGGATCTCTGCAGCTCCTCCAGAGTTACCATGGGCCTCTTGGCTGCTTTTCTGATTAATGCTCTCCTTGCCCAGCCTGTCAGTTTAGGTGGACGACCATTTCTTGGTAGGTTTGCAGTTATACTCTAGTATAGAGTATAGTGCCATACTTTCCATTTTCGGATGATAGATTGAACAGTGCTCAAAGATGCGAGATGTTCAAAGCTTGGGATATTTATAACCTAACCCTGCTTTAAACTTTTCTACAATATTATCCCTGACCTGTCTGGTGTGTTCCTTGCTCTTTATGATTCTGTTTGTTCATTAAGGTTCTCTAACAAACCTCTGAGGGTTTCACAGAACAGTTGTATTTATACTGAGATCAAATTACACACAGGTGGACTCTATTTACTAATTAGGTGACTTCTGAAGGCAGTTGGTTCCACTAGGTTTTAGTTAGGGGTATCAGAGTAAAGGGGGCTGAATACAAATGCATGCCACACTTTTCAGTTTTTTATTTGTAAAAAACTTTGAAAATCATTTACCATTTTCCTTCCACTTCACAATCATGTGCCACATTGTGTTTGCGATCACATAAAATCCCAATAAAATACATTTACATTTTTGGTTGTAACATGACAAAATGTAGAAAATTTCAAGGAGTATGAATACTTTTTCAAGGCACTGTATAGATTACCAAAAAGGATAGATGCAGTACACTCGCCAATATTTTTTTATGGCATGTATTTTCGAATGACAACTGTTCTGATTAAATGAAAATCGTACATTCTGGTATTGTACGAGAAAAAAATGTTGTGCTTGTCCCATTGGATAATATCAGATAAACTGGTGTGATTGGCTCTTAAAAGCTGTGTACTAACAATCAGATTATCGTATGATTGCTTCAAAGGCTTTTTTTCCCATACGATTTTCTGATCATGTGTACCATTAACAATGGTCACATCCCATTTTTATGCACATTTGTACAGCTCAGAGCCCTGGTTGCAGGCAAAAATGTGGACCCAGGGTTGGCAGTTTCATCCCCCCAAGACTCTACAAAGCCTCTGGGCTCCAGAATCCAAACCTGTAAAGCCAGTTTTCTCTGCTCAGAGATGGTCACCAGTCATCTCTATGACCGTCGGAGGCCCGGGCGCGACGTTATGACGTCACGCCCGGTACCCGGAAGTAAACAAAGCCGCGATCGCGGCTGTCCGCATGAGGTCGGTAAATTTTTTTTTACCGATCTCATGCTTTCCAGCCTGGAGGAGAGATGTGGGGTCTTATTGACCCCACATCTCTCCATAAAGAGGACCTGTCACATACATTCCTATTACAAGGGATGTTACAAGGGATGTTTACATTCCTTGTAATAGGAATAAAAGTGTAAATTAAAAAGTGTAAAAATAAAAAAAATTAAGTAAAATAAAAAAATATTAAAACGCCCCTGTCCCCTGTAGCTCGCGATCAGAAGCTAACGCACACGCAAGTCCCGCCCGCATATGTAAACGCCGCTCAAACCACACATGTGAGGTATCGCCGCATGCGTTAGAGCGCGTGCAACAATTCTAGCACTAGACCTCCTCTGTAACTCTAAACTGGTAACCAGTAAAAAATATTAAAGCGTCGCCTATGGAGATTATTAAGTACCGAAGTTTGGCGCCATTCCACGGTTGTGCGCAATTTTAAAGCGTGACATGTTCGGTATCTATTTACTCGGCGTAACATCATCTTTCATATTATATAAAAAAAATTGGGCTAACTTTACTGTTTTGTTTTTTTTTAATTCATGAAACCGTTTTTTTTCCAAAAAAAAGGCGTTTGAAAAATTATTGCGCAAATACCGTGTGAAATAAAAAGTTGCAATGACCGCCATTTTATTCCCTAGGGTGTCTGCTAAAAAAAACGTACTCAATGTTTGGGGGTTCTGAGTAATTTTCTAGCAAAAAAATGATGATTTTTACATGAAGGAAAATAGGCCAAAATAGGCCCGGTAAGCAAGTGGTTAAAATCTGGCATGTTAGTGGCTCCTAAGGACAGGAGTTGAGAACCACTGATCTAACTTGAACAAAGGTAGATTATTAGGTAGAAGTCGGATTCTGGTTTTATGTGGCTTTGAGTATAGAGTACTTCTAACAGGTTGGTAAGTACAGTACTAACATCTAACAATAACATCAGCTTACAATATTATAATACATCAGCTATAACATCAGCTTACAATATTCATACTTATTATTTCTCACAGTGAGTGCTTCTCAGTTCATTAAAGTTGGAAAGGTACATATCTGGTATAAATGCACAAAGTAAGAAAGCACAAGGCTTTTTAATTTAGACAATATGTTGCTGAATAAGCAATAAGTCTTCTGGCAAAATGCCATTTTATATGGCAAGGTTATAAGTGAATGCTTACTAATTTAAATTTGAAAGCACTACAAGGCCTTTGCTGAACCAGAACAGTGAGGATGATACTGCTTTGGTCTGCTAGGCCTTGTCTGTTTTTTTTTTATTTTCTTTTTCAGCAATGCTTTTGATGCTTTAAGAACTCAACGGGGGTACAGTCACAAGTCCACCATAATAAAATGACATTTACTGAGATCTACCGTTTTCCTTTTAGAAAGGCTTATCTGCATATCAGATATTTACACAATAAATGAGTAAATGACCTTTTTCAAAAATTCATTGGAACTCCATAAAGTTAAAACAAATGTTAAAAGGCAATTTTAAAAGTAATCAATGCGGAAGTCAGCATGAATGTGACATCTTTACTTAAAAATACTAAAGTCCTGCGAAATGGCAGCTCTCTCATAATATATTATAATCACAATGCGTGATGTACACCGTATGTTGCCAATTGTCTGGTATGCTTTTGCATATCAACCCATAAAAAATGATTCCAAGCATACCTCCCATATGCGCTTTCTTTCTATACAGAGCTCATGCTGTTTCTGCCCCACACAATGAACATATGGTGAATATCTTATCATATAGCCTCTTCATTCATACACTAGAAGCTGTCAGACTGTCTATGCTACACTTGCTGGACTGTAGGGACACCAAAGCTTTTAATGAAAGGCGATCAGCAGAGTCACTAGAGAGTATACAATGATGGGCAAGGAGATCCTCTACACTTCTTTTATACCCACCTGAATCTGAACTCTTGGTTTGAATATTAAAGCAGTTTAAAAACATAGTATGTTTCTTCAGCATGAAATTCAACCGCTAAATACGTTCATTGTACGTTTACAATATACTGGTTCAAGAATTATTTGCATAGTAGTCTTTGCTTAAGTGAAAAGGCAGGAAAACAATCCTTAAATAAAAGGGAAAATGAATCTAAAAAGAACCTGTAACAGCAAACTTCCAACATGACTGAGAATTCTACACAAATGAGCTCCAGCCTCCCACTGCTGTAACAGCATTATTTTTCTAATTACATTTAACACGTGTGAGATTGTTTTCACTTGATATCATTTCTAGATAATGTAAGCGACCAAACCATGAAAGATGTGTTATCTTTTATCCGTATTTTAATTAAACACATTGTCTGACATCTCCCGTAAGTTATGCAGCATATTTCAGTGTTTTATGTACCAATAGTAAATCTGCTGCATAAACATACACATATGCATCTGCAAGATTTTTGAAATGGACACAATAGAAGCTTATGAAGATACAAATTACAAGATATAAGCACACAAATTGCAATATGGATTTATATTTTAAACTGTATACAAGGTCATGATATTGAAGTTAAACTACTACAAAATCTACTTTGACTTTTTGACCAATGACAACTTTTCATGTCCATATTTAATCTTGTGATATATGACAGAACATTGTAGAATCTGAACTGACCATGTCAATACACACCAATCAGCCATAAGAATATGACCACCCACCATAACTCTTCGAGGCATGGACTCCACTAGACCTCTTAAGGCAGTGGTTCTCAACCTTCCTAGTGCCGTGACCCCTTGATACAATTTCCCAAGTTGTGGGGACCCCTAACAGTAAAATAGTTTTCGTAGCCTGGATTGTAAGCACCCAAGGCAAGACAAATAATTTGCGCCCCTAACCCGTGGACATTTAGCACTCCCTGAGTCCCTTCCACTCGTACAGTATTAAAAACCCTTATGGTACATTTTAGGATGTACCACTCTTTCTCTCTGTTCTCCTTTCTTTCCCTTTTATCTCTCTCTATACTAATTTCTTGTTTTTTTTTTCCCCATCCCTCTCTCTAGCCATTTTTCTTGTTCTTTCTCTTATTATTTCTCTATTTTTCTTTGTTCTTCCCCCTCTTTTCCTCTCCTTTCCATGTATTCTCTATTTTTATTCCTTCTCTTACTCCTTGGTGGGGGGGGGGGGGGTGAGATGAGTGGCAGTGCTGGCGGGGAATTGGGATGAGTGGCAGTGTCGGCGGGGAGTTGGGATGAGTGGCAGTGTCGGCGGGGAGTTGGGATGAGTGGCAGTGCCGGCGGGGAGTTGGGATGAGTGGCAGTGCCGGCGGGGAGTTGGGATGAGTGGCAGTGCCGGCGGGGAGTTGGGATGATTGGCAGTGCCGGCGGGGAGTTGGGATGAGTGGCAGTGCCGGCGGTGAGTTGGGATGAGTGGCAGTGCCGGCGGGGAGTTGGGATGAGTGGCAGTGCCGGCGGGGAGTTGGGATGAGTGGCAGTGCCGGCGGGGAGTTCTGATCAGCAACTTAGGTGCTCTTGATCAAGGTCATCTGCTGATCTAAGAACTGTAGTGGGGACTTTTAATGGCAACTAATCATAGTGTTATTCACTGTGTTTTTGGAGTCACTGTGTCTCCGACTTTGTGGTGTCTTGTAGCAGTGACACCTATGCCGAAATCAGGAGATAGGGTCTCCTCCAGCCCCATCCCACTTCACATTCCTCACCAGTCAGCTCACCTCTAGTCTCTGCCCCCCAGCCATGCCGTGAGTGGACGGCTGCGAAGAGGCTGAGTGGGCGGCCACGGGTTCCAGGAACAGCCCAGCTGGGTGGCCACAGGTTCCAGGGAAAGCCCTGCTGGGCGGCCGCAAAAAGGCTGGGAGAGCGGTGTGGGCTTCAGGAACAGCTCGGGATTCAGTGACCTCTGGCGAAACATCATTCGACCCCCAGGTTGAGAACCACTATGTTAAGGTATGCGGTTGTATCTGGGACCAAGCTGTAAGTCACAGATCCTTTGGGTCCTGTATGTTTCGAGTTTGAACAAGTGGAAGGGGGGGATGTGACTTGAAAAATTGCCGTCTCATCTCTCTCTTGAAAGTGGACAACAGGACTCTCACCAAAGTACTGACTAACCGGCTTAAGGCCATCACCTGACAGATCAAACAACCAGATCAGACTTGTGGCATCCCTAAATTCAGGACTGCAAACGCCTTTTGATTGTCCGAGGACACAGTCCAGTACCTCAAAGACCACTGTGTGCACATGGCCTTATTAGTCTTGACCAGGAAAAGGCCTTTGACCATGTCTCCCATGGGTTTATATGCAGAGCCCTGTGCAGGTTTGGTCTTGGAGAAATGTTTTGTTCGTATGTTAACCTGATGTACCATAACATTTGCAGCACAGTGTTGGTGAATGGCTGGAAAAACCCCTTCCCTGTTCTCTCCGGGGTTAAGCAAGGCTGCCACCTCTAACCTCTGCTTTTTATTTGTTGTATAGAGCGCTTCACCAAATGCATCAAGCGGAATCCAGAGATCAGGGGGAATACTGCACTGGCCCAGACAGAAGGGAATTTTTGCTCTACACGAACAACGTGACTGTGTTCTGCGCTCAGCAGCACTAAATTGACTCACTTGTCCAGACTTGCGAGGACTTCGGCCTAGCTTCAGGGGCAAAAGTCAACTGCAGGAAGTCATAGGCCATGCTCTTCAGAAAAAGTGGTTTCTTCCTTCCACTGTATCCATTCCATTCAGCATCAGATGTCTTGGGAGGACTGACTATCAAAGATAAATCAGAAATTTGGATTCTGGAGCCTCAGAGAACTCACCAAAAGGAAAGACTCTGGTACTTCACAATGAGATTCTCCCTGTGTTGCAGTACCTCGCTCGGGCCTGCCCCCCCCCCCCCCCGTGTCAACACCTGCGAGGCCATCATGTTTGCTTTATCTGGGGCTACAAGATGAACAGAGCAAAGAGGGCAGTCATGTTCAAGGAGCCCCTCAAAGGTGGTAAAGGTCATTGCTATCAACTGCAGGTGCTCTTTGCTGCAACCGCATCCGCAGCACTTTAATAGATCGAACAGTGGACTTTGATGAAAACTCAATGTCTAATTTTTTTCTCTTGCCTCTTTGAAGGTCTCTTGGATGGGACAAATAGGACAGCTCCATCCCCTATAATAGGGACACTGCCTGGTATTACTTGGACACGTTTAAGTTTATCAAGGAGCAGTGGCTACATGAAGTTAACAAAAAAGAGGAAACCACCCCAACCTATAACTAGCATTTGCAGTAAGGTTCACATGGAAGGGCAATGCATATCAAAGATTTCCCAGCATACTTACTAGTTAGTCTGAAAAAAACAAAACAAATTGACCCTGTCTAACAATTCACCATAAAAACAGAGGCTTTTGTTTGCACACACTTGCAAATATATGCACAAGCTGCAGTTCCCACATCAAAGCTTCTCTGTGTACTGGGGTCTTAACTCTAAAATAATAATATATACAGGATGCCCAGCACAAGCACAATAGCAGTTGAAAGCATCCAGTGCATCTCAGCATCAAATGAAACCAACTGTACAAAAAAGTGGCACTGCATGAAACAATTCCCGGTAAAAAAAAAAATGCCAGCTGTCATTGTGCTTTTGCTGGTCATATTCTGTGTCCCTGTGCCTTTAAGGAGGAGTGGTCTCCCTCCAGGCAAACCTGCCTTTAATTTATCCACTGCTTTATGTGCTCCTATTTGTGAGACTCTAAAATTCTCAAGGACTGCTTCCATTTGACTCTCTTGGCTGTGCAGCATGTCCCATACTGTTGCTGTAGTTCTTCCCTGTGCCCTATAGTGACTTGGCAGTTGGTGGGCTTAATAACAGTGGCTAACAGCAAACACTACCCAGTGCACCCAGATCTGTTGAATATTAGTGATGCCCAAAGCTGTTAAAGAGAGAACATTTTCAAGACATTGTCCCTTGATGAATTAAGTGTAAAGATTCTTGCTTTACAGGGTACTGCTGTTGTGATGTTTTCCACTTCCCAACAAGGTTGTCGTAAAGAAAAATTCTGGACATCACACACACTCTTTAATCCAGTTATGCAAAAAAAAATGAATTACATTTATTGTTCAATACATGTGTAATACTGAATGTGTCTTTATATTTCCTTCCTGTTGATGTTGGTGTTTAGGCAAGGATGTGTTCATTAATGTGATGCTCTTCCTTTATTGGCCAATCAGGGGCTTGGGTAGGAGAAGGGTACCACGAAGCAGAAGGGGAAAGGAGGAGGATCAAAAGTATGGCTATATGGCTTACACACCAAAGGGGAAAAAAATCTGTGGTACAACCGGTCAATTGTATAAAGAAAGATAAAAAAGACAAACTTCTTTATATTTTAAATTACTAATATATCATGCTACCTAATTATTTACTTTGCTTTGTCCCGTTTGAGTCCATGTTTTATATTTTTCTTCAAATGCTTTCCACCTCTGTTTAGATATAAAGTGTAACAAAAACCTTCAAGTTTTGGATAGTGGGGAGAATTGGAAGATCTGTCGGTTTTATATTGCTGCATGTTATCCCACTGGGGACATTTTCTGTAACTTTTTGTCCCAAAGAAACAAGGAAAAAGAATGAGGGTGTGCTGCCTGAGAAATGCAAGTGGTAATTCCACAAGTTTTTTCTTGGTGGACAATAACTTTTGAAGAGTAATTTCATCAAAAAAAATGAATTTTTTGTTTTTAGTTTAAAGTGCACAGTGGTGGGATCATTTTAGTACTGATTTTTTTAAATATTTAATGGGTAAACACTAATTTTAATACATAGTGTGATGGTTTGCTTCCTTTTTCTTTGTAGAACAAGCACCGATTGGTCCTGTCAATGTGAGCGGTGCCCACATTGAAGCAACATCGTTCCACATTAAAATGGAACTCCAATCCAAGATTCATCTAGTTTTAGAGTGGGAAAGGGATGTTTACCCACATTTCCGAGAGAGAAAGTCAATTACACTTTAAAAGAAACCTGTGCTGAACTAATATGGAACTCCCATTGTTGACATCTCCTACTGAAAATGGGAACTGTCCGTTTGTCATGCTGATCCAAATACTTCAATACTTTCTGAGGAACTGCCCTGGAACACCTATGCAGATAAGGATACTTGTTGTATTCTGACAATCCAAGCTTGTTTCAGGCCACTTACTCCAAAAACACTGAAGCCAGAGACAGCCAGGGAACTAGTATTCTTACAACTATTTTCCTCAATATACTGGAAGCATGTGCACACTCCTGATGACCATTTAGAGTAGATGGTGGAAAAACAGGGATTCATAAGGATCCAATGAGCTGTATGAACACAGTCAGCTCGGAGATCCAACAGGGTGAACAAATCCATTATTGACCATTCATATACAAAATATCTGGAGAGAAATATCATTATAGACCACATTTACCAATATTCAAGCCTGTGTGTGGGTCACAGCCTAATCTCACAGCCAAAGGATATCTGCTCAGTGGAGACCAAGCAAAAAGATTCAAATTTGCACTAACATGTATGTGCCTATTAAATATTTGCTTCTATTATCACCTGAATGACATGTGAGGTAGCCAGATGCCCAGACTGCACATCTTTCAGATATGGTCATCACATTGACTGCCAAACTAACGTTCAATCACTTTTACATTTTCACTATATCAAACCTTTTAATAACCCAAGTTAGCCAGTAAAGGTTATCATTTAGACGTCAAACTTTCTGTATTTATCAATGGCTAACACAGTACAATACCCTGTTCCACTTAAAAAGTGAGGAGATCAGTTTAGTGACTTGGCTGACATCAGTTTACACATATAATTTCAGTAGTTCAAAGTAAGTGATATAGAATTCATGGCTAAATTGACAAGCATAATATTTAACATCTATCAGCAGACCTAGAGTTTAGCAAGGGTTGGATTTAAAAGAGTCACAATATCAAAAGTGCTACAACTAATTTCAGTTATATATTTTGCAATTAACTAATAAAATGTGTACTTACCAAGCCCTAATCAGAACACAAAATACTTTTTTTTCCAAAAACAAATGTTTTTGATTTGTAATAAATAAGTAAACCACAACCATGACAAATACACAGCAGCAGGTTGCTTTTACAACACAGCACTCAGAACATGAAGGAGAGATAAAAGAAGTCATATAAAAGGCAAACCTGCCAGTATACCACTAATTAAAAAAAAAAAAATACATTTTACAGACAGACAATTTGGTAATGCTTACCTCTAGAACTTCTTAATGAAAATGTAATCTATTTATATCTATTGTATATCTCTGCAATGTAAGGTCTTTTTGTAGCAAGTCTAGACTGCATTCAGTAGTCCACATATGAAGAAGAACTTAAAAACAATACCTGCAGAGACGCGGGGGCAGTCCGGCAGCATTGATTCCACAGAAGTGTCTAATGGTTCAGAGCTGGACACCCAGTTGCAGCAGTTCTGTAGACATATAACATATATGGTATAAAACATTACAATATAAATAAAAATTAAAGCTGAAAACGAGGCAGCTATAAAAATACAATTTGATCCAGTGATGCATTCACTTAAAAATTACTACATTTATATTTACAACAGAAGTAGCTGAACTGAATTGATTTTAGGCTTCTGTAATTCCATGTTTAGCAGTACTCAGAATGGCAGAGGTAGGGCCAGCACTCTGGCCACTCAGAGTTGTAACACTTTACACCCCTTTCACACTGAGGCGCTTTTCCTGCCTTTTGCGCTAAAATTAGCACCAGAAAAGCACCTGAAAACTGCTTCCCATTCATTTCAATGGATGCTTTCACACTGGGACGGGTTCGCTGGTGGAGCAGTGTGCTGGCACGGCGGTGCAAAAAGTCCTGCAAGAAGCATCTTTGGGGCATGTATGGAGCACTTTAAAAAGCGCCTCAAAAACGCCTGTCCATTGAAATTAATGGGAAGCGCTTACAAAGCACCGCAAAAATTTCTCTTTTCACATTTTTTTTAAGGTCACATTGTCACGTGAGCTTAAAAAAAGTGCACCGATAACGCTGCAAAAATGGTGCTAATATTCCACAAAAACACAGCTAAAACACAGGTATGACCCTTCTGCAGTCACAAACTGGGTCATGTCCTGATTCACTACTGATACAATGAATAATCAAATATAGTGTATTGTATTTTAAAATGTACTTAGTAGCATAAGTAGAAGAGTACACATCAAAAAAAAAAAAAAAGAAGAGGGAATTGTAAGTAGCAGAACTGAGCGATCTTGGTCTTCAGGCTGCAAAGAGCTGGTGACTGTCAGTCACTGGCTCTCTGCTCTGCCTCTCTAGTACTCACTGGAGTGCTGGGCTGTCGAGGGGCAGGAGCAGCTGGCTCAGGCTTTCAGTGGCTCGCTGAAAGGCGGATTGTTGGTATCTTTTAAGAGCTTGGACCGACTTGGATATGTTAGCTGACGAGGTTTTAGCCCATTGTCGGAGAACAAACTGCACTCCTGTGATCCATAGGAGAAGTACAGCCAAAAAAGCTAT
The DNA here is from genome assembly GCA_028564925.1 of Lithobates sylvaticus. NCBI lineage: Eukaryota > Metazoa > Chordata > Amphibia > Anura > Ranidae > Lithobates > Lithobates sylvaticus. The sequence goes on from CM053026.1 coordinate 139,684,904, forward strand.
GGCTATACTTCTTTAAAAAATGCCACAGATTAAAGTAGGACTAAAGGCAATAAATCTTATTAAATATTTAATATATATATATATATATTTTTTTAATTTTAATAGCATGGCGGGCTAAATCGCATGGTGCTGTGGCACCATGGGACGCGGTTAGGCACAATTTAAAAAAAGTTAGGGGATTTGTTTCCCACATATCCTGTGGGTACAGCAGCCCATTTAAAAGGAACATGTGCGCACAAACGCACCGCACATAAGTGAACAGAGGCTTACAGAACACGCCTGGAGCCTGCTGTTTTCTTATATTTTTAGGGGCTTCCTGCTTTGTAGCCAGCCAGCTCGGCATGTCCTAATACTACAGGGGAATTCCTAGGTGTTTCTATCCTTTTAGCTGAGTTTGTCATATCATAAAATAAACTAAAATTCCAACATGGAGAGTGAGTGAGACCCTTATAACTGTAAGGTAGTCAAGAGATTTTTCTATCCTGTCTTACAAGACATAATTCAAGAAAAACAGCAAATATACAGTAGAAAAAACATATTTGAACCATTTGATCTGCCAGATTCTTCAGCCAATCCTTTGAGTCACAGGACGAAACGCGTCGGGTAGACTACAAGGACAGCACCACGCCAACTCTAATTTTGAAACAGGCCTGTTTTTAACCATCTAAATGTGAGTGTTTTTAATCTGTTTCATAACATTAAAAACGTTTCCAAACGGTATTACGCTATGCAAGCTTTTTCTTTTAATATGACCACACAATACGCTTGACAACACGGACCTTTGATGCTCATTTCCCCACCTGATACCCACCTTCTTGCTGACCACTGACCTATGCGGCACCTGAAAGAGTTTTGGAGTCATCAGGCGGAGCTGGGACTGCCAGTCCCTAAAGGTTAAGCCTTTGCGACTTGTGAGGCATATGCCTTTTCAAGTCCAATCCATCTGGTAAGCCTCATTCCATTAGGCTTGAGGGCCATCAGACAACCATCACCCCACCATCACACTGAACAGAGCCATCTGTTGCAACAGTGCCATCCACCTGATCACCAACTAATGTTATGGACTTCACTACTATACACTTAAATGTATAGTTTTCTTACCCAGCACTTATAACCTCAACCGCCGTTGAGTTTATATTGTCACTAATATTAATTTTTTATATATTTTTATCTGTCACGATACATTCACTACGGTATCAAATCACCTGATTTTAATTCACCAATTTTAATCGCATGTGTTTTTTACCTTTTACTCTCAGTTTTCTTGCTCGATATTTTATTGTAAAATAATTTATCTATGCAAATTTTATATAAGGTTTTATGCTTTATATTTATATGTATTTTAAGGTATTAGAGGTTGGTATCACTTCATAGTCCCCTTCCTCCCCCTTTTTGCATATCTCTCACATAATCTTATCACAATACTACCTTTTTTCCGAAGTACTAGTTTGTTCTTAGCGCTGCATTAATATATACACCAATCCTTTGAGTCACACACTTCTGCCATACTGTACAGCCAGGAAATTTACATCTTTATTTCCCAGGTCAGCTGCCTGTGCCCCCTACCTGCTTACTGGACTAAGATAACGATTCATTGGGGTTGATTTACTAAAGGCAAAAAAACTGTGCACTCTGCAGCTACAGTTGCTCCAGAGTTGAGGTGAAGCTTCACTTTGCAAAGAATACCCAATCAGATGCAAGGGGGAAAAAACAGCATTTTTACTTGCACATGATTAGATGATGGCGAAGTCAGCAGAGCTTCCTCTCATTTATAAACTCTGGAGCAACTGTAATAGCTGAGGGCAACTACACTTAAATGTGTACAGTCTATTTGCCTTTAATAAATTACCAATTTATTAAATAATGGGGCTAAAGTGTGACACAGAAATTTTTAAATTGGAATCTAGACTTAAGGCTGGTACATACAGGCCGAATATAGGCCGGTTCAAAAGAAATTGGCTGACATTTGGCCAGTGTGCACAGAAACCAGCTTCTGTCGAACTGGCATGCTGGAAAACCAGCAGCCGATTGGCATCCGATCAGCACTCGCAGTCAATGGCTGTGAGCACTGACCAGTGTGTTCTGGGTTGGGGGTGGGGGATGAGGCAGTTCCCCAGTCAGAACACAATAGCTCAGTGGAGGGACCACTGTACCAACATTGCATAGTTAGTACAGTGAGTGCCTTAGCTTTTTTCTGTTCAGCACGCTGGGTTGAACAAAAAAAAAAATAGTGTGTACCAGGCTTTAGAGAAAGAAGCCAAACATAATTACAAATATTTCGCATGTATAGCGGCATCCACCCACATAAGTTACAATTATATACTTGGTACATTATTAACTTATGAAATGCAATACCTTTGAATTCCAAGGCTTCATATTTGAAACCACTAGCAGTTTCCCCACTAAATAGCCCATGCAGGGCAGCTAAGTAATGTCTGGCTACTGTATGCAGAAGCACATCTGAGACAGAAAAAGTGCAGCCACTGACATACGTTACCCCCCCCCCCCCCCCCCCATCTCTCATCCACAGCCACATTCCATTTACAGATCATGTAGTATGCATGGTTTCCAGAATCCATCTCCTAGGCAAGTGCTTGTATTTTCAACTCTGCAATCACATAGCTTGAGAAAGTCCACAAAAAGCCAATATGACAATTTTAGTATAAAATAAATATATATATATATATATATATATATATATTTTTTTTTTTTACCCAACTGTCAACAAATAAGAATTTTCTTGTTTTTTTTTAATTTTACCCTTTGTACGCTTGAAAGCCTGCATGCATGCACTGTCAAGTTTATTAATGATGCCCCCCCAAATCAATGACAAAGATTGAACTTAAAATGTTGATGAGTGTCAATAACGCTCTATCCGAAGAAGCGACTGGCATGAATTATTCTTTGAAAACAAATGTGAAAGGGATTATAGGCCATGTAAATACGACATTTTTGATTGATTAGAAAACATCCATCACAGACTTCTAACAAGAGAATGATACATTCTACAAATGTCGCACTGCCTCAGACACCAATACATTGACTCTCTTTGATGTTGAAGCCTGAATGGTACAAAAAAAATTATATTTCAAATAGAAGATACTGTTTCACTACTTTGTTTTGGTGTATCCTTCTGTGAATTATATTTTTTCTCTGAAAAAGTCCAGACAGTTTTCTCCCATCAATCATGGTTGCCAAAAAGAGAAAAAAAAAAAAAAGGTTGATTGCTAGTCTGGTAAACAAGCCGGTATTGTGTATTTTTAGATGCTTGCTACCCTGCTTGTGCACCATGGAATCCATCCACGACGTGGAAAGATCCTTGACTGGTAGATCAAGTGTCTTATTGTATTTCTTTAATTCATTCTGTCTGGAAAAAGATGTCAGCTGTATAGCAGTGAGGGGAAAATCTGAAAGCCTTGAATCGCCACCAATAAAGGCCAAGGAACGAAAGCTTGAATAGACTTGTCAAGGCAACCTACTGTTCAGAGTCCAGGGAGTGCAGCAAGAGATAAAGGGAACACGGCTATATAAGATTAGAAAGAGAACTTCAGAAAAAAGTGGCAAATCATTTTTAGTGTGCACATTATTTTTTAATCTTTAGAATTTGTGTGTGTTTTTTTTATCTTAAATATGGTACATCAATTAAACTATAACCAAGTTCTTTATTTTGATTATTTTTGGTAATTTATATGGGGGTGGGTGTATCATGGGTTCCATGTTTATTTCTTGCAGAGTATATTCGTTGGCTGCAAGTTATTTATATAAATGTTGCATGTGGATATTAGCTAGCTGTCAAATGCTACCACCCCCTAAGGCCACAACATTTCAAGACAAGTCACAAGCTAGCAAAAGGAATGAACCCCCCCCCCCCCCCCCCCCCCCCCCCCCCAAAAAAAAAAAAAAAAAAACAGCTGCAGCAATGATAAGATGTAATGACATATCGGGAATTGCAAATAAAAAGACAAGAAACTGCACCCAGAGTGGAAAATGTACCTGACTGTGGTGATTCAAGCACAAGGTTAGTTCATAAAATTAGCATTTGTTAGAGGAACACTCACACCTGCACTGCTTTGCATTTATCTGAAGAATCAGATGGTCTCTCTTTCCAAACCTTAACTAAAGATATGCATGCCATGATAGCGATCAATTATGAAAAAAAAAAAAACCCAACATAAAAACAAAATGTCCTCAAGCAGAAATGGAGAATTTTCACATCCAACACTGCTGGTGTGTAGGGTGCCTACATCCACCACTGTGTTCTGTGGTTCCATAGCGTGCTGTGGGGAACCAGGAATCTGCCCCTGTGAACCCCCCACCCCCGATGTGTGTAGGATGTAAAGATTCTGCCAGAAGTAATAGTTCTGCAAGAAAGCAAAGGTCTGAAGAATGGGTGGTAGGATAAGCGAGCACAAGTGCTCTTTATTCACAGGGTCCTTTTTGTACCTTCTTTTTGTAGTAAGAGTGTCTCTTTAAGAAAAACTAAAGTATTTGTAATGTTAAGTGATGAACTCCAAGAATGATATTACTTATCTTATTTACACTGGGCCAGCTTGGCTACATCCAATGTGCTGGCGGGAATGCTGACAGCAGTCAGCACTGTCCTGTCCCTGGCCATCTGTACACTAAACACAGGGAATTGCTTGTTTCTGTACCCCAGTCATTTAGCAAATGTCTTGTACTTTTTTTTAATAAATACAAGGCATTCTTTAATTGGACAAGGTGGAGAAGAGGGGCGGATGATGTCATGCTCAATATCTTGTGAGATGACAGATGGCAAGTTGCCCCAACAGCACCCAGCAGTGACTGTATATACAGTATGTTTTAGCATCCCCAGCGGCCCTCAAGATTTGACACATAGATAATTATGTAAGCTGGCCTAATGTAGCATTAAAAAAATATAATGCGTGGGATGTTTTCAGCTGCCATTGTGCATCTGCTGGAAGGACTTTTTTTCAGCTGGAACTCGGTGGAATTCAGGTCCACCATCTCTGGCTTAAGCCCTCTGCTCCCTGCTCACCACTATAACTTGTAAACACAGAAGCCCAGCTTCTGTATTTACAGGTCACAGCTTGTCACCCAACGGCTCCCACAGATCTGATCTCCTGAGTGGCTCCCACTGAGTGATAGCGGCGGAGCCTCCTACAGTTTGTGGGAAGGTACTAGGGAAGAAGAGGGGTGAAAGTGAGATGTGGATGGGGGATGCAGAGGTAAGTAGCTATGAAAGAAATCAAAAGGAAGAACTCCGGACAGCCGCACACCGGGAAAATAAAATCCAAAGTGTGAAACGCGTCAACTCTGTACCCCCCTTTTTGCCGTGTTTGGATTGTGGTGTCTTTTTGCTTTTAAATAAACCCTTTGGATTTTATTTTTCCCGGTGTGCGGCTGTCCGGAGTTCTTCCTTTTGATTTCTAATCATTGTGCTATTAGCCAGCACCTGGGGCTCCCACACAGGAGCAGGAGCATTCGCTTGTAGGGAGAGTCTTGGAGCGGTGGTCGTTTGTTTTCATCTACATAAAAATATCTGGACTTAGCTATGAAAGAAGACTGAACTCTGAAATGTGTGTGTAGTGAACCCCTGAATTCTGCACTCTGTACGCAGTGCACCCCTGAACTTTGCACCCTGTACTTGATATGTACTGTACTACGCCCTCCTGGTATTTAATGCCCCTTTAAGACCCTCCCACTGCAAAATTTGACCACACCCACTACTTGATGCGGTTTGGAGGGTGTGTGTGCGTAGGTGGGGGAGGGGGGTCATAATTGAGTTCTTGCACCAATTTTATGAGGGAAAAAAAGCCCTATCTGCTGGGCATCAAATGTGTTCCTGCACCTTTAAGGAGGACTGCTGCCCCTGCGGGCAATCCTGCCGTTGACTTATTCACTGCTATATAAGCTCCAACCTGGAGACTCAGAAATATAGAGTTTGAACCGCAGTATACAGAAGAGAATTGACAAGGCACGGTGGATTTCACACATATTTGCAAATGTCTACAATTGGACCCTCTGACATGAACTGTTAGACAGGGCTAATTTGTTTTTTGCAGGCTAGCTGGTAAGTGTGCTGGTATTTTTTCGTTGTTTTGTAATTAACCGATGGCCAACCAGCGCAAGACAATGTACGTCGGCACAATGGCACGGCTGTGAAAATGGGTGTACCTGTACGTCCCCTTTAAATCGTGGGCTAGTGGATGCGCGCGCGCTGCGTGGTTCTGCCTGTGGGGTCCCGCGGACTCGATGTCCACCAATGGCCCGCGATCGTGACACGGAGTGGCAGAACGGGGAGATGCCTATGTAAACAAGGCATTTCTCTGTTCTGCCTAGCAACAAGACGGAGATCTACAGCTCCCAGTGATCGGGAGCAGTGATTTCTGTCATTATCTAGTGAGTCCACCCTCCCTACAGTTAGAACACAGTGAGGGAACACAGTTAACCCCTTGATCACCCCCTAGTGTTTAACCCCTTCCCTGTCAGTCTCATTTACAAAGTAATCAATGCATTTTTATAGAACTGATCGCTGTATAAGTGTCAACGGTCCCAAAATAGTGTCAAAAGTGTCCGATGTGTTCGACGCAATGTCACAGTCACGATAGAAATCGCAGATTGCCGCCATTACTAATAAAAAAAAATACATTAAAAATACCATAAATATATCTCCTATTTTGTAGACGCTATAAATTTTGCGCAAACCAATCAATATATGCTTATTGCGTTTTTTTTTTTTTTTTAACAAAAATATGTAGAAGAATACATATCGGCCTAAACTGAGGAAGAAATAGTTTTTTTTTTATAGATTTTTTGGGGATATTTTTATTATAGCAAAAAGCAAAAAATATAGCTCTTTTCAAAATAATGCGGAATGGACGTGCAGACGTAGCGTCTAGCACGGAGGGAGGGGCTTGAACCCGAGAGCCGACGAGAGCGTGGGAGATGAGGAGGAGAGCACCGGACCGACACGGTGTGTGAGAGACGCCGTGAAGGTCTGCATCTACCATCGGGATCGCCAGCCAGGACGCCGCGGACTTCAAGAGAAGGACAGCCACAGCGTATGGGACGGCAGACGATCGGGTCCCGGCGCCCTGCGGCGATAGCGTCCTCCTCTGGATAGCGTCCTCCTCTTCGGACCCCTGCCCCCCCCCCTGTTCCCTCCACCCCTCCACCGCCCCTCACAGACCACAGAAGGAAAGCAGGAAGAGGCTGCAGTGAGCCTAGCTCGAGCGGAGCAGAGAGGAAGAGCCGTGAGTATTCAGTCATGTCTCCCCTCACCTTTAAAGCACTCGCAAGTACATCTTATTAAAAGGTAAGCCCACAGCAGCATAAGATATGTTGGAAGCATACTGTGAAGTACATTCCCTATACTTAAGACCAAGATAAAATGTATCATGTACTGCTAAGTTTTGGCTAATCGTATGACTATGCTCCAGTGGCAAATACCCCAATTATTGGATACCTCAACAGGGCCATATTAAGGAAGAAAGTAGGACCAATGTGGGGCTAACCTGGGAGAACCTGTGGAAAGGGGAAATACCCCATTGCTATACCCCACTGTGTGGTTGAATAATTGCTCATCGCCGGGCTGACCCCTATGAAGGAGTAACCCAGAGGCGCCCAGACACACTTTTTGGATTCCCACCCTAAAGCCATATATCCTCCTCTTTAAGTACGGGGTCTGCGGCTAACAAGGCTAGACAAGGACCACCCCAGGGGGGAGTATAAATTTGTACCTATCAAGAAAAATGTGGGTCCAGCAATATATGTAAAGTTGTTTAAAAGCCTGGGGAAACTAAAGTACAGCAGCGCAAAAATCTGCCCGTATACATATTCAAATCGCTTCGGGCAGACCTGGATGTGCACCGAGTCCCAGAACGGACAACTTTTGCAACAAGACAGTTTGACCCCCTCCCCGAGCGCCTGAAGTATCATAGACACACATGGGTGTAGACGGGCGTTAAATCCCAAGATTATCGGAAGATTATGGTTATCATGGTCCCCATTGGTGTAAAATTGCGGGAAATGAAAACCTTGTAATTTGCCTTACAGACACTTCATGCATCTAAAACTGCTCTTGGGACTGTATGTGCGACTCTGATTAGCTCCTATGAATTTTTCTTTTTTTTTTTGTGTTTGTGTTTTTTTTTTTTTTTTTTTTTTCCTCTTCTTTATGTTAAAAAGTTGCACTACCGAATGAAAGTGTGATTTTTTTTTTTTTTTTTGGCGTCTGGGAAGACCGACCACCACATATGAAAAGCCGCTTTATGGAATGAAAGCGAAACCCTGATTGGTGTTCATGGAGATATACTGCTATATATCAAATACTGTATTATAGAACGAAGGTTGGACTCCAACTGGTATCTAAACTCACGGGCCGCCGCGGCTCAGCCTGATGACAGATGTTTGAAATAGGACTGGTACCCTAGATTATGTGTCTTATATAAACCTCAGATTTTCTGTAAGCATGAAACTATGGTTAAAATATAAATTCTCATATTGTATGTTGCCCATGCCATCAAGATCAGTGACCTCTTGTAAAATATCGTTAATATCTACCGATTCTATCAGCAGAGCTACTTGATAGGGCACTGAAAAGGCGGGAACTGCGTATAGTGGAAGCTAACTAGCAGGAAGGGGGAACAAATCTCCCCATGTAAATAAAACAGCCCCAGCCATTGCATAAGCATCTAGTACACCACTCAAAGACCCTACAGACGGAAAAGGTCCCCCCTAGTCCCTTGTAAACTTGATTGCATACACTAGAGTGACACCCAGAGGGGTAAAAGTTAGCCTTAAAGCAAGGATCGCATCAAAAGGCAGGAGGCGGAAAAGGGCCCAGGAGGCCCAGGCCCATAACAAGACTGGGGAAGAGAATCAGGCCCATCAAAAAGATCAACATGAGTAAAGAACCACCCAAACAGCCCAAGAAAGCTACCACCAAAGGCAGTAAAGGGGAGACAAGCACAATTAAACATTACTTAAGACAGGGTGCAAGCCCAAAAACATCGGGAAAAGAAACGCGGGCCGGAGTCTCCCCGGAGAGCAGGGGCGGGGCGGAAGGAGAAATTAATGACTCCAGAGCGGATCTCACAATGGAGACTGAGACTGAGCCCAGTAGGGGGGAGGATCAACAAGCAGGAACCCACATCCCCAACAAACACGAAATGGAGGTGATGCTTTTACGCCTGGAAAATGTAATCAAACTGGAAATTAACACCTTACGGGAGGACATGGGCCACCTGTTGTCCAGGGTAGAAGCGGTGGAGGGGAGAGCGGACTCCATAGACTTGGAAATCGCAAAGCTTAAAACACAATTAAAAGGCGCCTACCGCACACAGAGAGACACCCTCTATAAGATAGAGGACCAAGAAAATAGGGACAGGAGGCAAAACCTGAGGCTGCGTGCTGTCCCAGAACAAAGAGGGGAAGACCTAGAAAGAAAACTATGGGAAATTTTGGGCCCCATAAGCGGCAATGACTTGATCATTTTCCCCACACAGAAAGGATACACCGAGTAGGAAGACCCGAAAGGGGGGGCGCAGAGCGGCCCAGGGACATAATTGTCAGATTCAGCTACTTTAAAGAAAAAGAGGATTTGTGGGCTAAAATAAAAAATAAATCCCCTATACTGTATAAAGAAGCTGAAATTCAAGTATACGCAGACCTATCGGCCCGAACCCTCGAAAGACGGAGACACCAGAAACCCCTATTGGAAATATTGAAAAGGGAAAATATAAGATACAACTGGGGTTTCCCCTCATGCTTAATAGGGTCAAAGGAAGGGTGTTCGGCCAGGTTGAGGTTTCCGGAAGAAGTGCAGGGATTCTGTACAAAATTCGGGATTCCAGTCCCGAATCTGCAGGGTTGGACTGAAATGGAGGGCCTGGGGGACCCGGGGGGGGGGGGGGGTGGGGGGGGGGGGGGGGGGGAGGGGGGAGGGGTGAATGATCACACATAGCTACAAAAAAACCCAGCTCAAATCGGCTCTGCCCCCTCCCCCTCTGCGCCCTGAGCAGGGCTGCAGAGGGAGAGGGGAGGGCTATACAAGCTCCACCTCACCAGGAATCCGGAGTCTAAGGGAAGCCACAAAGGATGGCCCCCAAGGACCCGGGGACCCTAGTTGGGGTAAGAGAGGGGGGGGGGGAGGGGGGAGGTGGGGAGGAGAGGGGAGGGGGGGGGGGGGATGGGGGGAAGGGGGAGGGCAGGGGGGGGGGGGGGGGGGGGGGGGGGGGGAGGGAAGGGAGGGGAGGGGAATGGGGGGAAGAGGGAGGGAAACCACGTCCGCTGTGGGGCTGTTGTCACCATCAATATTTCAGAGGAAAAGAAAAAAAAAAAAAAAAAAAAAAAAAAAAAAAATCTTCCAAAAGATAAATGAAGGACATAGAAATCAAATTTTTATCATATAATGTGAAAGGCTTAAACTCCCCCGGCAAGCGATCTAAAATTTTGGAGGAAGCTGAGAGATATGGTGCAGGCATAGTGTTCCTGCAAGAGACTCATCTGGCACATTCCTCAAATACTAGACTTTTTTCTCCAGCTCTCCCAAAATGGTTCTACGGAGACACTATCTCGAGCAGGGCAAGAGGAGTGGCAATTGGGATTGCGAGGGACATCGACTTCACGGTGGAGGAGAGAATGACGGACCCCGAGGGGAGATACCTGTTTCTTAGGGGCTCTCTCCTAGGGGTAGAACTTACATTGGCCAATGTTTATGCCCCCAACACCAAACCTATTTTATTTCTTGAAGCAATTCTGCGTAAGCCAAGGGCCTTCAGGAAAGGAGATTTGATCTTGATGGGGGACCTTAATTTTGTGATGGACCCCGCGAAGGACAGTACGTCCGGTGGCACGGGGAGGGGTAACATACAACTGAAGCTTATTAAGAAAAAACTATCGGAGCTCCAACTGCTGGACGTATGGAGGATACAGCACCCGCAGTTGAGGGATTACTCGTTCTTCTCCCCAGTCCACCAGATGTATTCTCGCCTGGACTATATTTTAATAGACCATGGCATATTGGAAAGGGTTAAAGAAACCGAAATTGGAATAACTTCCTTCTCGGACCACGCGCCGGTATCCATGAGGCTAAGGTTCCCCGAACACAAACAACCCTCTAGCGGATGGAAACTCAATCCTGAATTGCTACATGACAAAGAAATTAGGGAGTATATCAAAAAGGAACTAGAATGGTTCTTTCAAGTCAACGACAACGGAGAGGTCTCAGAGGCACAACTGTGGGACGCGCATAAAGCGTTCATCAGGGGGCTCCTGATTGCCAAAGCTTCATGGAAGAAAAAGGAGAGGGTGAGAAAGACGCAGGCGCTGATGGCCGAGATTAAAACTCTGGAGCAAAAGCACAAAGCTGGGGGGGCACATAGCCAGAGCATATACATAGAACTTATAGATAAGAGAGAGGAATTAAAAGATCTAGCTGAACAGGAAGTCAGACAGAAGTTCAATAAATTGACCAGGGAACAATATATATGGGGCAACAAGCCAGGGAAATTTCTAGCAAGGAAATTACAAAAAAAGAAAACCAGAAATTTCATTGAAAAAATTCAAACAAAAAATGGGGAGATGAAGTTCACCTCTAGCGAAATAGCCTCTACATTTAGAGACTACTACAAAGAACTCTACAAGGTGAAAACTAAGGGAAACAACGATAGCATAGGACACAAACAGAAAACATCAGAGTTCCTAGAGAGGGCAGGGCTAATGGTCCTAGGGGGGGAGGAGAGAGATGAGTTGGAGAGGCCAATAACCGAGGAAGAGATCTTAGCAGCCATCAACAACGCTCCAACAGGGAAGAGCCCGGGCCCGGACGGTTTCACGGCCTCATATTATAAAACGTACAAAGAGATCCTTATACCGAGATTGCTGCGATATATGAATGGACTTGGGATAGACTATGATATGAGCGAAGAGGCCCTAAAAGCTACAATCACTCTTCTGAGGAAGGACGGGAAGGATGGATCGGTGTGCTCGAACTACAGACCCATCTCCTTATTAAATTTTGACACAAAATTATACGCTAAGATACTGGCGGATCGAATAAAGGGGCACTTGGGCACACTGATCCATCCGGACCAGGTCGGGTTTGTCCCGGGTAGAGAGGGGAGGGACAATGGGATTCGGACATTGCTAGCCATACAGAGGATGGGAGATTTGAGAACCCCCAGTCTACTCCTCTCGATAGACGCTGAAAAAGCGTTCGACAGAGTAGACTGGGGGTTCATGTTCAACACTCTACAGAGGATGGGTTTCGGACCCAGAATGATTCAAAAAATTAAAACCCTATATAATCATCCGAAAACCAACATTAAGGTCAATGGAACGACCTCCGCGGAGTTCGAACTGTTTAATGGTACTAGGCAGGGCTGTCCACTCTCCCCTCTCCTTTTTATTCTATCCCTGGAACCGATGTTAGCCATAATTCGCGGAAACCCAGAGGTGGAAGGATGTAAAGTCGTCAGCGAAGAGCACAAACTCGCGGCCTTCGCGGACGACGTCCTCTTTTATATAAGCTCACCCCAGAAGTCAGTCCCCATGTTGCTTGAAATCTTAAAGGAATATGGGGAACTAACAAACTTTAGAATCAATGCCTCAAAAACATTTATCCTTAATATTAATCTCAATAAAATAGAGAAACAGAACCTACAGAAAACAGTTAGTTTCGTCTGGAAAAAAAGGATAAAATACCTAGGAATAGAACTGGCCAACAACCCGAGGAAACTATACAAAATAAATTATATCCCACTCCTAGAAGACATAAAAAAAAAATGCCAAGAGCTGAAGGGAAAAATTCTATCCTGGATAGGCAGGATCAATTCGGTAAAAATGATGATCCTACCAGTCATCACATATAAATTCCAGATGCTCCCCCTCCCTCTCCCAAAACAGTACCTCGGTAAACTAAGAGCTATTATAATGAATTTCATATGGAATTACAAAAAACATAGAATCTCCCTCCAAGTTCTAAAACAAGACAAAAGTCAGGGCGGTCTGGCGGTCCCAGACATAGAAAGTTACTACCAATCTATAGCACTATTAAGAATCGCAGAATGGGGTAAAATAGGTAACACTAAAAGATGGGTCAGTTTGGAGGAAGCACTGAGTGAAGCTAGGCTGGGGAAGATTGTGTGGAATCCTCCGAAAAGCCGGACACTGGGAGAAAAAACACATATAATCACCATCACGACTTTGAAAATTTGGGACAAAATATATAAAATATTCAACAAAAATTATAATTCGCCACTTATAGCACTGAAAGAAAATCCTTTTTTCCCGCCAGGGTTAAAGGAAATAGGAGGTGATTGGATTAGAAAGGACTGCACAAGACTAGGGGAAGTTATTAGCAAGGGGAAGGTTATGACATTGCACGAGTTACAGAATAGTGAGGCTTTTTCCATGGATGGATGGCGGCATCGCCAGCTGGCCCACTTTGTGGGCTCTCTTCCTAGCCCATTAAGGGAGGCTAAGGATTTAACAAAATTAGAGAAAATCTTTACGGCAGAATGTTCAAAAAAAAGAATATCCAGAATATATAAACTGTTATTAGAAAGAGATAGACCGGAGATGCCGCCATACCTTACCAAATGGGAAAGCGAACTAGGAACACAATTAGAAATAGGCACAAGTAAGAAAATTTTAAAATTAGCACATGGGTCAGCGGTAGATGCGAGAACTGCAGAAACAAACTTTAAGTGCATGGCTAGGTGGTATAGAACCCCAGATAGGGTCAGCAATTTCCAGGCGGATACATCTGCGAACTGTTGGAGGGGGTGTGATCAAAGGGGCACAATGGGTCATCTATGGTGGGGGTGTCCTAAAATCCAAAAATTTTGGGAGACTATCCTAAAATACATAAAAGAAATAACAACGATCGAGGTAAAACATGATCCTTGGGTGGCACTTATGCATGCCACATCCAAGGAAACTAAACAATATAAAGGCTCATTGATTCCCCATCTGCTCAACGCGGCTAAAAGGGTAATTCCAAGGAGGTGGAAAGACAAGGAAAGCCCACCCTTATGGGAATGGGTTGACGCAGTGGAGTCCACTTACATGATGGAATGTGTGCTGTACACCGGGGAGGAGGATAGAGAGGCCACGAGGGCCAGATGGGAGAGTTGGAGAAAATTCAAGAGGTCTTGGAGCTATAGGGAGGCTTTGCGAGCACAGCCGTGACAACTGATGATCCCTGGGGGGGGAAGCCGAAAAGAGATCTAGCCATGGAAAGGAAGACCCTAAGGACAGGAGAAGGTACTGGGGAGATAGGACCACTTTACAACGACAAAACAGCGGACGGGGATGGGGAGGGTGGGGGCATGGGGGGGGACAGGGGGGGGGGGGGGGGGGAAATAAAAATAAAAACCCCCAGGGGGGCTAATTGGAAGAGCGAGGGAACGGGATCTAGGACAAAGGAAACGGAGGGGGAATGGAGGCTGAGTGGGATTTCGGATGTACATATGTATTTTTTTGAGCTTTACAAATTTCTTGGAAGCCCGACTCAGGACCCCTATTCCCCCCAACTCCAGGGGGGAAAAAAAAAAAAAAAAAAAGGGGGGTGCGAATGAAACAATCCACTAATGATGTTAAGACAATTAGAGGGACGGAGATGCGGGCATAGCTGACACTCACCCAAAAAATATTCTTTCTGAAGTGGAAAAAAAAAAAAAAAAAAAGAAAAAAAAAAAAAAAAAAAAAAAAAAAGATAAAGTGATGTAGTGCCGTATCGCAAAAAGTGCTCTGGTCAGGAAGGGGGTAAATCCTTCCAGGGCTGAAGTGGTTAAAAAATGTCAGAAGTTACATTTTATTGTAAATAATGTTATCAGTGGTGTGGTAAGGTTTTAAAAACCTTGGCTCTAGGTAGACACATACAGTGCATGGGAGCAGTCATGTTTGCTTATTAGATTTACAGTATCCTCTTCCTGCCTAGTACAGCTTCACAGAGGTTCTGCTGTGAACATCCTCTCATTCTCACTTTAAAGGGTAAACTGTAGTATTTTTGGGTTACTAAACAAACATTTAGTACACTGCAAAGGATTCACAGGGAATTCATTGTTTTAAAGAGAAAGCTCAGAACTAGTCATCTCCTTTCAGGTACATTGTCTCTCATTGAAACCAGGGACAAAGTAATACTAGAGAGGGGGAGACGCGAGAAGAAGTCGCAGTTATATGACCTTTATTTGTGTGGTGAGCTCAGTAAACACCAGGCATTACACAAAAGAAGGTAAGTTCAAACTGGAAAAGGTGAAACAAAGTATAATGCACCACCTGTTGCCTGAAAAAGATAATACAAATTATTCTGGAATAGTTCATACTTTCCTTAAGGAAAGACTTATGTACTTTGAGGACCTCCCTCAAACCTCCTTTCAGTTTGTATGCAACTAGGCAGCCTTCGCACTAAAGTGTTGTGTTTTAAATGTTTAGATTTACCTAGCTATGCAGAGCAATACCTGAGTCAATTTACCAACTTAATTAATTATTTAAAAACTGAACTCTAGGAATGATTTTTTTTTTTTATAAAGCATCAGTGGAGGCCACAGGCTAAGCTCCTATCCCCTGAAGATGTTCCTTAGCGATTAAAATTTGTTAGAGGGAGCCTAATCATGACATCACTTTCGCTGCCCCAAGCGCAGCGATTCTTTAAAACGTTCTCAGTACCTTTCTGTGAAAAATAAAATTAGACTCCACCACAGTATTACACAAGATGTTTTTTTTTGTCCCCTTTTAATGGCGGTAATATGGGAATAAAACCATGAGAATGTGTGGGTTATTTCTGGTCATATTGGAATTACAGAGCACTGGAGAGCAGTGATTTGTAACATCATATGCCTTGACGACCTCCTATTATCTAGAGGTCTATAGCTTTATTGGAAGGTGTCTGAGTACACTGAGGTGTGGGAGCACTTGGAAGCAACATTGGATTGCAGTCGTTTTTCACAATATCACCTTGGCTGGTTGGCACAAACCTATTTGGCATGAACTTTTATCTTATGTTTAATCATTTATTTATAATATATATGCACTATTGAAGTCTCCTGTTAAAAAATGTAAAAGTCAGCCACTCACTTGTCCCACGATCCAGTGGTGTGCTCACCCCAGCCAGTTTCACCTGCTGTCTTCTTTCCTCGACGCTGGTATCTTAACTGTGGGTACCCAGCTGTGACAGCTTATGGCTTCACAGCCATTGTGAATGGTCCTGTAGTATTCTGGGACCTGTCACATGTCCCAGAAGACTGCAGGAAGGGGGGGGGGACTTCCAATCGTCTAGGCAGTCGGGGCAGAAGTGGTAGCGGGTACCTGTCAAAATCAGGTACCTGCTTGCCTCCCTCAACTCCTCAAAAGTGCCAATTCTTCAAGAGGAGCAGGGGACGAGTCCTTAAAGTGGTTGTAAATCCTCTCCTATACGTGAATAGCCACAGATGATACACAAAGATTAAACAATTCTTCCTACATAAGTTTTACATGTATATCTGCAGTCTTTCCCTTTCTACATTCTTTAGAAAGTGCACATTGTGCTGGGCATACACTGTGTGAAAGCTGATTGGAGGAAAGGCACACACCCTACCTCCACATAGGCAGAGGAACGAAGAAACATACAGAGCTGCAGTCTGAATAGATAAGCTCTCTGCTTATCCATCTCTAAGTTCCCTACCCAAATTTCCAGCTGCTTTTATCTCCTGTGCTTGAGAAGTTATCGTGCTGAATGGAGCAGCAGAAAGACACGGCACTCAGAGCTTTGGAGAGAGATAAGTAAACACTACAGATATATGTGCCTAGGTCAGATTTCATGGGGTTTAGAACCACTTTAAAGCGGAACTTCCCCTTTTGAGTGGAGCTTTCATCCTATTTTTTTATATTTATAAACAACTTGTAGACAAACGAACCGCCTCCTACAAATTCAAGCGCTTGGGGATTAGGTGAAACTACCACAAATAACCTATTTAAAACTGAAGCAGCTACCACATATGCCTGCCAATGGCAAGCAAATTAAATTTAAAGAAAAAAACATTCATCAAGGCAGCGCTATATAAACACACAATCCTACTATTACGGCTGTGCTGTCATGCAAGTGCATATACATTTTAAAGTCCAAAAATAATCGTTGCAGAGGTGTGATCGCTTCACATTAAGATTTAAATAGAGTCCAACAAAGATAGAGTGCTCGATTACATCCTAAATATAACCATTCCACCATCACCTCCATGTGTGTAGAGTTGTGGGGTAAAAAATCCCCCTATGAATCAGACTCTTACCGGACTGTGCTAGGTAACAGGCACAGAAAACAAAATCTTATGTTCGATCTTCTCACTGGATAATTGATCACAAATCCTGTTGCAGCCGGGAGGACGGGTCACCCACTAATGAGCTTCTCTGCTGTCACTTCCAGTAATGTCTTCTATTTCTTGCCACATGGAAGACAGGGAGTTCCATGTGGCAAGAAATAGAAGACATTACTGGAAGTGGCAGCAGAGAAGCTCATTAGTGGGTGACCCGTCGTCCTGGCTGCAACAGGATTCGTGATCAATTATCCAGTGAGAGGATCGAACATAAGATTTTGTTTTCTGTGCCTGTTGCCTAGCACAGTCCAGTAAGAGTCTGATTCATAGAGGGATTTTTTTTACCCCCCCACCCAACTCTACACGTGTGGAGGTGATGGTGGAATGGTTATATCTAGGATGTAATCTAGCACTCTCTTTGTTGCACTCTATTTAAATCTTAATGTGATCACATCTCTGCAACGATTATTTTTGGACTTTAAAACTTATATGAACTTGCATGACAGCCCACCCGTAATAGTAGGATTGTGTGTTTATGTAGCGCTGCTTTGATGAATGTTTTTGTCTATTTTTTAATGTATATGCATTATTTATTCACTTGGCACAGCCGCCATTCACAGAATGCCTATGTATTTTTTTTATGAATACAAAGCATTCTTGACTGAATAAGATGAAGAGGCGGGGTGGTGTCATCACAATCTCCACCTTGTCTAATCAGTAAAGGCCTGGTATTCATCAAAAGAAAATACAAGGTGTTCTTCAAATAGCGGCAGTGCAGAGTGAGCAACTACCTGTGGGTACTATGCAGAAATTAAGCCTCTTTGTATAGTGGAAGTCTGTATGTCATTACTACAGTGATTTGTAACTTCTACAGTGATCATGATAAACAAAAATTATACCTACAGTTCAACTTTAAAGGAATCTTTACATTACATAGGTTTGGTAAATCTAACAGAGACTGTATAATCAGACGTTTAGCAAAGTGTATGGCCAGCTTTAGTCCACTAAGAGCAGGTTCACACTGAGGCAGCACGACTTGCAGCGCCACTGCCTCAGGGGACCTGCACACGACAGCAACGGCGACTTGCAAAACGACTTCTGTATAGAAGTCAATGCAAGACGCCTCAAGTTGCCCCCAAAGTAGTACAGGAACCTTTTTCTAAGTCGGAGCTACTTGAGTCGCTCTGATTAGAACGGTTCCATTGTACAGAACAAAAAGCGACTTGTCAGGCGGCTAAGTCGCCTGACAAGTCGCCCCAGTGTGAACAGAGTCTAAAGAGCCTGGCTTAAGCAAAATGCTCTAATGACCCACAAGTTCACCTGGTAACCAGAGGCCATATGATTGTTGCCATGGCTTTACATTATGCATTAGCTCCTAAGCAGTGTTTTTATTTATTCATGAAAATAAATATACTTTTTGGCTCAAAAATAAATAGCATCAGTTAATGTTGACATGTGTCCTAGACAATTATAGGGAATAGCTAATTTAATAGCATGTCTACTTTGAGATCTATAATCTGGTGGTAAAAATCTTCAGCATGCTAAAAACATTAAACTTTTGCCACTTCCCAAATATCGAATCTATATTGAAAGTTAAATGAGTTTGTCAGCATGTGAATTGTTCTTGGACAGGAGGAAGTCTTAAAGTTAAATGAGAATATTTTTGCCAAGTCTCAGTGTGAATTACTACATTTATCAAAATAAAAATACTACATTCATCAAAAAAAAAAGAAGAAGATCTAAAATAGCCACTTTCCCATTGGAAATTACCTAGCAATAGTAGCATGAATTTTAAGGAAATGTATAGGAGTCTGTGAGAGTGCTTGAAGGCATACCAGTTTCTGCTCCATACTCTGCTTTATATATTTTACATGTATATAAATTATCATTCATATATTAAAAAAAAAAACGAAAATGCACTCCAAGTTATTATAGTTTCCTAAAAAGTAAAAACAATTTCAAACTGTTTTTTTGTGCTTTACCCCACTGCGATCTTGCCTCACATGGGAGAAATTCACTTTAATTTGAACCCCAATAATAACCCACATTTGGAATGTTAGCCTGTTGTACTGATAGCACAGATTACTGGTGTACAACAGCTTTACAATAAGGACTGAACAAGTGGAATATCAGGCCGGGAAAAAAAATGATTCTTGACAGAAATAATAAATATGTGAGAGCCTTTTAATATGGCATGAATCACAGAAGAAATTTCTCTTATATGCCTATTCAATTTTTTTTAAGTAATGGAATTAGTATTACCGTTGACAGACTACTGTATCAGAATCTTGTAAAACGCTATACATTAGCACACAATTAACACATCTTTTATGTGAACTGTGACTGGGGCTTGGGAGGGAAAAAAAAAATCCTACACAGAGCACTGTCAAGATATGCAAATTAACGATTTGCTTTATCATTCATCTCAGCTCCTCATACATTGAAAATCCATGACTTGTATGCTTGCTAAAAATAGGCCAACAATGTTACTACAGAAAAGGTCTAAAACGACTCCCCCCCCCCCCCCCCCCTCGTCTCTCAGTAATGACAGCAATTAGAGAATCAGACAAGCAGCTATTAGTTATATATTTTAAATATCATTCAATCTTTTCACACACCCTGCCTTCACCATGTTAAGTCTCAAAGAAGATCTGGCTGCTTGGCCTTGCTTAAATAGAGTCAATTATAATATTATTATTATATCATTTTAATGCAGCTTTTACTAGTCGAGTAACAGTTTAATGTATATGCGTATAGGCAATTAGAAGTATGCAGGAAAAATAATAGCATGCAGCAGATAAAAGCGCAGCGTAGAAAACTTAACATATGAAGCGTATCCCAGTAGAGCAAAATAAGCAAAATAATCTGTTTAATGTGGCTGATTGCAGCACTATTTAGTCTAGTTTGGTTCTTGTTCAACCTTTATTTTAGACTGCTCCCTGGAATGAAAATCATTACTTCAGGGACCTTTGAGGTCCTTAATTTGAGAGTATTTAATTGTAAAAATTACTCCTTGAGCACTTAATTGCTTGTATATCCTCATGTGACACAAGGACAGACCATAAATTCCCAATAATCATAACAGGTTATGACCCAGCAGAGCAACTGTATGCACTATAAAAAGATTGAGACCAGACTTAGTTGAATAAAATATCTACAAGCCTGCCTCTTACAAAAGTACTTCAGCTGAGCATTATTTTTGTCTAAAGGCTGACTAATTAGACACTTTATGACAAAGACCCCCCAAAAAAAAATGAAAACAAATATACAGTATCTCACAAAAATGAGTACACCCTTACATTTTTGCAAATATTTAACACTGAAAAAATTACACTTTGCTACAATGTAAAGTATTGAGTTTACATCATGTATAAATAGTGTACATTTGCTGTCCCCTCAAAATAACTAAACACACAGCCATTAATGTCTAAACCGCTGGCAAAAAAATTGAGTACACCCCTAAGTGAAAATGTCCAAATTGGGCCCAAAGTGTCAATATTTTGTGTGGCCACTATTATTTTCCAGCACTGCCTTAACCCTCTTGGGCATGGAGTTCACCAGAGCTTCACAGGTTGCCACTGGAGTCTTCTTCTACTCCTCCATGATGACATCACAGAGCTGGTGGATGTTAGAGACCTTGCATTCCTCCACCTTCCGTTTGAGGATGCCCCACAGATGCTCAATAGGGTTTAGGTCTGGAGACATTCTTGGCCAGTCCATCACCTTTACTCTCAGATTCTTTAGTAAGGCAGTGTTAGTTTTGGAGGCGTGTTTGGGGTCGTTATGTCGGAATACTGCCCTGCGGCCCAGTCTCCGAAGGGAGGGGATCATACTCTGCTTCAGTATGTCACAGTACATGTTAGCATTAATGGTTCCCTCAATGAACTGTAGCTCCCCAGTGCTGGCAGCACTCATGCAGCCCCAGACCATGACACTCCCACCACCATGCTTGACTGTAGACAAGACACACTTGTCTTTGTACTGCTCACCTGGTTGCCACCACACACGCTTGACACCATCTGAACCAAATAAGTTTATCTTGGTCTCAACAGACCGCAGGACATGATTCCAGTAATCCATGTCCTTGTCTTCAGCAAACTGTTTGTGGTCTTTCTTGTGCATTGTCTTTAGAAGAGGCTTCCTTCTGGGACAACAGTCGTGCAGACCAATTTGATGCAGTGTGCAGCGTATGGTCTGAACACTGACAGTCTGACCCCCCACCCCTTCAACCTCTGCAGCAATGCTGGCAGCACTTATACGTCTATTTCCCAAAGGCAACCTCTGGATACGATGCTGAGCACATGCACTAAACTTCTTTGGTCGACCATGGCGAGGCCTGTTCTAAATGGAACCTGTCCTGTTAAACCGCTGTATGGTCTTGGCCACTGTGCTGCAGCTCAGTTTCAGGGTCTTGGCAATCTTCCTATAGCCTATGCTATCTTTATGTAGAGCAACAATTTTTTTTTTCAGATCCTCAAAGAGTTCTTTGCCATGTTGAACTTCCAGTGACCAGTATGAGAGAGTGAGAGCGATAACACCAAATTTAACACACTCATTCACACCTGAGACCTTGCAACACTAATGAGTCACATGACACCGGGTAGGTTAAATGGCTAATTGGGCCCGATTTGGACAATTTCACTTCGGGGTGTGCTCACTTTTGTTGCCAGCGGTTTAGACATTAATGGCTGTGTGTTGAGTTATTTTGATAGGACAGCAAATTTACACTGTTATACAAGCTGTACACTCACTACTTTACAGTGTAGCAAAGTGTACTTTCTTCAGTGTTCTCACATCAAAAGATATATAATAAAATATTTTCAAAAATGTGAGGGGTGTACTCACCTTTGTAAGATACTGTATGTACAGTATATATAGCTAGTAGCAGGGTGACCCCATGCTACTGTTTGAAATAGTGGTTTACGCAAAATTTTGGAGGAAGCAAGCACATTAATGAAAGTGTGTGCTGCATTTATATTCGAGCCAGAGTTACAGCTCAGAGCTCCACCCTCCTGAAGGAGGTCAGAGTGTGTGAAGGGAGCCGTGTGAGATGCTGAGGTGCATCAAGGTGTCCAGGTTGGGACAGAGTGAAGCCCAAGCCTGAGATAAAGTCCACGAGGGACAAGAGAGAGTCCATGTGGGACAGAAAAACAGCTGGGAAGCTGTACAAAGATAGTCCAAGAGGGACACCAAGAGCTAGGAAGCGGTAAGGAAGAGGCAGAGCTGAGGTGCAGCGCCTGTGCATAAACACTGGGACATGTTTCATGGTCAAGTGGACCAAACAAAGGTACTAAAATTCAGGAGGAAACCTGGGAGCCAGGAGGCTGAAGGTATGTTTTTGCAGTGATGATGAGAACCCCCTGCGTGAGAAGACATACCTGTATGAGTGTTGATGTTCGATTAAGTAATAGTGGGCAGAAAAGCCCTGAAAACTATATCTGGTGTGGAGTAAACCCACTATTTTGGCACTTCTGTTGAGCTAAGAAACCCTGACGGGACCCTCTCATCTCTTTACTGAATAACTAATCTTTTTAGCTGGCGGGAATGGGGGGGGGGGTGCATTGTACAGATTGAATATTAATTTAAAGGCTTTCCTACCACCAATGTAAGGGGTATTTTTCCCACTGACCACCCAAGTAATATGGCATTATAGTGACTACCAATGTAATGGCCATTCTTCCCACTGACCACCAATGTAACAGACACTAACCACTAGTGTAAAGGAGTCTTTTCTTCTAAGGGGGTACTTCACCAATTAACCATAAATAAAAGCATGTCCTCCTCCACTGACAATCAACATAAGGGGGCAGAACACTAACCACCAATCCAAGGGGACACTTTTCCACTGACCACCAACGTAAGAGAGCATTACTGCATTGACAATGTAACCAAACACTACAATTTGTTTGAAATAATTTTCTGACCAATATTATTCAGTTATCATACAGAGCAGGGGAGTGGTAAAAATTAACCATTCTTGGAATCAAATACTAGAAGTATGCCATGATTTTAATTTTTGTATTATTATTTTATCTACAACAAAGCGGTATTCCACCCACCACTGCAAAAATTAAAAGCCAGCAGCTACACATACTGCAGCTGCTGGCTTTTAATAATAGGAAACTTACCTGTCCTGGTGTCCAGCGATGTCGGCACCCCAGCTGATGTTTCCTCACGGCTTCACGCCGGGAACCCTACTGCAGGAGTCTCCGCTTTTCTCTCCTACTGGCTCGGCGACAGGGGGAGGAGGGAGAAGGGACCACCCTGTGGACCAACACTAGCTGACTGAGGCAATGGCCTGCCATTTTTCCACTCCTAGAATGCATGCGGTGGAAAGGGCCAGAAAAAGGCATTCTGCCCACCGGAGGATGCTGGCTACTGTCAGGGTTGCCAGCCAACACACTCTTCGTTCTGCCCTGGTGATTGACATAGACCACCACTGTGGCATTGTCCAACTGGATCCATACCTGGAGCCCCCAAAGTTGACCTCTATGATCCATACATAGTCTGATTACTCAAAGTCCCATGGATATCGATCGGCAGTCTGGATTCCTCCGGCGTCCAATGACCCTGAGCAGAACCCAATCCCAGGACACCTCCCCACCCAGACAGACTGACATTGGTGGTGACCACTGTTCAATACAAGGGGAGAAAGGATGTGCTCTGGTTCTGACCTCAAAAGGTAGATGCCATCAGGCCCAACACCCACCTGCAGGACCACAAGGAGGCCCACCTGCGAGACAACAGTAGCTGAAAGCAGCATGCAACTTATGGAGTTTGTCCAGAGGAAGAAACACACTGGCCAGAGATGAAACCAGAGTCAGGCCCAGATAATCCAATTTTCTGGAAGGAGCCGGAGCAGACTTCAGGTAGTATAGAAGCCAACTGAAAACGGAGGTCTGTATAGCAAGCTACCTCAGGGTAGCCAAGGACTCACAGAAGAAGATCGCCTAAGCAGCCCCGGACCGCAATCCCCCGCTTACATAACCACGCCAGAACTGGGGCCAACACCTTTGTGAGTATGCGAGGGGTGGAGGCGAGACCAAAAGTCAAAACCACAAGCTGAAAATGCTCTTTTCCCACAGTAAAATGGAGGAAGTGTTGGTGTTGGGCACATATTGGAGTGCGTAAATAAGCATCCGTGATGTCGACAGAAGCCCGAAAGTCCCCATGATGAAGGGACGCGCCTGTTAGGACTGTTCTCAGCCCTTCCTTCGCTAAACTGGACGCTCAGCTGTCTGCTAATTGCCAGATCCCATCTCTCTCCACAGTTACTCAGCTGTTGTTGATATCCTGCTCGTTAGTCCTGCCTAGTTAAACCATCCAGTCCAGAGGAGCTCAGCTTTCACCTTGGTCAACGTCACAAGAAACATCTTCTGCGTTCCTTCTGGCTCTGGATCTTGCTTGCTGTTCCACTACTTTGATCCCTGAATTCTGGCTTGGCTGACTATCCACTCTGGTTACTGAACTTTGGCTATGTTTTGACTACATTTGTTCTTTTTACTTTTATTATTAAACAAGTGTGATTTAACTGTACTTCTGTCTCGGTCTGATTTCATGGTTTCTGACACCACCACCATGTGGATGGACTCCATTCTGTACCCACTAGAACAAGCCCACCCTGAAGCAACAGGGCTTGCACAGCCCCAAGGGGAACTGCCAACAGTCCGCTGATGCCAATAGGAAGGAAAAAAACCTTTTCAGGGTTCAAGGCCGGAACACTAGGACATAGGTGAGGGCGCGCCTTCATGCTGTAGGGGCCTTGTCTATGGGTCTAGGGAGTCCCGCCAGACCAGGTCCATTGCGTGCCGAGAAGGACCACATCCGCTATGAGGCCCTTTTCCCCCCAATTCAGACTGTGGAAGACATTTACACTTCCCTCCTGTGAGACTCGTAATGATGTCATCCAGGGTAGCCCCAGAAAATTGCCTTATAATGGTAACCCAGTCAGAGCTTTTTTAATAGCCCAGTCTGCAGACCATCACTTAAGCCCCAATACATGTCTACGCACCACTGCAGAAATAGAGAGCTTAGCATAGCTTAGAATGGAATGCTTTTGCCGTGTGAGAGTTTATGGGTGCCAAGGGTCCAATACCTCCGCCGCAGCCACAGCTGCATCCTCCATCTTTAAAGTTTCCCACACAGATGTAATTAGGGAGACAACCAGCACCTTCTTGTGCGCCACTGCAGTTGTGGAGAAACAACCTCACTAACTGACAGGACAGGGAGTGTGGCCACCAACCCCGCAAGGTGGGCCACATCCACGACGGCAGAGCTATACATAGGGTCAGTCGAGACCGATGAGGCATGGGAGGGCGCCATTTACTAGCCTATATGTCCAAGCGCCACCTGTGAAAACACAAAGAACACGTGGGGGGCGCTGACTGAGACCCCGCACAGGGGTGTCAGCAAGGTACCACACGGGGGAAGTCAACCGAGGCCCCGCACAGGGGGGCTGACCCAGGCTCCTCACAAGGAGCACCGGCCAAGACCCTGTACTGGGGTGCCTACTGATACCCCGCACAGGGGGGCCCCATTGGACCCCTAACAGGGGCACTAGCTGAAACCCCACATAGGGGGCACCTACGGAAACCCCGCAAAGGGGGCACCACTGACTCCCTCACAGGGGACACTGGCTGAGACCCCGCACAGGGGGCATTGGCTGAGACTCCGCACAGGGGGCGCCTACGGATGCCCCGCATGGGGACACCACTGGGCCCTTCACATGGGCACTGGCATACTGACATGAATGAATGAATGACTTGTATAGCGCAACCTATGCAAACTGAATCGCCTCAGGGCGCTTTTTGCCACTGGTGTCCATCTGTGGTATAGTGCGGTCCTTGCCCTGTGGGGTCCTGACACGCTTACAAACACATACAACATACACATACAACATACACATATTTGGCCAATTTTATCAACAGGATCTAATTAACCTACCAGCATGTCTTTGGAGTGTGGGAGGAAACCGGAGTACCCGGAGGAAACCCACGCAAGCACAGGGAGAACATGCAAACTCCAGGCAGAAGGTGTCATGGTCGGGATTTGAACCAGCGACCCTATTACTGCTAGGTGAATGTGCCAACCACTACACCACTGTGCTGCCCATGCCATTTTTTTTGGAGGGGGGGCGGATTCCCTCTTTTTAGAGGGTCCCAGCTCCCACTTCCTCCCGGAACACTGCGGCACCAGAAGGGAGATCACCTCTCCCCCCTCCCTCTCCGCAATCATCTGGGACATGTCACAGGTCCCAGATGATTGCCGGCCAGTCACGGCTTGTGCATGCGCAGTGGGTGCCCAGCTATGCAGTCACATCCGGGCGCCCACAGTTATAATGCCGGTGCCGCAGAGAGGAGGGGGAGACGAGTCGGGCTTCGTTCCCCTGTATCACTAGACCAGGTAAGTGTCTGATTATTAAAAATCAAAAGCAAAAACAAGAAATTGCCAGGACCAGAGATCCCAGCGTGGAACTAGGTCCTTACTCCTGACTAGGCAGAAAAAAAACTGAAGACATTGCAGACGGGGGGTGGGGGCATGGGGGACAGGGTGTATATTTTTTATTGTACTCCTACTTCCAGTTAATGTTTATTGTTGTTTGTTTTATTGATGGTTGCTGATGATAGTCACTGCAAACCTGCCTGCCAGCCACCTACCTTCCAAAGATGAAGACAACATCATTGGGTTTATCTTCTTTATGATGCTCCTATTACGAACATCTTGGTTGACAGTGTTTTGTTTCTATATCCTGTATGATTCTCTCCACTATGTTTACTTTCTATTACTCTTTCCTTTCCCCTTATCTCCCATGCCTTGAAGCACATCCCTCCTGCATGCCTTTGTTTACCTTGGGGGGGGGGGGGGGGGTTGTGATCAGTTAACTCATATGACTTTTCAATATGTCACTGAAATGGTTATCTTTGAATGTACAGGGACTCAATTCCCCAAATAAGAGAACAAAAGCATTTTGCTATTTTCGGTCTGATCAGACAGACATTTCACATATGTAACTTGACAATGCATATATTTACCTTGTGATCATATTATGGCCCAAATACCAGACAACAACATTTCTTTACCCCCTTAGTAATTTGATCCATGTGCACCTCAAAAGGTACCCTGAAACTCTGTGGTGACTCCAACACAGTGTTCCATCCTACTTTCGATAGAAGAGCCACCTTTATGCCTGCATTGTCATAAGAGGCTGACAACCCCCCCCCCCCCCCCCCCACAGCCTTCGTCTGAGGCTTAAGGATGTTCATAACTGGCACAACCTGTGTCTGTCTGAGCAATCTGAGAAACAACTGTGTGGGTTCAAAAATAAATTTTTAATTATAGGAAACAAATACATACTCTTGGTCAATTGACTTAGAAATACTACATGAAGTTTTGATTACATATAAAAAGATGTTGGCCTTACAGCCAAACCTGATCAAGTATTGCAGGAATTTTTTATTTCCCTATGCAAACTGCACAACCTTTGACATGTGCCCAAAGGCATAGTCACTTGCCTGAATGTCCACCTGATAAAACACGAACAGAGGACCAGGCGGCAGCTTTGCAAATCAGGGATACAAATGCTAGATGCTAAAAAGCCCAGAAGACACCAACAGCTCTGAAGGCATGGGGTCTAATGGAAAAGGGAGGAACCATTTCCTTAAGTGGGTAGGCCCTGGAAATTATTGGCTGATCTACCTGGCAATGGTGGAGTGGGAGGCAGGGTGTACTCCAAGAGGGTCCATGGGCAAGACAAAGGGGCCTCAGTCTTGCGAATGTAGGGACATTTCCTAGTCATGTTTTGGGCAGAGGGAAGGGAGGACAATGCCCTTACTGAGATTAAAGGAGGAGACCACCTTAGGCAAAAAAGGAAGGTTTTGGTATCAAAACCACCTTGTCCTTGTGCAAAAAAGAAAAGGGTCTTTGCAAGATAAAGCCGCTAACTCAAAAACATGCTTAACAGTCATGATAGCAACCATGTATGAAACATTGAAAGGTATTCCAAAGGAATATCTCTAATCAATTCAAAGAAGGGTCTTTGAACAGCAGAGACCACTATGTTGAGATCACAAGGTAACACTAGAGGTCGAATAGGGGAAATGAAATGAGCAATTTCCTTTAGAAAAGACCTGCTAAGAAATTGTGAGGCAAAAGGTTTCTGAAGGAGGATGGATAAGGCAAAAATCTGTCCCTTACGAGTATTCAGGGCCAGACGCTGGTCACGACCAGGCTGAAGAAAAAAAATACTCAGCTGTATTTTGGCCTATGTTTAACCCTTTTGTCCTTGCATCATGCAAAGAAGACCTTCCATGTGCAATGGTAAATCTTATAGAAGTTGGATATCCTTCCTCTGAGTAAGGTGGAAATGACTGAATCAGCGATAGCTCCTTAAAGTCAGTGACTGAGAATCAAGATGGAACAGGGGGCCTTGGGACAGTAAATTTAGTCTGGGCCAAGGCTAGTCCACCAGTGGTCTGAGTATGTCGGTGTACCATGTTCTTCTCGGCCAATGTCGTGCCAGGAGAATCATTGGAACACTTTCTTGCTCTATCTTGTGTAGCAGTCCAGAGAAGATCTTCTTCGGAGGGAAGGACTAAACCAGTTGGAATGGAGTACAAGGAATCATCAGAGCATCTACTGTGAAGGCTAAAAGATCCCTGGTTTGTTTACAAATTTGTTCAGTTTGTTGTTAAACCACATCTGGTTTTCCTCCCATTTGACAGATTTTGGAAGCTCTCTGTATTTAGAGACTATTTTCCTGGCTCAAGGCATTGACGGCTCAGAAAATCAGCCTGCCAAATGCTCACTCCCAGAATGGGAATGACCGAGGGCACTGGAATGTAAGTTTCTGCCCATGAGAGTATTAGACTCATTTCTTTCAGGACTGCTAGGCCTCTGGTTCCCTCTTAATTTCCAATT
Organism: Lithobates sylvaticus; assembly: GCA_028564925.1. NCBI lineage: Eukaryota > Metazoa > Chordata > Amphibia > Anura > Ranidae > Lithobates > Lithobates sylvaticus. Next base: position 139,714,093 of record CM053026.1, read on the forward strand.
CATGTCCCTGTTGTGGCATTGTCCGATTGAACTTTGACTAGGTGAACTTGTAAAAGGGAGGTCCAATATTGTACAGGCAGTCTGATGGCTTTCAATTCCAGGATGTTAACGGGTAATCATGACTCCTGTGGGGACCATGTCCCCTGAACGGTCAAGGAGTTGTAAACCCCCGCCAGCCTGTAGGGCTCACATCTGATCTGTTGTTACCATGTACAAAACCTTGTAAAGGATAGACTTTCCCAATGCTAGGGCAATTTTGTAGAGCTTGACTTGACACATAGCATTTGAATGGGATCTGCTTGTTCCACATCTTTAGGATGTTGGATTAAAAGGGGTCTGGAGTAAATTTGAGCAGAGGGAACTGCCTCAATGGAGGCCACCATTAAGTCCAGAATCCTCACAAAGAAGCTAATTGAGGGGTGTCATTTTGACCTGAGGGTCCACAAGTAAGACCTTAAGAAAGAAACTCGTCCCTGAGGAAGGAAGATCCTGGCTTGGACTGAGTCCAAGATTAAATCCAGGTACTCCAGACAGCGTAACAGTTGACTTTAGAAAGTTGACTATTCAGTCAAAAGTTTGAAGGAACTGGATGGTCTCTTGGACATTGGTAGACAAGGTCCTGGCCAAAGAGTCCTTTAGCAGGTGGTAACTTAAGACATGAATGCCTTGGGTTTGTAGAAGAGTCCGAAGCAAAGCAAGAACTTTTGTGAACAATCTGGGAGAAGAGGAGATCCTGAACGGCAGTGTCACAAACTGGAAGTTCTGGTCCTCCACAGAAAAATGCTGAAAGCACTAGGTGTAATGAAAAATGGAAATATGCAGATTGGCATCTTGTTTGTCAACTGGTGCAAGAAATTCCCCATGTCTGAGGGAAGCATTGACAGATCTTGTGGATTCCATCCAGAATTTTGGCACACAATAAATTCACAAGTTCAGTATTGGGCAGATGCCAACAGACTCCCCCTATACCAAAGAGTGGGGGTGCCCCTTCATTGTCAAGATGGCTTCTGTAAAGGTTATGTGCACCAGGGCTTGTGATGAAAGCCTTGGTTTTGAGGTTGATGCCTGGGGAGAGTGGAAAGATCCCTTTATTTAAGAGGAGTTAGAAGCTGAGAGAGTAAAAGACTTTTACTTATGGGACAAGAGTACCTTAACCCTAGTAACTCACTTGATTAATTTGGGATTCCGCAAAAAGATGTTGTCATGAAGATCCTGCCAGAAATCTAAATCCGGGCCGTCCTGGCCCTCAGATTCCATTGCGCATGCGCATGCGCGCCCGGGCGCGGGCACGTGCACAACCGCGCACAAGGAGACGGGCGCGCGCCCTAGTTAGCACCAGCCGGCCTATTTAAGCCTGACTTGAGCAGACGGTCTTTGCTGTCTGCTCTACAGCGTTGTGGTGTGTTTAAGTGAGACCTGATCCTGTATACCTGTTCCTTTGACCCGGCTTGCCATTAAGACTATCCTGCCTTCTGCCTGTACCCGACCCCGGCTTCCAGTGACCATCCTCCTGCCTGATCCATTGTACCCTGCCCTGGTTCAGATCTATTACCTGACTTTTGATGAACTTTGGTTCCTTGTTCAGTCTTGTCCAGTCTGCAGTCTGACCCTCTGTAACGAGCCTGTTCACCTGTTGGTTCCAGTCCAGTCCGTGGTTCCGTTTCCTGTGTTCAGTTCCTGTCAGCTCTGCTATCCAAGCTTACCTGTGAACCTGTTTGCCAAGCCGTTGTCCGGTTCCTGTCAGCTCTGCTATCCAAGCTTACCTGTGAACCTGTTTGCCAAGCCATTGTCCAGTTCCTGTCAGCTCTGCTATCCAAGCTTACCTGTGAACCTGTTTGCCAAGCCGTTGTCCGGTTCCTGTCAGCTCTGCTATCCAAGTGTACCTGTGAACTTACCTGCCAAGCCGTTGTCCAGTTCCTGCCAGCTCCGCTATCCTGTTTACCTGTGAGCCTGTTTCCTGTGATCCTGCCAGCTCCGCTATCCGGTTTACCTGTGAGCCTGTTTCCTGTGATCCTGCCAGCTCCGCTATCCGGTTTACCTGTGAGCCTGCTTCCTGTGATCCTGCCAGCTCCGCTATCCGGTTTACCTGTGAGCCTGTTTCCTGTGATCCTGCCAGCTCCGCTATCCAGTTTACCTGCGAGCCTGCTTCCTGTGATCCTGCCAGCTCCGCTATCCGGTTTACCTGTGAGCCTGTTTCCTGTGATCCTGCCAGCTCCGCTATCCAGTTTACCTGCGAGCCTGCTTCCTGTGATCCTGCCAGCTCTGCTATCCAGTTTACCTGTGAGCCTGCTTCCTGAGATCCTGCCAGCTCTGCTATCCAGTTTACCTGTGAGCCTGCTTCCTGTGATCCTGCCAGCTCTGCTATCCAGTTTACCTGCGAGCCTGCTTCCTGTGATCCTGCCAGCTCTGCTATCCAGTTTACCTGCGAGCCTGCTTCCTGTGATCCTGCCAGCTCCGTTATCCAGTTTACCTGTGAGCCTGCTTCCTGTGATCCTGCCAGCTCTGCTATCCAGTTTACCTGTGAGCCTGCTTCTCAGAGATCCTGCCTGCTCAGCTAACCTGTTTCCTTTCCACCGGTCTGTTGATCCTGCCAGGCACCCGTGCTCCTCCTCACTCCTGTCTCTCCTGTTCCCACACCAGGGGACCAGGAGTGGGAGACGCAGGGGAGGCCTCTCCCTGCAATCTCGGGCTCGCACCACCAGGTACGTGACAGTAGCAGACAGCCATGTCTGAGCCCGAGCAGGGAGCCCCCGCCATGGAGGGGCTATGTCAACACCTGGCAGGTCTGACCGAAGCGGTGAAGAACCTCCAGCAGGGTTACACCCGGCTGGAGGAACGGGTACTGGCCCTGTCTGGTCCATCCAGTACCCAAGGACCTCCTCACCCAGCAATACCCCCAACGGGGCCTGCACCTACCCAGACTATAGTGATGCTACCCCTCGAGCCCAAGGTACCTACCCCAGAGAAATTTACGGGTGCCCGTGGTAGCTTCAGAACTTTCCGTAACTCTTGTGAACTCCATTTTGCCCTGCAACCCAGGACTTTCTCTTTAGAGACCACCAAGGTGGGTTTTGTGATAGCCCTACTGACTGGGGATCCCCAAATCTGGGCCCACCGTCTCGTGGAACAAAAGGATGCAGCATTGACCAGTCTCTCCACCTTTTTTGATGCCATGGCGCAGCTTTATGAGGACCCCCAACTCTCAACCACTGCGGAGGCCGCCTTACGTTCTCTCCAACAGGGTCGAAGACCAGCAGAGGACTATGTGGCTGAGTTCAGGCGTTGGGGTGCCGACACCGACTGGAACGATGCTGCCCTCCGCCACCAATTCCGCATGGGCCTCTCAGACGCACTCAAAGACGAGCTCGCCAGAGTGGGGGTACCCCAGACCCTGAATTCCCTCATAGACCTAAGCATCCAAATTGACCGGCGCCTACGGGAGCGTAGGGCCGAACGAACTTTGGGGTCCCCAAAACCTACCTGGATGCTCCCCAGGGGTCCAAGTCATTTCCACACTGTTCCCCCTGTTAAACCTACTCATCCTTCTTCAGCATCAGAACCCATGCAACTTGGACTCCTGCGGCCTTCTCTCACCCCAGCAGAACGCCAGAGACGCCGCGGCAACAATTTGTGCCTGTATTGCGGAGAGCCTGGTCATTATGTCCGGAACTGCCCGGCTAAACTCCGTAAGTTCCCTACTATTCTCTCCAGTTATGTGGATCCTGTGACCGGGGTTTCATCTCATCTTGCCCTTTCTGTCTCCTTCCAGTTCTCAGGAAGGACCCTACAAACCACAGCTATCATTGACTCTGGTGCCTGTAGTTGCTTTATGGACTCTGCTTTTGCTGCCCGGCATCGAATTCCTCTCCGCCTGAGAAAACAAGGCCTGTCTGTCCACCTGGCAGATGGATCTACCATCAAATCTGGCCCAGTGACTCAGGAGACTGCCCCGCTGCACACAGTGATCTCAGAGTCACATCAGGAACTGTTATGTCTGGACATAATTTCTTCCCCCTTGTTTCCAGTCATTCTAGGGATCCCCTGGCTGCAAGCACACAACCCGGTCATCAACTGGTCCACAGGAGAGGTGGCCTTTTCTTCCCCCTACTGCCAAAGGTCCTGCGGCTTCTTGGTCCCCGCAGGTCCCTCTGCTCTGCTCTGCCTCGAAAACGAGGCAGGTCTACGCCAGTCCATCCCTGAAGTCTACCATGCTTACCTGGATGTGTTTAGCAAACAAAAGGCAGATGTGCTGCCACCCCATAGACCCTATGACTGTCCCATTGAACTTCTTCCCGGGGCCAAGATTCCTTTCGGTAGGGTCTTTCCATTAACAGAGGTGGAGCAGGGAAAATTAAAGGACTATATAGATGATAATCTGAAAAAAGGGTTTATCCGCCCGTCTACGTCTCCTGCAGGTGCAGGAATATTTTTTGTAGAGAAGAAGGACCATTCTCTCAGGCCCTGTGTGGACTACCGTGCCCTAAACGAGGTCACAGTTAAAAATCGCTACCCGCTTCCCCTGGTACCTGAACTGTTTCAGAGGCTTGGCACGGCCTCCGTCTTTTCTAAACTGGACCTCAGAGGGGCATACAATTTAATACGTATAAAGGATGGGGACGAATGGAAGACGGCATTTCGGTCTCGATTTGGGCACTTCGAGTACCTGGTGATGCCGTTTGGACTCTGTAACGCCCCCGCTACCTTCCAGTCCTTCATAAATGATGTGCTTCGGGACTTCCTTGATGTTTTTGCTGTTGTTTATCTTGATGACATACTAATTTTCTCTTCCTCCCTAGAGCTGCATCGTGGACATGTTAAAAGTGTGTTGGGCCGTCTTCGGCAACATGGCCTTTATGCCAAGGCAGAAAAGTGTCTCTTTGAGGTAGAAAGCATACCCTTCCTAGGTCTGATCATCTCCAGTAGAGGTATCCGGATGGATCCCCAGAAAATCTCAGCCATCCTGGACTGGCCAGTTCCTGCAGATAAAAAGGGGATCCAGCGATTCATTGGCTTCGCCAATTTTTATCGCAAATTCATCAAGGGATTCTCGGCCATAGTGACGCCCATTACTCAACTCACCAAGCAAGGTACCCGTTTTCACTGGTCCCCTGAGGCCCAAGGGGCCTTCGAGGCCCTCAAGGGGCTCTTTACCTCAGCTCCTATCCTGAAGCATCCAGATCCTTCTCTGCCCTTTGTCCTCGAGGTGGATGCTTCAGAGATAGCTGTAGGGGCCATCCTGTCCCAGAGACAGGGCATCAAAGCCCTGCTACACCCCGTGGCATTCTTCTCACGGAAATTGTCCCCAGCCGAGAAGAACTACGATGTGGGGGATCGGGAATTACTGGCCATAAAGACCGCCCTCGAGGAGTGGCGTTACCTGCTAGAAGGGGCTATTCACCCAATCCTGATCTTCACAGATCACAAGAATCTAGAGTACTTAAAAACTGCCAAGAGGTTAAAACCTAGACAGGCCCGTTGGGCCTTATTTTTCTCTCGTTTTACTTTTCACGTGACTTATCGTCCGGGTTCCAAAAATGCGAAGCCGGACGCTCTGTCTCGTATGTATCACAAATCCCAGGATGGTTCCCCTCCAGACACTATCCTTGCCCCTGGAAACTTTCTCCTGCTACAGGAAGACCTACGGTCCCAGCTCAGGCGGGCTTCCAGTGGCCTCTTACCCACTCCCGGTCCTGGATTGCAGGCCAAGGATGGGCTATTGTGGCATGGGGATAAGATTTTCATTCCCGAGGGTCTGCGGGTAACCGTCCTGGAATTGTGCCATGATCACAAGCTTGCTGGACACTTTGGTGTCACCAAGACCACTGAATTGGTACAACGTACCTTCTGGTGGCCCCAGCTAAGGGAAGACTGCAGGAAATTTGTGGAAACTTGTACTGTGTGTATTCGGAGCAAAAGTCACAGAACCAAAGCCTGGGGCTTACTCAAGCCATTACCAGTCCCAGATCGTCCCTGGAAAATGCTGTCCATAGATTTCATTGTGGAACTGCCCCCAGCAGAGGACCACACTACGATCTTCGTGATAGTTGATCGTCTGTCAAAAATGGCACACTTTGTTCCCATGAAGGGTACCCCTTCTGCCTCAGAAACCGCACAAGTGTTCATCCGAGAAATCATCAGACTCCATGGGGTACCAGCCAACATAGTGTCCGACCGAGGGGTACAATTCACCTCTCGGTTCTGGAAATCACTCTGCAAGGCTCTCAACATTGAGCTATCGTTTTCTTCCGCTTATCACCCTCAAACCAATGGGCAGACCGAAAGAACCAATCAGACTCTGGAACAATATCTTCGATGCTTTTCTTCCTTCTCCCAAGACGATTGGATCTCTCTGTTGCCGGTTGCCGAGTTTGCATATAACAACGCTATCCACTCGGCCACCCAACAGACACCTTTCTTCGCCAACTATGGCTTTCACCCCTCATTCCTGCCCAATTCTCTTCCTGAATGTACTGTGCCCGCAGTCCAGGAGAAGATTGACTTCTTTGCTTCCAATAACCAACTCCTGCAGGATACCATGGCTCGGACCCAGGAACATAACAAAACAGTCTTTGACCGAAAAAGGCGTGGAGAATTGATACTGGCACCAGGTGACACAGTGTGGCTCTCCACCTTGAACCTGAAGTTGGCTTGTCCCTCAAAGAAACTGGGCCCTAAGTTCTTGGGTCCCTTTCCAGTCAAACGGAAGATTAATGAAGTAGCCTATGAGTTGGAACTTCCTGATTCCCTCAAGGTCCATCCAGTCTTTCATGTTTCCCTGTTAAAACCTTCCACTTCCAACCCCTTTCCCAACAGAAGGACGGTACCCCCAGATCCAGTCTTGGTAGATGGCGAGGAAGAATATGAGGTAGAGGCCATACTAAATGTTAGAAAAAGGAGAAATCAGAACCAGTTCTTAATCAAATGGAAAGGATATGGTCCTGAAGAGAATTCCTGGGAGCCCGAGTGTAATATCCATGCTAAGAGTCTAGTTCAAGCCTTCAAAAGAGCTCATCCTGAGAGATTTGCCCAGAGGGGCACCCGGAGGTTGCCCCTAGGAGGGGGGCAATGTCATGAAGATCCTGCCAGAAATCTAAATCCGGGCCGTCCTGGCCCTCAGATTCCATTGCGCATGGGCATGCGCGCCCGGGCGCGGGCACGTGCACAACCGCGCACAAGGAGACGGGCGCGCGCCCTAGTTAGCACCAGCCGGCCTATTTAAGCCTGACTTGAGCAGACGGTCTTTGCTGTCTGCTCTACAGCGTTGTGGTGTGTTTAAGTGAGACCTGATCCTGTATACCTGTTCCTTTGACCCGGCTTGCCATTAAGACTATCCTGCCTTCTGCCTGTACCCGACCCCGGCTTCCAGTGACCATCCTCCTGCCTGATCCATTGTACCCTGCCCTGGTTCAGATCTATTACCTGACTTTTGATGAACTTTGGTTCCTTGTTCAGTCTTGTCCAGTCTGCAGTCTGACCCTCTGTAACGAGCCTGTTCACCTGTTGGTTCCAGTCCAGTCCGTGGTTCCGTTTCCTGTGTTCAGTACCTGTCAGCTCTGCTATCCAAGCTTACCTGTGAACCTGTTTGCCAAGCCGTTGTCCGGTTCCTGTCAGCTCTGCTATCCAAGCTTACCTGTGAACCTGTTTGCCAAGCCATTGTCCAGTTCCTGTCAGCTCTGCTATCCAAGCTTACCTGTGAACCTGTTTGCCAAGCCGTTGTCCGGTTCCTGTCAGCTCTGCTATCCAAGTGTACCTGTGAACTTACCTGCCAAGCCGTTGTCCAGTTCCTGCCAGCTCCGCTATCCTGTTTACCTGTGAGCCTGTTTCCTGTGATCCTGCCAGCTCCGCTATCCGGTTTACCTGTGAGCCTGTTTCCTGTGATCCTGCCAGCTCCGCTATCCGGTTTACCTGTGAGCCTGCTTCCTGTGATCCTGCCAGCTCCGCTATCCGGTTTACCTGTGAGCCTGTTTCCTGTGATCCTGCCAGCTCCGCTATCCAGTTTACCTGCGAGCCTGCTTCCTGTGATCCTGCCAGCTCCGCTATCCGGTTTACCTGTGAGCCTGTTTCCTGTGATCCTGCCAGCTCCGCTATCCAGTTTACCTGCGAGCCTGCTTCCTGTGATCCTGCCAGCTCTGCTATCCAGTTTACCTGTGAGCCTGCTTCCTGAGATCCTGCCAGCTCTGCTATCCAGTTTACCTGTGAGCCTGCTTCCTGTGATCCTGCCAGCTCTGCTATCCAGTTTACCTGCGAGCCTGCTTCCTGTGATCCTGCCAGCTCTGCTATCCAGTTTACCTGCGAGCCTGCTTCCTGTGATCCTGCCAGCTCCGTTATCCAGTTTACCTGTGAGCCTGCTTCCTGTGATCCTGCCAGCTCTGCTATCCAGTTTACCTGTGAGCCTGCTTCTCAGAGATCCTGCCTGCTCAGCTAACCTGTTTCCTTTCCACCGGTCTGTTGATCCTGCCAGGCACCCGTGCTCCTCCTCACTCCTGTCTCTCCTGTTCCCACACCAGGGGACCAGGAGTGGGAGACGCAGGGGAGGCCTCTCCCTGCAATCTCGGGCTCGCACCACCAGGTACGTGACAGATGTGCACCATCAAAAGGCATGCATAGTACATGTTTCTTACAAGCATGTTCAGCAGACCAAGCTCTTAGCCACAAAATCCTTTACACAGAGATAAGAGAAATTCTTGAGACTTGTGGAATTACTTTTTGAATAGCCTCTCAATGCATCACAACACCAAAAATGCAAACCTTTCTTTTTTTGTAGTGCACCACATACAGCATAGGCCTTGTGAGGTGCTGCATTGTGGGTGTACTGCCCATTATTGTATAACGCATAATGAATGGCACCACAATGTACCTTAATTCAAGGCATGCCCCATCACTCTTGCCTCCAGCTTAGCTGGCAAATCATACCAGCTGCTTTTGAGTACAAGTGAGCATGTGATATCTTTACACGTGACAGTGCTTGAGTCTATTGGCCAATTGCTATTCCCAAGCACTGTCACGTGATAGAGGATGTGATGTAATTACTTTCTTTGCGCTTCACTCCAACACCAGCTGACACCAGGTATTGTGGTGGTGGCTACAATGGAAGAAAGAGCAGAAGGGAAAAGCTGGAGAGTTGAGTATCACTAGGTTGTCACGTTGCCCTGACTGGGCAAAGTGACTATTTTCACTTAAAGGCTAACTCCACTTTTGTGAAAAGCAAAAAAGCAAATTAAAAAAAAAATATAGCATATACAATTGTGACGCAAGTCATATTGTAATTTAATGTTATTAAAAATGACCTTTCCTTTTCAATCTGCAGCTCTGTAATTTTCTGAGAAATGCAATGCAATATGGATACCTGGAGGCGTTCTGTACACAGAATGTGTACAGAACGCCCCCCAGATATATCATTTCCTGCTTGTGTGATTGGCTCACTGATTTTCCCAGAAGTCTGCACTATGATACAAGTCAGATTTCAGTCATCCCCTGCAACAAAAACGTTGTTTTTGGTGAGGTACTCCCAATAGGAAATCACATCTAAAAGGGATGCAGACCCTGCAATGTTTCTCATTAGAGCTTTGCAGGTGAAGCAGCTGGTTGATAAATTATGAAACCACTCCCATTGGACTCACTTTTGCATATGGACACAAACACACAGGGATTTCTTCAGAATAACAAAAGGTAGAAATCTGCAACAAAGTCTGTCAAATTCCTTGTAATGTATATAGATCACCCAGAGGAGAATGTTTTTTTTCTCAACAAAAGAGGAGTTACTCTTTAAACGTGCATTATTTCAGGTATTAACATGTACTGCATTACAATTGCCTATTCATTTTCAATGGTATATGTACTGCATTACAATAGCCTATTCATTTTCAATACTATACCAGTGCACCACAATTTACAAAAATCAAGCGTAAACTTTTTTTTATCTACACAGCACACCATAATACCCAGGTGTTTTCCATCTGTGCAATGTGGCACTCTTAAAGGCACATGCATTTACATGTGTGGGCAAAGTGCCATGGGGGGGGGGGCATTCAAAATGAATGGCACTGCAACACCTGCCTCTGTGGGTCATTCATTACCACAAGGCATAAGTATGAAGTGGATCACTGATGCCTTGAACGGTCACTATCTGAACTCTTTGCACCGGTTGTCCAGCCTCTGAATTTGTATGGCTAGGTTCACACTTCTGTATGTGGCTGCAGGAGTGGGAATCGCAGGACGGACGGACCTGTCAGAGCGCCGCTCTCCCCTATAGGAGATCGGGTGACGACGGACCATAGAGTCCGTCGTCATCCGATCCGCTCTGCAGACGGATGGAAAAATAGGGTTTTCCTCCGTCTGCAGAAACGGACCATAGCGGACACGGACGAGATCGGGTGTCAGTGGATGCTCATCCGCTGACACCCGCTATCCCATAGGGATACATGTAAGTCAGTTTTTCATCCGAAAACGGATGGATGAAATACGGACCGTCCGTGTGAAAGAGCCCTTATTCTGAACTCCTCCTTTCTTAAGTCCCATTGACACCTGCGCATTTTAAGTGTGGTGCATTAAAAAAATTCATTCTGCTGAATCTTTGATGTGCTTTAACAAACATGCCCATTATATAGAGCTCAATGGTAACATGCCTAAAAGACATGTAAACAGTGTCTAATATGCATCACACAATTATGAAGTGTCCCTAGCAATCCAGATGCTCATCGAAACCCCAAGTGCCCGATCCCGTCAGGAAGCAGACACTGCACACAGCTAATCTCACAAGCAGCGAGACATTTCCTGGTTTGCAGCTGCACAGATTGGGAAATGTCTCACTGCCTGTGATTAACCATGTGCAGTGTCGGCTTCCTGGCGGGATCCAGCATGTGGGATTTCGAACACCCCCCAGCCCATCTCTAATGAGCAAGAACATTTATGGAGGCCTGGAAATGGGAACACATGTGACTGCTAAGACTATGGCAGTCTGGGAAACAAAAGTTTGCCTGTGACACTGTGGGTATGGTTGCCATCTCAAAGGAATGAGGTGGCAACTCTAACTGTGGGGTTATAGAAATGGTATGTGGCGCTACCCACCCTGGGAAGACCCCGAATGAATAATCAGGACAAAATTCAATAAATTAAATATTAAATAAGAGAAATCTTGAAAATAAATAGTAAATAAATCTTCTACACCAATCTTCAAGATAAATAACAAGTGTAACGACAATCTGGACCTAAAGTGCAAAATGTGTCATAGTATCCTTTGTGCAATGTTCAAATAAATAAATATGCAATATGCGTAATAATGATCCTCCAGTCTATATCATGAAGTGCAATAATACTCTACATAAATATGTGCAAACACAATAAAGTGCAAGTATCCTGAATTAATGTGCAAACATTCAAAAAAGTGCAACAAGATCATTAAATGTGACAAAACTTCTTAAAGTGCAATCCGTGACAAAAAATCCATGACCAAAAATAATATATAAAAATATAAATAATATATAAAATAATGTTTTGAATCCAAAACTGTGGGGTTGATTTACTAAAATAAAAAAGTGAAAAAATCTGATGCAGCTCTGCAAAGAAACCAATCAGCTTCCAGGATTATTTGTCAAAGATTAATTGAACAAGCTTAAGTTATAAGCTGATTGGCTACCATGCACAGCTGCACCAGATTTTGCACTCTCCAGTTTTAGTAAATCAACCTCTATGTCTGGTGTATAGTAACTAGCCCAGGCTCCCTGATTAGATTAAAAAGAGGCATGTATTCCTTTAATACGGCGGTTTCAGGCTTGTCGATCATCATCAGGACAAGGTAAAAAAACTTTAGCAAGTGAGGTCATGGTGAAGCGTACCTCTCTAGAATACTACAAATTCTGTCCTAATAAAGAGGGCATTCACATGTTCTCACTCCGATCACAAATTCAAAAGAAAAGTGGCTGGTAAGTGGGGCCATTCAAGTCTTTGCAATATATAGCCACTGAGCAAATGGATATCAATATAAAATCCTGTTAATTTTATGTGAAATTTAAATTTTTTTTTTTTCATTTCTATACTTATTATATACGGCAACAGACAAACAGTTATTACCTCTCTCATCCATTCCCGAATTGTTTTATTGGCTTCCTGATGCCACATATTGTGAACGGAGTCTGTCAGAGCCACAGCACTGACCTTACTTTTCACATCAGTTTCACGCTGAATCATCTGTTCGGGAAAGAACAAAAAAAGGTCTGAGAAACATATGCAAAACGTAGGATATTAATCCAGCTGTGTTATAGATTGAGCAATTATTCAAACGTAGACTTCCTGTGTTTAAACCAACTTTGATGGGGTCCTAGATTAAAAAGTTTGTGTAGCTAAAGACTAGCAGAAAACTAGAAAATTACAATGCTGTTTTCTATTACCAATGGGTTGAGAAATGTCCACTTAAGAGGATGCAACATTCACAAAAATATATTTTATAAGCTTGCATCTAAACCTAACAAAACAATCGTATTACTGCTTCACCAGACAAGGTTTCCAGAGTTTTTATTTTTATTGCAACACAGATGACCTTGTTACCTTACTAAAAGGAAACAAGAAAACATCGTGTGATGGGAACTACTGTACCAGTTTTAATATAGTTCGAACCACACACAAACTGCATACATTCCTTTACACTGCAGCACCTACTGTCATTATTCCTAATTAATAAGAAAAGGAAGGTAAGTATAGCTGTATATAAGACTTCGTGATTAGATCAGTGTCTCAACCTTTTTTCACCCTTTAAAATTATGGACAGTTTGGAGTCACCTCATTCTAAAATGTAAAAAACGATTCCAGTAGTTTTACATAATGCATCCACACATGTAAAACACCCAACGTCAGAAGTGATTTATTCTTCCAAAGCAAATACACCTTGGCACACTGGTACTGACTAGTATTCCAGTGTTTCTTTTCTTCCTCAGTTCCTCTCCATCACTCAGCTAATGTGACCCCAGTGCTAATATAGAGGGGGGCAGGGGAGGGGCAAACAAGGATACTTTGCAGTCTAACAACATCCTCTTTATCAACTGATGATGTCATTGGTTGTTTGGACGCCGGTGGCAGGGTCGTAATGGTGCACAATGAAAACCTGTGGCTTTGTGTAATTAAAAGGCAGGGTTGATCCACCCACTGGCTTATGTACAATTTTTTGGCAATTTGTAGGCATTTTGCCGAGGCACCCCTGACAAAATCTGAAGGCACCCTGGTTGAAAAAGGCTGGATTCGATGTTTAGGACTATTTATTGTTGCTAATAAATCACTAGAATTTTTCGTCATGTAAAAATTGTGACACAGAAAATGCGATTATCCAGCGATATTTACAAAATGAAAACAACCTGTTCCTCCCAATAAAACAGAAGTGCGGGAAAATTTTCCAATGGTGACACCTGTGAAAACTGAACTGAAGGGAATTTCACCACACTTCTGAAAATCTTCTCTCATTTCCTTTTGGGTTTTCCACACAGGAAGTGAAGAGAAATCTCCTCACCAGGACAAAGGAAATAAAACCTAAGGGTTTTAATCCTTCCCTAAACTAAAAACAAAAAAAATAAATAAAAAATAAAAACCCCATAAAACTTTAACACTTATGCTGGTGATCACACAGCCAAGACCATTAAGTACATTTCACATAGAGACAACAGATAGTTTTTCAGGTAGATAGACCCCATATAACAGTTGGAAAAAAGCATTATCCACACAATAAATGTGCAGGGCTGTTGTGTAGAATGCAGACCCTGTAAACAAAGTAACAAAAATATCTGTCCCATGCATGCATGTAAATAATTATAAAGAGGCACAGTTACTATTTATTATTATACAGGATTTATATAGCACCAGTTTGGGCAGTGCAATACGAGTTTAATACAAGAGAGTTAGGAGGTTTCTGCTCCTGAGAGCTTACAATCTAATCGTTTTTAAAACAGTAATCAACTAATAACATTATTTAGATTCTTTGCAATCATATCTCTTTTAAAAGTATATACTGTATTAAAGGAACTTGTATCAAGATAAATATTTTAAGTAGTCAGAAATGGCAGCCTACATATTTTCACTCAGTACAGCTTTCTTTTTAGTGGGACTAGATATACAGTTCAGTACTTTAATAAAGCCCCTTTCACACTGAGGCGGTGAGGGCGCCGGCGGTAAAACTGCGCTATTTTTAGCACCGCTTTACCGTCGTTTTAGTGTCGCTATTCGGCTGCTAACGGGATGGTTTTAAAAGGGTTAAAACTGCCCGCAAAACGCCGCTGCAGTGACGCTTTGCCGGCGGTATAGCCGTGCTGCCCCATTGATTTCAATGGACAGGAGCGGTTTAGGAGCGGTGTGTATACACCGCTCCAAAGATGCTGCTTGCAGGAGTTTTTTTTAACGTCCTGCAAGCGCACCGCTCCAATGTGAAAGCCCTCAGGCTTTTACATTGGAGACACAGCAGCGGCTGTTTCAGGGCGCTTTGCGGGCGCTACTTTTAGCGCTGTAGCGCCCGCAAAGTGCCCCAGTGTGAAAGGGGTCTAAATTTTTTCAAACTAGTTTACAAAGGGGCAAGGTGGCAAAGAAAAATGCTGCAAAAAGTGATATAAAAAAGCTATAGAAAAACAAGGAAAGAACATTGAAGTATGGTAATAAAGAAATAAAAAAAATAAAAAATCAGCCACCATAAAAGAACTGCTATTTTAAAAATATTTATATTTTAAAATATTTTAAAAATATTTATATTTTAAAAAGCAGTCTTGAAGGAAACCCCCAACAGCGGCCTTTCCAGCAATGCAGCTTTAAATTTGCCTATGCTCCTTCTGTACACCACACAGAGAGTTTATAAGCTTACACTTTAGCCTGAGGCTGCTGGGTAAATTGTAGCATCCAGGCTGTCAGGAACAAACCCACTGTAGTCCTCTGGACTCTAGAGTCATCATGATAGCACCAGAATCGCAAGTGAGCATTATATGTAGTGGTCTGCAGGCTAATGTAGTCCACTTCCTGCCACTGATTATTCAGCCAGCTGCCAACATTATTTCCAAGGACTCTATGGAATTGTGGTGTAGCAAGATGCACCTATGTCAACAATAAAGCCTCGTACACACAATCGGATTGTTGGCCAACAAAACCGTGGACTTCTGTCCGAAGGGCGTTGGCCCAAACTTGTCTTGCATACACACGGCCACACAATTGTTGGCCAACAATTACGAACGTAGTGACGTTCTACATTGTTTTTCAGCTCTTTAGCGTTACCCTTTGGGCTGCTTCTCCTAATTTTGTGTTAGTAGAAGTTTGGTGAGTGTTGATTCGCGCTTTTCAGTTTGCTCTTTCCAGTTTGTTTCTGAACGGCCGTTCGTCAACTAGCCATGTTTCGGAATCGGAGGAGAGAACGTGTTATTTATTATTGGCCTTGGAGTTATTGCTTTGACATAATTTTTTTGATTGAATAATGATTTGATTTGGTATATTTTTGGATGCATAGAATGCACTTTTTGGCTAAGTTCTATTGGCAGATAGCATGTCTAATTTTATTTGTTTTCTTTTTTTAATGCACAATAAAAAAAAATTGTGTTTTACTTCAAATGACAGTTTGGGAGTAGGCAGTTACACTTTAAAAAAATACAATGTAAAATTAACATGGGACACCAAAATAGTTGTATCTTTGATCTTAAAAACTACGGGATAATGGTGTTGTGGCAACTTGCCCAAAAAAATAAATAAAAGCATAATAATATTATTCTTGATATCACTAGAAAAAAAGCCTTTGAAAATTGTTTGCAATAACTCCATCAGTATCACCAGCAAAGCAGCTTCAAGACCTGCTTTGCCTCGTCAAGAATGTTAATTCTGCATTACGAACGCTAGTTTACAAGACCGACCGCTTCTGGCTCTTCCTTACTTCCGAACATGCGTGTTTGTACTTTGGACTTTTGTCTGACGAACTTGTGTACACACGCTCGGAAAATCCAACAACACACATTTGTTCGCTGAAAATTTGAAAACATGCTAACCAACATTTGTCTGCCGAAAATCCAGCAACAATTGTCCGATGGAGCTTACACAGTCGGATTTACCGGAGTTTGAGGTGCACTTTTAAAAATCCTTAAACTCCTACTAAAGCAGTCTACAATTGATAACAGACAGCACAAAGTGCTTTTCACATATCAAAACATGAAGTGTTTGCACTGCATTGTTGCTCTTCAAAAATGAAGCTTCATGTGGAGTTTGGAAGGAGTTGAAGCATTTCAACTCCTTCCATTCATGTCTATGGTAACGCATCGTGAACACGCCAGCATACGTTTGCAGCCCATTAGGCCTTGTTCACAACAGCATCTTGGGTGCATATTTAATGCGCCTTTAACTACTTTGCGCCCGCGCTATAGCCGAAAGACAGCTGCAGCACGGGCCTCAATTGCTGGGAGGGCGTCCATGGACGTCCTCCCGAGCAAGCGCAGTCTGCACGGTGCGCTCTGTGATCACAGAGTCTATGAAACTCGGCTGATCACAGATCCGAGTGAGGGGTCGATCCCGGGCCCATACCACGCGATTAGGTGTCAGCCAATGACGGCTGATCATGTGATGTAAACAGAAGCTCGGTAATCTGTATTTTCTTTTTCCCTCACACTGTCAGTGTGAGGGGAAAAAAAAGCAGATCAACGGCTTCTGTCAGATGGACATCGGTGCCTCACTTAGAAAGCTGTGGCTGTGCCCACCAGTGTCACCTGCCAGCTCCCACTGTGCCACCTACCAGTGCCCACCATCAATGCCCACCAGTGCTGACAATCAATGCCCATCATTGTCTAATAATCAGTGCCACAGATCAATGCTGCCTATCAGTGTCACCTACCAGTGCCACCCATCAGTACCACCTCATCAGTGCCCATTAGTGCCGCCTTATCAGTGCAGCCTATCAGTGCAAGCTATCAGTGCCCATTAGTGCAACCTATCAGTGCCAATCAGCGCACAGCAGCGAAGGAGAAAGATTACCTGTTTTCAAAATTTTATAACAAACTATGAAACTGTTTTGTTTTTTTCAACATTTCGGTCCCTTTTTGGTTTTATTTATCAAAAATTAAAAAAAAACCAGCAGCAATTAAATACCACCAAAAGAAAGCTCTATCTGTGTGAAAAAAATATAAAAATGTAATTTGGGTAAACTGTAACATGACTGCGCAATTGTCATTCAAAGAGTGAGCGCTGAAAGCTGAAAATTGGTCTGAGTAAGCAAGTGCTCAGTAAGCAAGTGGTTAATGCATGTCAAGCACACAGAGGGTGTTTTGGGGAACGTTTTTAAGGAGCATCAAATGTGTCGAACAATGCGCATTAATAATTTAGGCGCATTTATTCAGTGCCAGTATTTTGGGCAAGTGTGAACAAGGCTTAAATCATGTAGGGTGCTCTGCTGACTCCTTCCACCAGAATTCGGAAGTGAGGGGTCCAAGCAGACCTTGTGATGACGCAATAAAAGAAATCCTAAATCTTGATTTCTCATTTTCTTTATAGTTAGGCTCCAAAATGTAGTCTCATGCAGTACAAGAGTTTTAGATCCAAATCATTCTTTCCGGACTCATTCAGATCCAGAAATCAGAACAGGGGCAGTTTTTCGCATAATGCATTCTGATACCAATATTGCTTAAACAGTTATACAGTACACCAAAATGCATTAACATGCAAACACCTACCACTAGGTTATTATCTGCATAACGTATGTGTTTTGTCTTAACAATAGGGGATTTGACGCATATGCTAAATTGTTCACAACATATGCTAATACTGCATCCACTATAACAAATTAATAGACGATTTTGAAAAAAAAAAAAAACAGCACAAACGACAGTATATTGTAGAATCAATATTTTTTTTCATATGCCAAAATAAAGGTTATGTTTTTTCCAGATTTATACATTTAACGCTAAAGTAGATCTAAAAGTGAACACACACACAGTCCCATAATCACAATCACTTGGATGAAGTTGTCCTTTAACCACTTCAGCCCCGGAAGGATTTGCCCCCTTCCTGACCAGGCCATTTTTTGCGATACGCCACTTTGTCGTTTTAACTGACAATTGCGCCGTTGTACATAAACAAAATTGATGTCCTTTTTTTCCCCACAAATAGAGCTTTCTTTTGGTGGTATTTGATCACCTCTGCTTTTTTATTTTTTGCGCTAAAAACAAAAAAGTGCGACAATTTTGAAAAAATAAAACACAATATTTTGTACTTTTTGCTAAATATCCAAATTTTTCAAAAAAATATTTTTTTCCTCAGTTTAGGCCATATCTACATATTTTTGGTAAAACAAATTGCAACCAGCGTATATTGATTGGTTAGCGCAAAAGTTATAGCGTCTACAAAATAGGGGATAGATTTATGGCATTTTTTTTATTATTATTTTTTTACTAGTGATGGCGGTGATCAGCGATTTTTATCACGTCTGCAACATTGCGACAGACAGATCGGACACTTTTTTGGGACCAGTGACATTTATACAGCGATCAGAGCTAAAAATAGCCACTGATTACTGTATAAATGTCATTGGCAGGGAAGGGGTTAACACTAGGGGCGATCAAGGGGTTAACTGTGTTCCCTAGGTGTGTTTAGACTGTAGGGGGGATCGGACTGTCTAGGGGAAGAGACCGATCGGTGTTCCTCTTCTGAGAGAACTGGGATTTGTGTGTTTATACACACACACACACACACAGATCTCGGGTCCCGCTCTTGAAGAGCTGACTTACAGCTATGACGGCTCGTGCAGGGGAGCAAATCTGCCGCAGTATAACTGCGGCGGCTGGTCGGGAAGGGGTTAAGTTACTTACTTGGAACAAGTATGTGCATATGAAGCCCCATATAATGCAAGAACATTGCTACATTTTTTTTTTTTAGAAAGTTTGTGAACACTAAAGGAACTTTATGGATTTTTTATTAAAGCGATATTAAAGTCTTGTTTTTTACCTGCTCTGTGTAGTGGTTTTGCACAGAGCAGCCCAGATCCTCCCCTACTCTGGTTCCCATCAGAGCTCCTGGCCTCTCCCTACTGCCGAGTGCCCCCAGAGTAATCAGCATGCTATGGGGGCACCTGAGCCGAGCAGCTGCACTGTGTGAGCCCCGCATTCCCTCCCCCCACCTCTCTCTTTTCATTGTCTCACTAACTTTGATTGACAGCAGCGGGAGTCAATAGTGCACCTCTGCTGTCTTAGCCAATGAGGAGGGAGAACCCCAGACAGCGAGGCTCTCATGCAACATCATGGGATCTAGATGGGGCTCAGGTACTGTAAGTGGGGCTTCTGCTCACAGAAGGGTTTTTTTATTATCTTAATGCATAGAATGCATTAAGATAAAAAACTTTCTGCCTTTAGAACCACTTTAAGCTTTGTGTAATTCTTTAGTGAAGATCAAGTGCATGCATTGCGATAGAGGCACAATTTATGCATTGGTGTACTGTGGTGCCAATAATTTTGAATGGCACCCAAATGCAGTTGCGCTGCAACGCACCACAAAACACTGTAACACATAACCAAGAGTTGCAATGCACTTTCAAAAACAGTACAGGAGCAATTTTTGGTTCATTGTGGTGCATTAGAAAACATATTGCAAACGAAGGGCCTGCCTTAATGCAATGCACATTAAAGCATTACGTTAATGTGCATGCATTAAATGCAACGTGCCATAGTGTGAGGGCCCATTTACACTATTGCAATGCAGTAATGCACATTACCTGAGTTGGTAAGCTGTGGTTCCATTTATCTTTGAATTGAAACCACAATGCACCTTCCCAATGTAATGCTGCGCGCTGCACTTGGTGTAGGAGTGATTTTTTGGTTTGTCATGGTGCACTTAGAATTCAAATGAATGAGCTGCCTTAACACAACACACCTTAACAGGCATGCATTTAAAGGTACTGTAACTGGTCTCCTTTGTGTGAATGGGCCTTGAATGGCTTGGCATGACCACTTGTCTGGGTTGCAATCAAAAAATGATCAAATATTAAAAAATAAATAAATACAGCAGCATTGATTTTTGATTCAGAAGGAAGTAGGGCAGAGCTTTAGGCTGCTTTCACACTGGGGCGGTTTGCAGGCGTTATTGCGCTAAGAATAGCGCCTGCAAACCGACCCGAAACAGCTGTTGCTGTTCCTTCAGTGTGAAAGCCCGAGGGCTTTCACACTGAAGCGGTGCGCTTGCAGGACGCTCAAAAATGTCCTGCAAGCCGCATCTTTGGCTCGCTATAGGAGCGGTATATTTACTGCTCCTATAGCGCCCGGTCCCATTGAAAACAATGGGGGAGCGCGCCGAACCCGCCCGCAAAACGCCGCTGCAGCGGCGGTTTGCGGCGGTATTGACCCTTTTTCGGCCGCTCGCGGGGGGTAAAACCACCCCGCTAGCGGCCGAAATGCGCCGCTAAAACGCCGGTTTAAATATAGCGCCGCTTTACCGCCAGCGCCCCCACCGCTCCAGTGTGAAAGCAGCCTTAGTGATTTGCTGAAAACTATTACTGGCAGCCAGCAGTTTCCACTTTGCACTGTTCCATTAGTGCAGATGGAGGAAAATTGGAGCTGTGTCAGCTTTGCACTAGGTCCTATTCACATTTCGCATAGCTGGAACTCACGTTCCCGCTTGCCATTTAGTGTGGGGCGATTTTCATGCGATTCCACATGTCACGCATTTTTACAGTTGCATTTTGCCACAATTCTCCAGTGTTTTGTCATGCAACAATAGTGGCAAAAATCGCACTGCGTTTGAGGTGCCTTTAAGGATGAATGATACCCATATGCACATTGAGCGTTTAACTGAGATTTAAGTGCATTTCGGAACTTTGCACAAAATTGCATCTATTCTACCCACAACTCCTAATTGCCTAAATGTGAGTGGGGCCTTACCCAAGACAGCCATCAGAGCTTTAAAGGCATTATAAACCTTCCTACTTGCACCTTGTGTTTCTCACTTGCATAAGATGAGCATTGATCGTGCAACTTAATAATGTCATTTGATGCAATGTGCACACAGCCTATAGTTAAAAGAGTAATCATTACAATCCAGTATAAGAAATTTTTATTCAAACATAAGAAATGTGACAGGGCCCTTCACAGGTTAATGCATAACCTCTGTCTGTAGACTAAGAACTTACACTTTCTGTGAAGAAACTACAAATCCCACAATCCCACCCAGTCTAGTGTTCTACAGTTAGGTGGATTAATGAATGGGCACAGGGGAATCCATCAGCCATGACACTACAAACTGCAGGAACATCATGTGATCCCATCATTAAAAGGTAAGACAAACAAGACAGGGAATATAAATACACTGATATCTAGTTAAAACAACAAAAACATCTGAAAGTGTTTAATGCTTTTAACCACTTTCAGACCGGACCATTATGCAGCCTAAAGACCAGAGGACTTTTTACAATTTCGCACTGCACTGGTTTAACTGGTAATTACGCGGTCATGCAATGTTGTACCCAAACGAAATTTGCGTCCTTTTCTTCCCACAAATAGAGCTTTCTTTTGATGGTATTTGATTGCCTCTGCGATTTTTATTTTTTGCGCTATAAACGGAAAAAGACCGAAAATTTAGAAAAAAAATGATATTTTCTACTTTTTGTTATAAGAAAAATCCAATAAACTCAATTTTAGTCATACTTTTAAGCCAAAATGTATTCAGCCACATGTATTTTGTAAAAAAAATGTCAATAAGCGTATATTTATTGGTTTGCGCAAAAGTTATAGCGTCTACAAACTAGGGTACATTTTCTGGAATTTACGCAGCTTTTAGTTTACGACTGCCTATCTCATTTCCTGAGGTGCTAAAATGGCAGGGAAGTACAAACCCCCCCCCCAAATGACCCCATTTTGGAAAGTAGACACCCTAAGGAAATTGCTAAGAGGCATTTTGAGCCCATTGAATATTTTATTTTTTTGTCCCAAGTGATTGAATAATGACAAAAAAAAAAAAAAAAAAAAATGTTTACAAAAAGTTGTCACTAAATGATATATTTCTCACACATGCCATGGGCATATGTGGAATTACACCCCAAAATATATTCTGCTGCTTCTTCTGAGTACGGGGATACCACATGTGTGGGACTTTTTGGGAGCCTATCCGTGTACGGGACCCCGAAAGCCAAGCACCGCCTTCAGGATTTCCAAGGGTGTAAATTTTTGATTTCACTCCTCACTACCTATCACTACCTATCACAGTTTTGAAGGCCATAAAATGCCAAGATGGCACAAAACCCCCCCAAATGACCCCATTTTGGAAAGTAGACACCCCAAGCTATTTGCTGAGTGGCATGTTGAGTCCATGGAATATTTTATATTTTGCCACAAGTAGCGGGAAAAATGAAAAACTTTTTTTTTTTTTTTTTTTTTGCCCAAAGTTGTCACTAAATGATATATTTCTCACACATGCCATGGGCATATGTGGAATTACACCCCAAAATAAATTCTGCTGCTACTTCTGAGTACGGGGATACCACATGTGTGGGACTTTTTGGGAGCCTATCTGTGTACGGGACCCCGAAAACCAAGCACCGCCTTCAGGATTTCCAAGGGCGTAAATTTTTGATTTCACTCCTCACTACCTATCACAGTTTTGAAGGCCATAAAATGCCAAGATGGCACAAAACCCCCCCAAATGACCCCATTTTGGAAAGTAGACACCCCAAGCTATTTGCTGAGAGGCATGTTGAGTCCATGGAATATTTTATATTTTGCCACAAGTAGCGGGAAAAATTACAAACTTTTTTTTTTTTTTTTTTTTTTGCCCAAAGTTGTCACTAAATTATATATTGCTCACACATGCCATGGGCATATGTGGAATTACACCCCAAAATATATTCTGCTGCTTCTCCTGAGTATGGGGATACTACATGTGTGGGAATTTTTGGGAGCCTATCCGTGTACGGGACCCCGAAAACCAAGCACCGCCTTCAGGATTTCTAAGGGCGTAAATTTTTGATTTCACTCCTCACTACCTATCACAGTTTTGAAGGCCATAAAATGCCCAGATGGCACAAAACCCCCCCAAATGACCCCATTTTGGAAAGTAGACACCCCAAGCTATTTTATGAGAGGCATGGTGAGTATTTTGCAGCTCTCATTTTTTTTTGAAAATGAAGAAAGAAAAAAAGAAAAAAAAATTTTTTTTTTTTTTTTTTCAATTTTAAAAACTTTGTGACAAAAAGCGAGATCTGCAAAATACTCACCATACCTCTCAGCAAATAGCTTGGGGTGTCTACTTTCCAAAATGGGGTCATTTGGGGGTATTTTGTGCCATCTGGGCATTCCATGGCCTCTGAAACTGTGATAGGCAGTGAGGAGTGAATTCACAAATTCACACCCTTAGAAATCCTGAAGGTGGTGCTTGGTTTTTGGGGCCCCGTACGTGGCTAGGCTCCCAAAAAGTCCCACACATGTGGTATCCCCGTACTCAGGAGAAGCAGAAGAATGTATTTTGGGGTGTAATTCCACATATGCCCATGACATGTTTGAGCAATATATCATTTAGTGACAACTTTGTGCAAAAAAAAAAAAAAAAAATAATTATTATTATTTTTCCCGCAACTTGTGTCAAAATATAAAATATTCCATGGACTCGACATGCCTCTCAGCAAAAAGCTTGGGGTGTCTACTTTCCGAAATGGGGTCATTTGGGGGGGGTT
Source organism: Lithobates sylvaticus (assembly GCA_028564925.1). Lineage (NCBI taxonomy): Eukaryota > Metazoa > Chordata > Amphibia > Anura > Ranidae > Lithobates > Lithobates sylvaticus. The sequence goes on from CM053026.1 coordinate 139,737,734, forward strand.
TTGAACTGTCCTGGAATTTTATGCACAACATTTAGACGCTTATGTCACACATTACCCACTCTTCTAACCACTTGAAGACAAAGCCCTTTCTGACACTTTTTGTTTACATGAGAAAATAATTTTTTTTTGCAAGAAAATTACGTTGAACCCCCAAACAATATATATTTTTTTAAAGCAAAGGCCCTACAGATTAAAATGGTGGGTGTTTCATTTTTTTTTTTCACTCAGTATTTGCGCAGCGATTTTTCAAACGCATTTTTTTGGGAAAAAACACACTTTTTTAAATTTTAATGCACTAAAACACACTATCTTGCCCAAATATTTGATGAAATAAAAAATTAGATCTTAGGCCGAGTACATAGATACCAAACACGACATGCTTTAAAATTGCGCAGAAACGTGCAGCGGTGACAAACTACATACATTTTTAAAAGCATTTAAACGCCTTTACAGGTTACCACTTTAGATTTACGGAGGAGGTCTACTGCTAAAATTACTGCCCTCGATCTGACCTTCGCAGTGATACCTCACATGCATGGTGCAATTGCTGTTTACATATGACGCCAGACCGACGCTTGCGTTCGCCTTTGCGCGAGAGCAGGGGGGGGACAGGGGTGCTTTTTTTTTTTTTTTTTTTTTTTTTTTTTTATTGATTTTGCTTTTTTATTTTATTTTTCAACTGTTCCTTTCATTTATATATATTTTTTATCATTTTTATTGCTATCTCAGGGAATGTAAATATCCCCTATGATAGCAATAGGTAGTGACAGGTACTCTTTTTTGAAAAAATTGGGGTCCATTAGACCCTAGATCTGTCGTCTGCCCTCAAAGCATCTGACCACACCAAGATCGGTGTGATAAAATACTTTCCCAATTTCCCAATGGCGCTGATTATATCCGGCGAAATATAAGTCATGAAATGCTCGTAGCTTCCGGTTTCTTAGGCCATAGAGATGATTGGAGCCATTCTGGTCTCTGATCAGCTCTATGGTCAGCTGGCGGAACCACCGGCTGCATTCTCAGGTTCCCTGTTGGGACAGGAGAGCCAGAGAAAACCATGGAAGACGGTGGGAGGGGGGGGGGGGCATTCCCTCCCACTGCTTGTAAAAGCAGTCTAGAGACTAATTAGCCACTAGGATTGCTTTTACATGAAAGCCGACCGCTGGCTGAAAAGAATGATACCAAGATAATGCCTAATCCTGCCGGCATCATTCTGGTATAACCACTCAAAGTCCAGCAACATACCAGTACGTTGCTGGCCCTTGTTTGGCATATATTGTAATCTTTTTTTTCATGCAGCCTGTGGGCTGAACGAAAAAAAAAGATTGATCGGTGGGTATGCCCACCATTAGAACCTCCCTTCATCCACCCACTTCTAATGATGGGCATACATGCACCATTTTGTTTTTAACTGTGGTGGTGAAATCACCTCCAACAGCGCTGGAGTCACGGATTTATGTATCGTGGGAGCAAGCGCTGTTGCTGCCAAGATAAATAAATCCGCGCTGCAGCTGAATGGCGTACCTGCTAAGCAAATTATGGTTAACAATAAAACAAAGTAACATTACAGTATAACAGTAAGATTTACCATACCTGCAAAGCAAATACCAAAAAAAACATAGTAAAAAATAAAACATTTTTTAATGCAACCTGTGCCTAAAATATATATATGCCGAAGCATGGGGGCATCCTCCCGCAAAAAAGTTATGCCGCGTACACACGGTCGGAATTTTCCACGGGCAAGCCTCCGTCGGAATTTCAACCGTATGTAGGCGGCATTAGGAGCAAATCGCTCCTCCGCCCTCTGCTGCCCCATGCTTCGGCATATATGCTCTTTTTTTTTAACTGTGGTGGTGAAATCACCTCCTACAGCGTTGGAGTCACGGCTTTATGTATCGTGGGAGCAAACGCTGTTGCTGTCAAGATAGATAAATCCGCGCTGCAACTGAATGGCGTACCTGAAAACAAAAAAAATGGTTAACAATAAAACATTGCAGAATAGAATACAGTAAAAAGGAGAACAATAGAGAGAGAATAGAGAGAAAGAGAACAATAAAACAACTATTTTTGTTTTTTTTATTTTATATTTTTTTTGTTTTATTTTTTACTTTTTTTTTTTTTTAAACTTTTGTTTGTAACTGTAACAGTTCTAACGGAACTGTTGTAACGGTTCCATCGGTTTTGGTCTCAAAATGCGATGGCATTCTTGAGAACGTGTGCCTAGTCTGTGCAATGCTGTACCCTACGCTAATACTCAACTAGTGTATGGTAGCGTTCAAAACATTCACCGATGCAAAGACCAGGATTGTCAGGACAGCGGGGACAATAATAGCGGGTGTCACGCCTAAATCCGCGCTTTCTGCAGACACGACATTTTCTTTGGGGGGCTTGTTGGGTAGGGGTACTCGGGAGGACATAAATAAAATGCCGCTCATGCAGCCGGCTAACTGCATTTGGTTGGGGAATGTGAGGCGGAGCACCGTCTGGAAACAGAAGGGCTCCGATGATCTCTTCCTGGAATTTAAGGAAGGATCCAGTACGTCCTGAAGCTCCGTATAGCACATGAGCGTTCAGCAAAGCCAATTGGAAAAGGTAAATAGACACTTTTTTGTACCAGCGTCTAGCCTTACGGGCAACTAGGTACGGCGCCAACAACTGGTCGTTGAGGTCCACCCCTCCCATGTTTTGGTTGTACTCGTGGACACAGAGGGGTTTCGTCACAACACCAGCCGCCGTAGTAATTTGGACCGTCGTGTCTGCATGAAGGGAGGTAAGAACGAAAACATTCTTATTATCCCTCCACTTCATAGCGAGCAAGTTATTACACTTCAAGCAGGCTCTCTCCCCCAGCCTAAGACGGGACTCTACAAGCCGCTGGGGAAAGCCCCGGCAATTAGGTCGCACGGTGCCACATGCTCCAATCTGATGATCAAACAAATGACTAAACAGTGGCACGCTCGTGTAATAATTATCCACGTACAAGTGGTACCCCTTTCCGAATAAGGGTGACACCAAGTCCCACACAATCTTGCCAGCGCTCCCTATGTAGTCAGGGCAGTTTGTCGGCTCTATGTGGCTATCTTTGCCCTCATAAACCATAAATTTACATGTATAGCCTGTGGCCCTGTCACAGAGCTTATACATCTTGACCCCGTATCTGGCACGCTTGCTGGGAAGGTATTGTTTGAATGACAAGCGGCCAGTAAACTTAATCAGGGACTCGTCAACGCAGACAACTTGATGGGGAGTAAACAAGTCTGCAAAACGTTGGTTGAAATGGTTTATGAGGGGCCGAATTTTATAGAGCCGATCGTATGCAGGGTCTCCACGAGGACGACAGAGTTCATTGTCGTTGAAGTGCATGAACCGCAAAATCTGTTCGTATCGTGCCCTGGACATGGAGGCAGAGAACACGGGCATATGGTACATTGGCTCAGTGGACCAATATGAACGCAACGTACCCATTTTAACTATGCCCATGATGAGGGAAAGGCCCAGAAAGATCTTAAATTCGGGGACCGTAATTGGTCTCCAATCTCTGGCAAGGGTGGACAACTGGGGATTAGCAGCGATGTGTTGACCAGCGTACAAATTGGTTTGGTCCACAATAGATCTATAGAGATCTTCGGTGAAAAACAGCGAAAAAAAATCAAGTGACGTAAAATCAGCTGTTTCCACCTGAATACCGGGTTGGCCAGTGAATGGGGGAAGTACGGGTTCTGCAGAAGTGGTGGGCACCCAATCAGGATTGGCAAATTCTGCAGGAAGGGCACTATGGGCACGACGGGCCTGTCTTTGTCGTCTTCTTGGTGGCAGCGGGACACTACTTGTGCTTGCCACCTCGCCAGCTGAAACTGCACTTATGGGACTCGCCACGTCACCACGTGATACTGCAGTGCTGGTTTGACTACGTCCAGGGTGTACTAGGCCGCTGGTGCTTGCCTGTTCACCAGAAGGAATAGCGGCTCTAGTACGTCTCTGCCTCCTACGAGCGACCTGCGGTTCCTGCACCTCAACAACAGAAGAAGGAGTTTGGGGTCTGGTACGCCTGACCTTAGCAGGGACCACAACTCCGCCGTCAGAGCTATCTGTCATGGAGCCGCTGTCGTCTACTGGGTCGTATTCTGAGCCTGATTCTGACAGATGAGTGACCTCCTCTTCACTATCTGTCATGCTCAGAAACAAGTAGGCCTGTTCACTAGTGTACGTTTGACTTGCCATTTTGGGCTCTAAATTTAGTAGTACACTAGTGAGACTCACAGGAAAAAAAAAAGCTCCTGACTGTTAGCGACTGAATCAAAACGCTACCAAAAAACTGTAAGCGATCGCAGGGATCAGGCCTGACTCTGCGAACGCTGCAGTTATGTGTGCTTAGTGTTTTGTAAGTGACAGTGATCGATCGATACTGCACTTGGGTGGGCTGGGCGGAGGGGGAAAACGCAGGTGCTAGCAGGTATCTGGGCTGATCCCGCTAACAATGCGTTTTTGGGAACCCTAAACAGCTGGGGACGCTAGTATAGATCTGATCAGATCAGATATCGATCTGTTCAGATTCTATACCACTAAGGGAGGTGTATGCTGCGTGCGTGGGTGTTTGCGGTACTGGCACTAACCCGACGCTGCCTGGGGCGACGCAGACCCTATTTGACTCTAAAACCTTACTTATATCACCCGCCGGGCGATCAGGGGGTTAAACCTTTATTAGGTAATAAACGGCGGGTGCCCTGAAACTATAAAAAATAAACTAACTGACCAGCGTCACCCGTAACAGTTATATGGTGATCACTGGTGAAAGGGTTAACTAGGGGGCACTCAGGGGGTTAAAACCTTTAGTAGGTAGTATATGGGGGGTCCCTGACCCTATAAAACGCTGCGGCAAACCTAAATACCTACCTCCCTAACTAGCGTCAACTGTGACACTAATACAGCGATCAAAAAAAACGATCGCTTAGTGACACTGGTGACGGGGGGTGATCACGGGGTTAAACCTTTATTAGGGGGGGTTCCTAGACCTAAAGGGGGCTAAATCTAACTGCCCTAACAGTTATTAGGGTCACAATGCACCAATGCAGTTAACAGTAAAAAAAAAAAAAAAAAAAAACTGCTTTGGTGTCACTGTGACAGGGGGTGCAGGGGGGCAATCGGGGGGGGGGGGGGGGGCTGGGGTGTGAAATGTGTGCCTAGAATGTTCTACTGTTAGTGTAGTGTAGTGTAGTGTAGGTGTTGTGCAACTCACGTGTCTTCTCTCCTCGGCGTCGGTTCGAAAAGACCGCCACGAGGAGAGATGACCTCACTTCCCCTGGCTCTGTACACAATACAGAGCCAGGGGAAGCATTCCATTGGCTGGGAGCGATCGCGCGGGGGGGGCACGAATGAGTGCCCCCCCCCTCATCTCCGATCCCTCCCCCAATGTCCCGGACAATTTACAGACACGGGGGCGGGCCCGATCGGCCCCCCACCCGCGTCTGTTAGGGATGACATCACTTCCTCTAGCCCTGTTTACATGACGGGGCTAGAGGAAGTGTTTCATTGGCTGGGAGCGATCGCGAGGGGGGGGCCACGAATGAGTGGCCTCCCCCTCATCTCCGATCGCTCCCCCAACGATGCCGACCGCCGCAGGCACCGGGGGGGGCCCGATCGGGCCCCCCACCCGCAGACAGGTAGGGACGTATATATACGCCCTCCTGCCTGTACGTGCCATTCTGTCGACGTATATCGTCGTGCGGCGGTCGGCAAGTGGTTAAAAGGACATTATGAGACCAGACAGAGGTCACTGGGATTTTCCCCAACTACAACAATATGAAAGCACTACAGGTACAGTATATGCAAGGTGCTTATATACAGTACAACATGATTACTTCATTAAGCTCCTTGGCTTATAATGGATCAGGACAGTGCAGGCCTGACAGCCAGACTTAGCCTAGATCGTCCTGGACTTTCCATCCTATTTGTTCACTGTACTGCCAGGGAGACATATTCTTAAAAATTACTGGGTAAAAATAAATAAAAATAAAAAACAGCCCAATCTGTAATTTAAAGTGTTTGCAAAGGCTAAAGTCTTTTTTTTTACCTTAATGCATTCTCTACTTTAAAGTGGAAGTAAACCCCCCTATTGTTTTCAGCCAAGGAAGCTGCCATCTTTGCCTCTGTTTAATCTTCAACTGCCACGGTGCTGCACATGTGATCCGTTATGACACCAGCCATTGGATGGTTTGGCTGTTTGGTTGAAAGCACAGCCAATGTGCAGTTAGCATTCCCGGCATGCCTTTTTTTTAAACTGTTAAATCGATGGGTTTACTTCCGCTTAAGGCTGCTTTCACACTGGGGCGGTTTTCAGGCGGTACAGCGCTAAAAATAGCGCCTGTACACCGCCTGAAAAAAACGGCCCCATTCACTCCAGTGTGAAAGCCGGCGGGCTTTCACACTGGAGCGGTGCGCTAGCAGGACGGTAAAAAAAGTCCTGCTAGCAGCATCTTTGGAGCAGTGAAGGAGCGGTGTATTTACCGCTCCTATACCGCTCCTTCCTATTGAAATCAATGGGAAACCGCGGGGATACCGCGGTTTTTAACCCTTTTGTGGCCGCTAGCGGGGGTTAAAACCACCCCGCTAGCGGCTGCATACCGCGGGTAAAACGATGGTAAAGCAGCGCTAAATATAGCGCTGCTTTACCGTCGCCGCCCCGCACCGCCCCAGTGTGAAAGCAGCCTTAAGGTATTTAACTTGCTATCTCTCTCTCCACACTGATGTCACTCACAGCCTGTGAGGAGAGAGAAGCTGGCGGGGGGGCCAAGCCTCACTGTCTGCTTCTATAGACAGGCAGCACAGCTCAGGATTGAGCCCACAAATGTGCCACAATGGGAAGCAGTTTCCTATGGTGGCACACAGAGAAGAGGATCGGGGCAGGATGGTGCAAAACCATTGCACCATTGCATGCAAGTATAAACATGTTTGTTAGAAGAAAAAAAAAAAAATAGCCAATACCATCACTTTAATTAGGAGATTGTTGTCTGTGAAATTTCCCATTTACTTCAGATCCCGAGATAGTTACTAGTTAGTCACATTCAAATTCAACATTAAAGACATTTCGTAGCTTCTCCAAGCCACTTCTTTAGATTTAAAAAGCCTCAGGAAGATACTCCAGCATTCACATCCATACAGGTAGCACCGATACCTTGATCCAATCACCGTGGAATGTGTTAGGGTACATATTGATTGTTCAAGAACAGAATAGGAGGTGTGAAAGCACTCTGTTCTAGTTACATAATCTCATCCAGGTGCTTGCGGGTGAGAGCCTATGTAGTATCTAAAGGGAAACGCTAGACAGAAAGCTCTGGCTGTCCTCCACCTTGGATAAGGTACGAAACGTGTTCAACATTACAGCACAAATACAGTTGGGGGTGACTAACTACTAACAGTCCTTTAAGGATCAATAATGAACCAACACAAAGATACACAGACTAACTTCAGAGCAATGTAACACTGATGCTTCTAGTCAGTTTTTTTTTCTTCAAAGTTAACAACCTTTTAACTAATTTCCTTTGCAGTAAAGTTTTTACACAATGTTATCACAGTCCCTGAGCATAAGACTACACTACATGGAATGACATCTGTGTGATTTGATAATTGTTATCCACAGGAAGTTCAGCCAATGACTTCCTGCAGCTGAAAGACTTCTGCTCAGATAAGATACAAACATGAAATCTCTGGAAGTAATGAGGAGGAGATACACCATCGTTTCCTCTATGGAATCCACAGCCATGGAATCCCCTTGTGTACAATGGAACTGTTGCAGTATAGCAAACCAGCACATTCATTCTGGCGTTCATATACTCAGATATATCCCAGTTATGATTGTACAGTAACAGAACTGCTAAAATGCAACATAACCAGTATATATTTACGAAATATATACTTCACTAATTGGACATCTTCTTAAGCTAAGCACACACTATCATTTCTTTTCCATTCAACCCAGCGGGCTGAACATAAAAAAAATGGAGGCACTCGAGAGGAGATCGGTGTACTATCCCAGGGGGCCTGACCAACCCCTCGGTTTCTGTTTTACCAGCAAATACTTGGGCCGTGTGTACAGGGCTTTACAAATGTGTACATGAAAAGATGGCCATAAACAGATTATTTGCCATACATTTTTTTTTAACCACTTCAGCCCCAAAAGGATTTGCTCCCTTCCTGACCAGGCCATTTTTTTGCAACACGGCACTGCGTTGCTTTAACTGACAATTGCGCGGTTGTGCGACATTGTACCCAAACCAAATGTATGTCCTTTCCCCCCCCCCCACACAAATAGAGCTTTCTTTTGGTGGTATTTCATTGATTTTTGCACTATAAACAAAAAAGAGCGACAATTTTGTACTTTTATATCCCTATAAATATCCCCAAATAAAAAAAAAACAACAAATTTTTTCCTCAGTTTAGGCTGATATGTATTCTTCTACATATTTTTGGTAAAGAAAATTGCAATAAGCGTATATTGATTGGTTTGCGCAAAAGTTAGCGCTAAAAATAGCCATTAATTACTGTATAAATGTCACAAGTTACATAGTTAGTAAGGTTGAATAAAGACACCAGTCCATCCAGTTCAAACTGAGTGAGTGTGGGTGCGGGTCTACAATTATCCCTATTTATTTAAGGTACCCATATAGTGCCATCAATTTATGCAGCGCTCCACACATACATCACACCCTCACATCTGTCCCTACACTCAAGGTGCCCACAATTCAAGGTCCCTAACTCACATACATATACCAGGGCCAATTTTGAACAAAAGCCAATTAACCTACCAGCAAGTCTTTGGATTGTGGGAGGAAACCAGAGTACCTGGAGGAAACCCATGCAGGCACAGGGAGAACATGCAAACTCCAGGCAGGTAGTGTCGTGGTTGGGATTTGAACCAACGGTGCTATTTACTGCTGGGCGAGTGTGCTATCCACTACACCACTGTGCCGCCCTAACGAGCAGGGAAGGGGTTAACACTAGGGGGGGATCAAGGGATTAACTGTGTTCCCTAGGTGTGTTCTAACTGTAGGGGGGATGGGACTGACTAGGGGAGGAGACCAATCGGTGTTCATACTTAGTATGGACACACTATCTGTCTCCTCTCCCCTGTGAGAACCGCGATTTGTGTGTCGTGTGACATCTTAAAGGAGCGACGTACAGCTACGCCGATTTGCGCAGCCGGGCCAACCTGCCGTGGCTGGTCGGCTAGTAGTTAAACATTTTTTGTCCAATGCAACCACAACTTGAGTTGCCAGTGAAATATGGTTTTATTTACAGCATGCTTGGAACAATTTTATGTTTTCCCATATCTTATCTTCACCATATTCTACACACCCATCCTACAACCACAACCCATATTTGGCTCATGTGATATGGCTTAGCACACACGAGCATCAGGTGCTCATGTTTCAGCACCTTCATAGTCAGACTAGAGGCCAGCCAAGGAAGCAGATGAGAAGAGTGGGTAGCATCAAAGTCTGTCAGACACTGCAGCTGCAGCAAACACTTTAAAAGCAGCTGTGTATGCTGATCATTTTGGCGCCCTTAAGACTGGCCATACTTTATACAATTTTCTTGTACAATTTTTCTTTAGATATACCTAAACCAAACCTAAAACGCTTTCAATTTGTATGCAATCAGGCAGGCCCTTGCACTACGTACTTGAAAGGAAATCTAAAGAAAATCCCAAGTAGATCCAACATATCTGAAGAGTATGTAAAGCACCTTATTTTGCAACAGAGAAATTAAAAATCCACTTAAATGATTAGAAGTGAGTGATCAAAAACTCTTAACAAGGCCTCTTGTTAATTTATATCTACAGGTAAGCCTTTAATAAAGCTTATCTGTAGGTACAGTAAATATCTCCTAAGCCTGCATTGATTAGTAGATATTTACTTTAACAGTGGCTTTATGCCGCAGCCATGACTCCTGTGCGCATGTGAGGGAGAGATGTCATCGCGGCTCAGCCATTGCAACGGCCGGATTCCACTAACCCGGAAAGAAGACTGGGTGAAGATGGAAGCCCTGTCAGCGCACCGCTGGAGGGCCTAGTCTTCAGGTAAGTATTTTATAATGTGCTAATATGTGATGCATACTAGCACATTATGCTCTTGCAGGGAGATTATTTTTAGTTTTCTACCATTTTAATGTTTCTTGTTGCCTTGCGCTATTTAAATAATTTCTGGTAGCCATCATTTAAAATTTCCAGTCATAAGCAAATTTACAACAAAAACACATTATGCTTGCTACAACTAGTAAGCTGCTGCTGGGATTATTAATTATTAAAAATGATCGTCAACAGAAAAATGATTCAACATTTTGCAAATCTAAGTCCACCATTTTTATTACTGGTCTTATTAGTTTAATTGTTCCAAAATCAGCCTACATACAGGCCAACTCAAACAATGAAAAGAGGATGCACAAATGTCCAGTTTCTACTTACCGTATTTGCTATATGTTTTTATAACCAGTCCAGCAAAACTGAAATATATACATTCAGAAAATATTATATTTCTATGTGTCCAGGACCCAATAGATCCACTGTTTTAACACACACAATAAAGTTTAGAATTGTTAAATAGAAAAAAGATAATATTGTCTGAAGGTAGACAGCATAGTTAGGTTTAATGTTTCTGCTGCATTCAACGTGATCCACATGCCAATTCCCCAAGCATATTTGTTCCCTGTGTAACAAAACTGATACCATTCTGCAATATCACTTTATTTACTTTCCCCTGCCCCAACACATGGAAAGCACAGACTTGCAGGTTATCTAAGCTCAGTAGGTATGGTGCTATCCACATAGCAATATGTGAACATCAATCTTCCTACAGCTCAAATATAAAATTGGATTGAGAATTTTCAGATCAGCAGAACTCTGAGCCATGTTTAACACAAACACAAAGCCAAGTGATGAGCAAGATTACAAGGGAAGGTACCCAGCAATGAGCTCTGCACATCACAGATGGATATGAAGCTTTAAAGCAAGGTTATTTAAACACAGACAGCTGGATTTCCACTGCCTCAACAGGATAACACAATATTCACTTTTCCTGCACTTTGAAGGCGCAACCTTAGTTCTCTATACTTATGTCAAAACCAAAGGAAGGAAAAGCCTTAAAAACAAGTAGTTGTAATGGATAAAGAGTGTCAAAAGATGCTTTGAGGGTCAATACCATAAAAAATGCCTTGTCGAGTAACAATGACTGAATATGTTTTTATTGTTTTCAGTTTAAAGGAGTGGCAGCAAAACATCCCTTTTCCCGCTTGCGATAAACAAATAAAGACATTTGTTATCATGTGAAGCTTATTTGTGAAGCACAGTGTTGGAAAGGAAATTATTCATAATAATCTATGATGTTACACTGGTATAACCATCCAACCCGAAGAATCATTTTCAGATAACTAACAGAGAACTAAACAATTTCTGGTCTCTAGGTCATCATGGACTGTAACAAGTCCTCTCTCCCTAATGAGGAAACATTCTGCCCATAAGCTCGCCCACTGAGACCAACTTGTTAAAAAAGTTACTTGCCATGCTGCATGGAAGTGAGACATGGCTTCCTGTGCGCTCTGTGTCATAAGACTTGTGGTCAAACGCCTAATGAAACAGAGGTCAATATATCACCCATGGAAAAGTAGGTATCAGAGTAGCTTTAATATGAACAATTAACAGTGTCCATAGCTGCTGTAAATCCTAGTCACTATGGGGTTTATTTACTAAAGCTAGAGAGGGCAAATTTTGTCACATTTCTGCATAGAAACCAATCAGCTTCTAACCTCAGCTTGCTTAATTAAGCTTTGGCAATAAAACCTGGAAGCTGATTGGTTTCTATGCAGAATTGTGACTAATTTTGCCCTCTCTAGCTTTAGTAAAATAACCCTATAGTGACTATGATTTACAGAAGCTATGGACACTGTTAATCGTTCATATTAAAGCTCCTCTGATACCTACTTTTCTAGCTTTAGTAAATAAACCCCACTACCAGCAAACAATACAATACAATTTCCCAGCACAAAAACAAAGACTGAATGGTTTTAACAATTTCGATTGAAATATAGGTTCTTCTTGTATACAACTGCAAAAAAATTGAGGTCTTCAGGTATTGTTGTATGAATCTGGGCTTCTCATGTGTTCCTGCACCTTTAAAAAAGGAAGGGGCCTCCTCCAAGACATACTTGCTTCCAATGTATGCATATTCATTGCTACAGATGTCTCAAGAGGGGAGTTCTCTTAGACTAGAGCGCAGGACCACAATTGCAGGTTTTTTTTTTTTCAAATATAATTTTTATTGAACTCCAAGAAAGGGTAAAACCCAGGTGTTGTAGTAATAACATACAATCAAGCGAGATTATAATCTCGTATCATCAGATCACAATAAATCGGTATGTAAAATGATTACTATTTATGAGCAACATCATAGGAAGAGTTGCGGTTAGCTTGTTCATTAGTGTCTCATACAGTAACAGTGACTAAGGTATAATTACTAAGTAGGGAAACAGGGCTGCCCAATCTTCATTTTTACTTTTTCTTAAATAGAAACAAAAAGAAAAATGGGAAATAGTAGAGTAAGAATGGCCAGAAAAGAGGGGGAGAAGGGGGGGGGGGGGGGAGGGGGAGGAGGGGGAGAAGGGGGGGGAGGGGGGGGAGGAGGGGAGGAGGGGGAGAAGGGGGGGGAGGGGGGGGGGGAGGGGGGAGAAGAAGGGGGGAAGAAGGTGGGGGGACAGGTAATGGGACAACAATGGCTCAGGTCAATAGAGACAGGTATCTACGCGAGTGCACTGAGAGACTTATGTTCCGAATAGGTTCTTCCCCTCATCCGAGAGTGTAAACATGTTCCAGAGACTCCAGGTCTTTGTGTATGTTTCACGTTTATTTTGCTCTGTAAGAATTAAATCTTACATCCTATTAATATCTTCCACCTTCCTCAGCCAAATTACAGTGGTCGGTGGCCATTGTTTCCAGAAAAAAGAAATTCAGGATTTAGCGCTGTTCAGTAGATGACGTATAATGGACATTTTATACGTTTTAGCTGGGATATTTGATGCATGTAGCAGAAAGAGCGCTGGATCATCGGGTATCGTGTAGTGCGGACAGCCATCCAGAAAGCCGTCAGTTGAGGGCAGGACCAAAAGATATGCAAGATTGTCCCTCTGTCCCCTCAACATCGCCAACAACGGTCTGATGTGTCAGGGAAGATTGTATGTAGTCTAATGGACATGAGGTACAATCTAGTTAATATTTTGAAATTAGTTTCCTGTATTTTGGTGCATAAAGATGATTTGAGGGAGAATATGATAATATTTTGTTTTTGTGATGAAGTAAAAGTGCGGTTTAGATCTGCCTCCCATTTTACTAGATGGTTGTCCCAAGGGCGTGTTCAGAAGTGAATATGTTTTGGAAAGGACCTAGGGTAGATGATCAGTTCCTGAGCAATATTCTTCAAAAGTGGTTAGCCGACGAGTGAAGCTCTGGGGGTTTGGGATAGAGAAGTAGGAAATGATGTAGTTGTGCTGCACTTAAAAATGGGAGTTGGTAGGGGCCTGAGGTGTTCATTAACTCCATCATGGAAGGTCATCGAACCACAACTACGAAGGCATATTCACAGTTTGAGTTTCGTGGAGTTTTGAATTCCGTGGGTGGGAGCCTTGGTGGAAATTGGGGGTGTCCTATGATCAGGGATAATGGTGAATTTTTTGTCGTAAGAGGCCAGCAGAGCGGCTTGGGAGGTCTGCAGCAATGTGGTCCCTATTAGTGGGTGAGACTTTAGCTCCTGAGGTACTGAATCATAACACCAGAGTGCACTCGAGGGAAATATTAGTCTGGCTTTGTTCTAACTGTACCCAGAGATTGGACATAGAATGTCACTGCCAGTTAATGACCCTGCCAAGATGGATCGCTTGGTAGTACTATTCGAACATCAGGCGATGTCAGACCACCATACTGTATTGTTTCAGGAGAGACAATTGGGTACGGAGGAGGCAGGGTTTTTTGGGAGCCCAGACAAAACCGGCGAAAAGAGCTTGCACTTGCTTAAAATAAGAAGGAGGTATTCTAATAGGTAAAGCTTGGAAGAGATACAGATATTTTGATAAGATACACATTTTAGGAGATTGCATCTACCAAACCAGGAGTGCAGGCCTTTATGCCATTTGTCTAATAGGATACGGGTTTTTGCTAGTAAAGGTGGATAGTTATGGTCATATATATGGGAAAGATCAGACGGGATGTATGTACCTAAATATTTCAATGTAGACCATCCATTTGAAGTGGAAATTGGATTGTAGGGTAGGTAGGGTGTGGGGGGGGGGGGGGGCAACGCCACCCCCTTAGCTTCTGATTTGCAGGGGGGTTTTAGTACTGTAGTGTGGCTTCACATATATATATAAAGTGGAACTTTACCCATAAAAACTTGATAAAAAACAATTTTCTTTAGCAAGGAACATACATTTTACATTAATAATAATGCTACCAAAATTAGCATGTGCTGTAAATTTCCCCCATCATTGTTCCTGTTTCATCTTGCCAAAGGCTGCCATTTTGCTGAAGTCCAGAGCCCCTGATCAGCAGTAAATCTTTAGGCTGTCAGCAGATTGGCCTCTACTGGCTCTGATGTTTTGCACAGTGACAAAAATTAGAGAGTAACTGAGCATGAGCAGAGTAGGGCGAGTCAGTGTATTCCTGGATTTCGAACAGTATAGGCACTTATTTTTTATCTCTTACATAGCTATAAGGGGCCAGTCTCAAGTGATCTAGAAGTATTTCTTTTTTTGACCAAAGTTCCACTTAGTTTTGTGCTTATTAGCTAGTAAGGGCTGATTCACAGAACACCGCACACATAAAAAATAACACGGGTGCAATGTTTGTTGCTATTAACGCATTGAAGTGCTCAGGTTTTCTTCCTTTCTTTTTTTTTTTTTTAATCTCTATCTTAATTCTCTGTGTCATGAAGCATTGCAGTGCATTGCAATTTGTCTGCTTCCTTTAGTTACAAAACACAGCAACACAGCAAATTGGTGTGAATAGAATCTATACAGTGCAAGTTTTTTTTTTTCCTTATGTTCGCATTGGGACTTCACTGGCAACCCAAAGGGGCTGCTGTAAAGCAGCTACAAGCGTGCTGTGGAATTTTTTGTATTGCATTGTTCTGTGAACTTCCCTGCCCATATTCACCTTCCTTTTTCTAGGTATAAATTGATCTGAATAGTTAAAAGGTTTTCAGGCTGCAAAAAGATAAAAAAGAAAAAAATAGACAGATGCATACAACACACCAAGTTCCATTCATAAGAAAAAAAAAAAAAAAACATACTGTACCTGTAAAATCTTTTCCTGAGTACATTGCAGGACACAGGATCTTAGTCATAGATGACTGGGGTGTTCAAAAGCAATGCAATTGAGGGGTGGGCAAAACACACTAACAGGCCCACAAAACGGACAAACAGAGGGATTAAAAATTGAGAGAATAGCTTGAAGCATCTTATGCCAAAACTTGCATCAGAAGAAGCCTGACCAGCCACTTGGTAAAACCTAAAGTAGAAGTTTAGTTAAAAATTTTGCAATGGATACAGTACCAGGGAAATCACTTACCCCTAATGAAGTGCGTCTTATGTCCTGCTGGCTTCTACTTACAAAAAATCCTACCTCCATGGAAGCTGGATAATCTGCAGTGGCAATCATTCGGTGTTGCAGAGGTTAAGATCAGTGGTTGCAGGTAAGAAGCATTGGCACCACTCGCTCTCCACTTCCTCCTCGCTCATCCATTCACAGAACTTGTAAAATTCTTTCACAGAATAAAAAGTACTCTGTGATTGGAGAAAGTGGATCCTATCATTCATCTACCACTTCTCCATTCACAAAACAGTTTGTATTGTGGTCCAATATAGAATCACTAGCGTTTCAATAATGGTCTCACCTTACAAAAATGTTTGCCATCACTTTCTGATCTACTTTGAAAGCAAACCTGCAGTGAGATAAATAAATGATTTTTCTTTCAAGCCAGCGGGCTGAATGAAAAAAGCCTAACACATGCAAGATGTTATTGCAGCAATCTTCCCCACCTTGCCTTTGTGTTCTGACAGGGGGACTGCCCCTGTGCCATAACACACTAATTGGCACTGGCAGCCATTGCCAGCCAGCGCTGATCAGGTTGTGAGACCAGCTTCTGTAGACCAGACAGCTGTACACATGAACCATAAGTCGGTTGGTTTTACTGCAGAAGTGTACGAATACGCCCTATATTCGGCCCATGTGTACAAGCTTTATTGTATCATCCAAAATACAATGAAGGCACCTGTGCTTAATTCAACCTCAAAGATCACAACAAAGATCACAACAAAGATCACAACAAAGATCACAACAAAGATCACAACAAAGATCACAACAAAGATCACAACAAAGATTCCAAATATTTTATTGAGCATAGTCTGCACACAGGTTGACTTTAAAATGCCTTTGCATAAGCCTGCGAGTGCATGGGAGACAGTCAAATATCAAATGTCAAAATTAGTGGGGGGGGGGGGGGGGGCAGATTTTGACTTTTCTTTGAAGAAATCAAGTTTGTAAGAGAACACAAGAGTCTTTTAGCGCATGGAAGAGGCTATACAAAAGTATGTGCTGGCACCTGAGGGCATCTGTGCTGCATACCCAATGACACTTTATACTGTTTCCAGAATGGGTTACTATAAGCTCTTCATCTATTATGACATCAATTTAAGGAATTGACCATCCTGAAATATTAGTTAATTTAGAGCCCACCATGATTGCTAGTTTAATTGTTACAATATTGTCTACCTTTCAACTTCATCTCAAGTAGAATGTTCCACTTTGTGGTGACAGGTTGTTCAGTACAGCTTTTTAAGTGCACAACTTGTTCTCTGAATGCTACCAAATGTTGGTGACTTAAGAGATGAATAGAATCTGCAGTGTCAGAAAAAGCCCGCAGACATCTCCAGTAAATGAGACAGAAAATGCTTCTATATTTTTAGCTCTTCTTAATTCCAGTGTGATAAGGCAATCAAATTTATGGTTCAGACACAAAAGGCAGACAATTTTGGAATGAAATTCAGCAAAGCACGTTTGCAGTGTATACACCCTCATCAGCTTTCATGGATTAAATTGGAATTATCGGCTGAATTACACTACTGCAGATTATGATTTAAAGTGCACCCGTCGCATAATCCATTTTGGAATCCTCAAGTTGGTTTGTTACTTTATTAGCAACTAGAGAAATTTCAAGCATGAGTATTAGAGTGACAATGACCATATTTACAAGGTCCAAAGCAAAATGTATATATATATATATATATATATATATATATATATATATATTTTTTAAAAAAAAATGTTATAACCTCCCCTAGCATTTTCAGGAGATACAATATCCTTACCTACATCACACTACTTTTCCGATATCTTCATTGTGCTGCTTTGTCCACTGCTACACAGTATCTGGATAAAATCCTCAGAAATGCTCTGAAATGAACATATATGCCACTACCTCCATTCACTTCAATGGAAAGTCTGTCCACAGCCCAACAGCCAGACTTACCACTGAAATAAAGGAAGGCCGTGACATGCATATGCAGGTACAACTTGAAAGAGTCCCAAAATGTGGCGATAGGCAGGACTATCTTAAGGCGTAAGGGCTGTAGTCAAGTATTAAATATATTAGGAGGATGGGATGGTGGAGCAAAAAAGGATAAGAGTGCTAAAACCATGCTTAATCTTTAATATGGTCTTAGGCAGAGGGCAGTAGTCATAGTTTGTTTGCAAAAACTGCTGTAAAAATGCCAATGACCAGAGACTGCCCTTCCTTCTTCCACTATTGCAACAATGCCTAAGAACTACACAGAATACAACCTATACAGAAGTTTCCATCACAGTAAACTACATGCTGAAATGCAATGGTATGCTTCTAGATTTATGTATACTTAAGTGTTAGAACTTCTAACATGAATATATTTCCTTAAAAATTGATGTCTGTCTTTAAGTGCCATTATTTCCTTAGTGAATTCTTTAGCATCACTTAGTATGAATAATGACATGCATAAAGCAGGATTTCTGAAACTTGCTGTTGGATAATGCGTTCGCTATGAACTAATACTGTGAATGTATTTGTAACTTGTCTCGTTTGAATTTTTTTCTTTACGCAACACGTGGTTTTTTCATGTTTGCATAAGAAAGCAAAAACAAACATTAAAATGTTTTTGACCACAAAGATGTAGGATTGAGCATTATTAATAAAACATATCTTTACATACATTCTCTAGATATTATTTATTAAGAAAGGGATTCTAGCAATGTCAATCACAACAGTGCTTATACACATTATAAGGATATTGTAAAATGTTGTTTAAATGTCAGTTATTTTTGATCATGTGCCTTAAAATTCACTAAACTACATTTACAAATTTACAATTTGGAAAACCTCACATAAAATATTTTTTTTCTAGCTCTGCCGATGCATAGCAGAGATAAATTAATATAAATGCATAAAAAAGAAAGGACTAACCAGAGATTAGAATTCTGGACAACAGACTTCATATATTTCAGATTATGATGACCAATATTGTCCGGGTTGTCAAAGACAAGCCTCAAAATCATTGTTTGCACACATTCCACACTCAGTGGCATTCTTCCTTAAAAACACAATGCAAAACACAATGATATTGCCCAAAGGAGTTTTGAAAAGTTGAAAGATGATGACATGCAGATACCAAGATCACCACACACATACTGTAAGCTGTAGGCTGATAGATCACTTGCTATAAGCATTGTGTCCAATTACTCAAACACTGGAAGTCAGATGACACGCCATTTATTATTTTTTTTCCTCTCGCTTTGTGATAAAAAAGGAAGAGCTGACACCAAGTTAAAAGATACCAGAGATGTTTCAGGGCTTCAGGAATTTATTTTATGGCCGACTTATCTCACTAGCAAGTTGAAAATGGTTAATGTGTTTTACTGTGGTAAAATGACCCCAGGAAGAACCTAAATCCAACAAATCTGCTATCTTAGGATATCTTCATTTGTGTAATTAATTCAAGCCATGTGGTTAGTATGAATACCTCTCATTTCATTCAGCTTTTAACTTCTTTCACTAAAGATACATTGTAAAGTCTTGTAAAAAAAAAAATACAATGTGGCTCTTTGGGTCACACCATATATTATAGCCTTTGGATAATATGTTATTTAGACAGTACTGTGGACACCTAAGTCTCCAAAGTCTGCTGGACTAAATCAACACATTTCTGCAAAACTCCAAATGTGTTTCCTTCCAACCATTTAGCGCACAATTTAATGACCAAGTAAAGTAAAATAACCTTGCACCTGCAACAGGTCTCCAAATGATATAGAATTTACATAAGGAACCTTATCTATCAAAAAATCCTCTGACCAGGTTTCCTCGTAAATTTAATAATGAAGCGGTTAGTAAATTATCAGAAATAAAACAATATATTATCATACTGTAATACAGAACATTGCCTATGTCACCTCACATTATTAACCATAAGTTTGTTCATCACATTAAAAAAAAAAAAAAAAAAAATTAGAAGGAACGATTACAGATGCTTTATGTTGTAATGAACAATCTAATGGTTAATAATGTGAGTTGACATAGGCAATGTTCTGCATTACAGTATGATAATATATTGTTTGTTTTATTTCTGATAATTTACTAACAGCTTCATTATAAAATTTACCAGGAAACCTGGTCAGAGGATTAAAAGTTGAATAACTCTAATCATTTATTTTACACATTTTTATCTGACCTATAAACATACATATTAATTAATGATAATTTTTCACATCTTTTACAACTTTTGCTTTTCCAGAAAACTGTTTTATTTAATTATTTACGTAAGCAGCCCTGTTTTAAATTCCACTGATGTTAGAAAAAAAATATCTAAAAAAAATTATTTTCATTAATACAGAAAAAGAGCATACCCAGCTGAATCTAAGAAATGTCTAGAGCTCCATCATAATCGCTGTAGGCAGGGTGGAATGGAGGGTTAATTGTAGGCAGGTTTGATGAAGTCCAGCTGTGGGAGATGCCTTAACCCTCACGCATCTAGGCACATTTTGCAGCATATACTACACTTATTTGTCCTTCCCCAGAAAATTTTACAAAATATTAATAAGACTATAAAAAAAATTATAATTTAAATATCTGTAAACTGTTGAATTAAATTTTAAAGGTTGAATTAAATATGTAGAGTATGTAAATACTATATATTTTGAAAAGAAAAAAATGCTAAAGAATGAAGTGGAATATTCCCTAATATATCCTAAACATTTATTTAGTAAAAATGTATTGGCAGTAAAATCAGTTGAAAATACATGTCATTAGGTCCACTGTTATATCTCTGTGTGCTATAACTGGGGGAATACATTTTCGACTTTCACTCGCAACTTTACAAAGTCATGTATTTTTAATGAAAGGGTCACAACAGCTAAATGAGATGATTTTATCATATTCTTCAATTATAATATACTACCATTTTATCTTACATGCCCCAGGTTTTGCATTTCACTTCACTACTGCTGCTTTAACATGACTATTTTATTAGTAGAATTATTATGTGCAATAGACCTAACTAAGAGTTAAGTGGGTAATGCAGTTTAGCTTCTGAGAAACATACTATTTAGTATGGTCGATCACATTGCCTACACTGATTTTCTTGTAACATATATCTATATATTTGGAGCTAATTTTCCATTTTATCAAGTATAATATAAGATTCCATCGCACCCCCCCTACACCCCTGCCCCGTGCCTCCCCCCCTACACAAATACACAAGACTCTGCCACTCCTCATTCTTGCAAACAGATGTTGTGGCCACTGACATTAGTACTATTCCCTTTAGCTGGAGGTAATAAACGATTAGCTACAGAGCTGTGGTGTAAACTTCATGTTATTCTTTCCTGTTCTACACCCAGAAAATGTCTAGGAAATTAATGCAACTATATCGGGATTTGAAATTAACTTTCGATAGCTAAGAGCAATAAACTGCTAGGGGGTGGAAAACCTATTATAACGGTGCTGGCATCTGATTGCTAGTAGACAGTTAGTGCCTGCACATAACATTTCATATGATGAAATGTTGGATAGAACATAATCTGCCCCCTTATTGATTAATCAGTAATTTACTTATGAACTGATAAGGCATAACAGGCGATGCCAGCTCCACTTAAATGACAGATCTATTACTAAAAGGTCAGGCTGAGATGCAGACTGTCCCAGTTGAAATGCAGAAATACTTTCAAATATGCTGTGTGTAAAAAAGTGTGTGTGTGTGTGTGTGGGGGGGGGGGGGGGGATAAGATTACGGATGCAATTGGTTCTCTCAATTGATAGAACATGAGGACACAGGAATTAAAAATTACAAAAATATAACTAAATTAATAATTTTATAACTGCATTCTTAATTTAGATTTTTAAAAGTTAATTTAAATGTACCAGAAATAAACTTCAAGTACAGAAGGATGTCAGGAATATAGAGGCTTACCCCACAGCTTTTCCTCTCAAAAGTAGTATATTTTTAGACTTGGATCACACTGAATGCTTTCCATATTGTAGCATTAGCTGTGTAATTTGTCCACTGCCAAGGACTCTGCACAACAAAGAGGTAGTTCACATTGAAACAATTAAGAATTCCTGCTTGACCACTTCCTTGCTGGTGGAACTTGTAGCGTGCTCATAAAGAATACACTTCCAGCTTCTCCAGCAATGAAAAGGTCCATGAAATCCTCCAGGCTGAGCATGATACAACTGCACTGGGCATCAAGTACAGGCCTGACAGATTACTGTAGTTTATGCTGAAAGCTTGTCTCTTTCAATCTAACGTTTTGCATAAATGTCTTAATCACGTTTCGAAAAAAAAAAAAAAAAGTCCCCAATTACACATTTCAAAGCTCTGCTTGTTAATATCAGAATAGCTTCCCTTTTTATTTTTATCTGTACCAACCTATGGATCTCTTTTAAGTATGTGAATATGTTAGCAGCAATTTATTTATTTTTCCTCTCTATGCATAAGTTGCTCCCAAAAGGCACTAAGTAAATGCCAGTGTCTCTGCTGGAAAATAAACACCATTGTCTCAGTTCTCTAGTAAAACACAGTAACTCCTAGGCAAAAGCATGTATACCGGAATAAGCGAAGACAGGGTCTTCCTACACCTGTATAAAGGCTCAACCCACATAATATGTTTAATTGCTTAGTAGTATGAGATTATTCTCTTATTCCAAGTCTTATTTTAAACAAAAATAAATATATTCATCTGCCAACAAGGGTCAACTTTAACTTAAATAACCCTTCTCATATAAATCTAATATTTTGATATTTTATATTATAGATCACAAAAAGCCAAAAACTATACAAAGTCATACAAATGTAATCATATACTCCACATTGCATAAACACTCATAAAAGCTAATATAGGTTAGTTTTATATGTGTGCTTTATTTGCCAGCAGTGCAGGTTAAAAAAAAAAAAAAAAAAACACCCTCTTTTATATTATCAAATATTCTGAACCTGGAGACTCCTGCATAGCCACAAAGATCTGACTGTTGCTTGAAACTGTACCATCTCTTCCGGTGAAAGATTTGATTTTTTGTTTAGCTAGAACATCATATACAGAAACAAATGTTAAAAAAGAACTTTCAGTGTGTTAACTATGGTAATAGGCTTTTCTACTTTGCCATAACCTGATCCAGTTTAATGTCCATGTTTAGTATTTGCTCTGGACTCAAACCTCTGCCATGCAAGTTCATCTGTATTTCGTCATTTTCACTAAAATAAATGTATACAGATCTGCAGATAAGGTTAAAAATACAATTTTAATTAAGAAACTGAAGAGCACTTGGCCTACTGTAGGTTGGCCCAAGGTCATGACAATTTTTTCACTAAATCATTTTATACTTCTAAATGCTTAATGTAATAGTAATATTTTTTGTACAAGTGGACTAGAAACTTTCTAGCAGTTATTGAGGGATTTTTAGGAAATATAAAATTCAAAACTGAACTGCAGCAAATCCTATGTCTTGAGTTTGGACAGTTATTAAAAGGGCTAAGAAGCTTTGTGTTATACAAACTAAAGAGGCTTCTTTACTAAGGCAATGCAAAGAGTAATAATGATGTGCATAGTGTAGTAGACCTTAGCAGGTTTGTGCCCTTCCATCCGTTTACAGCATTGCAAACAATGAAAGCCGACTTGTGATTAGCTAATATGGATCACTCTACCTTGCCCTTTGTCCGGTTAAATAAACCTGTCACTGTTTTAATTATATACATTTAGGAACAAGTGTCAAAATTACCTTAATGTCACATAACTCCCAATTTTTTTCTTTTTGTAAGGACAGTCCCTCTTCTGAACTTATAATTTGCTCCTAATTGTATTTTACAGTTCACCCTCTATATGACTGTACTGTTAATTATTAAACACTAGTCGATGTTGCCCACGGCAAAAGGTTAAATGTTTGCATTTCTAACTTATTCCAAGAACATAAACTTGGAATTCATTGTAATGTAATGTCACTTTTTTTTTTTTTTTTTTAAATCACCTGTGCTGCGATCTGTATTTTCTTTTGTTAATCACTGCTTGTGTCTGTAAATACATAAAACTGTATTGACAGTATGTCATTTTTTTTGTCTCTGAGATGATATGATTGTGGCCTAAAAATCTGTGACTAAAAGATGCTTCTTTTTCCTGATAAACTTGAAAGAAATGTAATAACTATAGATAGTATACATAAACATGCTTTGTTCGATTGAACTGTCCTGTCTAATCTATTTGCTGTCATCTGTCATTCATTTAGTAGCAGTCAATCAAGTTTCTGCTGGTGGTGGCAAGGATACAAGTTATAACCTATATAACTTGATAGATAGATAGATTTATTTTGCCTTATAACTTCTTAAATCTTGGCTGATCTTCATCTGACCCATTGTTAGAAAACCTCTCTGACTCTAATTCCTACTCTTACTTCCTATCTAAAGATGTTCAGCCCACATGCTGGCTGGAAAGACTGTTGGCACAGAATATAAGCCTCGTCACAGGACAAACTGGGGCTTCTGGCTTTGATAGAAATGACATTTCCAGAGCATGAAACATGACTCTGCCTCTCTGGTCTAGTTACACTTGCTGCTCTAGAGGTGCTAGTGGTAGATCACTATGAAATTAATGCTGCTGGCTGATTAGTATAGCACTGTGCTCCCTTCTTTCTATAAATTATAAGTGTGGATATATTTTAATAAAACAATGATAGCACAAACCTAGAGATCTTTACTAAACATTCACGTAGGAAGCTAGAACAGAGGATAAGCAGTGCCCTCTAGTGTTAAATGGATGCTTTCTGTGACGGTGCTCTACATGAATTTCTTTCCAAAAAAAAATAAAAAAATAATGCCGATGCATGTCATCTGAAGTCATTCACATATTGCAGATGTACTAGTTAAAGCATGGTTGGTAAGCACATTTCCATCAGCACCTAAAAGACACCAGTTTTGAGCTTGCTTTAAAGTTATCTATACAACAAATTAAAGTTATCTTGTTTATTTAAATGTTGGAACTGTTTTATTGTGTGCATCTCCTTTGCTTACTACAACTACCTTACTTTAAGCAGTAGTAAACCGCACTAATTTATTAAATTTTTTTTAAAGCCTGCAAGGTAAAGGCATAACGTGCTAGTAAGCATCAGATACTAGCACATTATGAAATATTTACCTTAGCACAAAGCCCTCCCGCTTGCTGTCACTGCTGAGAGGGCTTCCATCTTCACTCGGTCTTCCTTCTGGGTTTGCGTGTTCCAGTTGTCTGATTGGCTGCACCGGCTCACGGACCACGGTATGGGGCTCTTTAGAGCGCATGCGCCGGTGACATATCTCCTAAACAGTGCAGGTTTAGGAGATATTCATGGTACCTACAGGTAAGCCTTTATTAAGTGCAAAAAAAATAAAAAATAAAGTTTACTTCCATTGTCAAAATGTTAAATCACATATTAATTTTTGCATTGTATTTGAAATATTTTTATATTCTACTAGTAATTTGAATACTTTTGAAATCTCAAAATTTGTAAACTTACTTTGTAAAGATCCTCACACATCTATTTCCTTGAATTTTGTGACAATTCACTATGCCCTGTGAATAGGCACTGCCGTGTCACACATTTCACAGAGCCTGCCTTCTGAGCTACAATGTAATTAATGTTATTTCCATTGCCACTTTTATTCATTTTCTCAAAGGTTTCCATCATTATTGCACAACCGGCGGGGTCTATGCTATCTTGCTTCTCTGGTGTCTCCATCTAGCTGCGCCGCGCCTATACTACCCACCCATCGGAAATGACATACGCCCGCAATACCATAAGTGACATCAACAGCTGGAACGCACCGCTGAGCTGCACTTGTTGGCTGGCGTGTGTTCCAGCATCGCACATCGTTTACTCTATCCCTTGGATAGAGTGGATGTAGAATATCCCAGGTGAAGGCTATACCTAATGGTGGAATTCACACCCATAAAAGAGACACGGCGATTGAAAATTTTCAATACACTATTACCTAATAGTGTTGTTTGGACTTTTCAGCACTGGACATTTATTGTATTTATTTAGGATCACTGGATTGTATTGGAGTTTTTTATGACTATTAGTACTAATTTAAATACCGTAGATACTGCATGCCTCACTCTGCCCATCTCCCTGCCTCATTCTGCCCATCTGCAGCCTCATGTACCTGATCTCCATAACACTGGCGCTGTGACATGCAGTCTAGTCGGCGGCCGTCCAGTGTAACAAAGCCCCGCCTCCTCCTCGTCCGTGACAGAATACTGATTCGGTTTCCCAGCAGCGAGTCAGTGTTCCGCCTATCATGGATGAGGACGAAGAGAGGGCGGGGCTTTGTTACACTGGACGGCCGTCGACCATACTGCATGTCACATCCCCGGGAGATCAGGCGCATGAGTCTGCAGATGGGCACAGTGACTAGAGTATAAGCCGAGGGGGCTTTTTCAGCACAAACAAATGTGCTGAAAAACTGGGCTTATACTCTAGTATATATGGTAGTTATTTTCTTCTCACTTTTTGGATGTATATATAGTATTTTTCATTGCACACACTGGTATATTACAGCAGCGCAGCACACTTTATATATTTGTTACTCAATGTAACCTTCAGTTGCCAAAATGCACCTTAGAATTAGATGGAATGAAACCGGTTACAAGAAGCAGCACCTTCATATCTATATGATCTATAATAGTTGCACTGAAAACCCTTCACTGAAATCTGGCAGCTCTGCAAAGAAGTCATTCATCTTTATAAGAGTATTTTTTTTATTTTTTTTAATAATGTGGTATTTTTTACCATAGGTGTTTACACTGAGTGATACTAAATGTATTACAAATAATAGTTTAAAAAAAATACAGATAAGACAAAAAAAGCCAGGCTGAATATGCTGGTACTAGCCAGCAAAGCACGGCCGTAGGTGGTGTGAGAACCTGCAGAGCCCCTTACTGAGAAGATGTTGAATACAAACTAGTGACTACTCAATGTAAGGCAGCATGGGCTGAATGACTAAATTGGAATGTCTGGGGCCCAGTCAGGAGGTTTCTGAAACACCGTGGATCATAATACTACGTAATGGTAGGTTTTGTACAAAGCTTTTCTATTTTTTTTCCCATACTGGAACCATTATTTTTAACCCCTCCCTAACTAAAAGTGGCAGTAATGGATTGCAACATGCTGCTTTGAAGCCCCGCTGAATGTGAAATAATACAGGTGCTGCCTTTCAAAGATTAAAGTCACCTTTTGTTCTTATTTTGAGGACTGCGACTTGAAAATGGTAGTTTATATAAATGCAGTACAGGAATGTTACAAATATGAAGCAATTCAAAGCAAAGATAGAATAAAGTATTTTCTGACACAAGTTTTGTTGAAATCCAGGTTTAGAGGAAGTAATTGTTATAGATCACTTCATCAGGTAATTATTCTCATTTGTATGCCATAAGCAAAGCCAATAGAAATTGGAATGCAAATGAATGCTAGCTAGGCACACATGCAAGCAGTAGACAGAGTGTGATGACACACTGCTAATGGTATGCAGGTAAAATTCGAAATACTATCATCTCAGTTATAAACCCTATATCAGGGTAGGCAATTCAGCACTCCAGCAGTGGAAAAACTACAAATCCCATCATAACTCTCAAGTCATGCCTGTAGCCATTAGAGTCTTTCAATGCCTCATAGGATTTGTGGTTTCACAACAGCTAGAGCGCTGAGGTTGCCTACCCCTGGCCTATACATCTATACAGCTCAAGACTTGTACTCACCTTAATTCATGCTAATAGTGCTTAGTCACCTTACCCCTGCCCCTACCACCTCTTGCCTGCAGATGGACAATGACAGAGCAGCCGCTAACTAATGAGGCACTTTCTCTGATCTTTTCTCCTATTCACAGAAAACACTGTGTAAAACTGTTTTGATTGGTTTAGAGCATAGATCCAATTCTCATCTTTCCTTTTTTATTTTAGCTTGGAATTACTAAAGGATGGTTGGGTGCACAAGTACTTGTGCAAATGCTTAGTATTGGCACCGATACCAGTATCAGTACAACCCTACCCATAACTCTGGCAAGGGATTTAAAATGATCACCAAATGATTTGAAATCAATAATTGCACTATAAGGAATATAATCTACAAGTGGCGTACATTTCCACTGACTGGTCCAGCAAATGCAACCCAAGAGCTGACCATTTGATGCTAAAAAAGGTCTCCAAGACCCCAACATTTTTTCACCTAGTGTTCAACTTTGCAACAGATGGGAACAAAGCACATACATCTACAATCAGAAAGACATTGCATCAATTTAACCTGCTGAGAAGAGTGGTAAGAAAAAGCCTTTGCTGCCCAAAAAGAGCAAGGGCACAGATTTCCATTGAACACATAGGCAAAAACCAGGTCTTCAGAAACAATGTGCTGAAGAGAATCTAAAAGAAGGCTCTAAAAGAAGAAATTGACTACCCTAGTAGTAGTAGTAGTAGTGTCTTTTTTCGACCTATGTACTGTAACTATGTAACTATATGTAGTCAAAGTTATTAAAATGTTGCAGGGGAATTTTTAGACAGGCACAGAAACCCACAACCACCTTGCAACTAAAGGAATGTTTGGATGGAGAAGTGGTCAAAAATGTCAGAGTTGATGTCAGGGTCATTTCTGCTACAAGGGGCAATACTAGATTCTGATGCCAAATGCATACTTTTTCTAATGTGCACTATTAGATCTATTGATATTGATAACTGAAAACTGTTCTTGTGTTTTTATTCAAGTACATCACCTTTATCAGGTTCCCCGGTGGAAAATCTCCTCTTGATCAGCGATGCATGCTATAGATTGCAGAACCGATACTGATCTGTATATTTTGATGATAGGTAAATCTCCCCGCTGTCAGAATACAATAACACAGCAGGAGGATTCTTACTTCCACCTCAAATGTGTGTAAGGGGAAATTGGGTTTGTGTTTTTTGTTCAACCCGTTAGCTGAACGGAAAAAAAAATGACTCATGTATGGGGGAATGGGCAAAAATCCCAGTGGTAACATGTGGCAAGCTTATAGAGACTTATCCAAAGCGACTTGGAGCTGTGATAGCCCCAAAAGGTGGCTCTACAAAGTATTGACTTTAGGGGGCTGAATAGTTATGCACATTGACTTTTTCTGTTATTTTGTCCTATTTGTTGTTTGCTTCACAATAAAAAATTTTTTTTTCAAAGTTAGTAAAATGGTAAAGTCAGTTCAGTTGTAAAAGGGTGTTATTAGCACTGCTGGGTTCCCTGAAAGCCCTAACTATGGTACTAGTGTGGTTATCCTTTATAGATTTAGCAACTGTCTCCCCAGTCATTTTTTTCCATCTTATAGACTTCACCTCCATAACATTTTTAACTGATGAAACCACTAAGCAACTCATTCATTCCCTTGTTATCTCTCGTCTTGACTTTTTCAACTCCAGCCTCATAGGCCTACCTCTACAAAGGTTATCCCCCCCCCTTCAGTGTATCATGAATGCTACTGCCAGACTCCCCCACCTCACAAACTGCTCAGTGTCTGCCACTTTCTCCACTGGCTTCCAAATGCCCAACAAAATATGAACAACATACAAAGTCATTTATAACTCTGCCCCAAACAATATCAATTTTGTCCCAATAGGTCACCCAAGCCGGCCCCAGCCTCTGGAACTACAAGTAGTAGTACTAGGAATAACTGATTAATCCATCCCTCCCCCCGGATTCTAGTGTGCATTTGTATTTTCTTCTGAGGGGTTCTATCTTACACCCTTCTTGCTAGCAGTCCTATGGCTGGAGCGCTCTCCTCCCATGTTTTAACTGCACAGGTTGCGGTGTCATAATTTGCCACCTAGCTTGTTCACTAGTTACTCTAGACCAATCTGCCATGCTGCCAGACCATCCAAAAATAAATATTTGGGCAAGTATTATTATACAGGATTTATATAGCGCCAACAGTTTGCGCAGCAAGTTTGCAACATGAGGCAGCACAATTACAATACAATTCAATACAGGAGGAATCAGAGGGACCTGCTCATTAGAGCTTACAATCTAAAAGAGATTCAAACGGGAATTACTGTGGGAGATGAGCTGATGGAGAAAATAAAAGTACAGTTGTTAGGTGGAGACAGGATATGCTTCTCTGAAGAGAAGGAATTTCAGGGATTGCCTAAAAGTAGACAGAGTAGGAGATAGGATGGGAGAGGCTCGAGAGAAGTCCTGGAGGCAAGCATGGGAGGAGGTGACAAGGGAGCTAGAGAGCAGGAGGTCTTGGGAGGAATGAAGAGAACGATTTTATTTGTATTTTGAGACTAGGTTGGTGATGTAGCTGGTGGCTGAGCAGAGGATGGCTTTGAAAGTTGTTGTTAGAATTTTGAAGTTAATTTATTAGGTAAGTGGAAGCCAGTGAAGGAATTGGCAGAGAGGTAGCAGACACTAAACAACTGGTAAGGATGAGCCTGGCAGCAGCATTATTAAGTATGTAAGTTAGAGAGTGTAGGATAGAGCCAGAAGATGACCATAGTACTTGCAAGGTAATTGGGTCCAGGGGGCTGGTGGTTAGATGGGCATTGGAAAAATAATTTAGCAACCTCATCTATTGAGGGGTTGAATGAGGGAAGGATTGAGTGTGCCTATGGACATGGAGTGTTAAGTGGGGTGGGGGGTATCTGTACAGTGGAGATCTCATCATGAATTGTATCAATTTTATTTTTTAAGTGATTTCCTGGGCAGTAAGTGGGGTTGTGGGTGGAGACGGTGAAGGACATAGTTATCGAGTTAAAAGGTAGAGAAGACTTGACGGGGACTGGATGACAGGGTGTTAATGAAAGTGATAAAATAGAACTGCTTGGCAGTGTGGAGGCAGGAATTGCATTTTTGGGGGCAGATTTATATTAGTTGAAGTCTTTTTGAGACTTAGAAAAAAATATAAGTAAAGAGGTAGACACGTGAATGCTCTATGGCTGTGTCTATCAGATACTTATAGCAGCGCTTGGTGCTAATTTTCAACTAGAGTTGAAAGATTAGTGCATATATGTACATTTAGTGAGTACAAACATAAATAAACAATAAAAAAATGTCTAAAAGCAGTAAAGCAAAGTGTACCGTAAAAAATCAACTTTACATTACGTTTTAAAGTGCTGAGTGCATAAATCAAATAAATAAATAAATAATAGATTCAAAGTGCACGTGAACAAATAAATAAACGAGTTTGATCGATGAGTGAATTGCACTGCGTTTTTTTCATCAAATGAATATCAACAAAAAAAGTCCGCGTGACGACAAACACGATCCTCCAATCTGATGGATCAGCAATATGGCGAAAGTGACAGTTCAAAATAACATGTGACAGTCGATTTTGTGTTGACTCTCCGTGAGTAATCCGCAAACTTCCACCTTAAGTGACACCGTGTTACAGAGATTAGCCCCTCTTGGGGATGCACTCACCAGAGGTATGCTCAAAATACGCCTGTAGTATTATACCCTGAGGGCCTTCTCCACCAGCATCTGCTACTGCATTCACCCGCGCATGGATACCTCCAGTGCATCAGCCTCTTTCTCCAGTGTGGTTATATACAGTTGTGCATGTAATTAAACAAGGGGCCACATAGCGTAATATTGCTAAATCAACTTCATTTATTAAAAATTAATCTTTTTCCCTAAACAAAAAAACTTCCCCCTAGGGGGTTAAGCGTACCAGAAATAGTTAAAAAATCAGCATTTGGATAAATGTATGAATGTGCGGTACTGTGCCTGCTCTCTAGCGCCGGTTGTGGAGCTTTTCCTGTTTCCTCAGAGACACAGGGTGGCGTCCTTCCTGTCCGGATCTGCTGGAGCGCACCGTGGACCGCAAGCGTGTGACGTCACTTCCTGTTGACCTACGCCCTGACGCGTTTCGTCATTTCCGACTTCTTCTCGAGGGCGTAGGTCACCAGGCAGGAAGTGAGGTATAAATACACCATGGGTTGAGAGAAATGTCCAATCAGCCGGCGGCCCTGTCCCCCAATGGGCGTTACCATTCTCTGGCTCTGTAAACACAAGAGGCCCATTGCGGACAGTCACACCTGACGGCATCTCACCCATAATGTAGTTTGACAACAACTTTGCATTTTAAAAAGTATTTATAAATGCATATTAATGCCGGCCATATCTAGTGGCCAAAACAATAAACTATAATAGTGTTAAACATTGCAGCATGCAGAACGGGTTGTTTGGATGTCTCATGAATCCATTTATAATGATTGAAAGTGTACTGAAATACTTGTATATGGGTACACATCATAAGCACCTGCCAGTGTCTATGTGTGTTCATGCATGAACTTTATTAGTAATTATCTGCATGTAGATTAATATGGATATGCCTGAAATCACATACATTGATATGGATGTGCCTGAAATCACCCACATTAGCCCGTTCTGCACATATAATGTGATGCCAAAGGAACATGAACATTTTGTGCAGCCGGGTTGCGTTGTCAGTACTAGCAGATTTGTGTACATGTGTATATACTCCTATATCAAGGGGGAGGATAGTTTATACTGATAACCCACATCTTAGTTCGGGGTGCTTTATGTGTTCCTGCTAGACTTTTTAGGTGGGACGTACCAACAATCAAATGTTAGTGCGGGCATCTTCACAAATAAAAATTTATATTATAGTTATATGAATCACATCTAGTGCACTACAAGTGAAACCCCTGTTGTGCCCAGAATGTAAAAACGGCTGAATATAAAAATCAATATAAAAGAATGAATAAATAATTAATAGTGCAATAGAGAGCCACTAATTATATATATAAAAAAAATATATATATATATACACCAAAATTAATTTCTTCCATTGATAAACGTATATATGGGAGAGTATAATAAAAGATTTTGTAATAAATACTTTGTAGATTTAAAATTACTAAAAATTGATTTGCAGATCATTTAAAATTACTAGAAAATGACTAAAAAGTGATGATTTAAAAGTTTAAAAGTTTAAAAGGTGGACAAGGACATGTCATGGATAATGAGTTAGGTCATACATTTTAAATCATAGGGCAATACATATGGGTGGTGCCGTGTGTGAGGGTGATCCCATATCCATCATGCATATTGTGTTGCCCCATCTATGGTAGTGGGGTATTTGTATAATGGGGGACCATATAGATCATGTAATGGGGCACCCCATATGGATCCCCATCTGGGGCGGCCGGTTGTCATACAATATTGTTTTGTTTGCTATGCGGTTAATGTTAATGTTCCTTTAACATCCAGAAAAATTCAATCGCATGACAGACCATCCCAAATGTACCACATGAGCGTTTTGTGGAATGTATGACCTGGGAGGTATATTGAATCTCCTATGTGTGCAGGTTATAAACTGAGTGTGCGATTATGTGTCGCTTATGAAGCAGTTTATGTCCAACTCAATGTTTAAACCTTTTGGGGAGAGTACGTCCACCGAATAGATCCATTGGGTCTCCCGTTTTGAGAGCTCTCGTACCATGTGTATGCCCCTCCAGTGGGGTAATATCTGTTCAACGCCCCAAAATAGTAACCCTTTAGGGTCCATGTCATGTTTCATTTTAAAATGTAATGAGACATTGTGATCTCTGAAGCCAATCTTTATGTTGTGTATATGTTCCGCTATGCGTACTTTTAGTTGTCTCTTTGTACGCCCTATATAGATGAGACCACACGGGCATTTTAGAGCGTACACCACATGAGTGCTATTGCACGTAATAAATTGCTTTATTGTAAAGCTATTATTATTTGATGTGGATGTAAAGTTTTCCAATTTCCTAATCGGATGAGCCACCTCTCGACATGCCTTGCATTTCCTACATGAGAAAAAACCATTTTGGTCCCAAAATGTCGGTGGTTTTTTGGGCGGGTCAATCACTTTTTTTTACTATTTTGTCTCCAAAGTTAGTGGCTTTTCTGTAAATAAATTGCGGGGCTGAAGGTAAAGCAGTCATTAATTTCTTGTCTAAGAGCAAAACGTGCCAATGTTTTTTAAAAATGTGTTCAACTTCCTCATACTGGCCATGAAAGCCAGATATGAATGACCACTCCAAATTGTTTTGTTTTGGTACTACCGATTCCTTTTTCTTCTCTTCCATTATTGAGGCCCTTGGTATTTGATTGACCTCTTCGACAATTTTCTGCAGTTTTTTTGGGTTGTAACCTCTCACTTCAAACCGTTCTGTTAGAATTTTAGATTGCTCCATGTATTGTGTATCCTCAGAGCAATTGCGTCGTACCCGCATTAATTGGCCCTTGGGAATGTTTTTTAACCACAGTGGGTGATGGGCGCTTGTTGTTGGTAAATAACTGTTGCGGTCAGTCTTCTTAAAATATACTTTCGTTTCCAATAAGTTATTTTTGCGGTATACTGTGACGTCTAAAAAATTAATTTCGTTAAAATCCCAAACGGATGTTAGTTTGATGTTATTCTTATTATTGTTCAAGTCTTCTAAAAATCTCTCCAAGCTAAAATGGGATCCTGCCCAAATAAAAAACAGATCGTCAATAAAACGCTTATAAAATAACAATTCAGGACGCCGGTTATTAAAAATGATCTTATCCTCCCATTCGGCCATGAATAGATTTGCGATACTTGGGGCAAACTTCGCTCCCATGGCTACTCCTCTCTGTTGAGTATAAAAATGGCCTCCATACCAGAAGTAGTTGTGCGATAAGCAAAAATCCAAAGCATTTCTTAAAAATATCTTTTGGTTAAAAACCAGGTCCTCTCGTTTGCTCAATGCCCAGTTCAGGGCTAAAAGAGCGTCATCATGTTGTATGATGGAGTATAATGAGGAGACGTCTGCCGTGACCAGAATGATTTGTCCAGTATTTTCCAGGTTTACTTCCTGTAGGGTATTCAGGAAGTTTTTCGTATCCTTTAGGTATGATTTTGTTTCCCTTACACTTTTTTGTAGGTAGGTGTCGAGATATTGACCTAATCTGGACGATACAGATTCTATACTATTAACAATAGGTCTCGCGGGCGGATTGCTTGGATCCTTATGAATTTTTGGGAGAGTATAAAGTGTAGGTACACGGCTACTCGTGGGCACTAAATATTTCTTTTCCTTGCTGGATAGCACTCCTGTGCGTGAGCCCATCTCTATCAGATTTTCTAGATGTTCTCTATAGTGTTGAGTGGGGTCCCTTTTGAGTGTGTTATAAGTTTCTTTATCTGATAACATCTCCTCAATCTGTTTGTGGTAAAAGTCTTTCGTGAGTAAGACCACCCCTCCGCCTTTGTCAGCCGGTCTAACTATTACATCTTTGCGCTGCTCCAGAAGTTTTATGCCCTCTTCCACATGTTTCACATTCAATTCCTTTTTCGGTTTCAGAGTCTCGAGATCGTGTAGTACTAATCCCTTGAATACCTCTATATGGTGGTTAGGGTTGTTGGGTGGATTGAATAGAGACTTGTTTTTTAATCCACTGTTAATGATTTTTGGCTTCTCATTGGCGGATGTTTGTTTTGCACTGCTTGTTATTTCGTTATTCGTGGCGTTGCCCAGGAAGTATTTTTTTATATTTAATTTTCTGATATATTTGTGAATATCTATATAGACACTGAATTTGTTGATTGGCTTTTTCAGACCGCATTTTAGCCCCAAATTTAAAATGTTCAGCTCTTTGTGGGTCAGAGTGGCCTGTGTTAAATTAAAAATACCTCCTACTCCGATCCTCTTCTTCTTTTGTTGGATTTTGGTTCCTGCCCTGCACCCCCTGTATTGTCTTTTTTTGGTGGTGGCGGTATAGATTCTCTGGGTATTCGTTGATGGTCCTCTATTTGGTTGTATTCCCTGTATTGGTCCTGCGTCTGCTGATTCCTTGAGAATTGTTGGGGGTTCCTTGGGTAATAGGGGGGTTGGGTCTGCATCGGGGGCCGTCCCCTGCGTGGGGGATATCCCCGGCCCCTCTGTTGCCCCCCTCGGCCTCTCCCTAAAAAAGGACGCGGTAGTGGGCGGGAATCATATTCATCCTCATAATGATATAAGGGTTGAAATCTGTTTTGTGTTACTGTCCCTTGTGGTTGTTGTTGAATCCTTTGGTTATTGCCTCTTCCTCCCTTATTCTTCCCTCTTCCCCTATGTATTGGGGTTGAATAGTAGTTTGGGGTATTTATGTATGAGTTGTCCTCATACTGTTCCCTTTCTTCCACCACTACCGGGTTGGGTCTTGGAGCAGGATTCAAGTTTCTTGGGCGTGCGGCTGTGGCACTCCTAAGTTCATCCGTAATGGGGTTTATACTGTCTGGTGCCTGTTGCCAGGAGTATATTTTATTATTTTTAAAATCGTCGAAATCTTTGTGGTATTTTTTGATTTTTTTCTTTTGGGTGTCCTTGTCCACCTTTTCGAGTCTCTTTTGTACTTTCAAATTAAATTCTGTAATTTGTTGTGACTCCTTAATGGGGTCCAACTGGAGTTTTAATTCATTGATTTTCGTTTGTATATTAGCCATTTTTCGTTTTTTCCTTTCGATGATTAGTTGTTGTAGTTTAAAACCCACACCATTGAAGAAATCCAGCCATTCCTGGGAGGATTGTGGGTCATCCAGGCCATCGTGGGGGATTACATCCCATCTCAGACTTTTGATAATGATCTTATCTTTTAAGTACTGTTCCAAGGTGCAGATATCCCACCACGTTCTGACCTGCTTCTCCAAAATATTGCTGAGGGCCGACATTGCCCCATTATAGTTGGTTTCAGTGGTTTGGGGTATTTGTTCAGAAAAGATGTTGTCTACATCTATGTGCCTACTACTTAGAAATTGTAATACATCCATGGCTGCAGAGAAATTTAAAGTAGATATCGTGGAGAAATGGTGTTTTAAGCTTTCCGCCCTCCTATGCTCAACACCTCTCCGCGCTGTTTGGGTGTATATGTTTACAATCTTTGGGGTAATAACTGGTATAGACCCCGGAGCAGGGTAAATATATAAATAGATAAATAAATATATATTATGTGAGTGAATAAATAAATAAATAAATATTCAGTGTAGCGCTGTGTATAAATAAAATGAAATAAATATGATTATAAAGGTGTGATTATTTGATACTAGATTATAAATAAATACATCAATAGTAGTGGTAAGCAGTTGATTTTAGAAGTGTGCTAAAATGCAATCTGTAGCTGCTGCTTAAATAACAATAGGATAGAAAAAAATATAAGTAAAGAGGTAGACACGTGAATGCTCTATGGCTGTGTCTATCAGATACTTATAGCAGCGCTTGGTGCTAATTTTCAACTAGAGTTGAAAGATTAGTGCATATATGTACATTTAGTGAGTACAAACATAAATAAACAATAAAAAAATGTCTAAAAGCAGTAAAGCAAAGTGTACCGTAAAAAATCAACTTTACATTACGTTTTAAAGTGCTGAGTGCATAAATCAAATAAATAAATAAATAATAGATTCAAAGTGCACGTGAACAAATAAATAAACGAGTTTGATCGATGAGTGAATTGCACTGCGTTTTTTTCATCAAATGAATATCAACAAAAAAAGTCCGCGTGACGACAAACACGATCCTCCAATCTGATGGATCAGCAATATGGCGAAAGTGACAGTTCAAAATAACATGTGACAGTCGATTTTGTGTTGACTCTCCGTGAGTAATCCGCAAACTTCCACCTTAAGTGACACCGTGTTACAGAGATTAGCCCCTCTTGGGGATGCACTCACCAGAGGTATGCTCAAAATACGCCTGTAGTATTATACCCTGAGGGCCTTCTCCACCAGCATCTGCTACTGCATTCACCCGCGCATGGATACCTCCAGTGCATCAGCCTCTTTCTCCAGTGTGGTTATATACAGTTGTGCATGTAATTAAACAAGGGGCCACATAGCGTAATATTGCTAAATCAACTTCATTTATTAAAAATTAATCTTTTTCCCTAAACAAAAAAACTTCCCCCTAGGGGGTTAAGCGTACCAGAAATAGTTAAAAAATCAGCATTTGGATAAATGTATGAATGTGCGGTACTGTGCCTGCTCTCTAGCGCCGGTTGTGGAGCTTTTCCTGTTTCCTCAGAGACACAGGGTGGCGTCCTTCCTGTCCGGATCTGCTGGAGCGCACCGTGGACCGCAAGCGTGTGACGTCACTTCCTGTTGACCTACGCCCTGACGCGTTTCGTCATTTCCGACTTCTTCTCGAGGGCGTAGGTCACCAGGCAGGAAGTGAGGTATAAATACACCATGGGTTGAGAGAAATGTCCAATCAGCCGGCGGCCCTGTCCCCCAATGGGCGTTACCATTCTCTGGCTCTGTAAACACAAGAGGCCCATTGCGGACAGTCACACCTGACGGCATCTCACCCATAATGTAGTTTGACAACAACTTTGCATTTTAAAAAGTATTTATAAATGCATATTAATGCCGGCCATATCTAGTGGCCAAAACAATAAACTATAATAGTGTTAAACATTGCAGCATGCAGAACGGGTTGTTTGGATGTCTCATGAATCCATTTATAATGATTGAAAGTGTACTGAAATACTTGTATATGGGTACACATCATAAGCACCTGCCAGTGTCTATGTGTGTTCATGCATGAACTTTATTAGTAATTATCTGCATGTAGATTAATATGGATATGCCTGAAATCACATACATTGATATGGATGTGCCTGAAATCACCCACATTAGCCCGTTCTGCACATATAATGTGATGCCAAAGGAACATGAACATTTTGTGCAGCCGGGTTGCGTTGTCAGTACTAGCAGATTTGTGTACATGTGTATATACTCCTATATCAAGGGGGAGGATAGTTTATACTGATAACCCACATCTTAGTTCGGGGTGCTTTATGTGTTCCTGCTAGACTTTTTAGGTGGGACGTACCAACAATCAAATGTTAGTGCGGGCATCTTCACAAATAAAAATTTTTATTATAGTTATATGAATCACATCTAGTGCACTACAAGTGAAACCCCTGTTGTGCCCAGAATGTAAAAACGGCTGAATATAAAAATCAATATAAAAGAATGAATAAATAATTAATAGTGCAATAGAGAGCCACTAATTATATATATAAAAAAAAATATATATATATATACACCAAAATTAATTTCTTCCATTGCTAAACGTATATATGGGAGAGTATAATAAAAGATTTTGTAATAAATACTTTGTAGATTTAAAATTACTAAAAAATGATTTGCAGATCATTTAAAATTACTAGAAAATGACTAAAAAGTGATGATTTAAAAGTTTAAAAGTTTAAAAGGTGGACAAGGACATGTCATGGATAATGAGTTAGGTCATACATATTAAATCATAGGGCAATACATATGGGTGGTGCCGTGTGTGAGGGTTATCCCATATCCATCATGCATATTGTGTTGCCCCATCTATGGTAGTGGGGTATTATATAATGGGGGACCATATAGATCATGTAATGGGGCACCCCATATGGATCCCCATCTGGGGCGGCCGGTTGTCATACAATATTGTTTTGTTTGCTATGCGGTTAATGTTAATGTTCCTTTAACATCCAGAAAAATTCAATCGCATGACAGACCATCCCAAATGTACCACATGAGCGTTTTGTGGAATGTATGACCTGGGAGGTATATTGAATCTCCTATGTGTGCAGGTTATAAACTGAGTGTGCGATTATGTGTCGCTTATGAAGCAGTTTATGTCCAACTCAATGTTTAAACCTTTTGGGGAGAGTACGTCCACCGAATAGATCCATTGGGTCTCCCGTTTTGAGAGCTCTCGTACCATGTGTATGCCCCTCCAGTGGGGTAATATCTGTTCAACGCCCCAAAATAGTAACCCTTTAGGGTCCATGTCATGTTTCATTTTAAAATGTAATGAGACATTGTGATCTCTGAAGCCAATCTTTATGTTGTGTATATGTTCCGCTATGCGTACTTTTAGTTGTCTCTTTGTACGCCCTATATAGATGAGACCACACGGGCATTTTAGAGCGTACACCACATGAGTGCTATTGCACGTGATTTCCAAAAAAAGCCCACCGACATTCCTTGAGGGACCAAAATGTCGGTGGTTTTTAGGAAGTTGAACACATTTTTAAAAAACAATTGCGTCGTACCCGCATTATTTGGCCCTTGGGAATGACAGAAATTAATGACTGCTTTACCTTCAGCCCCGCAATTTTTTTAAAAAAAGCACATAATGTTGTATGATGGAGTATAATGAGTAAAAAAAGTGTATTGAACCCGCCCAAAAAACCACCGACATTTTGGGACCAAAATGGTTTTTTTTGTATGTAGGTGTCGAGATATTGACCTAATGTTCTCTATGTCGAGTGGTGGCTCATCCGATTAGGAAATTGGAAAACTGAATTACA
This sequence comes from Lithobates sylvaticus, assembly GCA_028564925.1. Lineage (NCBI taxonomy): Eukaryota > Metazoa > Chordata > Amphibia > Anura > Ranidae > Lithobates > Lithobates sylvaticus. Next base: position 139,777,627 of record CM053026.1, read on the forward strand.
AAAAACCACCGACATTTTGGGACCAAATGGTTTTTTCTCATGTAGGAAATGCAAGGCATGTCGAGAGGTGGCTCATCCGATTACAATAAAGCAATTTATTACGTGCAATAGCACTCATGTGGTGTACGCTCTAAAATGCCCGTGTGGTCTCATCTATATAGGGCGTACAAAGAGACAACTAAAAGTACGCATAGCGGAACATATACACAACATAAAGATTGGCTTCAGAGATCACAATGTCTCATTACATTTTAAAATGAAACATGACATGGACCCTAAAGGGTTACTATTTTGGGGCGTTGAACAGATATTACCCCACTGGAGGGGCATACACATGGTACGAGAGCTCTCAAAACGGGAGACCCAATGGATCTATTCGGTGGACGCACTCTCCCCAAAAGGTTTAAACATTGAGTTGGACATAAACTGCTTCATAAGCGACACATAATCGCACACTCAGTTTATAACCTGCACACATAGGAGATTCAATATACCTCCCAGGTCATACATTCCACAAAACGCTCATGTGGTACATTTGGGATGGTCTGTCATGCGATTGAATTTTTCTGGATGTTAAAGGAACATTAACATTAACCGCATAGCAAACAAAACAATATTGTATGACAACCGGCCGCCCCAGATGGGGATCCATATGGGGTGCCCCATTACATGATCTATATGGTCCCCCATTATACAAATACCCCACTACCATAGATGGGGCAACACAATATGCATGATGGATATGGGATCACCCTCACACACGGCACCACCCATATGTATTGCCCTATGATTTAAAATGTATGACCTAACTCATTATCCATGACATGTCCTTGTCCACCTTTTAAACTTTTAAACTTTTAAATCATCACTTTTTAGTCATTTTCTAGTAATTTTAAATGATCTGCAAATCAATTTTTAGTAATTTTAAATCTACAAAGTATTTATTACAAAATCTTTTATTATACTCTCCCATATATACGTTTATCAATGGAAGAAATTAATTTTGGTGTATATATATATATATTTTTTTATATATATAATTAGTGGCTCTCTATTGCACTATTAATTATTTATTCATTCTTTTATATTGATTTTTATATTCAGCCGTTTTTACATTCTGGGCACAACAGGGGTTTCACTTGTAGTGCACTAGATGTGATTCATATAACTATAATAAAAATTTTTATTTGTGAAGATGCCCGCACTAACATTTGATTGTTGGTACGTCCCACCTAAAAAGTCTAGCAGGAACACATAAAGCACCCCGAACTAAGATGTGGGTTATCAGTATAAACTATCCTCCCCCTTGATATAGGAGTATATACACATGTACACAAATCTGCTAGTACTGACAACGCAACCCGGCTGCACAAAATGTTCATGTTCCTTTGGCATCACATTATATGTGCAGAACGGGCTAATGTGGGTGATTTCAGGCACATCCATATCAATGTATGTGATTTCAGGCATATCCATATTAATCTACATGCAGATAATTACTAATAAAGTTCATGCATGAACACACATAGACACTGGCAGGTGCTTATGATGTGTACCCATATACAAGTATTTCAGTACACTTTCAATCATTATAAATGGATTCATGAGACATCCAAACAACCCGTTCTGCATGCTGCAATGTTTAACACTATTATAGTTTATTGTTTTGGCCACTAGATATGGCCGGCATTAATATGCATTTATAAATACTTTTTAAAATGCAAAGTTGTTGTCAAACTACATTATGGGTGAGATGCCGTCAGGTGTGACTGTCCGCAATGGGCCTCTTGTGTTTACAGAGCCAGAGAATGGTAACGCCCATTGGGGGACAGGGCCGCCGGCTGATTGGACATTTCTCTCAACCCATGGTGTATTTATACCTCACTTCCTGCCTGGTGACCTACGCCCTCGAGAAGAAGTCGGAAATGACGAAACGCGTCAGGGCGTAGGTCAACAGGAAGTGACGTCACACGCTTGCGGTCCACGGTGCGCTCCAGCAGATCCGGACAGGAAGGACGCCACCCTGTGTCTCTGAGGAAACAGGAAAAGCTCCACAACCGGCGCTAGAGAGCAGGCACAGTACCGCACATTCATACATTTATCCAAATGCTGATTTTTTAACTATTTCTGGTACGCTTAACCCCCTAGGGGGAAGTTTTTTTGTTTAGGGAAAAAGATTAATTTTTAATAAATGAAGTTGATTTAGCAATATTACGCTATGTGGCCCCTTGTTTAATTACATGCACAACTGTATATAACCACACTGGAGAAAGAGGCTGATGCACTGGAGGTATCCATGCGCGGGTGAATGCAGTAGCAGATGCTGGTGGAGAAGGCCCTCAGGGTATAATACTACAGGCGTATTTTGAGCATACCTCTGGTGAGTGCATCCCCAAGAGGGGCTAATCTCTGTAACACGGTGTCACTTAAGGTGGAAGTTTGCGGATTACTCACGGAGAGTCAACACAAAATCGACTGTCACATGTTATTTTGAACTGTCACTTTCGCCATATTGCTGATCCATCAGATTGGAGGATCGTGTTTGTCGTCACGCGGACTTTTTTTGTTGATATTCATTTGATGAAAAAAAACGCAGTGCAATTCACTCATCGATCAAACTCGTTTATTTATTTGTTCACGTGCACTTTGAATCTATTATTTATTTATTTATTTGATTTATGCACTCAGCACTTTAAAACGTAATGTAAAGTTGATTTTTTACGGTACACTTTGCTTTACTGCTTTTAGACATTTTGTTATTGTTTATTTATGTTTGTACTCACTAAATGTACATATATGCACTAATCTTTCAACTCTAGTTGAAAATTAGCACCAAGCGCTGCTATAAGTATCTGATAGACACAGCCATAGAGCATTCACGTGTCTACCTCTTTACTTATATTTTTTTCTATCCTATTGTTATTTAAGCAGCAGCTACAGATTGCATTTTAGCACACTTCTAAAATCAACTGCTTACCACTACTATTGATGTATTTATTTATAATCTAGTATCAAATAATCACACCTTTATAATCATATTTATTTCATTTTATTTATACACAGCGCTACACTGAATATTTATTTATTTATTTATTCACTCACATAATATATATTTATTTATCTATTTATATATTTACCCTGCTCCGGGGTCTATACCAGTTATTACCCCAAAGATTGTAAACATATACACCCAAACAGCGCGGAGAGGTGTTGAGCATAGGAGGGCGGAAAGCTTAAAACACCATTTCTCCACGATATCTACTTTTTGAGACTTAGTCTCATGCCACAATCAAAATGCGGGACCTGATTCTGTGTGTAGGGAAGGAGGCAAGCACCTCCAGGAAGGATGACAGTGAACTGTTGTAGACAGAAGTGGCTATGTTGGGACAGAACAGGGGTGACATTTTGTCATGGAGGAGGTCAGTAGCAGAATAAAGAAGAGAAGGGTTAAAGTGACAAAGGTTTCTACGGGTAATGGTTAGGCGGTTGGAAGAAGAGAAAGTGGAAGACAGGGAGAGAGTGAATTTTTTTTCACAGAACATATAGGGGGTTTTCTTAAATTGCACTTAGGTTATGTTTTGTAGTCACTGTACATAACAGAACACTGCTACAGCAACCAGGTTCTTTTGTGAATTTAGGGCTTACTTCAAGTCTGAAAGAGGGAACACCCACCATCACAAGAATGACATTTAAGAAAATATAAATCCACCTTAAAGTGGAACTGTACTCAAAACAACTTGATAAAATATTTAAATTTCACTATTCACTTCAATTCACACAAACTTTTTTTTAGACGTTACATGTATTTGCAACACAGGTACAGTACTTCACGTCCTATGTACCAGAAAAAAAAGTCTACCTTTATCCTGGCAAGTCACCTAAAAAGGATGAGTGCATCATACCCAACAATAAGAATAAAAAATAAAGAAACGTTTGCAAGAACCTTCACATTCTCACTCCAGTAATATTACTTTTTTATCCATACATAAAGCCTGTTAGGGCAGGTCTATAAGCAGTAAAAACATAGCTGTTCAAAGCTTTGAGTGTTCCTACAGAAAATCAGAGCTATACTATTCTTACATGAAAATAATAATACAAACGGTCTTGGCTTAGGCAGTATGGGCAAGTTAGGTAGCTCTCTGGCAGCCAGCAGATCCAGCAACATTATGGTATATCACTCAATGTCTGATGAATGGTGAAAGCTCCAGATACAAAGAAAGAACACCAGTATTGAAGTGGGCAAGTTCCCAGGACCTCCTTTTGTGAGCACAGCTAATAAAGCGAAAGAGAAGTGTGTGTCTTCTCTGCACCATTATCACACAAACACCTTTTAACAAGTGCTAACAGCCAGGACAAGATCTCAAGTGATACATAGCTAAAGAACATAATAGATTTCCAACACGTTTCTTATAATGGGGCTGTCAGGTGACTGAATCATTTCTTTAATTTTACTAACAAAATCAGTTAATGTTAGCCCAGCCAGCTGGACAGAATGGCCCAGATAATTTGCATCAGGTAGCATCAAATGCAATTAAATTGCATACCACTCAATGGTAAATGCAGAAAATAAAAAAGTACTCATATTTATGATCTTCCTTTGATTTAGACAAGCTCTGATGGTGAATACATGTTGACCATAATCTAACATAAATAGCAGATATAATGGCATAAGACAGATAGATGTGAACTCCCCCCATACCTTACAAAGCACACTTGATTGTACTGGTAGATGAAGAAAAACAACAATTACTAAGGCTACCAAGAAAGGAAGGCAGTTTTTTTAATCTGATATCCTGGCCTATAGGGTGTCTTCTTGTGTGTGTTTTCTTTGAAATATTGAGCCTGAAAGCATATCTGGAAACTTTAGAAATCACAAGCTTTACTGGTGTGTATGTATGGATTATATAAATGCAACTGTAACATATAAAGGCAAATCAGTAAAAAAAATTGTGGAAATATCCACGCTTAGGAAATGGAACTGCTGCCCCCCTAAATAAACTTCACCAAGGTGAAGCCAGAAAATATAAAAACACTAGGAAGGGGTAGTGGCGCTGTTCAGGTGCAATACTAAATGCAGAGGGGTGTAAAGTATAAAACTGGAGAGTAGTGCATATAAAATTCTTAAGGTCACATGCCAAAGATAAAGTGCAAATGCATAAATAAAGTGTGCTAGTGGTGGATACTCACGAAGGTACCCTAATGTTAATCACAAAATAATAAAATTCACAAATAAGGTGATGGCTAACAAGAGGAGCGCCTAACCCCTGCAGGGGTAATAGGGTAATATTAGTAATCCCAAATTGACCTCGCTCGTCTCAGTAGGTGGTGTCCTTTTATCCAGGAGGTAGCCAGCATCTGACCGCTTGTCTATGTCTCATCCAGAATGTTCTCAGCAAAAAATGGATTTAGCATGTATGGGAAAGGATAGTCTCATAGGGTGAATCCGTGCAAAAAAGGGGGTTTTTATTTTATAAAAAACATGCAACAAACCACAGACAAATTGTGGTAGAAAGGGCTGGGGCTAATAAGCCCATAGAAACATAAAAGCCGGCGTAACAGCAGCCGCTATTCCGGGGAAGCGGCGTGCGTTCCACGGCCGCAGTAAGCTCAAAACCGGAAGTCTGCTCCACCGGACATGACGTATTGTGTACAAAGATAGTCCCGACTTACGCGTTTCGTCATAGGACGTCGTCTGAGGCACCTGTCATATTCATAGACGTCCTATGACGAAACGCGTAAGGCGGGACTATCTTTGTACACAATACGTCTCGTCCGGTGGAGCCGACTTCCGGTTTTGAGCTTACTGCGGCCGTGGAACGCACGCCTCAGCCCTTTCTACCACAATTTGTCTGTGGTTTGTTACATGTTTTTTATGTCGATTTGGGATTACTAATAGTACGCCTATTACCCCTGCAGGGGTTAGGCGCTCCGGTGAGTGTAACTACATGAGGGGAAGTGTCTGAAGGAGGGGAGCACTGGATCATCACATTTGGTCTCATCCAATGTTGAGAATTATTGCTTACTGATTTGCGTCTGACCACAGACTGAATTATTCTAGACTGCACACATATATATATATATATATTTTTCCCCTCTGCTTATAAATTCCATTTTTATACTGTTTCTACTTTTATACTCAGGACTCTTATACTTCTTTTTTTTTTTTTTATTTCAATCTTTATTCATTTTTTCCATAATTATTTAACACTTCAAGAAAAAAAAAAAAACACAGCATTTAACAGACTCTTAACATTTATAAAAAGTGCATATTAGCTAAATCTTAAGCTTTTGTTTTATCCCAGGGAAAGAGGGAAAGGGAGAGAAAAAAAAAAAAGAATAAAAAATTCTATTGTGCATTAAACCATAATCCCCTATTTCCTCCCACTCCCCCGTCCCTGCCTCCCTCCCCCCCACCCCCACATATTCATACATGGGTTCTTATGCACCTATTCCCAATCTCATCTATTCCTCTTTTATCCTGGGTAGAGCGCCGCTATGATTAGGCCCTCTACTTCCAGGGCATTCATTTTTACCAACCAGGGATGCCACATCTTCTTAAACTCTTTGAGGTTACCTCTCTTTATGTAGACTGTTCTTTCTCTACATAGGGTCTCGTTTACTATCCTGATCCAATTGTCTACTGTAGGGGGTTCCCTTGATTGCCATTTAATTGCAATCAATTTCCTGGCCTGAAACAAGCATCTAAAGATTGCTACTGTTTCGCTTTTTTTCTCCCCTGTTTCCATTCTATATTCCAGTATACACGCTTTAGCTTCTCTCTCCAGCTTGATCCCAAATACCTCTCTTATGCTATTAATCACTCCTGTCCAGTAACGGTGCAATTTGGGGCATTTCCACAGCATATGCAGAAGATCACCAGTCCCCTTGGCATCTGGGGCAGCTATCGTCAGTCCTCCTCCCAAATTGAAACAGCCGCTTCGGGGTATAATAGGCTCTATTTTTTATCATCAAATGGGATACCCTCTGCGGGGGGGGATATTGAGACCATCGAGCCCAGCTCAAGAATTCTCTTCCACTGCACACTAGTTATTGCGCCTATATCCTCTTCCCATCTTGCCTTTACCGTTTGGAGTTTCTCTCCTTCCTTGGCTTCTTGGCCCATTTGCCCATATATCTCAGATATTAACCCTTTAGTAGAGCCGACTTCTAGTATCTTTTTGAAAAGGGGGGTTTCTATCCATATCAACTGACCGAAAATTGGGCCTTTAAGGCATGGGCTATTTGTAAATATGCGTAAGCCGTATGTTGTGGTATTTTAAACTCTCGCTTCAGGTCTAAAAAATTTTTTAACGCGTTGCCTTTATATAATTGTCTCAGTCTAGTAATACCATGTTTTTCCCATACTTTTATTTTTCCTACCTGGAGGACTTCATTTAGATTTTTGTTGTTCCATAGAGGGAAATACTCAGTAATTCCATTATAGTGTAACTGTTTTTTAACTATTGTCCATATTTTGATTATCATTTTTATTGTGGGACATTTATAGCGGAAAGAGTCCGCTTCAAGGGTTTCTATCATTGTGTTATGCCCAGCTTCCGCCAGCATTATTCTTCCACTTGGGGTGCCCCCCCCGGAACACCACATCCTATTAATTGTTGCAATTGAGATGCCAGGAAATAATGTTCCGGGTTGGGCACCGCGAGACCCCCTTCCTTCACTGGGAGTTGCAGGGTTCGAAGCCGAATCCTGGCCTGCCCCCCCTTCCAAATTAGTTCCCTAAAAAGTGACTCAATTTTTTTGAACCACTTCCTGCATATCCACACTGGCGAGTTATGCAATATATACAATAATTGTGGCATCCAAATCATTTTAATCAGCCCACACCTTCCCGCCACAGATAATGGGAAACGTTTCCAAATGTCTATCTTTTTTTTAAACTTTACTAATAAGGGTTCAAGATTTTTACTTATAAATTGGCTGGGATCCTTCGTCAAGACTATCCCCAGATATTTCAATGAGTCAACCACTGCAAGATGGGGCATCCCTGGTATTCGTACTTCAGAGGTGGGATCTATTGGTAATAGTTCAGACTTCTCCCAGTTTATTTCTAATCCTGTGAACCCACCAAATTCCTCTACTATATTCATTGCTTTGCTTAGTGACTGGCCTGTATCTCCCAAGAAGTAGCACATCATCCGCATATAGCGCAATTTTTTCTGCCCTTCCTAACCTCCTCTGGAAACCTAGTATCTCGGGGCTAGATCTGATAGCAATAGCAAGAGGTTCCATTGCAAGGGCGAAGAGGAGGGGTGATAATGGGCACCCCTACCTCGTCCCCCTCTCCAGCTCAATCTTTTCTGAGAATTCGTTGTTAATTTTCAGTCTAGCGATAGGCCTATCATATAGTATCTTTATCCATCTAGTAAAGGAGGGGCCAATTCCAAACTTCTCTAGGATTCTCCATATATATCCCCATTCCACAGTGTCAAATGCTTTGGACACATCCAATGAGAATATGGCTTTTGGATCCTCCTTCACTACAGGGCTCTGTAGATTTAGATATGCTCTTCTGATATTAATACTTGTGGATCTGTCTGAATTACTTTTGAGATCACTTTATTCAACCTGATTGCTAGCACTTTGGCCAAAATTTTGGCATCAGTGCATAGCAGAGAGATTGGCCTATACGCTGCAACATCTAACGGGTCCTTTCCTTCCTTCCAAAGGACTATAATGGTTGCCTCTACCATTGATGTGGGCAGACGCCCTTCCCTGCCCGCATCTTCTAGTGTCTTTAATAGTTCCGGTAGTAAGATCCCTCCATAGTATTTATAAACCTCTACTGGGAGCCCATCCGGGCCGGGGGATTTTTGATTTGTCATGCTATTCACTGCTTGCTGAAGCTCTATGAGGGTTATTGGGGCCTCTAATTCCTCCCTTTCTATGGGTGAGATAGTTGGAATCTCCAGATTTCCAAGAAAGTCCTCACTTGCACCCTCTACGCCAACTCTCTTGGATGTATAGAGATTTTTATAAAAGGACTCTTATACTTCAATACTACTGTACTCAGGACTTATATATTTTATACTGGGCTTGTCCCTTGGAGTTAGATACTCCCCCTTCCCCTGTTATTGGGAAGTATCAAGTTTTGTTTCCAGAAGAATTTTTACTGTGCATTTTTGACAGTTCCTGCATTTAAAAAAAAAAAAGTTTATATCTTTTATATTTTGTATATTATTTATATTTCACGTTTATGAAATATTTCAGCTATGCATATTTATCCAGCTAATATATTTATCAGATTGTAATTATTTATGCACTGGCACTTATCACTCATATCTTGCCACTTATTATTTAATATACCACTACCTCTTGTTAGCCATCACCTTATTTGTGATTTTTATTATTTTGTGATTAACATTGGGGTACCTTCGTGAGTATCCATCACTAGCACACTTTCTTTATGCATTTGCACTTTATCTTTGGCATGTGACCTTAAGAATTTTATATGCACTACTCTCCAGTTTTATACTTTACACCCCTCTGCATTTAGTATTGCACCTGAACAGCGCCACTACCCCTTCCTAGTGTTTTTATATAAAGACAAATCAGTGTCCTGTACAATAAGATCAGTAGCATGTACAGTAGATCAGAAGCTTATAAAGGTTCATTGTCTATACAGACAGCCCAGGGGCATATAGAGGCTGAGCATTTGCCTTATAGCTGACATTCTTCAAATGGGTTTTTAATACCCCTAAACTTGTATGTGAACATAAAACGATTTGAAGCTAGAAAAAGAAGTCAAAACAGGGTGTAACTTTCCCCATGCCATACAGGCTGTACACATTGATGAGTGAAGAGGAAGGAACAGCAAACCCTGGCCTGCTACCTGTGCTCTCCTCCTACAACAGTGTCTCAGCACCTTCCTGCTGCTTACTAGGTCCAATGCCCCGTACACACGATCAGACTTTCCGACAACAAAATTGTGGATTTTTGTTTGAAGGATGTTGGCTCCAACTAGTCTTGCATACACACGGTCACACAAATGTTAGCCAACAATTATGAATGTAGTGACGTACAAGACGTACGTGATATCTCCATTACGAATGCTATTTTTACAAGACCGATCGCTTCCGGCTCGTACTTGATTCCGAGCATGCGTGGACTTTTGTCCAACGGACTTGAGTACACACAAATGGAAAGTCCGACATCAAAGATTTGTTGGCAGAACATTTGAGAACCTGTTAGCCAAAATTTGTTGGTGGAAAGTCCGACAACAAATGTTCAATAGAGCATACACACGGTCGGACTTTCCGCCAACAAGCTTACATCCAACATTTGTTGTCGGAAAATCCGATCGTGTGTACGGGGCATAAGAGAGGAACACTGACATGACTTTTGTCAATCAGCTACAGGTAAGTCTTCGATTTAGGCCAGGGATCTGGAAATCATATTGATTATCCAGGATCTCCAGCCAGACACCAGTAAGTTTCCAGATTATAAAGTGAACGCTAACTTTTCAGATCTCTCTAGCAGATATCTGAAGCAGCAAAATGCAACTGAATGAGAGACATAGGGGTTGGAAAAAATATTAAAACATCAAGTAAAATACAGGAAACGTTACCTCATATGATGTTGGACTGCCTTTGGCATCCAAGACGGCCTAAATTTCCCTGGGAATTGTCAAATATTATTCCAGGTCACAATCCTGCGCAATGTCCTTTTGTCTCTTTCGGTCAGTTGACCATGTCAACCATGCTTATGCCATCGTAACATTTGATAATGTACCTCACGACACCGCAAATTAATTGGCAATTTCAGTTACAGAGGCAACAGATAAGCAGGCACCAACAATTTGCCCTCTTTGAAACTCAGTTGGCTCTGACATGATTACGTATTACTAGCAGCGCACACAGTGAAATAGGAAAGTGAGGCTACCCAACTATTAGGTGTCTTATACAGCGGAAGCAAAAGAATGTGAGGAAAGGGGCATAGACCTTTCCCCCAGGAGATTGCAAACCATTGCACCCATAATTAGCGGATCACTGGTGCAATTTAAGGCTCCTGTAGACCTGCCTTTGAGCTTTCTGCTTGTACCTCTGTATGGGCTTTGTTAGAAAGATGAAGGAAGTGTCAATGGACTATGAGGGCAATCATCAACGACCAAGCAGTCCATTCAGATCTACAAGCCATTCTTCCACAGTGGCAACTGGGACATGTTGTTTATTCATTCATAGATCCCTGTGAATGAAGAAAGCAGCTGTGTGGGTGGAGCCTTGCACAGCCAAGCTGAATTTGAATGTGACATTGGCTACTGGGAAGATAACCCCTGTCCACTGTCAAAGGGGGTGGCGGCTCAGGGGGTGAAGAGGAGTGTTGGAGCGTGGTACATGTTTTACCTTATATACAGGTGTAACATGTAACACGTTCCAAAGACAAACTTATCCTTTAACTCTATGAAAATGTAAATCACTGTGTTCATTGTCCCAATCACGGCCCTATCTCTGAGCTCACTGAAATTCCACTTAAACATAATGGAGCAAAAGAGGGAGGTTATATGGGACAGAATCATGTGAAAGAAGGCTGCCGATGCCTGGGGGTTCCATGAGCCGCTTGCTAAAATATGGCTGCAAGGAAATACACAAAATACTTACTAAAGGTGAACTGAACTGACTTTTGGATCAGTATTTTCCATAATAGAAACATTTTCATGATAGCTCTAGAAGTTAGCTATTGACATTTTTCCTGCAGTTCATCTGTAATCTACCACAGCTAAGTCACTGTTCTTTTGCAGTATAATAAACAGATTTAAAAATAAATGCCACCCCCACTAACAAATACAGCATATCTCCATCTACGCTGAACAGTGGTTAGGTACCGAGCACGGTTAAATATTATAAATTGTTTAAAGACAACACAAGTGTTGCCAAAGCCTGGGAACAAATATTTGGACAGCTATCAAAATCCTGTGTGTGCAGTTATGAAAGAAAAAATACATCAGGACTATGCAGATTTCTCAGCTCTGTTTATTTCTCAAAATCAATTAGATTATCATCTACAGAGGACATTTCTGCATAGGGGATATCATATTTACACTATATGGCTAAATATTTGTGGACACCAGACCAACACACCTGCATTATATGGCCAAAAGTATTCAGACCTCCCCCAAATTATTGGGTTCAGATGTTTCTAGGTTAGTTCTACAGCACACAAAGACAGTTGGCACTATTGTGGACTTCTAGCCTTGTAGCAACGGTTTGGGGAAGGAACTTCTCTGTTCCAGCACAACTGTGTTCCTGTGTACAGAACCAGGCCCATGAAGACATGGCTTGATGAGCTTAAAGTGGTGACCCCCCCCCCACCCAAAAAAAAAAAAAGGATGATTAAAATTCCTAAAAAAATAAAACATTTGGAATTTTTTTTTAACTTGCCTCTAAATGCCTGTTGTTGGGGGCCCCTCATAGTCTGCCTGCTTCAGTGCCCGGGCTGGTGACATCACTTCCCCACAGCGCAGGAAGGGCTCAGCTCTGCCCCCTCCCTCCTGACAGTCATCTGGGACACGTGACAGGTCCCAGATGACTGCGCGGCCAATCACGGCACGCGGCGCCGATCGCGCATGCACAGTGAGTGCCCGGCTGTGAAGCCACAGCCGGGTGCCCACAGTTGCAATGCCGGTGCCACCGAGCGGAGGGGGCGACGAGCGGAGCTTTGATCCCAGCATCGCTGGACCTTGGAACAGGTAAGTGTCCAGTTATTAAAAGTCAGCAGCTGCAGTATTTGTAGCTGCTGACTTTAAATTTTTTTCTTTTTAAATGGAAACTCCTCTTTAACCGCTTCCCGACCGCCTCCTGTAGATAGACGTCAACAGAATGGCACGGGCAGGCAAAAGGACGTACCTGTACGTCCCCTTTAATTTGCCTGCCGGGGGGGCGCGCGCCGCCAGCGGCGCGCGCGCGACCCGGTCGGGAGCTCCGTGACCACGGCCGCGGGACCAGCGGACCCGATCGCCGCTGGTATCCCGCGATCGGGTTACGGAGCGGAAGAACGGGGAGAGGTCTATGTAAACAAACCTCTCCCCGCGCTTCCTACACTGACTGTCAGTGATCGGCGGTTCCCTGTCATCGGGAACGCCGATCAATGACGTCAGACGTACAGCCACGCCCCCCTACTGTAAAAAAAAAACACAACACGTCACACTGACTCCTCCCCCCGCCCCCTAGTGGTTAACCCCCTAACTACAACTGTCATTTACATAGGAATCAGTGCTATTTAAATAGCAGTGATTGCTGTATAAATGACAAATGTCCCAAAAATGTGTCAAAAATGTCCGATGTGTCCGCCAAAATGTCGCAGTCACAATAAAAAATCGCTGATCGCCGCCATTACTAATAAAAAAAAAAATATTAATAAAAATGCTATAAAACTATCCCCTATTTTGTAAACGCTATAACTTTTGCGCAAACTAATCAATAATCGCTAATTGCGATTTTTTTTACCAAAAATATGTAGAAGAATATGTATCGGCCTAAACTGAGGAAAAAAAATGTTTTTTTATATATTTTTTGGGGATATTTATTATAGCAAAAAGTAAAAAATATTGCATTTTTTTCAAAATTGTCGCTCTATTTTTGTTTATAGCGCAAAAAATAAAAACCGCAGGGGCGATCAAATACCACCAAAAGAAAGCTCTATTTGTGGGAAAAAAAGGACGCCAATTTTGTTTTGGAGCCACGTCGCATGACCGCGCAATTGTTAGTTAAAGCGACGCAGTGCCGAATTGCAAAAAGGGGCCTGGTCCTTTGGCTGCCAATTGGTCCGGGGCTGAAGTGGTTAAGGAACTCTACTAACAGTTTTTTGTTTGGTTTTCACTGACGTTTGAGTACAATAACATAAGCGAGGTTTACAAGTTCACATTTATACAATATATATTATATCAAGTCTAGCGACTCTGATATAATACAGAGGTTTTATCTTCTAATAACACCAGTAGAGTGCTTATACTTGTATTGGACTTCTGTCGATAATGTGAACCTGGGAGAAAGTGCAAGGTGAGGGGAGTGGGAAAGGAGGTAGAAGGGGGATAAGGATACAAAAATGCAAACTAGGGTAACCAAGGTAGCAGTCTAAATAATATCATTACATACTCCATTGCCAGTTGGACTGTCAGGATTGAACCATACATTTTATTATGAAACCATAAGGACCATGCATATACAAATTTTGCATAGGAGAGGTTTTCGAAGAGGAAAACGCTTTCCATGTCGCATTGATAATTTAGATCATTGATCATAACAGATTGACGGTGATGTGGAAGATAGAAGGTGTATTATATTACTTCTAGGTTTGGAAGGAAAGTTTTCTAGACCAAGAAGTAATGCTATATTGGGGTTAGGGCTAATTGGTCTTCCACTTATCTCAGATATTAACATTTTTGGGACCATTCACATTTACACAGCGATCGTTGCTATAAAATTGCACTGATTACTGTGTAAATGTGACTGGCAAGGAAGGAGTTAACACTACGGGGCGCTGCAGGGGTTAATGTATGTTCCCTGCGAGTGATTCTAATTGGGGGGAGAGGGGACTCACAAGGGGAGGAGACCGATCAGTGTTCCTCTGTACTGGGAACACACCATCGGTCTCCTCTCCACTGACAGGACGTGGATCAAATTTTTTTTACATTTTTTCCATGTTTTTATAAAAGTTTGTAAACAGGTAATTTTTCTCATTCATTGATGTACGCTGATGAGGCGGCAGTGATGGGCACCAATAGGTGGCAGTGATGGGCACTGATGGGTGGCACTGTGGGCACAATGACAGGTGGCACTGGCACGGGGTACTGAATGGCACAGAGGAGGCAGATGTGCCTCCTTCCTCTTCGGGACCGATGTCCCTTTAACATAAGCTGGTCTTTTAACTTTTTATGCTGTTTTGCTACTTTTGGGTAAATAAAAAAACCTATTGGAAACGTCTACACTATTCTAGTCCCCTTTTGTTTCCATCTATATCATCCATTCGAATGCTGCACTGCCAGTGACACACGAGGACTATCCGGGAGAGACTGCCATATAGGAGGAGATTCGTTACTGCTGGACACCTATCGGGACGCTGGTAATCCCTAACAGCACCAAGGCTGTTCTTCTAAAGCTTAGTTTGACCCCCCTGAATAAGGGCGGTCACTGGCTTTTTGGTAAGCCTCCCCCCCCTTCTATTTTTTTCTGTGGTGATGGGCTGCACTGCTATCAACATATACACTTTGGATTGATTTCACAGAAGTTTTCATGAATTTATTTGTTTTATTTCACCTGAATATCTGGACTTTATGAACTTTGAGTTTCACATATGAATTTTGATTGAGTATTCATTATATTTATTCACTTTTTTTGGTATTTTCTATTAATTGATAACTTATAGTTTTCATCATCCAGCGCTGCATTTCTTTGTTTATATGTAAACATAAGCTGGTGATCAGCTTTTTTTTCTCCTCACGCCATCAGCGTGAGGAGAAAAAAAAAAACAGATCACAGAGCTTTTGTTTACATCATGTGATCAGCTGTCATTGGCTCCCTGCAGGGAGCATGCACAGGGGAGGACGTCTTATGATGGCCTCCCGGAAATCGAGGTCTGCGCTGTAGCCATCATTCGGCTATGGCCCGGACCTCAAGTGGTTAAATATCGTACCTGGGGGTTGACTATAGTATGCCTGTAAAGTGGTGCGTTTCCCGTGTTTAGAACAGTCCCTGCACAAAATTACATTTCTAAAGGAATAAAAGTCATTTAAAACTGCTTGCGGCTGTAATGTAATGTCGGGTCCTGGCAATATGGATGAAAATTATTAAGAAAAACAGCATGGGTACCCCCCCCCCCCCCCAGCCCATTACCAGGCCCTTTGGGTCTTGTATGGATACACCCAAATTAAAAAAAGAAATGGCGTGGGGCCCCCAGGCCCTATATACTCTGAACAGCAGTATACATGCGGTCCAAACAAGGCAGGGACTGTAGGTTTGTGCTTAAGTTGAATCTGTTTGTAATTTGGAACAGATACATTTTGTAAGTGTAGCTCCAGCCAAAAAAATAATATTTTTTAAGCTTTTTGGATAACATAGGGAAGGGTTATCACCCCTGTAACATTTGTTTTGCTGTCTGTGCCCCTGTTCAGAAGATTTCACCTCACTTTCTGTCCCAATGACAATTAGATTTTTAAAATTTGAGGTTATTAGGGAAACAAGGATTGGTGATAAAGCATCAGTGGAGACACCTTTTTCCCCATATTAACTCTTACAGGAGAGAATTTCCCTTCCTAGGGGTAGATTTCCTCTCACTTCCTGTTGTCTTCCTCCGTTTGTAAGGAGATGTTTGTAAGTCGGATGTTTGAAAGTAGGGGACCGCCTGTATATACTATACGGCCTGCCTTCTATACTCTGCAGAAAATTGGGCCTTAGGTGTTGGTGGTACCAGAACACTGTAAGCCCTCACAGTTACTCTTGGTGGGCGCTGGAACGAGCCCTGCTGTGAAATAGAGCAAATATTGTAATTAATAAACTGACATCTCGGTGTTTCAGTGAATTTCTGGTACTGTAATCTCGTAAAGTCTCACAAGATTCCAGTATCAGGGGGCGTTCTCAAAAGCTTTACAAAACTTCATAAACTGGCATCCAGAGGAGAACCAATGCAGGAGAATGGAGTAGTGACATTTTTTCACTGCTTCATAAAACAGACACCTTACTGTTCCGTTTACCATGCAGGAAATTACAAAAAAAAAAAACAAGGGTTTTAATCATTTCCTACTCAATTTTTTTTTCCATAAATAGATAACTATTAAATTATGATTTTTTTTTGTATATATTTGTCCAGAATTCAGCTGTGCTTTCACCAGGACAAGACTAAGAATTCATATTTAAAACTTTAATATTTAATGCATTGATGTAGTTCATCATTGTACACATATAAGTATATATTGATGTAATTTCAATTCGCCCAATATTTTAGTCAGTATAGTGATGACCCATGCAATCCTCACTTACATGGTACTAATTAAAAGAATAAAAAAAAGATAAAAACTGCAAAGGAACATTATAAAGAAGTACATAGATTAGCTAACAATGTTTTAAACCTTCTGGGCACAAACAGCACCAGGTTGTTTTCCACAAGTCGGCAGGTGTCAGTTTAGAAGTCACTGGGGGATAATTTCCAGTAAATACTGTGTTTGCAGCGACATTCAATCAGTACTACATGTTTGCAGAAAGAGGCCTCTGAAAAGATAGGTAACTAAAAGATTTTACAGGTCAATATCAAGAGGTTTCCTTTCAACTTCCACCTGTAATGTTCTACTTGTATTCACATTAACTATCAATCCTTACCCATAAAGATAATGTGTCAAGAGAAACCAGCACTAAACTGCTTCTTAACCAGTTGTAAATACTAGGCTTAGGCCCCTTTCACACTGGGGCGGTTTTCAGGCGGTACAGCGCTTAAAATAGCGCCTGTATACCGCCTGAAAAAACCGGCCCCATTCACTCCAGTGTGAAAGCCGGCGGGCTTTCACACTGGAGCGGTGCGCTAGCAGGACCGCAACAAAAGTCCTGCTAGCAGCATCTTTGGAGCGGTGAAGGAGCAGTGTATTTACCGCTCCTATACCGCTCCTTCCCATTGAAATCAATCCGCCCCAGTGTGAAAGGGGCCTTACTAAACATGCCCCAGAAAATTTACACAGGGCAAGTCCTGTCTTTCTGCCCTGCTGCTGCTCCCCCTTGCACTTACCAGCAATTCCTGACCGACAAAATGATAGCAGGACGTTGCTGTAGAAATACGGCAGCTGTAAAAGTTGTTCCAATAAAAAAATGGACCGTCTGAATCAGTGTTTATAAACACTGTTCAAATGCAACAGAGATATACAAAGTACCAGTAATAACATTGTTACTTTTTAATCTACTTGTTTAACTTATCTGCAAATCAAAGTGATGAGCTTTGATCCACATATAATATCAGCTACAGCAACCCAACAAGTAAAAAAAGAAAGTTGTCTTTGTTTTCAACTTGTTTCTATTGAACATTATTTAAGTAGTATTACCCAGACATTTTTATCTTAAGATCAAATCTGCATAGTACAGCTGAACCAAGAACAATGCATGTTTAGTGCAGAAAAGGGAAAAAAGACTTGTTCTGCATCACAACCTTTAAAGCGTTTGTTAACCCCAAAACTTCATATTACTGAAATGTGTCTGCTATACCATGTACTTGTATGAGAAAGTATCCTGTTCTCTTTGTATGCTTCCTTCATGTGAAACCCCTGCTCTTCCTGACAGTCCCTCTGCTTTCGTATTAAAAACTTACCACACTAAGCAGGAGAACACATTGTGGTCAGTTTTATAGCGATGCTGGGAACGCAATGTACTCTCCTCCAATGACCAGACTTGTCTTGACTCGCCCCCACCCTGCACAGCCATTTACCAGGAAGCTCAGTGTGCTGCTGCTTGTCTTCCCCCAGCTGAGAATAGAAGGAATGTGATCACTTATAAAAAAAAAGGGGGAAAAAAAGTATTTTATAATGCATTTTAATATCTATACAAAAGAGTTTCGCCTTTCATTTCTATTTTAAACTGAATGGGTTGTTTTACAAGGCGATTGTTTACATTCCCTCTAACTTCCGCTCGAAAAGTACCAATACCTTTCAGCTTCACAGGCGATACCCTATTGCTCATTCCCGAAGCGCGCTGCACTTTCTAATTGGCCTGGTTGTAGAGGAAGGAGGAGGGATGGCAACGTCTCCCGGAAGTGGGGACAGGGACCTGTCAAAAACAGATACCCAATCCCCCCTCCCCCTGCAAAGTGCCAAATGTGGCACCGGATGGGTGGAGAAAGCAAATAAGCAGAAGTTCAACTTTTGGGTGGAACTCCGCTTTAATGACTTGGGCTCCAGGGTGGTCATGCTAATATTGGCTTTACCACCTAGTAAGTCAACTTTCTGGAACAACATCAAGACAGGAAATCAAACTTTGTAGGGGTGGGCAACTGTGGCCCTCCAGCTGTTGCAGAACTACAAGTCTCATCATGCCTCTACCAGTCATGTTTGCAACTGACAGTTTTACAATGCTTTATAGGACATGTAGTTCCACAACAGCTGGAGGGTCGCAGTTGCCCACCCCTGTATTACAACCTTCTCTGGATGCATACTTATGCCTGGTCAACAACTCATTAGGTAGCAAAACCATGATCAGAGTGACAGACCCAGGGCTGGTATCTGTAAAAAAATAAGTTGTCAATGTCAGCTTCTAATTTTGTGTCCTCATAACTTTCCTTCAAACTATATTTTGGCAAAACTAATAAAAATTCAGTGCATCTCTGCAATGCATGCACCTTTTCCTATGTCTATCCCTTTAAAAACACTGTACTGTTCTGTCTTTGTGATTGCAATTCCTTAAAATTTAAGAGAATTCTTTGAAACTAAAAACACTGCCCTGCCAGAAATCCAGCCCCCCCCCCCCCAACTTCCTGTTCGAGCTGATAACATAGTGCCTCTACTATACAGTTCTCTGCCGGACTACAGAACACCCCTTATGAGAAGATGGGAGTTTATCAGCTCAAAAAGGTTGTTAGGAACTCAATGGATTTCTGGTGGGATTAAGAAGTATTTTTCTGTACTTGTACCATTTTTAAAGAGACAAGACATCGGGAATTGTTTATATATTGGAGAGACATACTGCATTTTATTTATTTTTATTTTGCATGGCCATATGCTTTAGGTCCATGGCAGCAAAAAGTTACCATCCAAATATGACCAAAGAAAAATCAATTACAACTGTAAGCCTTTTATCTGTCAGGACTGTAATTTTTAGCGCTATAATCACATTCTGAACACCTAAGATGCAGCTTACTGGAGTTGGGTAGACCCTCCTGAAGCTTCAGTGACAGCTTATGCTAAAAATCAGTGGGACTGACTCCAAACCTGCAAGCCTCAGAAAATCACTGAGAGCTGACAGGTCCATCCCCTTGTGATTCCAGACCGCTCTGTATTAAAAATGTCCTGCTGAGAAGTTTTCTAAAATTCATTTCCATATTGTAAACATAATGAGGCCACTCATGTTTATTTGTGGGCAAAAGATCCCTCGGGGGCCCTTCACAGCTGCATTCTGAGAGTAACGTATACCTTCTCTGTGCCACCTCCACTTCACATGACTGCTTCTTTAATCACAACTTCAGCAATGGCGCACAGCAGGAGCACATGGATATGTGTGCAGGTACAGTCTATTCATAAAGCACTTAAGTCAATTAAAATTCAGCCCCCTGCAAGCTTCTCTTGGTTTTTCTTTTCATAAACATTGCATTTCAGCTGTCTAGCTCCATTTTTTTTTTTTTTTTTGCTTGGCAAATTGCAGAAAAACATTTTCACTTTCATGATCACTGTCCAAAAGAACATTCAACGGAGGGTCCTTAAAATCTAGGAATGCTTATACACTATTCCTTGGTTAAATCTACCATCAGAACATCATCACCACAGCCTTACAAAGGATTTGAGCAATGCTCTATCTATGTGATGGGCAATCATTTTGCTGATAATTATCTTTAAACTATACTGTAAGAGTTATATTAGAATCAACACTGCAGTTTCATGACCCATAAATCACTCTGCTTTATGATACAATGTGTGCCGTTAACTGCGGACCCCTGTGTAGGACCTGATAGCCAATAGCCTATAGCATAAACCAAGCAAAACATTTCCTTTTCTAAACCACTAACTAAACTCATGTCAGTCCCTGACTAACAGGGTGCCAGTTAAAGCCAAACTCCAGGTATGGTCTTTATACATCGTTACATTGGCCAAGCTCCCAAGTTCTGCTGCTGCGTCCATTGAAACAGATAGCAGAACTCGGCCCGCCCCCTGGCTCGCGTGTCACTGGATTTGATTGACAGCAGTGGGAGCCATTGCTCCTGCTATCAATCTATCCAATGAGAACCCGAGACAGCGGCTGGAGCTACTGTGCTCGTCCCCGATGAAACAATCTGGTTCAGCTAAGTAAAGCACATATACATCTTTCACAATCCTGACATCCAGTGCATCACAATGGGTAACCACTTTACACGTGGAAGCAAAAAGTTGTGAACTTCAGTATTACATTTCCATACACGTGCGGCCACATAGAGGCGGTGTCTTTAAACCCAAGCCATCTGAACCATGCAAGAGTGTCTGCACTCCTTAAAAAGGGACAAAATACTTGATTATTTTTAAATAGATCATCTATCACTTAAATAAAAGAGGGATCCCTGGTTACAAAACAATTTCAGCCCCCCCCCCCCCCTCAAAAAATGCATTTCCCCCAAACAACCATAAATGTTAAGAACGTAAAAAAAAAAAAACAATCACCAATTTTAATAACCTGACCCTAATATCCAAGAGGGGCATGTTTTTAACATAGTGTTTAACAGATAAATTGAAGTTATGTTTTTTTTTGGGGGGGGGGGGGGGGGTGAGTGTTCTTAACCCCATGATACACTGTAAAATTTATTTTTAAATCTAAAAGTATTATGTACATTTATGTGTGGTACAGTCATACTTGTAGGGCAGAGGTTTGGTGGCTAATGATGATTTGTTTGTGGTGTTCTGCACACTCAGTGGTGCTGATAGCTTTGTATACATTTTGATAGTTTGTGAATAAGACTATTAAATGAGCTCCAGAGTAGGATCAAACATTTCGAGCACATGTTAGCAAGTGTTCCTTAAATCCCTGATATGTAAACTGCCACTTCCTTATTCCTTTTTCAGGACATTTTGCTCCATTTGAACCCCTATTTCAGACTCAGAAGTGGAGCTTGAAAATTGCTTTTGGCATAAAGGTGAAAGGTATGGTATGCGAGGGTACAGGGTAAGGAATTAGCAGCACCAATAGCCTACCTAAGAATTCCATTAAAACCAAACTGGGGCTGAAGCCCCAGAAATAAGAAAACGTTGGCTTCAATTTAAAAAATGTCTGTACTCATATCTCAGAAATGGAGAGCCTAGGGTACCAATAGACCTAGTTTATGAGACTGAGGGACATGTTCCTGTAAAGAATAAAATGGCCTCCAAGTGCTACCTGCATAAAAATGTGTATGTTGTCCAATCCCTATAGGGACATACTGTAGGACACAGGGGTGAGGACAATGTGCACAACAGACACTAAGCAACTATGACAATAGACAATCTGACCAGGGAATAACTGATTTTATGAGTTGCACAGACAGTCACACTCATATGCGACCAAATGAGCTGCTGTTAACATAGGAACAACAGGCATTTAACCAAAAGAATATTTTGTGGTGAGGAGAATTTTTTATTCTTGAGGGTCATATGCCATCTTGCTTTCTCCATATACAGCCCAATTCTGTCAACACTGTGCTTACTGTGTATCTAACAGCTAACTAAAACCCATGGCTAAAAAAAGTTGTTAGGTGATACATCTACCAAGAAAACATGGTGACACAGCTTTCGGTCTCACTGTAAATGGAAACAAAGACATGTGCGTTCATAAATTTCATTTCCCCAGAGTAATAGTGAAAAAAATACTTTGCTGCACTTAGCTGTGAAAATAAACAAAAAATGATTTTGATATGTTGACTAATTGGCCTGTACTCTGAAGGAATGTCTATTGTATTTTTAATGGATATGCCAGTGAGAGGTGGTAAGATTTGGAGCAAATCTATCTAAATTGCATAAATAAACAAAACTAAGCGTTCTAGGGAGAGACAGCTTATTCTCCAAGGAGCATCTGACAAAATTGAGACATCTGCAGTAAAGTTTTACCTTCTCCCTAGAATGTTTGAGATGAACTCCATGTAACACTGTCTTCCAAGAAAAGACAAAGTGATCAATGCGAGAACACATCAGGCTCCCTTGGACAGGCCAATCAATGCAAGAAAGAACCTTGCCCAGGGCCTTATGCAAATAGAAGCACGTTCTGTAACCTAGGGAGGGAACATGCGCAATAGATCAATGGGATCTGATAAAACCTTACAGCTATATCAGCCTCAGACAGTAAATATATAATGATGAATCCCACATGTTTTCAGTGAACTCTTAAACTAGGTTATTTTCAGCAGCAGGAGGGTAAGGAAAGCTCACCAGCCAGAATACAGCAGGAGGAAAGATTAGGAAAAAAAAAAAAAAAGTGTGGCTGGAATTAATAGTTAATTAAGCCAACTTAAAATCGTCTTTCTAATAATAGCTAATATCAAGGCAAAACGTGTTTTCTGAGGTTTGAACATTAGAACATAAGAGTAAATAAAAGGATCAGTCAACTCGAAAATGCTAATTTAGTAATTAGTTGAGTTGCTGTATTTAATCGCCTATTGGTTAAACATTTCGGGGGTTTCCAGCCACAAGATCGACTCACTAAAGTAACTGTTTCTACTCATCTCAGTACTACATTCTCTGAATGCAAACTTTAATGAAAAGGCCAACAGTAAAAACAAATCAACTTTCTAAAGGTTGTGGCAGGTGAGTGGACCTACTAATTAAGATGTAGTGATCCGCCTAATAACTAAAACTCAAACATTTCGATTTTGGTTGGAATAACCCTTAGTCCTATAATTTTATCCATGCAAACAAAAATAATAAAAGTGAACCACTGGGTTAAAATATGTAGCACAGCACCATCTGAAAAAGAAAATACTTAAAGGGGTTGAAAAGGTAAATTATTTAAAAAAAAAAAAAAAAACATGTTATACTTACCTCCACGGTGCAGCTCGTTTTGCACAGAGTGGCCCCCGAACCTGGTCTTCTGGGGTCCCTCAGCGGCTGTCTCGGCTCCTCCTTGCAAGAACTAAGCACCTTCATGCGAGCTCTCTCCGGCAGCTATAGCCGCTCGCTGTATCACTCGGCACCGCCCCCCGGGGTGCTGCGTCATTGGATGTGATTGACAGCAGCGCGAGCCAATGGCTGCGCTGCTTTCAATCCATTCACTCTAGTCAATCAATGGCCAGGCTGAGCGGCGAAGAGGACATCGGGGGCGAGCGCAGAAGGTGAACGGGCTCAGGTAAGTAAAACGGGAGGGCTGGGGGGGGGGGGGGGGGGGGGGCGGTATTGTCGGATGTTTCTTTTTACCTTAATGCATAGGATGCATTAAGGTGAAAAAACGCGAACCTTTATAACCCCTTTAACCACTTTCAGACCGGACCAATTTGCAGCCAAAGGACCAGGCCCCTTTTTACGATTCGGCACTACGTCGCTTTAACTGACAATTGCGCGGTCGTGCGACGTGGCTCCCAAACAAGATTGACGTCCTTTTTTTCCCACAAATAGAGCTTTCTTTTGGTGGTATTTGATCGCCCCTGCGGTTTTTATTTTTCGCGCTATAAACCAAAAAGAGCGACAATTTTGAAAAAAAAAAACGCATTCTTTTTTATTTTTTGCTATAAAAAATATCCCCCAAAAATATATAAAAAAAAAACATTTTTTTTCCTCAGTTTAGGCCGATACTTATTCTTCTACATATTTTTGGTAAAAAAAATCACAATAAGTGATTATTGATTGGTTTGCGCAGAAGTTATAGCGTTTACAAGATAGGGGATAGTTTTATAGCATTTTTATTAATAATTTTTTTTGTTATTAGTAATGGCGGCGATCAGCGATTTTTATTGTGACTGCGACATTATGGCGGACACATCGGACATTTTTGACACATTTTTGTGACCATTGTCATTTATACAGCAATCAATGCTATTTAAATGCATTGATTCCTGTGTAAATGACACTGGCAGTGAAGGGGTTAACCGCTAGGTGGCAGTGTAGGGGTTAAGTGTGCCTAGAGGTGTGTTTCTTACTGTGGGGGGGGCATGGCTGTCAGCTAGTGAATGCTGATCTCTGCTCCAATCACAGGGAGCAGAGATCGGCATCACTAGTTGCTAGGCAGTTCAGCCTTGTTCAGCCTTCCCGTGAGACGATCGCGGGTGTCCCCGCAGCGATCGAGTCCGCGGGACCCGCGACCGGCCTCACGGGGGTCCCGACCGGCGCGCCCCCGATGGCACGGTGGCATCTTAAAAGGGGACGTATATATACGCCCTTATGCCTGTCCGTGCCATTCTGTCGACGTATATCGTTGTGCGCCGGTCGGGAAGCGGTTAAAGTGGTTGTAAGGCTGAAGGTTTATCGTAATGCATATGCATTAAGCTAAAAAGCCTTCTGTGATCAGCAGTCCCCCTTAGCCCCCCTAATACTTACCTGAGCCCCATCTCTATCCAGTGATGTTGCAGGAGTATCTCGGCCATCCGGGACTCCCCTCTTCATTGGCTGAGACAGCAGCGCAGCGCCATTGGCTGCCGCTGCAGTCAATAAAAGACAAACAGCCAATGAAGAGAGAAAGGGGGCGGGACCAGGCAGCATATCCATGTCTGAATGGACAAAGGGAGCTGCAACTCGGCGCGGGTTCCCCCATAGCAAGCTGCTTGCTGTGGGGGCACTTAACAGCAGGGAGGGGCCAGGAGTGCCAAAGAGGGACCCAAGAAGAGGAGGATCTGGGCTGCTCTGCGCAAAACCACTTCACAGAGCAGGTAAGTATAACATGTTTGTTATTTAGAACTAAGAAAAAAAACGTGACTTTAGTATCACTAACTAGCTTGTGACCAGCCGCCGCAGTTATACTGCGGCAAGTTGGCTCGGCTGCGCGAATCAGCGTACTGGCTTCTGCAGGCGCGTGTGCTGCGTGAGTTCGCCCGTGGGTCCGGCAGACTCGATGTCTTCTATCCTATGCTCCCTCACATCTTCAATCTCTCCCTCTCTAGTGGCACCTTCCCCTCCCCTCTAAAACATGCGCAGATCACTCCCATACTTAAAAAGCCCTCCCTGGACCCCACCAACCTGAACAACTTAAGACCCATCTCATTGCTCCCATTCTCCTCTAAACTTCTAGAGTGCTTAGTCTACAACCGTCTTAGCTCCTACCCTAGTGAAAATAACCTTCTTGGCCCCTTACAGTCTGGCTTTCGCTCGCAGCACTCCATGGAAACTGCCTTACTAAAACTCACTAACAATTGACTAACTGCTAAAACCAACAGCCAGTACTCCATACTCCTACTTGACCTCTCTGCAGCCTATGTTACTGTTGACCACCCACTCCTTCTCAATAAACTGCATTCCCTTGGCCTCCAAGATTCTGCTCTATCCTGGTTCTCTGCCTATCTATCACAGCGCTCCTTCAGAGTTACCTACAACTCTGTCGCCTTCTCTCCATTGCCCCTTTCTGTGGGGGTCCCCCATGGCTCTGTTCCCACGGCTTCCAATACCACTTATACGCCGAAGACACCCAAATCTATCTGTCTACTCCTCACCTCACTCCTTCAGTCTCCTCTCGCATTACTAACTTACATCTCAGCATGGACGTCACACCACTTCCTTAAACTAAATCTCCCTAAAACTGAGTTACTAATATTCCCCGCCCGTGCCCCCCTCCATGACTTTTCCAACAAAATCAACAATGCAACCATCAGTCCCTCCCCTCACGCCAGGGTACTCTGTGTAATCCTAGACTCGGACTTGTCATTTCAGCCTCAAATCCAATCGTTGTCAAAAGTTTGTAGACTTCACCTCCGTAACATCTCTAACATTTTCCCCTTTTTAACAAATGAAACCACCAAGCTCCTCATTCACTCCCTTGTTATCTCTCGCCTTGACTATTGCAACTCCCTTCTCATTGGCTTGCCTCTCCATAGGCTATCCCCTTTTCAGTCTATTGTGAATACTGCTGCCAGACTTATCCACTTTACCAACCGTTCAGTGTCTGCCAACCCTCTCCTCCAATCCCTACACTGGCTCCCGATCACCCAGCAAATTAAATTCAAAATACTAACCACAACATACAAAGCCATTCACAACTCTGCTCCGAGCTACATCACCAATCTTGTCTCCAAACATATCCCAAACCGTCCTCTCCGCTCTTCTCAAGACCTCCTACTGCCAAGCTCTCTCACTTCCTCCTCCCATGCTAGTCTCCAGGATTTCTCCAGAGCCTCTCCCATCCTTTGGAACTCGCTACCTCAACCTGTCCGGCTATCCCCTACTCTAGCTACCTTCAGGTGATCCCTGAAAACTCATCTCTTCAGGGAAGCATATCACGTCTCCAACTAATCTTTTACAACTTCCATCAGCTCATTCCCCACAGTTACAACCTTTTGTACCACCTCCCCTTTTGAGCAGGGCCCTCTTAACCCTTTTGTATTTTATTGTATTATAACTGTATTGTCTCCTTTTTATATTGTAAAGCAATGCGTAAACTGTTGGCCCTATATAAATCCTGTAATAATAATGTCCGCCGGCAACCCGTGATTGCGGGAAAGAGGCAGAACGGGATCTGCCTTTGTAAGGAATCCCGCTAAAAATCACAGATCGCTGCCATTATTAGTAAAAACAATAAAAAATAAATAAAAAGTCCCTAAATCCTTCCCCTATATTGTAGACACTATAACTTTTGCTCAAACCAATCAATATACGCTTATTGCGATTTTTTTTACCAAAAATATGTAGCAGAATACATATTGGCCTAAACTGATGAATACATTTGTTTTTTTATATTTTTTGGGGGGATATGTATTATAGCAGAAAGTAAAAAACTGTTTTCTGTTTTGTCTGACGTTTTTTTTGTTTTAAGCGCAAAAAAATAAAAAAATTGCAGGAGGTGATCAAATACCACCAAAAAGAAAGCTCTATTTGTGTGAAAAAAAGGACATCAATTGTGTTTGGGTACAGCATCGCAGAGACAGGCGCAATTGTCAGTTAAAGTAACAGTGCCGTATTGCAAAAAATGACCAGGTCAGGAAGTGGGTAAATCCTTCTGGGGCTGAAGTGGTTAAAGTGTTACTTAACCCAGGACCCTGCATTCTAGATCTGGTTTCCTATAGTACACAGAACATGAAAATGCAATTATTTTAGTAAATATAAACAGCTAAATACCATTTCTCATCATCAGTATATAGCAGTCTTTGCTATTATTATTCTTACAAAGCATTACAACATATTCTATCAGTGTCTAGTTAAAGTTTTTTTTCCTCTGACTGTCCTATGAGGCTCTGAGTCCTTTTGTTTGGACAGTGCTGATTGGCCCTGTGCTGATCACATGCACTCTCCCAAGAAAAAACAGCAACACACACCAATCTAAGCATGTGCAGAGTGCCTCCAAGGCTCTGTACTATCGGGAGATGGATTGGGGACAGTGCAGGGTTAACCCCATAGGTTCCACAGTGAGTATAACAAGGATGCTTTACTGCATATATGGACTGATTTTACTGTTGTGGGTTTAGTAACACTTCAGTACTTACCTGTCACACTGCCCTTCCCTCTAATCTTAGTTTTTCTGAAGACCAATGGGCTCTTCACATGAAAAACATTTCTTGGTACTCAAGTACTGAAGCTGCTGATGCAGCCTGACAGCCAGGCAACTAGTATTTTCCGAAACAAGGACAGCAAAGGCAGCCTTCATATAATTTAAAGTACGGGTTTCCATCTCCCTTTGTTCTATAGCACCCTGCAAACCTTAGCAACGGCTTAGCTAGGAATTAATGGTCTGGATTCCTAGCACAGTGATATGCCAAAAAAAAAAAAAAATGTAAGCTACAAAAGAAAAGAAAATGGGCAAAACTGCCAAATTCCTGTGGCAATGTATAGGCACACATATGCTACCTCTGGCCCTTGTAGGGTGCCCAAGCACCTAAAAAGCTGGGCTGCTTTGTAATGCATAGCTTCCATGGCTCTCACCAAATTCCCACCATTGCATGCTGTTACTGGCTGACCGGTGTGATGAGTTGCCTAACCAAAATAAATGCAGATGAAGCAAGAGGGGGAACCAAAGAAGTGACCATGGAAAGTGGAAATGGTTCTATAACTTTAAAATGATAAAAGTGGTTATGTTATATGTAGAAATTTTAGTCGCCAATTATACTTACAGTACAGTTTTTCATTGCACAAACGTATTTCCAAGCATATCTAAAAGTGGTCACCCCAGCAAAGCAAGTACTCCAAAGGATCTTGAGTTTTCCAAGGCAACCTCTTGAACCCAGATACACAAACTCCCCCACTTTACACCAAATTGTATCTCTGGGGAAGGGCTGGACACAAAAGTTGAGGGCTTTGGGAATCATGTTCAGTTAACTCTATAACTCCATATTAACGTGTTCGGTTTTTACTTTACTTATCCACACTATACTGCATATATATTGTAACCTGGGGGACAGGTAGCAGGTACAAAGCTCTCTGGGAAGTGCTGTTTATTTAGGCACAGATACCAAATCCACTTGAGGTAGTGAAAACAGTGCTGGGTTTATTTGTTTTAAATACAAGCCCATACACAGGTGCTGCACAGTCTTCCAGAAAACATATCAGAACAGAAATAACAAAACAAAAGTCCTAGCCGTGTCTCGGCTCTAACTATACCATACACAGGCCCTAACTACCAGACTGAGCAAGCCTACCGCTTGTCAGTTTCTGTAAAGAGTTTTAAAGCATTTTACCAACCTTTAGCTCCTCACAAACCATCCATGTCTGTGTGTCCCAGGCAGAGAGCAAAGGCTGTCTGCTCAGGTGAGCTTAAAATTAGCCTGGGTAAGAGGACTAAGATCCGAACTTGATCATGTATCAGAGACCTCTGAATGTGTATGAGAGGAGCCTGGGAGACGTATAAATCCTGAACAAGACTTCTCCTGGCTCTCTCTGGGATGCTCTGCTATATATATATATATATATATATATATATATATATATACATATACACATACACAAACACACTGGACATGAAAAGTCTACACACCCCTGTTAAAATGTCAGGTTTCTGCGATGTAAAAAAATGAGACGAAGATAAATGATATCAGAACTTTTCCCCCTTTAATGTGACCTATAAATTGTACAACTGAATTGAACAACAAACTGAAATCTTTTAGGTGGAGGGAAGAAAAAACAAAAAACTAAAATAATATGGTTGCATAAGTGTGCACACCCTTAGCCCTCGTTCACACTGCTGAGGGATTGAAATTGTGCGAGTTCAGCTGATATAGTTCAGTTCATATCCGCATGTCGGTTCGACTTTGCGGGTGATTTGAGAGACATCTGTGCGGCTTCCTGGACAGATGTCTAATGAAATTGCACCCGAACCTGGGCTTACACTAATACTTTGTTGAAGCACCTTTTGATTTTATTACAGTGCTCAGTCTTTTTGGATATGAGTCTATCAGCATGGCACATCTTAACTTGGCAAAAACACTCCAAATCTTTCAGATTGCGAGGGCATCTCCTGTGCACAGCCCTCTTTAGATCACCCCACAGATTTTCAATCAGATTCAGGTCTGGGCTCTGGCTGGGCCATCCCAAAACGTTAATCCTCTTCTGGTGAAGCCATGCCTTTGTTGATTTGGATGTATGCTTTGGCCCATTGTTATGCTGAAAGATGAAGTTCCTCTTCATGTTCAGCTTTCTAGCAAAAGCCTGAAGGTTTTGTGCCAATATTGACTGGTATTTGGAACTGTTATAATTCCCTCTACCGTGACTAAGGCCCCTGTTTCAGCTGAAGAAAAAAAAGTATGATGCTGCCACCATCATGCTTCACTGTGGGTATGGTGTTCTTTTGGTGATGTGCAGTGTGGTTTTTGCAACAAACATATCTTTTAGAATTCTGGCCAAAAAGTTCAACCTTGGTTTCATCAGACCATAATACATTTTCCCACATGCTTTTGGGAGACTTCAGATGTGGTTTTGCAAAATTTAGCCAGGCTTGGATGTTTTTCTTTGTAAGAAAAGGCTTCCGTCTTGCCACTCTACCCCATAGCCCAAACATATGAAGAATACGGGAGATTGTTGTCACATGTACCACACAGCCAGTAATTGCCAGATATTCCTGCAGCTCCTTTAATGTTGCTGGAGGCCTGTTGGCAGCCTCCCTGACCAGTTTGCGTCTCGTCTTTTCATAAATTTTGGAGGGACGTCCAGTTCTTGGTAATGTCACTGTTGTGCCATATTTTCTCCACTTGATGATGGCTGTCTTCACTGTGTTCCATGGTATATCTAATGCCTTGGAAACTCTTTTGTACCCTTCTCCTGACTGATACCTTTTACCAGTGAGATCCCTCTGATGCTTTGGAAGCTCTCTGCAGACCATGGCTTTTGCGGTAGGATGAAACAAAGAAAATGTCAGGAAAGACCTACTAGAACAGCTGAACTTTATTTGGGGTTAATCAGAGGCACGTTAAATGATGACATGGTTACATGGTGTGTAGTGACTTATAAGAGGGTGTGCACACTTATGCAACCACATTATTTTAGTTTTATATTTTTTTTACCCCCCCCCCCCCCCCAAAAAAATATTTCATTTTTTTTTTTCAATTGATTTGTACAGTTTATAGGTCACATTAAAAAGGTGAAAAAAGTTCGGAAATTATTTATCTTTGCCTCAGAAAACCTGAAACCTGACATTTTAACAGGGGTGTGTAGACTTTTTATATCCACTGTGTGTGTGTGTGTATATATTATATATATATATATATACACACATATATACACACACACACACACACAAAAAAATAATGAGATATATATATATATATATATATATATATATATATATCTATATATATATATATATATATAGATATATATATATATATATAGATATAGATATATATATATGCGCAACTGCATTTCCCATCACAGCTTATGTTAAAACTCTTTTAGTACAGACAATTAAAGATTATGAGCTTACAAAACACCACAATAAACAATTTTCAAGTACCTTTTTTTGAGCAAACATTTCAGTCTCAACATTTCCTTGTTAAGCGGTTAGAAAATAAAAGTGAAGCATTTTCTAGAGATTTATGATCATGTAATAAATGATGTCACGCAACCATTAAACATCTATATATGTAATGGGGAGCTGCAATCAAGGTCAGCATTTTCTCACCCATACAGCCTGATCGGAAAGCCAAGATGCTGAGAATACACGGCAGATATAAATGGATTTTCATTACTTTATGAGCTTACTTCTAGAGTTACAGACATAAGGTGTTTAACCATCTTTAATTCACCCTCTAGAGGCTTATTTCTCTCACATATTTACTAATGATTTCAGTTGTAGTAACCGTAGTAACTTCACAGCATATCACGTTTAAATGCAATAAAAAATAATTACCCCGCATGTTACAAATACACAAAAATAAAGCACAAGAGATAACAGATCTGACAAAAAGATACCAATGCAGCCTGTGCAACGTGAGGAGGTTGTTAATTATATATTTTTCCTTGCTAGAATAACAATTCATCATCTGTATATATACACTGTACTGTATACATACATTATAATATATACAGTATATATATATATATATATATATATATATATATATATATATATATATATATATATATATATAATGCTGACTCTGTTAAACTTACAGTATTTTCACTACTACTACTACATTATTTTAAAAAGGGAAAAATAATACACGGAAGTTACATGGATTCACTGGGGAACATTTATGAAAACTGTATTTTTGTATGCGCTTACTAATCAATTCCTTCTTTTAATTTTAACACAATTTAGAGACAGATTTTTTTTTTTACATGTTTTCCATAATAAAATTGCCATCATGACAAAAGAACATATCGGAGTGTATTTAAAAAAGTGCTGCTAAGCACTTAGAAGTCCTAAAACAGTTTTGGGGTTGAATTTTATCCCTAAATAAATATCGTACCTGCAGTTCCAGCACAAAAAAAAAAAAAAGAAGACTGTCAGTTGCTATTGGCCACATGATCCCATAAAACTAAAACTGTAATTTCAGTCACAAAACAAACCCAAAATGTTAATGAGAGTTTGTAGTTAGAGTCTTCATTGAGAACAATAACCCCTAACTTACCAAGAGGTTTGCCTTGGCTTGGCTGGTCAGTACACCTGAAAACAGGGCATACCCTGAATGTATGA
Source organism: Lithobates sylvaticus (assembly GCA_028564925.1). Classification (NCBI taxonomy): domain Eukaryota; kingdom Metazoa; phylum Chordata; class Amphibia; order Anura; family Ranidae; genus Lithobates; species Lithobates sylvaticus. The sequence continues at coordinate 139,810,512 of CM053026.1, forward strand.
AAAAACATGAAGAATGAAAATTCGTTATTTGGGGGAACTGGGTGGGTGGGTGGTAACCAGGAAGCCGAACCAACGCTGGACCCGACAGGAGGAGGGCTATATAGCCCCAGACTCCTCCTGCAAAGCCTGCGGCCAGCCTTCTAACTTGTGGTCAGAGTCTTCATTGAGAACGATAACCCCTAACTTATCAAGACCTGAGGTGAGCCTTGGCCTGGCTGGTCACTACACCTGAAAAGAGGGCCAAAGACAAAGTAGGTATGAAATGAAAGCTTTAATAAAGGTTGGGTAATAATTATCAGTCTAGTAAAGAAGCGAATGCCCAGATGACTTCCGTATGGGGTTCTGGTATGTATCTTCTGTAAAAGGAGGAACTCCAGCGCCCCATATACTTAATGATGAAAGAAGGGACCCCCTGCTTGGAAGCTGCAGATGCTGCCTCGGTCCTAAACAAATTTCCGGAAAACTATTTTGGATTTAAGATTAATTTTGCGATTAAAACCCTGACATGAGAAACAAACTGTTTCGAGGTGAGCGGATACATGGGAAAAGGCAGTAAAGGGCTGTCCAGCAGAGCTGCTGCGAATAGATTGGAGAGAGAGTCAAGCACCTCAACCGGACACCAGTTACTTTTGGTACTGTAATACTTTACCACAAAGCCCTGGCCCAACTGTCTATTCTTATAATTATTGAGTTGTAAAGCATAGTGATCGGTGAACCTAGTAAGACTGCTTTTTAACCAGGAAAGGAGCATGGCGGCTTGCCTGAGATACTTCCCCGGGTCTGAGAAAGCCAAAGAAAGTAATTAGCTGCCTTGAGCACCAAACCAGGACCTACACCAAATGGGGAAGATGATAAAATATCTAAAATGCCATGGAAAATATGGCCAGAAACTGGTAGTCGTGACAACCCCGGTGTTCTCTGAATACCCCTCAACATGGCCTTGAGAGGGTGAGCAGCAAACATGGACGGACTGTCAGGATTCTGCAGGTACCTGAAATGCTGAACGCCTGATAGATACAATTTGATGGCATTAGCGGATAGCGCCAACTCGCTGTGGCAATATGCCGCAAAAGCTACCACATAATTTATATCCTCAGGGCAACTGCAAGGGTATTGTGTCAAGAACATGTGAAATGTCTTCCAACCCGTAGTATAAGCCTTCAGTGTATTGCTGGATAATGAATTATTGGCCAAATCGATTGCCTGTGTCCAGAACCTGACTAGTCCAGCGGGAGTTAAGAGGAACTGGCTTGCCCACCAGCTCTGCTTCCGGGTGCTGCAAAAAAAATTATTGAGATTAATTCGGGATAACACATTGGTTGCACCATTATAATTCCCACTGATGAATTCTTCCTGGAAATGAAATTTGTATGTCAAACCTAGCCATGTCAATCTGCACATGAAGGACACGATGAGAAGTGACCCAGATCAGCCTTTTTCTTAATAATTTTGGCTATGGCCAAATTATCAGTAAAGAAAATGACCGAGTTCACCGACCAATTTGGTCCCCAAGTGACTGCTGCCTCCAATATTGGGTACATTTTGAACAATGCCGAAGTCTGAGCAAACTTGGGCATACAAAATACTTCCGGGGGCTAATGGCTGGCCAGCCATTCTCGACCAAAAATGGCCGCAAAACCGACTGACGCAGCAGCGTCTGAAACTACTCGGGGAGACTTGCTCGTTGGTTGTGGAATGAGCATAGAAATTCCATTCTAGTCACACAGGAACTTGTCCCACATTATGAGATCGGCTCATGCATCAGCTTGTAAGCTAATATTTGAATCAGAGTCCTGATGTAGGGGTAGAAGGGCCAGCAACCTAGAAACAAAAGATCTACCCTGTGGAATAATCCTCATAGCATGATTCAGCATGCCAAAGAGCGACTGTAATGCCCCGTACACACGGTCGGAAATTCCGACCACAAAATCCATAGGATTTTTTCCGACGGATTTTGTCCGACACTGGTGTTGCATACACACGGTCGGACAAAGTTTTTGGAAAATCCGATCATCCTGAACGTGCTGACGTTCGTTGCGTACGATGGGACTACGTAGAGGCTAGTAGCCAATAGCTTTGGTCTTGTAATGTGATCTGAGCATGCGTGGCACTTTGTCCGTCGGAATTCGCTACACACGATCGGAAAAAGTCCGATAGGACTTTGTTGTCGGAAAATTTGAGAGCAGGAGATAAAACTTTGTTCGTCGGAAAATCCGACAGAAAAAGTCCGATGGAGCCTACACACGGTCGGAATTTCCGACAACATTGTCCGATAGGACATTTTCCGTCGGAAAATCCGACCGTGTTTATGGGACATAAGTCTCTCTTGGAACAGATGAAGATGAAGATGAATCGTCTGACGTATCCTGAACAACTTTTCCATGGGAAAGCTCACAATTATGAGATTTGAATCACACATAATGCCCAAAAAATGTATGATATTGGCCAGACCTTCAACCTTATGGGGAGCCAATGGTACGTTTAACTCTGTAAGAGACTGCAAATCCTTGGGCGGACAACCAGGGTCCTCTAAGAGCAAGAAATCATCTAGATAATGCACTATCCCCTAGGACTGCAATGGGCCAGCCAGTCCTCGGGACTACATGTCCCATGATCCTCTTTTCTACTTTTTTTTTCCAATGGGAGGAAAAGGAGGAGATAACATGGTATAGGAAAAAACCTCTAAAGGTGGGACTATACCGGCAACTCGATAAACCATATAGGCTACATAAATGATTTTATAAATTTATTTTACAAAGTTGAAAAGCATACAAACATTTTAAGAAAAAGTTCTTTAAAAACAATATGACATATGGTACAAATGATATGCATATCTGAAGAGGGTGATGATGAAGAACTCCGACGCGTTTCCAAAAGGCTGAAAGTATGCCTATTTTCCTCAGGGAATTATAGTCACCATCTATAGAACATCAAAACATGTCAATTTAAAATTTCCATACCCCATTTTACATGTAGAGTAGAGAAACATATATTGCATAAGAGTATACACAAATACTCAATATGTATAAATATAGTGCCATGAAAGATACACTTACATAGTCAGATATAATATCACATGTATAGTATTGCCTCCCATTCACATCCCGAGAAAGACTGGTGTCCAAATGCTGGCAAGGAACCAAGATCACATTCCCAAAACCTCTACAAGACGGTACGATTGAAAAGAATCTTTTCCATATATCTAATGGCAAAAAGACCTAGAGACCACCAATGGAGAGAAAAGGGAGTATGTAAGAGACCTGGATAGGACTTAGTTGAAAAAAGCGTGATAATCCTGGGAAGAAAAAACCCCCCAGGGTATAACGCGTTTGTCCTATATATATAACTCACCATGTATTCTACGAGGAGAGAGTCCAAGGTGGAGAAGTTCCAGGAGAAAAACTCCCAGAGTGTCCCAGAGGTGGAGAGCAGTTCACACAGCACAATGCTGTGGAGCGGAATGACGCCATATACCATCTCAAGCGTCCTTTTGTAGGTGGAAAGAGCCTCTGTCCCGCCCCAGTGGGTGTGTATCCAGATGACGTCAGACGCACAGGCGTCCGGCGTCATCATGTATCAACCCGCCTATTGGGCTGCGTCCTATCCCTAGAGAAGGGAAAAAGGTCCAGATGAAATGGACAGTGTGGGCGAGTGCGCGCATGCGCCGCCAACCGCAACCCAGGGAGTGCCGCGTGTGAGGCATCAAAAGACGTCCCTATCTCTACCAGCAGTACCACGCCTCGCGATGTGCGCATGCGCGATACAAGAGGCCCAGCCAGAGATGATCCGTCTGTGGCGCCGGCGCCTGATGGACCCAATGCGCCTGCGCAGGGTGCTCAGCATGGGAAAGAGTCGTAAGCTACCCAGGGCGCCGGCAGCCGCACAGATAACCCCAACCCACCACATGAAGGAGACAACTGGGAGATAAGTCCCCCAAATCCCCAAATGGATCGGAAATATTTCCGAATCGATATGGGGATGGAGGATTAATGCTAGGAGGGAGTTAATGTTAGCATGGGGGTAAAAAAGGCGGGAATGCCCACCATCCAAGGCGCTATCGCCTGTTGGGGGCCGAGGCGCACAAGTTTTCCCCGCACTTGTTCTGCCAGTAGTTTTAGTCCTTCATGTTGTTTTGCCTTGGGGGATGTGGGGTCCTCACCTACCAATGCGCCTCGGCCCCCAACAGGCGATAGCGCCTTGGATGGTGGGCATTCCCGCCTTTTTTACCCCCATGCTAACATTAACTCCCTCCTAGCATTAATCCTCCATCCCCATATCGATTCGGAAATATTTCCGATCCATTTGGGGATTTGGGGGACTTATCTCCCAGTTGTCTCCTTCTTCATGTGGTGGGTTGGGGTTATCTGTGCGGCTGCCGGCGCCCTGGGTAGCTTACGACTCTTTCCCATGCTGAGCACCCTGCGCAGGCGCATTGGGTCCATCAGGCGCCGGCGCCACAGACGGATCATCTCTGGCTGGGCCTCTTGTATCGCGCATGCGCACATCGCGAGGCGTGGTACTGCTGGTAGAGATAGGGACGTCTTTTGACGCCTCACACGCGGCACTCCCTGGGTTGCGGTTGGCGGCGCATGCGCGCACTCGCCCACACTGTCCATTTCATCTGGACCTTTTTCCCTTCTCTAGGGATAGGACGCAGCCCAATAGGCGGGTTGATACATGATGACGCCGGACGCCTGTGCGTCTGACGTCATCTGGATACACCCACTGGGGCGGGACAGAGGCTCTTTCCACCTACAAAAGGACGCTTGAGATGGTATATGGCGTCATTCCGCTCCACAGCATTGTGCTGTGTGAACTGCTCTCCACCTCTGGGACACTCTGGGAGTTTTTCTCCTGGAACTTCTCCACCTTGGACTCTCTCCTCGTAGAATACATGGTGAGTTATATATATAGGACAAACGCGTTATACCCTGGGGGGTTTTTTCTTCCCAGGATTATCACGCTTTTTTCAACTAAGTCCTATCCAGGTCTCTTACATACTCCCTTTTCTCTCCATTGGTGGTCTCTAGGTCTTTTTGCCATTAGATATATGGAAAAGATTCTTTTCAATCGTACCGTCTTGTAGAGGTTTTGGGAATGTGATCTTGGTTCCTTGCCAGCATTTGGACACCAGTCTTTCTCGGGATGTGAATGGGAGGCAATACTATACATGTGATATTATATCTGACTATGTAAGTGTATCTTTCATGGCACTATATTTATACATATTGAGTATTTGTGTATACTCTTATGCAATATATGTTTCTCTACTCTACATGTAAAATGGGGTATGGAAATTTAAAATTGACATGTTTTGATGTTCTATAGATGGTGACTATAATTCCCTGAGGAAAATAGGCATACTTTCAGCCTTTTGGAAACGCGTCGGAGTTCTTCATCATCACCCTCTTCAGATATGCATATCATTTGTACCATATGTCATATTGTTTTTAAAGAACTTTTTCTTAAAATGTTTGTATGCTTTTCAACTTTGTAAAATAAATTTATAAAATCATTTATGTAGCCTATATGGTTTATCGAGTTGCCGGTATAGTCCCACCTTTAGAGGTTTTTTCCTATACCAATTATGGGGATGATGGCAACCAATATGTGTTCTGAGAATTGAGTTCAATCTATTTCAAGGAGGAGATAACATAGCGGCCGGCTGTCCTGGCAAGCGCCTCTTATGAGAAGAGCAGCATGAGCAGGATTGGAAGGGGGGAAAGAAGAGCCCACGGCTGCTCTCTCTCTCTCCACACAGAGACACAGCCACTCCGATTTCCTATTCTGCTGCCCGCTGATAGAAGGGAGAATGGGCAGGAAACAGAGCCCTCTTCTGACAGCGGCACCTCCAGCAGGGGGAGGGAGGCAGCACAGTTATTCCTCCTCGCACCCGCTCCTATCATTTGCCAGCAGGGAGAGCAAGCAAGAGGGGGATCCACGGCACCCCCCTCTGCCTTAGCTTGCTGTGCCTGTGCGTTGCAATATATGCACCCACCCAGGATCGGCCCTGATCACAGTGATTAGTTGTGCTCTAGTCTGCTTCTTTGGGTTTTTTTTCCTTCTCTTGAATGGAGAGATCTTTTTCTCCAGCTAGGTGAGAAAAACAAACAAACAAATTAATGTGTGTAAAAAGTAAAAAAAAGAAGATGCTTTTGTCTATTTGGGGGGATAAGAAGCCTAGGATTAATAAACGTACATTATATACCCCTAAACAAAAAGGAGGGTTGGGGGTTCCAGATTTACTAAAATACTTTTACGCAGTCCAGCTGGCCCAGTTAATTAGATTCCATTCCCTCCACCCTCACCCACTTTTGGATGAGGGCGGAATAACACTCGTTTGTCTGGGCCGATATTATGTGGCTCCCGGAAAAGGAGCAATCACCAATTATGTGCCTCTTCCCTATCGTTCCCTTTGGAAATATAGGGCAGATTATCCAAAGCGCATACGTTTAAATCTCCCCATAACCCTTTGGTCCCTTTGAAATCGAGACTTTATCCTGGGCCTCTCTCCTCAAGCATTTGCATGGGTGGACGAAAAAGGGTTTCCTGCGCATAGCAGACCTTTGCGACCACAGGGGCATCTTAACAAAACAAATATTGTCTGAGAAATACCAGGTACCACTGTCAGAACATTATTGATATTCCCAAATAGATAATTTTCTAGGTATTCCGTATTGCAATGCTGATATTGCTGATATGTCCCGTATAGAATATTTAGGTCATACGTATGATAAAATCTGAGGTCATATCTCAGAGATTTATGTAGTTCTTAATCAAACTTCAGCTAAATTAGGGTATATGGATAAGTGGGAACAGGACCTCAACGAAACACTTGACCTGGATGAATGGCATTCAATGGCCCAGGAAGCCTCAAGGTCCCTCCCTCATCAATACATCCATTATCGAGGCAAAGCACTACTAAGGTGGTACATGGTAACGGTCAGGCTGGCAACTTATGTCCTGGGGGTGTCTCCACTATGCTTCCGAGGTTACGGTCAGGAGGGGACTGCGATCCATATATGGTGGCAGTGCCCCAAGGTGAGATGCTTTTGGATTAGAGTGTACAACTATATTTACACCATCACCCAAGTTAACCTGATTAAGTCTCAGAGACTTAATCTGCTGGACTGTGTGGTGGAGAAAGACTGGTATTGAGAGTATGCAAGGTAAATCTCAGGAATAGACAAGAGCTTTCCTTTAATACTTGTTATGATACCAGATATCTGTCTCTAGTATTTTACCCTAAGTTACCTAGATTTTATCAATTTGTGTATCAGCACTATTTTGTCTGTACTTTCCATGCAACTTTTGTATTATTGCTGGCCTCTAGCTTATCTTTTGTAAACTGTACTTTCTTTGTACTTTTGTAAAAACTTAAAAAAAAAAAAAAAAAAAGATTGAAAACTAAAGTAAAAAAAAAAACTAACCAATTTGGCCCCCGAAGAATTTACCCTCTTAATGAACAGGTGATTTTTTTGCTATACGGCACAGCGTCGCTTTAACTGACAATTGCGACGCTGTACCCAAACAAAATTGATGTGTTTTTTTTTTTTCCACAAATAGAGCTTTTTTTTTGCGGTTTTGATTTTTTTACGCTCGAAACAAAAAAAAAAAAAAACTTTCTGCTATAAAACATTTCCAAAATAAAACAAAATGTATTCATCAGTTTAGGCTAATTTGTATTCTGCTGCATATTTTTGGTGAAATAAAAAAAAAAAAAACCCAATAAGCGTATATCCATTGGTTTGCACAAAAGTTACTGCATCTACAAAATAGGGGATAGATTTATGGCATTTTTATTAATTTATTTTTTAGTAGTATTAGCGGCGATCAGTGATTTTTAGCAGAACTGCGACATTGCGGTGGACAGATCGGACACCTAACGGACAACTGTGAACCAGTGATGTTACTACAGTAATCAGTGCTAAAAATATGCACTATTATTATACTAATGAAACTGACAGGAAAGGGGTTGACATCAGGGGCGATCAAGGGATTACCTGTGTTTCCTCACTGTGTGTTCTAACTGTATGGGGGAAGGTCTCACTGGGACAACAAAACTATCCATATTCCTGCATAACAGAAAGACAGGATCTGTATGATCTCCCCTGTCAGAATGCAGATTTGCCTTTTTTACACAGGAAGAATTCCGTTCTGTCAGTGCGGGGAACGATCGTGGGTGGCAGGTGGACAAAGAGTCCGCCGGACCTGCTGATTGACCTGCTGATTGGCCCAATGTACACCTAAGGCGATTTGGGCAGCTGGGCCAACCTGCGGCAATATAACTGTAGTGGCTGGTCGGCAAGTGGTTAATTAAAAATGAAAGAATAAATAAGTAGAACAGAGTTTGATCTAGGTCAGTGGCAGGGTTAGTGTCAGGGTCAAGGGTCAAGATCAAAAGGTCAGGATCTGTTTATTTTCGGTAGGATTTAGAAAAAAAAAAATTTTAAATTAGTGTCAGTATGTTTTAGGTAGAAAAACGCAAAATGTGCACTATTATTTCCGGGCAATACTACGCATACAAACAACACATAACATACACATATGTGGTATAGCTTTGATTGTCAGGAGCAGAACTTATTTGGGGTTTTTCTTTGATGGTAGGTTATGGTAACAGTACCAGTAAATTAAAGAAAAACAGTTTTGTGCCAGTTTTCCTTTAACCAAGTTTTTCTTTTTGTGCCAGTTTTTTGGCATCAGGAGATATCCTTTACCATTTACCTCTAAATTAAAGTCTAATTTATCCTGTAAAAACAAGGAACAGTCCACCTGGATACACTAATTAATTTCAATGATATGTATAGTTTCCATGAAGGGGTTAAAATCCACAAAAAAAAAACACTCTTCAGTAAGGAATTTCCCTTAAACACACACAAAAGTATATATAAAAGTATAAAAACATAGCAGGGAGGAGCTTGTGTCCAGTACTGTACAAAAAATGTCTGAAAACAGCGTGAGGCTTACTGCAGTAAACAGGATATGGTTTATTGAATTTTTTTTTTTTTTTTTTAATGCTTTTATATTTTTCACGCAGGCCAAGCTGTCCATCAAGAAAATGAACCTGTCCTGCTCTCATAATTGTATACCTCCAGATTCATTTTCACATTTCAGCTATGGGTTTTTCTAATTTGGCAATGGCATTATTATGTACGATACCAAAGTACCACATATGTTTTTTTTTTTGGGGGGGGGGGGGGGCTAAAAACACTTATTATCTTGTTTTAAATATTGTTTTATTTTGTATGTATTATAAAAAGAAAAAGGAATATTTTTTTCTTCATACATCATGGGACACAGAGTCAAGCTAATATTCATTACCAGCTGGGTTATACTCCATCATTAGGTGAATGAACACTGGTAGACCAAAGGTCTTCAGACAGGAAGTGATCCCCTATATAACCCCTCCCATACAGGAAGTACATTAGTTTTTTTACCAGTGTCTGCAAGGTGGATGGCACGGTTTGTTTGAGCTCTCTGAGCTCCAGGTCTCTAGTCCCACAAACGGCTCCAAAAATGAATCAAGGGATTGACCAATCGGATCCATTTGACACAGGCTTTTATGCTTAGAGAAATGGTACCCGAGCCTCGCAAAGAAGACTCAAGATCCTGCAAGGTTTTGCCTGTAACGCAGCCTCCAGGCGCTGGACCCTGTGAGGTGGAAATCCTGGACACTACAGTGCTAAAGCATTTCCTGCAGGGTGCTGTACAGGTCCAAGGGAGTGGACCCTAAACATGAAAGTGTACCCAGTCCTTGAAGGTCCAAGTGACAGGAAACAGCCGTGAAGGGTGAAGATTGGGCCCTTAGCTTCTAAGTGGCCCTGCGCCTGGACGGGTAAGTGAAACCCCTTTATTTTATTATTGTGGGGTGATTGTAACAATCAGTCAAGCTAGCTAAAGGCTGGACACCTGCGTGCAGTGACCATATGGGGGAGTTCTGGGCTAGCTGTAGGCGTTTGCAAAGTGTACCTTTTTTTACTGGCTGTTTTTTACCTGTGTGACGGTGCACCATGGCGCAAGTGCGCACATGCCCTGTAGCCTTTGTCTGGGCGCACGAAGATTTGCGTTATAAGCAAATACAGTCACGCCCGCTCAACGGGACTGCGCACATGCGTGCGCACACACGCATAGAGCATTCTGCCGCACACCCAGCTTATTTAAGCTGTGCAGGCCAAGCGTGTGGTGCTTCCAGAAGGCAGCTGTGGGACACAGAGCAGGCTCTGAACAGATACTTGCAGTGATTCATTTTTTCTTACCCGGGTCACGCGAGTCTCTAGGTGTTGCTTGGCAGGCTAAAAGTGCTTAGCAGGATTGTTGCATAGGGGCTTGGTGAGCCCTATTAAAGGGTCTCCCTTCTGATGTGTTTTAACTACACTTAAGTACTCTTTGTTTGCAGCATTGAATGTCTTCCAAAAAGTAGTTCCTGATGAACCTAGTCGTAGCCCTAGTGTTGTATCCCCTGAAAGACCAGAGGCTCACGGGCAATCTGAGCCGCTGCGCCTATCTGGTATTGTGCCTACAGTCAACGCTGCTGGCTTCACCCTTTAGCATGAAGGATAAACTGTCCTCAGCCCTAGCCGGGTTAGAGCACAGGATTGCCGGCATTATTGCCTCCATCCCGCAGGGTGGCAGTAAGCGTGACAGATCCCCCTCCCCGGAGTCTCCTAGTCTGCAGAAGGATGGGGAAGAGCTGAAACTCAGGATTCAGTGGAGTGCCTGGCAGATGAGTCTGCTTTCGAGCAATCTGGACAAGAAGATATCCAGTAGATGTCTGCCTCTCAGTCGCAGAGGCTTTTGATCCTGACTCAGAGGGAAATGGTTCATTCTGCCTTTAAGTTGCCTCTTGCAGAGGTGACTGAGACCCCCTGGTCCTCTTTGGGATCTCTGAGACATTTTCAGGTCGCACAGACTTTCTTGCTACATCCCCTGTTGGAACAGGCAATGTATGCTGATTGGGAACATCCTGACAGGACTTTTTTGCCTCCTAAAAGGTTTTCCATTTTATATCCCATGAATGAAAAGTTTGATAAAAAATGGAGCATGCCAGCCGTAGATGCAGCAGTCTCTTCCTTAAACAAGAACTTAACTTGTCCAGTAGACAAGACCCTTGAAAGACCCTGTTGACGAGAAATTAGAATTATTATTAAAGCCTTCCTTTTCTTTGGCCAGTTCAGCTATTACATAGTTACATATTTGGTAAGGTTGAATAAAGACACCAGTCCATCCAGTTCAACCTGAGTGTGGGTGCATATCTACAATTGTCCCTATCCCTGTACATTGTGTCTCATTAAGATGCGCATCTATTATTATTATTATTTATTTAAGGTACCCATATAGCGCTGTCAATTTACGCAGCGCTACACACATACATCACGCACTCGCATCGATCCCTACCCTCAAGGAGCCCACAATCCAAGTTCCCAAAACAACAATTCAGGACGAGTGGGTCACCTCAATTATATCTTGCGGTTACAAGCTGGAGTTACGGGGGTTCCGCCTCAGACATTTCTAAGATCCAGCGTTCCCTCGGATCCTCCAAAAAGGAACTTATTGCTTCAGGCACTACATCATCTAGTGTATCAAGGAGTGATTGTAGAGGTTCCTGTATTCAAAAGGGGCACAGGGTTTTACTCAAACCTGGCCCATTTTGGACCTAAGGTCCCTGAACAAGTATCTATTGATACAGTCCTTTCGGATGGAGTCTGTCCGCTCAGTAGTAACCTCACTCCAGAGGGGAGACTTTTTAGCCTCCATCGATATAAAGGACGCGTATTCTATCAGCATTTGAACCGATTGATAGTAGTGGATCGGCAAATGAATCAAAGGAAGAATGGATCCCTCTTAAAAGGGCACGCTGCTCTAGAAACCAGGCAGCCACCAGCAATATACCCCAGGATCAAATTCCCAGTACCAGTGCTGCCACCAGCGATAGACCCCAAAACCAAAGGCCCACAGGAAATGCCCAGGCCCAGTACCAGCACTGCCGCAAATTATATAAAATTCACTCACTCATTAATTTCTTTTCCCAACGATTTGCAGAACTCTATGTCCCTGATCAGCATATATGTGTAGATGAGTCCCTGGTACCCTTTTCAGGCCAGCTAGGAATAAAGCAATACATTTCTAGCAAAAGGGCCAAATACAGAGTGAAATTTTATATGCTTTGCGAGAGAGACACGGGATATCTGTATGCGTTCCGCATATACGAAGGAAGAGATTCCCAGTGCCCGGCCTACATGGGCACAACTGGTAAAATTTTATGGGATCTGGCATACCCACTGCTGAAGAAAGGTTACCACATATACCTGCATAACTTCTACACCAGCCTGCCCCTTTTCAAACACCTATACCTCGCAGAAACCCTGGCCTGTGGAACCTCCAGAAAGAATAGGAAGGGCTTCTCACAAGCCATAGTGAATAAGAAATTGCAAAGGGGAGAAAGAGCAACTTTGAAATGCAACGCAGTGCTGGCCTTGAGGTGGAAGGATACCAGGAATGTGTACATGATGTCCACCATCCATGATGACACTACAGTTGAAGTTCAGAGAAGAGGTCCCATTGAAAAGCCAACTGTGTACAAGATTACAATCTCTACATGGGAGTGTATTTTAACGACCAAATGCTTCAGCACTATTTATCAATAAGGAGGTCCCGTTTCTGGTACAAGAAAGTAGCAATCTAATTAATTTGGCCATTTATAATGCCTATATAATTCACACCAAATCCACGGAAAGCCCTGGTCACTTCCTAAAATTCATCAAAGAAGTTGTCACGTCCCTCATCTACCATCAAACCCCCCCAGAAAACCTTCACTCTGATGCGGTTAGCCGACTTCATAAACACCACCTCCCGGAGAACATTCCACCATCCGAAGCAGGCTGAAGACGCCAAAAAAGATGTTGAGTATCCAGCAAAAGAGGATTTTGAAGAGATACCAGCTACCATTGTCTCCAGTGTCCCTCCGAACCTGGCCTTTACATTGGTGAATGCTTCAGACTATAATCACACATCCCTAAAATATTAGCCCATATTTGTAACCATTTCCCCATTTTCATCATCCGTGCTGACCATTTCCCATGCTTCCTCAAATAACCATGCCACTGTCTTCCACGTGAACTGACCCTGGCCTGTTTTTTGACTATGCCTCTGTCAACCGTTTGGACAGCTTCCACGTGAACTGACCCTGGACTCTTATCATCTACGCTTCTGCCTACTGCTTATACTGCTTCCATGTGAACTGACCCTGGCCTTTTTTAATCAACTATGCTTCTAACCTACCGCTTGGACTGCTTGCACGTGAACTGACCCTGGCCTGTTTTATAGACTATGCTTTTGCCTACCGCTTGGACTGATCTGTTACCCTGCTACTGTAGTACATAGGGGTCTCACATGTGAGGGGCTCCAGAAATGTTTTCCCGGATAGAGAAAAAAATGTTTTTGTTGACTCCGGGTTTCATAATTTCCGGATTAGGGTCTGGAGCCCGGAGGCTTCATAGAGATTTGGGTGGGTGAAGCCTCTACCCCTATGCACAGGTTTTACCTGATTGCGGCCCGCAGTCTGCTGCTGACTTACTGCCATCATGCCTCTGCCTGCCGCATAAACTGACCACACCTCTGCCTGCTACCGGGACTATGGAAATAATTAGCTGTAGCAAGAGGCAGGATGTTTATGAAGGGCTGGAGAGTGGTACAATAATGAGTGCAGGCAGGTAACGGTGTACCAGGACCAATATGGCTGTGCTGGCTATCTCTGCCTGGACAATTTCTATGGACAAACGCTTTGGCTGTGCTGACGATATCCTTGTGCTGACTATAGACAATATTCCTGCCTGCTGCCTGGATAATTACTATTGTTGCTAAGCACATCCCTGCCTGCTGCCTGGACCAATTCTATCCTCTGGGGATATTACTAAAAACCACAGGTAATACTTTTTTTTACCCTTTCCTTCATAGAATTTATTTTGGAGTGTAATTTTTGGTATGCAAATGCTATGAGTTAGAAATATGAAGGGCCTTCAAAAATGATAGGTTGTCAGGAAATTAGATGTGTAATTTATGCGTGAAGGTGCTACTTCAATGATGGGCCTGTAAAAGTCTCACAAATGTGGTATCGCCATACTCAGGAGGAGTAGCAGAAGGTATTTTGTAGCAGGCTTTAGTTAGTAATTTTAGTTAGCATTTATTTAGTAGCAGGTGTAATGTTTGCCATGTACATGCTATGTGTTAAAAAATATCTTAAAAATTGACAACTTTGTGTAAAAAAAAAAAAAAAAAAAAAATGCGTTTTTTTTTTTTTTTCCACATTTTCCAAAAACTTCTGGAAAAAAAAAAAAGAACTGTTCAAAAGACTCATTATGCCTTGTAGATTATGCATTGGGGTGTTTGCTTTCCAAAATAGGGTCATTTCGTGGGCGTTTCCATTGTCCTTGTGCTCCATGGCCTTCAAAATTGTAATGCCGCTTAGACACGATCGGACTTTCCGACAACAAAACCGTGGATTTTTGGTTGAAGGATGTTCGCTTCAAATTGTCTTGCATACAAACGGTCACACAAATGTTGGCCAACAATTACGAATGTAGTGACGTACATGACGTACGTGATATCTCCATTACAAACAAGACCGAGCGCTTCCGGCTCGTACTTGATTCCGAGCATGCGTGGACTTTTGCCCAACGGACTTGTGTACACACGAACGGAAAGTCCGACAACAAACATTTGTTGGCGGAAAATTTGAGAACCTGCTAGACATCATTTGTTGGCGGAAAGTCCGACAAGAAATGTTCGATGGAGCATACACATGGTCGGACTTTCCGCCAACAAGCTCACATCCAACATTTGTTGTTGGAAAATCCGATTGTGCATACTGGGCATAATAGGTGGTTGAGAAATGAGATGTGTAATTTATGCTTGTAGAACGCCTGAAGGTTCTACTTCACTGGTGGGCCTTTGTATGTGGCCAGGCTGTGTAAAAGTCTCAAAACATGTGGTATCGCCATACTCAGGAGGAGTAGCAGAATGTATTTTGGGGTTTAATTTTTGCACGTGTGCATGCTATGTGTTGGAAATATCTTAACAATTAACAACTTTGTGGAAAACAAATGAGTTTTAATTTTTTTCCCACATTTATCAAAAGCTTCTGGAAAAAAATGAACCGTTCATAAGACTCATTATGCCTCAGATTATACGTTGGGATGTCTGCTTTCCAAAATGGGGTCATTTTGTGGGTATTTGTACTTTGCTGGCATTTTTTTCACCAAATTTTTGGTCTTTTTTTATTTATAGCACAAAAAATAAAAAAAACCACTAGTGATTAAATGCCACCAAAAGAAAGCTCTATTTGTGTGAAAAAAAGGTTGCAAATTTAATTTGGGTACAGTGTTGCATGACTGAGTAATTGTCATTCAAAGTGTGAGAGTGCTGAAAGCTGAAAATTGGTCTGGGCAGCAAGGGGGTGAAAGTGCCCTGTAGGCAAGTGATTAACTTCTTACTACTGTTATAAGCCATTGACAGTGTTTATAATTTGTGCCAATACTTTTAACTGTCATGTCTGCTTAACAGTTTTGTAAAAAGAAATAAAAATGGAAATAAAAAAATAGTCACCAATAACAATTCCTGACCAATATTTACTCAGCTATGCTAATGGTAAGAAGGAGCAGCAGTTCCACAAAAGTTTAAATTACTCCATACAGGTGGAGGTAGAGGAACACCACAGATATATTTTCTACACAGAAATAAAAAAGGCACATTTTCAAGCATATAATTTAGTTATGAGGCCAGTTTGAGGCAGACTGCCACAAAAGAATACCTGGGCTACCATTCAAAATCCCCTTTTAAAAAAAGTTAGTAGCGTGGCTGTCATGATGATCATTTTGCTTTGCTACCTGGTAAGTCAATGACCAGGGATGAACTCAAGTGTGTTTGGATACTAGTCTGAATGTACCTGAGTTATCCCGCCAGGAAGCTGTCAATGTGGACCATAAGTGGCTGAGGTATTCCATGCCCCCCATATACACACTTATATGTTTGGCTGTGGTCCAGGGAATGCCTAAAACTTTTATGAATGGAGTTCAGTATCCAGATACAGACTATACTTATGCATGAGCTCATTCGTACCAATGACCCAGAACAAATGTATAGCCAGCAATTTCTACTCTGACTTTTACTTATTTAAAAGGTTTGGAACTCGCTGGTTTGTGAAGCCAGAGGATCTTTATGACACCCATGCAACAAAGGTATGTTTCTGAAGACATGTTCCCTTTAAAGGCCTAATCAAACCAAAAGTGAATTTTTAGCTATAAGTAGAACACAGTGAGCTGGATTCTTATAGGTTTTGAATATTCCAACAGCAAGCTCGCTCTGCCATTAATCCTGATTCACTGCTTGTCCACATAACCTAAATAAAAAATTGAACAGGTAGAGCGGGACCTTCTCATAATGGCCACACCAGGGACTCAAGCACACAGATTTTATTTATATAGATTTTACAAGAGATATAAAACTGTCAGTTGGCATAACTTCCTAGAATCAAAATCAGGAATTTCAGTTTTGGGGGGACTGACCCTTTAAATGCAAACAGTACTGAGTACCCTACTATTCAGGTGTGGTGCAAAACACCAAAAGTTAATGTAAACCCTAACAATTAACTGATTTTATTTGCTACCTTTTGGTCTGTTAAATATAGCAAGAAAAGCATATTGTTATATCTGTTCAATAAGTGCAAAAAAACAAAGTTACTTACTGGTAACGTTCTTTCCCAGAGTCTTTCAGGACAGCCACCTGAGACCTTGGCTCCTCCCCTCTTTAGGAAACACTGCGCCAGCCTTCTTTAAATTTCCTCCTCCCCTGCTGGCTCCTCAGTTTTTTAAAAGAGCACCTCCAGCCAGCTGGGGAGACACAGTAACATATGATACACATAGTCAAACTATATCACATTTCCTGTAAGGAAATCTCAAGTATTTTATACATTTTGGTGAGTACCTGTGCTGTCCTGAAAGACTACGCGAAAGAACGTTACCAGTAAGTAACTTCGTTTTTCCCCTAATCGTCTTTCAGGACAGCCACCTGAGAGGATAATCGAGCACTTACCCTTAGGGCAGGACTACGGCTTGTAAGACCTTGCGTCCAAAGGTCTGATCCTTTGCAGACCAAAGATCCACTCTATAGTTTTACAAAATTGGCAAAGCTGGACCATGTTGCCGCTTTACAAATCTGTTCCAGCGTTGTTACAGCTCTTGCTGCCACTGATCTTGTGGAGTGTGCCCTGATACCCTCTGGGATATGCATGCCTCCTAATGTATAAGCCTGGCCAATAGCCTCTCTTAGCCCTATGGCTATGGTGCTTTTGAGGCCTTGTGCCCTTTCATAGCCCCTGAAATTAGAATAAATAAGGTATCTGTCTTTCTAAGGGCTTTTGTTTCATTTAAATAATGTAGGACGCATCTCCTGATGTCTAACATATGGAACTTAATTTCTTGTTCCCTGGAAAGATTTGTACAAAACAAAGGTAAAACAATATCTTGGCCTCTGTGAAATTTTGAGGCCACTTTAGGCAAAAAAGCTGGATCCGTCTTAAAAACTATGCGATCCGGGAAAATCTGAAAAAAGGGGGGTCTGATTGATAGGGCATCTATCTCACAGACCCTTCTGGCTGTATTAATTACTACCAAGAAGAATGCTTTAACCACATGCAGACCGGGCCATAGCCAAAAGAAAGAAAGTCGGCTTATTCTGGGTGGATGTCCGTGGGACGTCCTCCCAGAATCTTGCTCCCGCGCGCCCCCTGGGAACATCCGTGATAGCGGTCACATGTAAACAAACCGGCGTCACGTCATGACGCCGGTTCCTCCCTTTCTGTACCGATTGCTACAGTGAAAGGGGAGAAGCGGAGAGGGGGAGAGATGGCAGCAGCGCTGTGGGCTGGATGTGTAGTGCCCACAGCGCTGCTCTGTGACAGTACTCTGCCAATAAATTTTAATAGAAACAAAGAATTTTTTTTTTTTTTACCAAATTTTCTGTCTTTTTTGGTTTATAGCGCAAAAAATAAAAAAAAACAGCGGTGATTAAATACCACCAAAGCTCTATTTGTGTGAAAAAAAGGACAAAAAATGTATTTGGGTACAATGTTGCATGACTGAGTAATTGTCATTCAAAGTGTGAGAGCACCGAAAGCTGAAAATTGGTCTGGTTAGGAAGGGGGTTTAAGTGCCCAGTGGTCAAGTAGTTAAGTGTCATGATCTTCAAACTGCAATTTTCCTGTGGCTCAAAAGGCTCCGCTGTCATAGTTTGTAGCACTAATGACAGGTCCCATTTTGGGAACGCCGGACTTTGTATTGGTGTCTGCCTGCTCAAGGATTTAAAGAGTCTAATTATCCATGGATTGGACGCTAGTTTTCTTTCCCAATATATGGACAAGCGCTGAAACCTGACTATTCAATGTGCTGAGGCTTAGACCTTTATCTGCTCCACTCTGCAGGAACTCTAAAACCCCCACTGAACTTTGTGTTTTAAAGGAGTTCTCTGTACACCAATTGTTAAAACATTTCCATACCCTCTGGTAAATGGTGCATTCTTTAAATGGAAACCTTTTTAATGCTTTTGAAAAAAATTGTTTCCTTTCTGGGTCCTGCCATTCCTCCTTTATTGCCTCTACTAAAACCTCATGTATTGGAAAATTCTTCTTTTCCTGTTCCCCTAGGCCCTCATACATTTGGTCATGTAGAGATAGGGTTTTTTTTCTGTTTGCATACCTAACGTGGTATAAATGGCCCCCAAGAGATTGTCCACCTCTTCCAGCGACAGTTTGTACCGGGATGGCTTTCTGGAATCCCCTTCCAGAGCTTTTCCTTTTGAATCTTGGGAGCCGGAGACTGCACTGTCTGGTTCCTCCTCAGCCTCTTCCCTGGAGACTACTGGAGGGCCTGCACTAGTGGATGGTAATACTTGCGGTTTTGGTAATGCTACCTGCTGTGTTGAAGGAGGAGCAGTCTGAAGCTGCGGCATCTGAAACCCTTCAAAAAAGGTTTTAAAAGATTTAAATGTACTAGAAAGTTATTTTACTGATGCCGCTAGTTCACTGCCCTGCTCAGTGGTATGTTCCTGTACTAATTTGTTAATACATTCTCTACAGTGTTTTTCCCCAGGAGTCCCCAAGTGTAGTATTACAGGAGGGGCACCTCCTCTTAGAACGAGGGGGTCTAGGTTTGTCTGTTTTGTTCTGAAGGACATAAAAACCCCAAAGCGTTAAAGTATTATTTTACATCCCCCTCTGCAGTAAACTGCAGGTGTGCAGCCTTTTTCATATGAGCTTGCCTCACCAGGGGCCCCATGAACTTCCCTTTGACACCGGAGGGACTCTTTCCCTACCCCCCTAGTCCCATGGAGGCGGGTTGGGTTCTGACAAGGGGAGCTCCACCCTAGGTTCCCCTTACCTTAGCTTGGCTGGATCTGGCCTCACCTGGAGCAGTCTGGTCCCTTCCTTCCGCTTCTGACATACTGGTGCGACCACATAGACATGTGAAATTCGTTTAGTTACGAATTCGTTTTCCGTTCAAATTCGTTATATTCGTTCATTCGTTATCGTACGAATGAACGAATGGTTTACTAAAAATTCTAATGAATGACGAACTATCCAAAAGAACGAATATGAAAAACAACAAAAATACAAAATAGTTAAATTAGAAACAACGAAACTACAAAAGAATGAAAATCCGAAAAACGAAAACAGAAACAACGAAAATACCGAACAAAAATTCAAAAATAACGAAAATCAAAATGAACAAAAAAAATCTAAATTACGAATATTCGGAAAAAGGAAATCAAAAATACGAAATAACAAAAATTCTGCTGATCGAGAATTCGAAAGAATGAATATTAGTTCTGATTCTGAAATATTCCATCCAGAGTCCAGAAAGGGTGTGGTTGAGTCAGAGGCACTGTTTTGGTGGATTTTTGAGTTAAGTTCTGACTTGTGAGAGAGAAATTCTTTGTTTCTTAAAAATGTAAATAGCATACACATTACATAAAATTATGAATTATGCTCCGATTACAAATCTACGAAAACAATGTTACGAAAGTACAAATAAATCAATCTTACGAAAGTACGAATGTAACTAAATCTACGAAAATACGAATTTCGAATCAATGAAAATTAGATTAACGGAAACACGAATCTTTTTAAATCAATGAAAATATAGCTCTTCCGAAAATACGAATGCGTCTGAATACGAACTATAACGAAAATACGAATATCGAATAAACGAAAATTAGACTAACGGAAAAACGAATCAACGAAAAAATAACTCTTACGAAAATACGAACGAGTCCGAATACGAACACCGACGACTTACGAAATTACGAATAGTTACGAATCAACGGAAACGAACAGAAACGAAACGAAACTAAACAAATTTTTCTATTGTGCACATGTCTACTGCCACAGGAGCTTGTGCTGTCTCCACATTGCAGCCCCTCTCCAGCCCATGCCTGGCTCCTTTTCAATGCCTTGCAGCTGGAACCGGAAGCCGTGGGTCAACCGGAAGTGCCCGCCCCTTCCGCCAGATGTGACGTCATCCACCACCCGGCTTCCATGCGGTCCCAGAGCCCGGCGTGGTCTCTGTACTGCAGTGCTTTACCTTTGCTGCTGAATGTCCGGAACCGCTGACTGGGCCAGCACTTCCATCTACCGCACTCGGTAGTGAAAACTGGAGCCCCCCCCCCAACCTCCATCTGTTCTCAGGGATGCGGGGGTGGCAATCTTCACCTGGCCTGTTCAAAGATCCTCTGCCCCCTTTCAGGACTTTCTGCCTGAGCTTCCCTGGCTCTCCTGGCTTGGTTCCAGGTGGCGTCTCCCCTCTGGAGGAAACACAAATAACTGAGGAGCCAGCAGGGAGGAGGACATTTAAAGAAGGCTGGCATGGTGTTTCCTACAGAGGGAAGGAGCCATGGTCTCTCAGGTGTCTGTTCTGAAAGACGATTAGGGGAAAATTACCTGTCGATCCTCCTAGAAATCATTTGAGCTGATAAGTTCCTGTGCTCTCTAAAATAGGCAGGGCTGCCATCACATGATTAGGACTTGATGTGTTGTTGTGTCAAAGAAGAAGAGGAAGGTAGGAGAATACTATATTTCTGGAACAACAGTTATGTTCTGCACTTGCAGCGTGCATGAAGGTATACAACAAGGGAAATGTGCATGTATGCAAAGATGTAGTAAATTTTAACTTTTTTACAATTTACATTGCTTTAATGAATACAATCACTTTTTACTACACTAAGGGGTTGATTTACTAAAGGCAAATCCACTCTACACTGCAAGTGCACTTCAAAGTGCACTTGGAAGTGCAGTCGCTGTAAATCTGAGGGGAAGATCTGAAATCAGGGGACGCTCTGCTGATTTTATCATCCAATCATGTACAAGCAAAAATTTTGTTTTTTTTTATTTTCCCTGCATGTCCTCCTCAGATCTACAGTGACTGCACTTCCAAGTGCACTTGTAGTGCAAAGTGGATTTGCCTTTAGTAAATAAACCCCTAAGTCTTATTGTATTTTATTTGCTACAAAGAAATACAAAAAAGAGCATAAGGTGGCATCTTGTGCATTTTGGTATACATTGAGATTTTAAAACCATTTGAATTTTGTGGAGACATAATAAATAACCAAGATAAACTCAAATTGATGACTGAATTTGGTGCAATATCCATACAGCCTAGAATAGTAGTTCTGTGTGGGCTACTTCTGTACAGTGGATAGTGATTTCTCAATAGCTGCCGATTGATGTAAAACAACAACATATTTACAGCTTGGCAGCCCACATTGGCCCAGTAGAGTGCGTAAAGTGATGTTAACAAGGAAATCAAGAATATAATAGAGAAGTCACACATGGGCAACTCTAAGGGCAGTTTTCTACAAGGTGATTTTTAGCTTGGGAGCTTCATTTAATAGTGTATATAAACACATGTGTTCTACTCCTATTACATTCTAACAAAAGGCATATTAAGCAAATATACTGCCCAGATCTTGGTTTGCATGACAGATACTTGATGTGCCTGTGGTTATATTATATTCTTCCTCCCAAGCATGCACCTCCTGCAGTGTATGCGCTATGCAGAAGCCAACCCTCACTGAGACCATCTTGTCTTACTGACAAAGCTCCTTTTTTACTTCTTACTTACTGGGCACTTCCTGTGATGGGGAAAAACTTTAACTCAGCTTGTGATAATTTCACAGGCCCTGAACAGCATGACCCCTGCAACCCTAAGGTCAGAAGTCAAGGCTTGTTCTCAAACATCTGTGTGGCTTATTATGAAAAGCCAACAAAAGTGGAGACATGTCCACCAGTGTGATGAGAGACAAGCAAAGATGTGGTGACACTTTGGTCATCTGCTGTGCCTGGCGGGTCCACTGTTTAAACCTTTTTAAGTGGTCTTTGGTTGTTTGAGATTATTGTTCTGGCACCCATGGGGTTAATGGACAGTGTGAAGGAACAGACAAAATGCAATCAATCAGCTTGCTCCAAGTGTGAGATTTCTCAGGAGCCAGTGCAAACATACAGCATTTATATGCTTTATCCTCTGGTTGTCATGTACAATGTACTGCATAGAAAGGATAAAGAGACGTGCACAAGATAACAAAAGTGTACTTTTTTTCTTTTAATAATGATAATCATTAGTTATAATGTATGCAACGTTCAGTTGCAGAAATCACAATGTTGGGCATGCTGTACCCAGCACCCAGTTTAATTAATTTGCTTATTTTTTTATAATTAAATTGAATTTCCAGGAAAGAGCTTAAAACATGTCTGAAATACATATGCAGTATCTGAACTATTTTTAATCGCTGAAAGATTTGTAATTTTATTCACTCTTATGATGTCATTCAGACACTCCTGTCATACACTATAGCAGGCTACCTACCTGCTTATTGGACACTGAAAGGGCAGGAGGTCATTCCTTTGCTTTATTTTCCTGTAAGCATGTTTAGGATCAGAGACTGACAGCATTTGCATGACAGTAAACCATGATTGGCTCATTGTCCTGATTCTCCCTCTCTAAAAGTGAGTTCTACTGTGCAAGGGATCACAGATTTACATACTCAAGGCAGTAATAAGTGAAAATACATTTTTTTTTAGCGACTACATAGCTGGATTAAATTGTGTTTTTTTTTTCTATTTGTCCACAGCACGATATACACTACACAACACAAGAATATAAATGAAAGCATGCAAGCAACTCAGAAAGGGTTGCAGATACAGTTGAGGAAAAATGTATACAACATGTTGCAGTGCTTTTACTTCAATGTGGGCACATTAGCTTCTTTTTGGAAAAAAATACTTAAAGGGTTAATTCACCTTTAATGACATAAAAAATAATAATAATCCATATACATTACACCTTAAAGTGTACAATGTACAATAAAATACTGTCCTTTGTTTTTAACCACTTCCAGCCCAAGTCAATTCTGTCATTTCTCTCCTACATGTAAAAATCATTTTTTTTTTACTAGAAAATTTCTCAGAACCACTATATATATATATATATATATATATATATATATATATATATATATATATATATATATATATATATATATATATATATATATATATATATATATATATAAAAAAATATATAGCAGAGACCCTAGGGAATAAAATGGTGGTCATTGCAATTTTTTATGTCAAATTATATTTGCACAGCAATTTTTCAAATGCAATTTGTTGGAAAAAAAACACTTATGATTTAAAAAAAATAATAAATACAATATTTACCCCAATTTTTTGTATAATTTTCCCTTTAAGACCATTGGGTGGAACTTACTTTTGAGGTTGCTTCTGTCATCCAATGTTATGGAGCCGAGGTCGGGGTCATCTTTCCCTCACTCGGCTCCAGGCCTGTCAGGGGGGGGAGGGGGCGCGATCGTCTCCGCCACTACCGACGGCTCTGGTAAGCAGCGGAGATGATCGGAGCGTGGCGGGAGGGGGCGCGCTCCCCCCAATAAAAGTGATCTTGCGGCAAATCCGTCGCAGGGACCACTTTTATCTTAAAGAGGACCATCCACCAACTCTGAAAATACCGGGGTTATGGCAGCTAGCGAAGTACCGACATACAGCTATAGCGGTTTGTAGCAAGTGGTTAAAAATGTTTACAAGTTTAGAGTTGCAGAAGCGGTCTAGTGCTAGAATTATTACTCTTGCGCTGTTTGCGGTGATACCTAACATGTGTGGTTTGAACGCCGTTTGCATTTTCAGGCGTGACCTACATATGCGTTCGCTTCTGCATGCAAGCATGAGGGGATATTTTTATTCTTTATTTTATTTTTTAACTTTCCCTTGAATTTTTTATTTTTTGATCACTTTTATTACTATTACAAGGAATGTAAAATTCCTCTTTACGGAAAGATCTGTGGTCTATAAGTTCAGTTGAGTAATTCACAGTACACAGAGTGAGGCTTTTATTCATTACTTACTAGGTTATACTTCATCTCCAGGTGAATGGACACTGGTAGACTAAAGGTCTTTAGACAGGAAGTGATCACCTATATAATCTCTCCCATACAGAAACTACTTTAGTTTTGTAGCAAGCACTTAAAGCAGAGTTCCGCCGAAAAAAAATAAGTCAGCAGCTAGAAAAAGTGTAGCTGCTGACATTTAATAATTGGACACTCATCTTTCCCACGGTCCAGCGATGCAGGCGTACAAAGCCCGGCTCCTCTCCCCCTCCTCTCCACAGTGCCGGCATTCTTACTGTGGGCACCCGGCTGTGGCTTCACAGCCGGGCCACACTGCGAATGGCCGGGCAATCTTCTGGGACCTGTGACGTGTCCCAGAAGATTGCAGGCAAGGAGGGGGGAGAGGTGAACTTCCTTCCGGTGCCGCGGAGCCCCGGGAGGAAGTGGGAGCCTCTAAAAAGAGGGTATGTGCCCCCCCCCCCCCAAAAAAAAAGAAGTGACATGCCAAATGTGGCATGTCAGGGGGTCACCTGCACTTAGACCGGAAGTTCCATTTTTATAGTGGGACAATGCTCTAATTTAGTTGTAACATTGTGACCCTTTATGTACCCACAAGCAACAAGCAGCCATGCTAAACCACAGTGTGCTGGAACAATCCACTGTAGTCACAGCAGTATAAATATAATTTGGGCATTGCAAGAGTGCATGCACATTCATAGAAGGTACATATAAAGTCTACAAGTAGAAAAGTACAAGTCTACAAGTAGAAAAGTACATAGAGTCTACAAAATGTGCACAGTGCAGAAAGAGAAAACATGAACAAAATAAGTAGAATACTGGATTTTCATTTCAAGAAACTATGTGATCATGTTTTAGTTACAGTGTTCTACAATAGTATTTGAATAGGTTGGTGGGATCTAGTTTGTCCTCAATCAGTGTCATGAGCTGCCATGGTGTGGGAAGGCTGGCCACCAGCACCATAACCACCAATAACGCTTTAGGACCAGGATGCACGTTGTAATTTAATGCAATGGATTTGCCAGCTGGCCTACCCAAATCATGACACTGATCCAAGGCAGGTGATTTGCAGGGCTGCCCCTGTCATTCGGGAGGAGATGGAAGTCTGCCTCCTCCAGACCTACTCCACCCTCCTTCCTTTTTCTGAGCTGCTGGAGTAAAAAGGTAAGGCTCCGATGTCAAGAAGGGACTGTGTTGTTGGGGAGTTCTGTGATGGGGGGGGGGGGGGCAGGATTATGGGATTAAAGTGGTGGGACACCCTGAAAATGAAAACTTGAAAAAATGTTAGTAACAATTTAAAATAAAAAAATATATATTTTTTTTACTTACCAGAAATGGCTGTTGCTAGGCAGATCGTCCTAATCTGCCCCCTCCAGCACCGCGGTGATCTTCTCTTCTTCCGTCTTCAGGTGAATGGGGCGCGGTGTGTTATGGGAACTGTGTCCCACAACACACCGCGTTCCCCATTCACAAATAAGACTCGCGCATGCGCAGTAGGCCGCGCGCTGACTCGCGCATGCGCAGTAGGCCGCGCGCTGACTCGCGCATGCGCAGTAGGCCGCGCGCCGACTCGCATGCGCAGTAGGCCGCGCGCCGACTCGTGCGCAGTAGGAAACGGGAAGCCGTTTCCCTTACTGAGGATGGCGGCGCTGGATCCGGATAGCCGAGGGACATCTCGGCCTCCACGAACGACATGGCGGGCGCCCTGGGAAGGTAAGTGTACTTATTAAAAGTCAGCAGCGACTTTTTTTTTTTAGCTGCTGACTTTAAAAAAAAAAAATTTTAAGGCGAAACCCCGCTTTAAGGAGCTTTGTTATGGGGAGGGACTGAGTGATTGAGGGGTATGTGATAGGGGGTGGACTATGTGATTAACAGACTGTGATGGGTGGTTCTGATGTGATAGGGGCCCTCTGACATGAAGGGAGAACTCTGAGTTGAAGTAATTTCATCAAGGGGTTGTTTGCATCGCAAGTCTCATTTAGGCCCCTTTCACACCTGCGGACCGATCGGGTCTGCCTGGCCTGTCCCTTTTTCAGGCGGACCTGATCGGACCGCCCATTGTTCTCTATAGGGAGGCGGATGTAAACAGACATGTGTCCGTTTACACCCGCCTGCATCCAATTAGGCCCGCCAAAAACAGACTGATGGGGATCTATTCCTCACCCGTCTAGTGGATCGAATGACAGTCAGATGGAAACGGACAGACGGACCGTTTTCATCTGACCTCCGCATAGAGAACAGCGGGCTGTGTGTCCATGCAAAGCAGACACTGACCTGTCATCTGCCTGCTCAGTGAGGATCAGCGGACAGATTCCCTGCTGAGCAGGCCGATCCACTTGACGGAGTCCGCCCCATGTGAAAGGGGCCTTTATTTTACTAGGTATCCATAAACAATACTACATACAT
The DNA here is from genome assembly GCA_028564925.1 of Lithobates sylvaticus. Lineage (NCBI taxonomy): Eukaryota > Metazoa > Chordata > Amphibia > Anura > Ranidae > Lithobates > Lithobates sylvaticus. The sequence continues at coordinate 139,837,377 of CM053026.1, forward strand.
ATGTTGGTGTCTGCTAACCTCCCTCCTGCAAATGCATTTAATAAGGTGAAGTGCCTCTCCCTCGTTAGGAGCACACAGAGTGCTTCTCCTGTGACCGCTGTGTCTAGTAACCGGATATCATGTGATCGCTATGATTGGTCATAGTGATCACATGATGACAATGTAGACAACCTGTCATGATTGGCTTTCCATTCATGAACAGCTTGTTTACTGTTGTGATCTGTGATTGGCCCACAGTAATCACATGGTACTTGGCTACTGTAGCCAATCACAGATCACAACCCTAAGCAGGCTGTTCATGAATGGGATACCCATTCATGACAGACAAAATTATTGCTTACACCGTGATCATCACTGTATAAGCTATAACAAAGTAAAAAAAAATCCCTGATCACCCCCAAGATTAAAACAGTATCACTATGGTGACACTGAGCTACTCTGATAAGAGGATGTAGAAAAAAAATTTGTAGGAAAAAAAATGTTGAAAACAGGAGTACAAAATGTTGAAAAAATTGAATAAAAATGTATATATTTTTTTACATTCAGTCACCAGTCATCCCAGATCACGGCCACATAAGTAATATGATGATGCTTTACTGCACTGGTGATGGTATGTAAAAAAACAATTGTAAAAAAATAAAAATAAAATGTATTTTATTATTTAATTTCTTCTTTTTCCCAAAAAATTATGACAAAAAAATTACAACTTCAGAAAACTCGACATGCCTCTTACTAAATGCATTGGACTGTCTACTTTCCAAAAACGGGTCAGTTGGGGGGTGAGGTGGGGGTGTATTTGTACTGTCCTGGCATTTTGGGGTCTCAAGAAATGATATAGGCTGTATATATAACTAAGTTTGTAGACATTTTCACACAAACCAATTAATATACACGTATTTGGATTTTTTTTTATCAGACTTGTGGCAGAATACATTTTGGCCTACAATTATGAAGACATTTGATTTTATTTAATATGTTTTGTAGCACAAAGTAGAAACAATTGTTTTTTTTTTTTTTTTAATTTGTCTTTTTTCCCCTCTATATCAGTCTCCAAACTGCAGCCCTTTGCCTAGATTTATCTCACCCTTGGGGCACTACTCCTTTGATTAATACGAGGCAATAGTCCTTCCACTGACACCAACAGTGGGGCATACTTCCTTCCACTGATATAAATGTTGGAACACCATTCCTCCCACTAATACCGATGAGGCGCTATTCCTCCCCACTGGCACCAATGATTAGGCACTATTCCGCCAGCTGACACCAACAATGGGGCACTATTTCTTCCACTGACACCAACAATGGGACACTGTTCCTTTCACTGACACCACAAATGATGGGGCACTATTCCTTTCACTGACACCACCAATGATGGGGCCCTATTCCTCCTCCTATCGATCACAGGCAATATGAATTTTTTTTAACTTTCACTGACCACCAATCCCCAGGAATTTTCTACTCCCACTGACAACAGTCCAGCTCTCCTATAGTCTGAAGGACAATAAACTGGCCCTTTGTTTAGACGTTTGGAAAAAAAATGGTTATCAAATACCACCAAAAGAAAGCTCTATTTGTGTGAAAAGAATTAGATATATTTTATTTGTGTACAGTGTTGCATTACCAGAGAAAATGCCAGTTTAACAACCTCAGCTCCGGAAGGTTCATGACCAGGCCATTTTTTGCGATATGGCACTGCGTTGCTTTAACCGAAATATGTGCGGCCGTGTGACGCTGTACCCAAATAAAATTGATGTATTTTTTTACCAACATACAGAACTTTCTTTTGGTGGTATTTGATCAATTGCGCAATAAACCAAAAAATACCAAATTTTTTTCATAAAAAACAATATTTTTTTACTTTCTGCTATAAAACATTCCCAATAAAAAAAATGTAAAAAATCTAATTTTTCATCAATTTAGGCCGATATGTATTTTGCTACATATTTTTGGTAAAAAAAAAATCCCAATAAGTGTACATTGGATTGGTTTGTGCAAACGTTATAGGGTCGACAACTATGGAATAGATTTAGGGACTTTTTTTTTAGCAGGACTGCGACATTAAGGAGGACAAATTGGGACACTGACGCTTTGTTTACACTAAACGATCAGCGGGTCGTGTCGTCCACGGACCCGCTGATTGGCTCCTGCTGTGTCCAATCACAGCGGGAGCGGCGCGTGCAAACCCCCTACACCATGTGTACAGGTACATGATTTTGCGCATCCGGGCTGCCCTGCCGCAGTATATATGAGATGGGCCGCCTGGAAGCGGTTCATTAGCACAGTGCTAAATAGCAAAAAAAGCCCTGGTTATGAAGGAGGTAAAACCTATTGGAGGTCAAGTGATTCATTATACACTGGCTGTGGGAAAATAAGTCTCAATGTTAAATGCATACCAAATGAAACATTAAAGAATTTGTAAAGACATGACCCAAATTTACCCTCAAACCTCCCTCTGGACCTCTAGAGCATGTATGAGCATTGTTTTTCTTTTACCTTGTTCCTGTAGTAAGAAACAGAGTTTATTACTCCCTGTGATCATCAACTGGCTTATAAAATTCTTGCAAGTGTAGCTGCTGGGAGGATTGATTTACGCATGCCCCCAGATTTACATCTCCCAAAAGCATGCCTCATGCCTCAGCACAGGAATGTGAAGATTTACTCTACTACATGCTGTGTTGTACAGGGCAATGAGTGGCACCATGAACCTACATGATCAAAGCATAAATTGTGCAGGTGAAAAACACCTCTTTCCACTCAGCCCATGCTACCCTAAAATGCATGATCCCCTAAAATGTTTTAAGGCTCCAAATAAAGTCACAACTAATGTGTTCCCCACCTTGGATCTAGGATATACAGTACATGTAGCTGAATACTGGAACAGTAGGTTGATTATAATTAACTATATGATACTTGGGCATCACAGAAGTGAAAAGTAATTACAACCGTCAACTTCAAGATGTCAAAAACAAAAGTATATTAAGCTGGTTATGTTAAAAAAGTATTTTCCACCCGATTTTAAGGCCTGATTCACATCTATGCAGTTTTAGTGCTTTTTGCATTTTTCAGATTTGCACTACAGAACGTGTTCCATAGGAAACCATGTTAAATGGACTGTAGTGCAAATCTGCAAAATGCAAAAAAGCACTAAAACTGCATAGGTGTGAATCAGTCCTAAGAGAGGAATTTACTGAATTACTGTTCATATGGAAAGAGCACAACAGAAGCTAATGTTCTCTGATTTTAAAAATCCAAACTGTGAAAGTTTAAAACCTCACTTATTTAACAGACATGAAAGCTAGCAGCCTATGTATGGAATTTTGGATATGTATTGAAAAGTGTATGTAGTAGCTCTGTGTCAAAGAAGGTATCTTTTAGCTGCCGAATAATTTCCTACTAACCTTCATTCTATCTGGGTACTTAAGGTTAAGGTCAGAAGACATTTTTTTATGTTTTTTTATTAAATTGTAGCATGCATCCTCCATCAGTTCAGCATTGGTTTTAAAAATAGACCACTCGCTCATGTCAGAGAAACTAAAGGAAAAAGTTCACCAATAAAATCTATGCAGTTCAGCACTGCATAGCAATGTAAGCTTATTCAGTTAAAAAAAATGTTACCAGAAAGACTCACCTCTAAAATAATATTCCTATGGCAATTCTACAAATAAATAATACATTTTAATTTTACAAATAAATAAAAAAAAATAAATAAAATAAATTAATTTATAATATATATATATATATATATATATATATATATATATATATATATATATATATATATATATATATATATATATAGTTTCATAAAATTCTTTTAAATTACAGGCGGAATTGAAAGCCTATCTAGCATCAATACTGGGCACTTTCACCTCCTTCTTGACCATGCCATTGTCATTCAACGTGTCACAGCACTGAAATCTGAAAATTGGCCTGGGCAGGAAGAAAAACCGAAATTTTTGAAAACAATTTTTTTTTATAGTTATAATGTTTTTTTTCAAATAAGTAATTTTTCTTCTTTACTGATGTGCACTGATGCACACTGATAAGGCTCAACTGATGGGGACTGATAAGCTGATGGGGCTGCACTGATAATTAGGACACTGATTATCAGTGCCCTGATTATCAGTGTAAACAGTCTGCCGACAGCCTTGTCTTTTATCGGCACTCCTTTCCTCACACATACAGAGTGTGTGAGTAAAAGACTGCTGATAACCAACAAATCTGTTTTCATGTGATCAACTCTGACACAGCGGTCACAGAGTGCACCCGATGCATGCCGCAGGGTGTGGGGTTCTGAGAGGACATCTATGGATGCCCTCTGAGAACTGTAGTGCTGTAGCCAGCTTTTGGCTATAGTGTAGTACTGAAGTGGTTAAATCCAAGAACAAAAAATTATACAGAAGGTTACTAATCCTTTTATGTGGTGTTTGAATTATTTGGCATAGCGGTGGCAGACACAGAAAGGAAGAAGCCAACATTGCTGTTAGGGGGACACCCAGAAGAGGAAGGTTCCAGGTCACTCTGTTTAATACTATTGCACAGAGCAGGTAAGTAGAACATATTTATTATTTTAATTTAAAAAAAAAAGTGCCTTTAGAAACACTTTAGGACCTCAACACTACAAGACCACAATACTAATAGAAAAGAAAAGAAAATTAGGCATTTGTATATCATCTCTAGAATAGAATGAGTAGAGGAAACCTTTCACTGCCTGCCATTCATCAAAAAGGTAAGAGAAAAAAAAAATGTTTTTGATATTTAAATGACAGGTGCTAAAGCCAATTCCACAATGACCAAACTGCAAAAACTAATAGAATGCATATAGTCATAAAAACAATAAATGTCCAAGCAAGGAGAAACATGCTTGAAAGAGATAAGGTGTTTATTTTCCCAACTGTTTTAAGAAATAAAAGTTGGTTCAAATTAGAGCTAATTGCTTAGTGCCACCTTAGTGTCCTGTTATTGACTGTCCATATACTGCTCACTGATAATCACAGACGAGGGATTTCATTTTCTTCAACAATTCAACATAATGAAGAGTACGCCTTGTTTTTGCCTAGAACCCTTGCACTCTATTATGTTTGCGAGATGAACATTGGTGGTATACAACTTCTTTCTGCCCAAGGGTCTATAACACCTTGATGGCTGGAGATCTTTTGACCAGCAGGCTTTTATATTATTTATTTAAAAAAAATGTTCTTCTAAATGTGCAACAAGGAATAATTTAGCAGTTCCTACCCATAGCTAACCTTAAAAAGCATTCTCTGAGATGTATATTTAGGACAAACCAACATTTAGAAAACAAAACTGCTTTGATAGGCAAACTGTTTGATGGCCAGGATGAAACAAACATGTTCAGGTGGTAGCCTTTTCAAAATGACCACAGCCTAAAATTTACCCCAGTGTGTGTGTGTGTTAAGTAAGCTCTTGTAGGGGTAGTGAATTGTTAATAGTTCTGTGCAAAAAAAAAAAAAAAAAAAGTGCTTCATTACATTTTAGTGAGATATCAATTAGAAAATTAAAACATATAAAAGAGTTACAAATATATAATGCTATATAAAGGGGAAGTGATAATTGTAAGGAGGGCTCAAATGTCTTTACTTTGGAGCCAAACGGTCATACACTTGTTGTAACTGTTTTGTTTTTAGTTTTAAAAATAGATGGAAAATGGGACTGGTAATGAAGGGGGTATTATGGGATGGTACCCAATGGGAAAGGGATCAAAGATGTACTCACATTTTCAGTAATGAAAAATTCAGATTTTTGTGTATTAAAACAAAATGTGTACATTTCATTAAAGCCCATGTAAAAAGATCAAATTGAGCCAGAATTACATACAATATACATGGTATTTCTTCTATGCATTTTATGTACAATAACTTCCAGTGCCCTCCATTCTCTTTTTGATCCTTATTTAAAGTGATCCAACTATAGTAATTGATTACATATAGCATTACCTTGTTGTCAAAATCAAACACGTGGTCATGGATGTCATATCTGCTTCATCTGGAGATTTTTTGAGTTTTATTTTAGAAGAATTTAAAAACATGTTTAAAATTAGGCTTCTACCCTACCGTGAAGCATCACTATATTTCTCAAGTCACTTTCACAATCAGAATTATTAGCATGCACCTCTACTTTTTTTTTTAGCAAATATGAGCATAGGAGCATCTTCTTTTATATCCCATATGCAGGCAAATAGGGAACTATTGTTTAATATTCCATATGCAGGGAAATAGATTACAAAACTGGACTCCAAAATATATGTCTACACATGTCTAATCTATATTTTGGGAACTTTGTTCAGCGTCCTAATTTTACTATCTGTATTTTTTAAGGTAAAATTAAATAAGAATATAAAGAAAACACTTTTCTAGTTTGACCAGTGATCAAGTGTTACCATATAAATGCTAATTTTATTCTGTAAGTTGTCCTGTTTATTTTGACAAAAAAAATAGTTTCTGGTAAAAAAAAAAAAAAATAAACCTTAGGAGAGAGCAAGGCGTTAATTACAGCAGGCAATTACAGTTTGGTAGGACAGTACTATAGGTCAGCCATGAGACCTAGGTTATGGCTCATTTAGATTTAAACCCTAATAAAGGTCTTCTTTTAGACTGCTTTCACACTGAAAGCACCAGTCCTTAGCGCTAAATAGCCGCTGGTCTTAGCAGCACTTTAGCTCTGTTTAAGCGCGCTTTTGGCTGATAGCGAGCTGATTTTAACCCCCCAAAAAGGGATAAAAACTCCTGTTTTGCAGGGCTTTCAAAGTGCTTTTCAGGCCCTTTGAAAGCACTGCCCATTCATTCCAATGCGCCAGGCATTTTGGGAGTGCTAAATACAGCGCTCCCAACCCGCCCTAAAGATGCTGCTTGCAAGACTTTCAGAACATCCTGCAAGCGCACCGCCCGAGTGTAAAAAGTCACACTGGAATGAATGGGAGGCACTTAGCAGAGGCTATTTCCAGCCCTAAAGCACCTGAAAAACTGCCTCAGTGTGAAAGAGGTCTTAAGCCCCATACACACGGTAGGATTTTCGCATGGATTCTGTCCGATCAGACAATGTTGTCGAAAAATCCGACCGTGTGTATGCACCATCGGACAGTGTACGTCGGATTGTCCGACGGACAAAGTCCTATCTCCTGCTGGATAGATTTTTGGACAACAAGGTCCGATCACACCAAATCCGATCGTGTGTAGCGTTGTCCGACAGACAAAGTGCTACGCATGCTCAGATCACATTACAAGACCAAAGCTATTGGCTACTAGCCTCTACGTAGTCCCGTCGTAGGCAACAAACGTCACCACGTTCAGAATGATCGGATTTTCCGACAACTTTGTCCGACCGTGTGTACGCAAAACCAACATCAGACAAAGTATGACGGACATGGTCTGACGGACCTGGTCCTCGGATAATCCGCGCGTGTGTATGGGGCTTTAGAGCTTGCATCTACAGGCTCAGGTTAGAAGAAGGTCAGAAGAAGGTCAACTGCAGGACCCATCTTACACCCATAAAATTCTGAATGATTTTAGAAGTGTTCCAAATTGATGTCATCGACACCCAAATCTAGCCCAAAGGCCATCAACACAGGCCTCAAATCTGCTAACCCATTCATGTATTACATTCATCTGTCTTCCCTAAAGTCTATCAAACCCAATCAACAACTGCAAACTAAATCACAATCCACAACATCGAAATATTTAATAAATCAGCCAGCCAAGCTCTCCAAATATTAAATGATTCCTTTAACTTCTGGGGGTGGAGCTATGTGGATAAAACCCAAATTAGATCTATACTGTAAGTGCATATTTGCTTTCTTACAGATAATGAAAATATCTACTAATTATGATTGTGGCTAAGCACAATCAGAAAAAAATTCACCTTTTGCTAGGAGTTCTTTATTAGAGGTTACATTGCACTTCCTGATATCTGATATTGCCTAGTCACTCATAGTTGTATATCTGCAGGGTCATCATCTAACGATATTCTACCTACACCTGCTTCTGATGACAGCTATTCTCTGAAAAGCCATTTCTGAGCACTTTGACAGTTGGGGGTCTCACTATTGTGCTGCACATTATTCTTCTGAGGGCCTACTGGAGATGGACTCTGTACTTGAGGACATACAGCATAAGGATCTCCTTGCCTCTGTCATTCATTCCATTGTGCTTTCTTCTCTTTTGCCGCTGCCTTTTTTTTTTTTTTTTTTTTTCTTTTTATTTCTTTTTTTTTCTTCCCACATTCAGATAGAACTATAAGGGGTAATGTCAGCGAGGCCCGCATCTCCATCCCCTTTATGTCATAACATCATTTGTGGTTTGTTCTAAGTTTCGTCTGTTCCCTTTAAATTTTTTTTTTTTTTTTTTTAAGATATTTATTCGATCATGTTCGTCCAACCAAAGGGAACAGGGCTATAGACAGTAGGGATGGATTAGATAGATGGCAATCCACCCTAGTGAGGGGTCCTAGGTTGAGCCTCTTCTCCCTTGTTGACTATCCGCCACCCGGGATGTGGCGTTCCTCGTGTTAACCCCCCCCCCCCCCATGTTTTTTTTTTTTTTTTTTTCGTTTTTCGTGGGTTTACCGTTTCCCCTACCCTTTGCCCGCCCCCTCTGCTACTGAGATGCGGCTTTTTTTTTTTTTTTATTTTTTTTTTGCCGCTGCCTTTTGACGCATCCTTGCCTCTTGTGGCACCTATACTCCTCGTCTGTTGATCATTGCTCCCTCCAGTCATCAGTTCACAAACCATAGCAAGCAATACACATACAAGCAATGCTCTGCACCTTAATCAAGTAGGCTGACTCCTCACTGAAAACATCTTCGGCCTTTGCTTGACATTACTTTAAGCATAGCTTTTACAGTCTAGGTTTACTTAAGTATGTAACTGTGGGGAACAAATCTCCTTTTCCTTACTAATTCTTGGCTTCTTTTTTTTCCTCATCGGCCAAAAAGTGTTACTTCAGACACGTTACTTTATGGACTAAAATAAAACCAATAAAATAAAAAACTAAAAAATAATCAGATTTTTTATAATGACCTACCAGCTCCACAAATGCAAGTCCCCCGTAGCTGTGTGCCACAAAAAACACATGTTCTGCAGCTGCTTTTGAAATGAAGTTATCCCACACATATAACGCGTGTTCCTCTGGACTGCCATTCTCCTGCAATGATAGAAAACCTATAAGTACAGGATATTTAAATAGCACTTTTTTTCTCCATACCCTTATTTTTTTCTATGTGTACAGTATAGGCAGACCAAGCTGTCCAGCATAAGTGACGGCAATAAAAGTTAAGGAACAAAAAAAAACAATAAGTGCTTCAGCAGATGCCGCAATAGTTTTTTTTTTTTTTTTTTTTTAAAGCAAAACTACTGTAAGCACCCCAGCAGTATTATAGTTGTCCCAATCTGTGTCAATGACACTTTTGTTAGAAAGCATAGATTGCATGTAAACAAGGGGGAAAAAAACATTATTTTATAATAAATTTACAATGCACTATTAAAGGATATCAAACTTAAGAGCAAAAATGTTATTTATTGCAGATTACTAGTTCTTAGATGTGGTGGATGCACTGGTTTTCCTTTTCGTGCTAAGACATTTTTTAGCAAGCAAAGAAAGTACCTGTTACCTGAAATGCGTTGTCATTGTCTCTTGTGAGCTGGTCAGAAAAAAAATTGTCTTATTTCCCTTTTAAGCCGTCTTATGTAAACTACTATTCCCCCCTCCCGTCCAAAAAAAAAAAAATCAAAAATCAAATGGAGGTGAATAGATCATGACGAATTTGTAGCCCAAAACAACTGTATTCTACCGTATATAGAAGTTATTGATCATCATTTCCGGTAGCTATAGTGGGGCATAATATAATACTATATTTTATTTATGAATTTTAATATATTTTTGAATAAACATATTTTTTTATGGAATTTACTTGTGTGGTCTCCTATGCTGAGCTCAAAGTGCAATTTATATAGGCGAAGTCTGAACTATTTTAGCCCACAATTGTTTTTTTTTTTATATCCCTTTTAAGCCGTGTTATGTAAACTAGTGGTTCTCAACCATCTCCTCAAGTACCCCCAACAGGCCATGTTTGCAGGTTTTTCTTTAATTGCACAGGTGCTTTAAATCAGAGTCATATTTTATCTAAGACCCCTTTCACACTGAGGCTGCGCTCGCGGTAAAGCGCTGCTTGTTTTAGCGGCGCTTTACCGCTGTTTAAGTGGCGCTTTTGTGCTGTTTTTTCAGCCGCTAGCATATCGCTTTGAACCCCAAAGAAGGGGTTAAAAACTCCCATGTTGTGGCCCTTCCGAATAGCTTTTCAGGTGCTTCGGAAGCGCTGCCCATCCATTGCAACGGTCAGGGGCGTTTTGGGAGCGCTGTTTACAGCACTCCCAACCCACCCCAAAGATGCTGCTTGCAGGACTTTTCCAAATGTCCCGCAAGTGCACCACCCGAGTGTGAAAACACCTATTGCAGAGAATGGGAGGCAGTTTTCAGGCGCTATACAGGCGCTATAGCGCATGAAAACTGCCTCAGTGTGAAAGGGGTCTAATAGAAATTTCCAAAACATGGCCTGTACTACTACTTGAGGACAGGGTTGAGAACCACTGATGTAAAACTACAATTCACCCCCGCCCCCCAACAGAAAAAATGGAAGTCGAGGTGAATAGGCAAAGATTCATTTGTAGCCCAAATCAGGAAGAAAAAAAAAGCCTTAAAAAAAGGAAACTAATGTAGCCACCACATTTAAGGGCTGGTATGGAGTATGTGTATATATTTATCTATATATACACATACACATACAAATGTAAAGGGGGCGAAGCACAAATCTTTTTCCTTCACGTTCACAGGTAATTTGACAACAAAAACCATAATATCATAGATACTCAAAATGGAAATAGGAAGCCGGAAACACCCACAACCTCCAGTAGCTAAGCAACCAACTCAGTAAATCATCCCTATATGAATGTGCTTCAATCACAATGTATAAACATTGTACAAAGTAATTTGATACCATAACGATAAAAACTAGCTGACTCATTCAAAACAAATACCTTCACTGTGGTTATATTTTTGGTTTTGAGTTTAGATCTTTTTTTTTTTTTTGCAGTAGTATCACTATATGGTAATTTATACACAATGAAAAGGCTGTAATAGAACAAGCTCTATACTCGCGTTTCAGGAAATGCCACCTCTTGGCTACTTTATGTATTTAATACTTCCCTTTCCTGTGTGCTGTGGTTCCTCCTGTTGAATATGTAATTACAGGATGTAACAATCAACTAGAGGAACCACAGTATGTGGCAGGGGTAACAGAAGTTTGAAACACCCAAAGGGTTGAATACCTGCTGCAGCTGGAGAGAATCAAAAAGGTAGCACTTCAAATACACAGGCCACTGGAAAGGGAAATGTATATCCTGTTTGGGGGCATTGTGTATATACTTAACCACTTCTGAACTGGCTCACGACGATATACGTCAGCTGTTTGTAGAGAAATACCGTTGTTATGGCAGCAGATAGCTGCCATAACCCCGGTATCCTCTTCTTCAACCGACGGTCTGCTTCCAGATAAAAGTGGTCTCTGCAGCAGATTCGCCACAAGATCACTTTTATCGGGGGTGGGAGAGGGCCCCCTCCTGCCGTGCTCCGGTGGTCTCCACTGTTTACTGGAGTCACTGGTAGCAGCGGAGATGATAGGGTCCTCGCTCCTGCTTGGCTGGCTGCAGAGTGAGGGGAAGATGGCCCCCACTTGGCTCCATGGCTGAAGCAACGTCAAATGCCACTTCCGCCCAATGCTGTTAAAGGAGAATTTTTTTTTTTTTTTCAAATTACTATTTATTTTTATTTTTTTTTGCATTTTGGTATGAGATCTGAGGTCTTTTTGACGCCAGATCTCATATTTAAGAGGTTCTGTCATGCTTTTTTTTTTTTTTTATTACAAGGGATGTTTACATTCCTTGTAATAGGAATAAAAGTGACCCCAATTATTTTTTTTAAAAGGACAGTGTCAAAAAAATAAATAAAGTGTAAAATAAATAAGATTTTTTTTTTTAAAGTGCCCCGTCCCGCCAAGCTCACGCGCAGAAGCGAACGCATACGTGAGTAGCGCACGCATATGAAAACGGTGTTCAAACCACACATTGATAACCTAGAGAAATTCTTAAACGTCGCCTATGGAGATTTTTATGGGTAAAAGTTTGTCGCCATTCCACGAGCGGGCACAATTTTGAAGCGTGACATGTTGGGTATTAATTAACTTGGCGTAACATTATCTTTCACAATATAAAAAAATTGGGCTACCTTCACTTTATTATTTTTTTAGATAAAAAAAGTGCGCTTGTAAGACCTCTGCGCAAGTACTGTGTGACAAAAAGTATTGCAACAACCGCCATTTTATTTTCTAGGGTGTTAGAAAAAAATATATATAAATGTTTGGGGGGTTTAATTAATTTTCTAGCAAAAAAAAGAATTTTAACTTGAAAACACCAAATCTCAAAACGAGGCTCTTTCCTTAAGTGGTTATCCAGTTCTCGACCGCCTCACGTACTTTTACTGTGCTGCCAGAGGGAGCATGCTCGCGGGACACGATAGCGTGTAAACACACAAATCTCTGTTCTGTCAGGGGAAAGGAGACATATTGTTTGTTCATACTAAGTAGGAACAACGATATGTCTCCTCCCTCCAGTCAGTCTTATCCCCATACAGTTAAAACACACAGAGGGAACACACATTTAACCCCTTGATCACCCCCTAGTGTTAACCCCTTCCCTACCAGTGACATTTATACAGTAATCAGTGCATATTTATTTATAGCACTGATCGCTGTATAGATGTCAATGGTCCCAAAAATGTGTCAAAAGCGTCCAATCTGTCCGTCACAATGTTGCAGTACTGATAAAAATCGCAGATCATTGCCATTACTAGTTATAAAAAAAAAAATGCCATAAAAATGCCAGAAATCTTTCCCATAGTTTGTAGACGCTATAACTTTTGCGCAAACCAATCTATATACGCTTATGGCGATTTTTTTTACCAAAAATATGTAGAAGAATATATATTGGCCTAAACTGATAAAGAAATGTTTTGTGGGGGGCGGGGGGGGGGGGGGTAAAGAATTTTTTTTATATGTATTATAGCAAAAAGTAAAAAATATTGTTTTTTTTTTTTTCAAAATTGTCACTTTTTTTCCCCCGCAAAAAAATAAATGTATGTGGGGAAAAAAGAACGCAAATTTTGTTTTGGTACAGCATTGCATGACTGCGCAATTGTTAGTTAAAGCGACGCAGTGCCAAATTGTGAAAAGTGCTCTGGTCATGAAGGGTGTAAAATCTTCCGTAGCTGAAGTGGTTAAAGTGCAACTTCACTCTCTCAATCAACATGGATTATTTCTAATCCTTATACTGCTAGCATTAGTAAATAGATAGGAATGTATTTACTTGTTTTAAACTTTTTTTTGCATTTCTTCAGTTACTTCCTGGTTTCCCTGCCTAGGCAAATTATGTCATACATCCCAGGAGTCTTTTGGAGGGGAGGGAGGGCTTTCTCAGGCATGGGCTTTATCTCAGCCCATGCCTGAGATAAAGGCAGATGGATTCCAGGAAGTAAATTCTACATGAATTAACTGCCCTTACTCAAGATGGGCACAGCCAGAAAAAAGAGTGAGTTTCAAAATGATTTCTCAGCAAAATAAAGCATGGAGACATGGATAGATGGGGAGTATGGTTTGAATACTAAAAATTTATTCTATAGCATTTTTGGTTTGCAGTGCTCAGATGCAGTGCTGTTCCACTTTAAAGATCCAACTGTTGGTTTGAGCAGGTCCTTTAACACCTACCACTTAACACAGAAGCAAAGCATTGCAGACGGTGTTGAACTAAAGTACACCCAATTTTTTTATTTCCTGTATTATTACAATAGCAACATTTACACAGTACTTCCACAGTATATACAGAGCAGACATAACAATTCACATCACAACTAGGGGCCATTTCAGAGTGTGCACAGACTGCAGCACTGGATCACTGATTCTACCACAAGAGGCGCTGGCGAAGAATATGAATGAATATATATTATTTGGGACAGAGCAAAGTGTATCAATAAACAAATTCAATGTAAAGCTTTGGAAATATTTTTGGTACTATAAATATTTGCAAACTAAGACATTTAGATGTGTCCTCTACTGAGTCATAATACTTTGCATTCAGTGAATTTCTTTGCCTACAATGCAAAGAACAGCTATTACACGTTAAAAAAAAAGGTGACAAATAGCATTTTTTTTTTCAAAAAAATACATTTTTTTTTTCTTTTAATAGCACAATAAAAACAATGGTCCTTTACAGTTTTCACAGAAAGATACAGAAGCCACCACCATCAGGCAGTCCAGAGGGACTCCAGATGGCAGCCCGTAGTACTGCGAGCACAGCTACCCACTGCAAAACACGCACACAAGATACTAACATTAAATGGTTAGTTCACCTTTACAGGGAAATATTTAAGTTAAACCAACACTGGACACTGCCCACCCCCCAGTCACCACTGGAGCAACTGTGGGTGTGCTGAGAACTAGGCAACCATGAAGGTAAGTACATCAAGGACTGGAAGAGTGAAAAGTGTTAGTTCACCTTTACATTTTTTCTATGAAGGTGAACACTTTAACTGCTTCCCGCCCGTCCTACTGCTGTAAAAAGACGGACGAGAGCACTGTTACCCTGGGTGAATGTCATATGACGTCCCCCCAGGATCGCACCTTCTATTCATGCCATTCATTGTGTACTATTATTTTGATCTCTGTGATTGGTCAAAGTGATCACATGGTACAGACAGGGTCAATCACAGCCCATCTGTACCATGTGATTAGCTGTGGCCAATCACAACTAATCATAATAGTAAACACTGAATTAATGGATTTCATAAAAAAAAAAAAATGGTTGCTTATAACAGTGAAATTAACTGTTATAAGCAATCATAGTGTGTACAAAATCCTGATCACCACCTCAGAGTATATAGTACAGTGTTACTACGGTAACACTGTATGTATTGCTCTGCTTACAGTATGTTAAAAAAGTCTTAAAAAAAAAATGTAAGTATTGAAAAAGAAAAACATTTTTTACATATGGTCAGCAGTAAGGGTCCCTGATCACTGCCAGACCATTTATATGATAACACCATACTGCATTGGTGACAGTATGTTTAAAACAAAAAAAAAAATAAGTCTTTATTTTCCAAAAAATTATAACTTAAAAAAACTCATCATGCCTCTTACTGTCTAATTTCCAAAAAGGAGTCATTTAGGGGATATTTGTACTGTCCTGCCATTTTTGGGACTCAAGAAATGAAATTCAGGATTGATAGATATTCAGAGATACTGTATATACTATATGTTTGTAGACTTTAACTTTTCTACAGAAAAAATAATATACACTGATTTGGGTTATTTTTACCAAATAAATGTAGCAATATACATTTTGGCCAAAATTTATGAAGAAACATGATTTATTTTCAAAATTATATAACAGAAACACACTTTTTTTTCCTCTAAATTTTCAGTCTTTTAAAAATAAAAAAACCCAGTGGTGATTAAATACCCCCAAAATAAAGATCTATTTGTTTAAAAAATTATAACATTTTCATTTGGGTACAGTATTGCATTACCGCGCAATTGTCATTCAAAGTGTGACATCGCTGAAAACTGGCCTGGGCAGGTAGGGGGCGAAAGTGGCCAGTATTGAAGTGGCAAAACTTTTTTTTTTCACTTTGGTGTCCCATAGCCAAACTAGTAAGTGATAGGAAATATTTCTAAAGTGAGGGAATTCCTGGTTGTCAACAAGATCACCAGAACAAGTGTGCCCAATTAGTAAATTCAATTGTTTTCCTTTATGGAATACCAAATAAATTGGGATCCCCGTTCACTTAAATAAAGTTTTACCTTATACTATGGTATATAATATACTTATACTATAAACAAACATTTAAAAAATAAACACACAAACTGTTTTTATGAAAAATAGATTAAAGTAGACTTCATGCTTTTGATACTTTAAGTTTTATCTCTCAATTTTAACTCTCGGCAGCCTTCCTTTCCCCATAAAAATAAATTGGTGCTGACATTTAAAAATAAATAAAAAATGTATACTACAGTTAATTACTGAACAATCTGATGCATAAATGCTTAAAATCATTTACCATGTGGTCTTTGGAGAGAACAAGACAACATGGCTGCCTCCTATAAATTACATAATTTCATTTAAATGCTGTAAACATTGAACAGGCCAAAGTAAACACATATTTTGCTGTAAAAGTACAGCCTTATTAGATGCAATCTATAACATTTCTTAAATGTTTAGTTTTAGTGTATAGGTTGTAAAGAATGCACAAAGTTATTACATTTCTGACATTACCATACATAGATTAGTGGTGAAAATATATTGTTCTGCTCGGCAGCCTCTAAAGGACAACAATTTGAATTTACTAATGTAATATTACAGTCATTAATTGTTAAATACCAAGTTAAAGAAATGCAGGAGACAAAGCCTTATCGACTGAAGCAGATTCCTACATCTCGGCACTCCAAGGTCTGCATTTATGATGGACTACCTGCGCTGATAACACATGGAATTATCTAAACAAAATTTGCATATTTGTGTAATTATTTCCTAAGGTTAATTACCGTAGCTGCTGCAAAGCAGTGTGCCCTTTGAGACTGCTTGCCGTGACAGGTTCACATACTTCTTGTACAGATGCCAAATGTGACAGATTCTCACTTATAGGCCGGACGCAGGAAACTTTCAGACTGGGTAAGCAAAGGAATTGTCTTTGAGATGCGTAAAGCTACACAGCAGGAAGGAGAGAGGATGTCAATGTAGTGATTGGACTAGAGGTGTCTCTCAGAATTTAAAGAAACGGATGATCTGAATCTATATTCCTTTGCAGACCTTTTCAACCAGGGATTGTTTTCAAAAATGTATAGGGACAAAAAACTTCAGCTAGCTTAAATGCTAATGAAGAAACGCTAACAAGTCAAAGTAGAATTATAGGCAAAACTTTTTTTTTTTAATTTTGGTTAGCGCAAAGGAGGGTTATAACCTGTCAATTTTTTGTTCGCCATATTTGCCCTATTAGGGAGATTTACCTTCACTTCCTGTCCCATAGCCAAACAGGAAGTGAGAGGAAATCCCTACAGATTAAAATAATTTCTTGTAGCATGTAAGATTTCAGCCTTTTTAGAATATGCTTTGCATTTTTCTGTAGACTCAAAGCCAACTAGAACAGTAACTAGAATAGGGTGGTTTATTAACTTTTACATCTTACATCCAGTCATGCTGATTGGGTAAGCATGCCTGTGATACCTGTGTGGTTATAAATACTAGGTTGTCTTGTGGACACTTATTAAAACTGAAGAAGTGGCATGGAGAAGCAACAAAGCATCAATATTATGACCTGGATAAATGAGCACCTGCACAGACGCCTCAAAGTTTCATAAACACATGCTGCCCTCCATCCTCACAGCCTTGTGAATGTCTTTTACTGCGATTTTGCTTCATTCAAATCTAAATATGGCTTCCAGTCATATTCCAAAGCAATCAGGAATGGTTTAGATCAGGGGTCTCAAACTGGCGGCCCTCTGGCTGTTGCAAAAAAAGTCCCTTCATGCCTCTGTCTGTGGGAGTAATGCTTGTAACTGTCAGCCCTGCAATGCCTCATGGGACGTGACTTGTAGTTTCGCAACAGCTGAAGAGCTGCCAGTTTGAGACCCCTGGTTTAGATCAAAGCATATTCATGTGTTAGAATGGCCCAGTCAAAGACCAGACTTAAATCCAGTTGAGAATCTGTGGCAAGACTTGAAAATTGCTGTTCAGAGATGCTCTCCATCCAATCTGACAGAGCTTGAGCTTTTTTGCACCGAAGAATGGGCAAAAATGTCACCCTTTAGATGTGTAAAAAGACTTGTAGCTGTAACTGCAGCAAAAGGGGGTTCTACAAAGTACTGACTCAGGGGGGCCGAATACAAATGCACGCCACACTTTTCACATATTTATTTGTAAGAAATTTTGAAAAACATTTAATCAATCATTTTCCTACCGCTTCACAATTATGTGACACTTTGTGTTGGTCTAGCACATAAAATCCCAATAAAATACATTTAGTTTTTGGTTGTAACATGACAAAATGTGGAAAATTTCAAGGGGTATGAATATTTTTTCAAGGCACTGTACAGCGGGTAAAATAAGTATTCAACACGCCACTATTGTTCTAGGTAAATATATTTCTAAAGGTGCTATTGGCATGAAACATGAACCACTCACCACATGGTTGGTAACAATCCATATATACAAAGAAACCAAAACAAAATGTCAGAAATTAAGTTATGTGTAATAAAATGGAATGACGCAGGGAAAAACTATTAAACATGCTAACTTAAATGTATTAAATACTTTGTACAAAATACAAAGGTTTGATTTTGACCCATTCTTCCACACAGTCTTCAAATCTTGAAGGTTCCGTGGGCCTCTTCTATGAATTCAGATCTTTAGTTCTTTCCATAGATTTTCTGTTGGATTCAAGTCAGGTGATTGGCTGGGCCATTCTAGCAGCTTTATTTTCTTTCTTTGAAGCAAATAGAGTTTCCTTGGCTTTGCGTTTGGGATCATTGTCTTGCTGAAATGTCCACCCTCATTTCATCTTCATCATCCTGGTAGATGGCAGCAGGTTATTATCAATAATGTCTTGGTACATTTTTCCATTCATCCTTCCTTCAATGATATGAAGTTTGCCAGTACCATATGCTGAAAAAAAGCCCACAGCATGATGCTCCCACCTCCAAACTTCACTGTTGGTATGGTGTTTTTGGGGTGATGTGCAGTGCCATTTTACCTCCAAACATGGTATGTATTATGCCATCCAAAGAGTTCAATTTTGGTCTCATTTGACCAGACTATATTCTCCAGTATTTCACAGGCTTGTCTAAATGCTGTGCAGAAAACTTTAAACAAGCTTAAACATGCCTTTTCTTCATCAATGGAGTCTTGCGTGGTGAGTGTGCATACAGGCCATGGCAGTTGACTGCATTACTTATTGTTTCCTTTGAAACAATTGTACCTGATAATTCCAGGTCTTTCTGAAGCTCTCCTCAAGTGGTCCTTGGCTCCTGGACAACTCTTCTGATAATTCTTTCTACTCCTCTGTCACAAATCTTGCGAGGAGCACCTGGTCGTGGCCGGTTTATGATGAAATAATGTCCTTCCGGATTATGACCCCAACAGTGCTCACTGGAACACTCAGAAGTTTAAAATCCTTCTGTAACCAATGCCATCAGTATGTTTTATGAAAATTAGGTTGAGAAGGTCTTGAGAACCCTTTGCTTTTACCCATCATGAGAGGTTACCTGTGTGACACCTTGGTAATTGGACACCTTTTTATAGGCCATCAGTTGAGACTAAGCCAGCTGATATTAATTTGCACAGACAAGGGGCAGGGTTGCTATCTAATTACTGATAGATTTCAGCTGGCTAGTGTCTTGGCTTTCCATGCCTTTTTGTCATGTGTTCAATACTTTTTTTTACACAACGCATTTATTGAAATTATTTGTTTAGGTTTCTTTGTATGTATGGATTGCATGGGTTGTTACTGACGTGTCATGTTAATAGCACCTTTAGAAACATATTTAATAATGAGATGAATGGTCTTGAATAAAGATTGATGCGTAGACCAGTGAGCATAACTATGGGATTTTTTTTGGGAGGTGTATTTGGGGTTATTTGTGGGAAATGTGTGTTTTTGAACTGTTGTTGTATTATAAAAAAATAATAAAAATGATTTCATTGAAAAAAGAAACATTTACCTAGAGACATGGTGACGTGTTCATTCCTTATTTTACCCAATGTATACCCAATGAAGTGACCGGCCTCAGGTGATACACAGATGAAACAAATCCTCCTATGTAAGTTGTACCTATTTATCTACAGCAGTCTTTCCCCTACATCCAAAGTACAGACTTTACACAGGATCTCTCAGCAAGGGGCAGAGAGCTGTAGTTACATTAGTGAGGAAAGCTCCGAGAGCTGATTGAAGAGAAGGGACTCCCTTCCCTGGCACCATTTTACTCTTGGTATCAGGAAAACTGGTCAGAAGTGACTCGTGCTTATAGCAGAGGAACAAAGCAGCAGGCAGCTGACAGAAATAAAACACTTACTGCTCTGTACTGAGACAAGTACACACTATAGAGCAGGAATATGCAATTAGCGGACCTCCAGCTGTTTTAAAACTACAAGTCCCATCATACCTCTGCCTCTGGGCATCATGCTTGTGGCTGTCAGTCTTGCTATGCATCATGGGACTTGTAGTTCTGCAACAGCTGGAGGTCCGCTAATTCCATATCCCTGCTATAGAGGGATATGCTTTGTTCAAATGTCTCATGTCTGTTTTTTCTCAACTTTGTGGAAATCTTAATTTTTTTTTGCCAATATTATAGATAGGCTCCAGCTACTGACGACAGGAACCATCTTTCATATTTCAGCAACAGAAGGTTTACAAAGTTGTAAACAGTATTAAAAGTGTGAAAAGCTTTTTAATTGGACCTGACATAAAAAAAAAGTGACCATTTGTTTTTATACAGGGCGCATCTAGAAAAGGTAATTGCGCTTAAAGGCTACATTCTCCTTTAATAAATAAAAATGCACATATTTTTGCAGGAGAAAAATGTGCTTTTTTCACAAGAGCATGCAAAGCATTGCACCCAAGGGTAACAACACTTTCATGGGAAAAAAATAGCAAACAAAAAAATATAGCAATTACTACACTACACATTTACCTTTCCTTTTCAATCTGCAGTGCTGTAATTTCTTGTGAAATGCAATATGGCTACCTGGAGGTGTTCTGTACACAGTTGGTGTATGGAATACCCCCAGAAATGTAATTTCCTGCTTGTGTGATTGTCTCAGGGATTTTCCCAGAGGTTTACACTAAGGGAAATCGCGTCTAAAGGGATGCAGACGCTGCCACTTCCCTCAGAATTCTGCAAATGCAGCAGCTGAATTTTTTTAAAACGTGTTTATTTTTGATTTTATAACATAGAAGAGGCAATATAGAGAAGACAACAAAAGAGGGACTGTAAGTACAATTGCGAAAGGTGTGTTTGGTGAAGCACCTACATAGTACAGGCATTGTGAGAAGATTACAAGTCCTTAAAACAGAAATACCCCAGTAACATACATTCATACCTACATACATACAACCATTCAAGCCTGGAACACATGCAACCCCGTAAAAACAATATAGGTAAAGAGCAGCAGCTGAAAGAAGAAAGAAAGGGTTCCCCTTGAGATGGTGGGATTTTTAGGCAGCAAGGGTATGTTTTTACACAGAGGATTATATCAAGTAGTAGATGTTGAGTGAGAGACCCAGTCCATCAGAGTTGGTTTTTTAGTGTTTATTCATGTCAAAAAGAAAATTGTTTATGACAAGAGGGGTATGAAACACAAGCCCATACAGAATATAAAAAATAATAATACAATACACACATAAGTAAAACCAACAAGTGGCATATGACACCTCGACTGATGTAACAGAGGGGGGGGGTCAGTATGATACGACAAAAACTGACGCGTTTCGACCTGTGATTTGTTTAGGTCTTCTTCAGAGTATATTTGTCGATATGTGTGTAGTGCGTGAGGTAATCTTCTGCATGGGGATTCGTAAAACTCCCATCCGTCTTTCCAGGTGGCTTCCAGGTGTGGCTCCTTAGATGCTTAGGTTTGGTCCCAGAGGCTGCGTATATGGAGCTTACAGAGCTCCCATCCTAATCAGGATTAAGCCTCACTGGAATGGGGGCAGAGTGGCTGGTACAGTTGTTTATCCAAAGTGATGCAAGGAACATGCATAGCCTCCTGCGGAAGTGGAGTGGGCAGCAGCAGCTGAATGATAATTATAAAAACAATTCCCATCCAAATTAATTTTGCACATGGAGACAAACAAACCACTATTTCAGAATAACAACAGGTAGGAATCTGCAACAAAGTTTGGGTGATCTATGTACACTGCAGGAATTTTACTAGAGGGCAATGTTTCTCAGAAAAGTGGAGTTGCTCCTTAACCACTTTCAGACCGGACCAATTTGCAGCCAAAGGACCAGGCCCTTTTTGCGATTCGGCACTGCGTTGCTTTAACTGACAATTGCGCGGTCGTGCGACGTGGCTCCCAAACAAAATTGACGTCCTTCTTTTCCCACAAATAGAGCTTTCCTTTGGTGGTATTTGATCGCCCCTGCGGTTTTTATTTTTTGCGCTATAAACAAAAAAGAGCGACAATTTTGAAAAAAAAAACATTATTTTTTGCTATAATAAATATCCCCCAAAAATATATAAAAAAACTTTTTTTTTCCTCAGTTTAGGCCGATACGTATTCTTTTACATATTTTTGGTAAAAAAAAAAATCACAATAAGCGATTATTGATTGGTTTGCACAGAAGTTATAGCGTTTACAAGATAGGGGATAGTTTTATAGCATTTTTATTAATAATTTTTTTTTATTAGTAATGGCGGCGATCAGCGATTTTTATTGCGACTGCGACATTATGGCGGACACATCGGACATTTTTGACACATTTTTGGGACCATTGTCATTTATACAGCAATCAATGCTATTTAAATGCATTGTTTCCTGTATAAATGACACTTGCAGTGAAGGGGTTAACCAGGGGGTGGCAGTGCAGGGGTTAAGTATGCCTAGGGGTGTGTTTCCTACTGTGGGGGGGGGGGGGCGTGGCTGTCAGCTAGTGAATGCTGATCTCTGCTCCAATCACAGGGAGCAGAGATCGGCGTCACTAGTTGCTAGGCAGAACGGGGAGATGCTGTCTATTTCCGCATCTCCCCGTTCTGCCTTCCCGTGAGACGATCGCGGGTGTCCCCGCGACGATCGAGTCCGCGGGACCCGCGACCGGCCTCACGGGGGTCCTGACCGGCGCGGGAGTGTGCCGCTCCCGATGGCACGGACGGCATTAAGGAGGGACTTATATATACGCCCTCCTGCCTGTCCGTGCCATTCTGCCGACGTATATCGTCGTGCGCCGGTCAGGAACCGGTTAAATATATCCCCTCACTAGTTATCAGTGGATAAAGGCAATCCCTGCTTCTATTCAATCTGGCCACCTACACACAGACACAGTGCAGAACAAGGCACAGTACATCTGTAATTGGGAAAAGATCTGTTGCTGTGAGCCATACAGTAGGTAATACCACTGACTAATCCAATGCACTCTGACTTTTCTAGCCAGGTCCTATTTACAGTTGTTTTCTGCACTTAAGGTTTTCTCTTAGTCCCTCTGCAAAGTCTCACAAATAACTGTCAGATCTACCAGTGAAGTCCACCTAATGCAGCTTCCTGCAATCGTATGGCAATCATGCTGCATTGCTCCTGAATTCAGAGCAAAGTTGCCTACTTGCAATACAATGGAATGAAAAAATATTGCACGCAACTTGGCTATTAGCATTGTCACTGCTCATTAACAAGCTTGTAGCTTGTCCATCGGCACCTTGTAACACCTAGTCCTGCCCACTGCTTTCTATATTGACAGCACTGCCTCTGTTGCTGAGTCCCTCTTATTATGGAGCTGCAAAGAGGGGGAGAATGGGAGATACCCATCAAGGAGTATTTGATTCAGTCAAGCCAGGTCAAGGTAAAGGATAAGACTTGTGCATTTGTTACTTGTTTAGACTATCATACAGGAGTGTTTAATTGTACCTTAGTTCCTAATTAAGTCAGAAAAACAGAAGAGAACGATTAGGAGCCAGAAAGGTGTAAGACGTACTAAGCCAACTTTTGATTCTTATTGGCAAATCTCCCATAGTGCAATGAGGAATAATGTTTACAAGAACAGAAAATGACATCTACAGTGTTTGGTTGAAGTTCCGTGGTTGCCCATTCAAACACAGGCACTTGATGGCAAACAGAAGTGTGTACACAGCTGTATCTACTATTTCCCTATTACACATATGAATAATTACATAAATATAATGGACATAGGTTCCCGACAGATGTGGTTATTCTAATGATTGTATTACACTATATGAAATTAGTTGGGATTGAATAGTTTGCCATTACATTTAAAGTGATATTAAAGAGGTTGTAAACTTACATTTCAAGTTGTACCTATAGGTAAGCCTATAATAATTCACCTTTTTTTTTTTTTTACTTTTTTTGGCATTGATAGGGTGGAGACCCATTGGGGAGGAGGGAACATGACGCAGAGGATTCGAAAAACTGAATGGCTCTTTAGATTAAATGCACTCAATCCGGCGGGTATCAACATTGATATAGATCTAAATCGTTTTTTGTCAAATTATTAGTGATTGTGGTGTTTTTTACCTATATTGTAAAAGATGTTCCTCACCCAATCCAAACATTTCTGCCATATGAGATATACGGTAATTATTTTTTATGTTGAGACATGTATCACAGATTGGCCACCACATGATGGCGACATTTGTGAATTAACATCATACTTTGGGTATTGGCCACTTACTCCCTGCCACCACAAGGTGTCGTATGTGAGGCTGAATCCCTAAATTCTTGAATCCAATTTTTGTAGTTCAGTATTTTAATCTAATATAATTTGCTATTTACTATTGGATATGTACATTTGCTAGTACAATGCTCATTTTAAACTAATTCAATGTGATTTGGAAGGATTGGATTGGATTTCCTTCATTGTGCGGCAGTATAAATTATGGAGGTGATGTATACGGTCATGTGACCCCTGATGACGTCAGACGTGCTGACAAAATGTGTTGGGTGTGGTTGAGCGTGATATGTCACTTCCGCCCACATGGCGTCCCTGCGTCCATCTGTTCTTTTTTCACTTTATCCTTGGCAAGTTTAAGGTGCCATTTTGGAGCCGCTTGTAGAACTCTGCATAATCACTCCTCTGTCGGAGTTGCGGCCGTTCTTCCCAACATCTAGATACAGGAACTCGTAGTTGGCAGACAACACAGCAAAAGCCCTTATAATTAAAATAATAGGAGCCAGAGTTGGGTGATGGTACAATCTGGACATGCTTGCCATCAATAGCACCACCACAGCTGAGAAAATCCCACTGATGATGGGACTGTGCTCCAACGTCCTGCCATTGCTCTGGGTTGAAAGGAAACTGTGGATTAAAAAATAAAAAATAAATTACTACTTCTGCACATAACATTGCAAGCCGATTTGACACAAACATGCTTAGCCAACACAAAGATACACTTAAATGAGTATTTAAAGACAAGTGGAAGGTCAACTGATTGGATTCCTTCCCCCTCTGGTGGCCATTAGACAAATTTTAGGGGGGGGGGGGGGGGGGGGGGGGGGTAATGAGAAGATGTTTTGGACAGGTAACCCTCTCCACTTCCATGAGAGCTGTTTGCATAAATAATCAACGATACTTTGGCCAGCCCCTCCTTACTTACACTATTGGCAGCCCAGTGGACAGGTAAAGAGTGTCATAATCAAAAAAGCTGGATACCCACTGTCCCAATTGCAGCACATTTTGACATTATGATTTAACCTATCAATATAATAGGAGCCAATAAGTAATCAGGCAGGCCCTTGCACTACATGGTTTGGGGAATTTATACAGAAATATGAACACAAAAGAGGGATATAGTGGGATATAGTGTGTATGGGTTTTGCAAAGTCAGCAGATAGAGTATTTGGATCTGTTGACTTAGCATTTTTTTTGGGGGGGGGGGGGGGGGGGGGTTCCAAATGAGTTTGGGCCACAAAAAATGGCCTCTTGCACTCTGCCTGAATTTGAGGACCACAATAACATTTGTAAACATTTTAGGGGTTGTTTAGGGTAAGCCCCAAAATGTAGTCGACAAAAAACATTGTTAAGCTACTAGGCTAGGTGTGTATGGGCCCAGGATAGCATGCTGGGGAGGTTAGTGAAGGAAAATATGCATGTAGGCCAAAAAAGGAGAAGGAAAAGCTTACAGCATGCATGAGGACAAAGAGGATATTCACAGCATATTACAATATTGAGAATTATGTAATCAAATTAATACAATTCATTAGCAAACATAAATACATAGAATGTGATCTTAAAAGGTAAAAACTTACCCTCATATAGTCTTTCTGCAGGACTTGAATGATGGGGGGAGATCCCAGTCATAAACTTGAGGTCCTGGAGAGTTCTCCCTGTCATAATTGGTCACGATTAAGCAACCAATTTTTGGTCCAAGAACTACTCCTCCTCCTGTTCTTGGACTGGACTTTGGTCAAAGCAATAACTCCTAGCCCAATAATAACACGTTCTCTCCTCCGATTACGCAACATGGCTGGTTGACTAACACCTGTTCAGAAACTAACTGAAAGGCACAAACTGAAAAGCGCGAATCAACATTCACCAAACTTCTACTAAACATGAAATTAGCAGAAGTAGCCCAAAGGGTGGTGCTTGAGAAATTAACTTCCCCTTTATAGTCTCGTAGTACATCTAGTACGTCACTACATTCGTGTTGTCGACCGACAATTTGTGTACCGTCAGTATACAAGACAAGATCCTGGCACACGCCCTTAAGACAAAAATCAGATGCTCGGTTGACCAACAATCGTATCGTGTCTACGAGGCTTTAATCTGGATACACATTATACAACTTTGGTTGTTAGATTTCCTTTAGATTTACCTTCAACTACGTAGTGCAAGGGCCTGCCTGGTTGCATACAAATTGGACGTGTTTAGGTTTGCCCTCGTATTATATGGTTTTGGTAAATCTAAAGGAAAAAATCTAAAGAAAATTCTATAGTGTGTATCCAGCTTTGGAAAGCAAGCAGAAAAGTGATTAACAGTCTGCTGTGTCCATAAAATGTTTGGGGAAATCAGATGTTTATCCCAAAAGGGCTTTAGTTAGAAGTCTATTGTACTGGCTAATTAGAGAAACCAAGGTTAAAGCTGGGAGAGTGAGGTCTCCATATGCAGTATTACAGTCATGGCCTGCCAGCCCCACCTCAAATGATTTTGTGGCTCTGTCCATTTCAACTTGGGAGTCAGTTAACACAATTATACTATTCATTTTAAAGTACTTCAAAGAAATCTATATAGGGATTGGCACAAATAATACAGTGCCTTGAAAAAGGATGACGGATTGAACAGTGCTCCATGAGATGTTCAAAGGTTGGGATATTTTTTTTTATAACCTAACCCTGCTTTAAAACTTCTCCACAACTTTATCCCTGGCCTTAATGATACTGTTTGTTCACTAAGGTTCTCTAATAAACCTTTGAGGGCTTCACAGAACAGCTGTATTTATACTGGGATTAAATTGGATTTGCCTTTCATAAATAACCCCCCATGAGTCTACAATAATTGAACTTTCACAATATTCTAATTTTCTGAAATACTGAATCTTGGGCTTTCACTAGCTGTAAGCCATAATCATCAAAATTAGAATAAAGAAATGCTTGAAATATATCACTCTGTGTGTAATGAATCTATATAATATACGAGTTTCATTTTCTGAAGAGTATTACAGAAATAAATTGACTTTTACATTTTTTTTGAGCTGCACACATACATATACACATACATATATACACACACACATATACACACACACCTATTATTCTTTTCTTCCTTCTAATCAACACTAACACATTTGATTTTATTTCAGCCATATCATCTAAATGTGTTATTACAGTTTTAGATCAGTTCATTATTGTAAAAAAAAAAAAAAGAAAAAAAGAAGGTTTTCTTAGTTTTAGTTTAGTTAGTTTGACCCAATTCTGTCATCATCCTACCAGCCTCTGGGACCGTTCCCAGAGGTGCCCCTGGTCTATTAGGACCCTCTATACACCCTTTTTTCCAACAAAGAAATCCTTTAGTTTAATCACAAATACAAACATTTCCAGTATATACTTTGTTAAATTGATGCTAGATTTCGTAATAAAAAAGTGGAGCTGATTTAACAGTAAAGACTGCACATGTAAATTATTGTCAGTAAGCATAACCCTGTGTTTAATTTGTAAAACTAAAAAAACTAATTGTGGGCATACAGTATACACAATGCTAAATTACACTCCCTTCCCTTCTCCTCCATGTCCTCTTATTGCTAAATACTATGGGGCGAGATATAGTATGCTGATTGATTACATTCAGAAATTAAGACACTCACAAAAAAGCTTATTTTTAATATAGATTAGTATTATATATATCAAATGTAATTGCTAATATCTGTAACACAATAAAAGATCCTTGGATGCAGATGCTGTCTGAACAAAGTCAAAGCGTGTGCCAAACATCTTTGAATCCACCTGCACCATATTAATGCACAAACAATACACATCTGATGTTCAATAAAGATTTATAGGGAGCAATAAAAAGTTTTTTTATATTATAATTTCATTTGAATTGCTCTTCTGAAATAGTTTTTTTTCTAGTCATGTGACTGGCACAGCACCAATCAGGGCTGGCCAGACACAGACTCACACAGTAGAGAGCATACATCAGCAGCGTAATAAAGGCCCCTCCCAAAGATCTTTCCCTGCAGATGCCAAAGAACAGGAAAATATCATGTGACCACACAACAGCTCTTCAGGAATAAAGCACTTCTAGGATATAAAAAAAACAAAATACAGTGGCATGATATGCATGATTTAGGTGAATCAGTTATGGCAAATAAAACTTCTCTGTCTAGTATCATTTTAAGTTTGCTCCTTGTTAGGCAATGTGTGCTCCTGCTTGTAGAGATATAGGAAAGGCAGACTATTTTTGTGAGCTTTCTGCATGCCTGTACAAATCCATATGTTCAGACGATTCACAGCTGCAACAACTAATAACGGTCCTTTTAAAATTGGGGACAAGTAGAAGGTGCAATATTCTAGTACCTCAGGAATGACCATATAAAATCCATAATAGTCCAAACAGGTATGATAAGAATATATTGTTGAAAAAGGAGCGCGACTTGAGACAACAACCAAGTGCGCATGCTCACGAAACACGTCCACTGCTGATGACGACATCTCCCTGAGCCAGCTGTATCCTGCGTTTCAAGCCTCGTTCTGAGGCCGCCTTCCGGAGTCGGCTTTACCATCACACGGAAGTGTCTACTAGCCTGGATAGATGGACTGATTACAGCACTGAGGAAAACGTTCATCCGTGATATACATACCATGCCTGTTTGTTTACTTGAAAAGGTGAGTGCATATACTGATGCTTATTAAAAAATTCTGTGTGTGAAACTACTGCACCCAGAGGCGCCTCTTTTTGTTTTCTCTACAGTCACAGAACACGGTTTCTGTTCCTGTCCCTGGATTTAGTTCTTATATTTATCTCTCTGGACTGACCTCTCATATAGATTATTTGATCTACCTCTGTTTCATGGACTTTATCCTTAATTTAGAATATATTGTTTTTAATAATTAATTATATACAGTGGTGTGAAAAAGTGTTTGCCCCCTTCCTCATTTCCTGTTCCTTTGCATGTTTGTC
Organism: Lithobates sylvaticus; assembly: GCA_028564925.1. NCBI lineage: Eukaryota > Metazoa > Chordata > Amphibia > Anura > Ranidae > Lithobates > Lithobates sylvaticus. The sequence goes on from CM053026.1 coordinate 139,866,825, forward strand.
ACACTTAAGTGTTTCGGAACATCAAACCAATTTAAACAATAGTCAAGGACAACACAAGTAAACACAAAATGCAATTTGTAAATGAGGTGTTTATTATTAAAGGTGAAAAAAAATCCAAACCATCATGGCCCTGTGTAAAAAGTGATTGCCCCCCTTGTTATACTATAACTGTGGTTGTCCACACCTGAGTTCAATTTCTCTAGCCACACCCAGCCTGATTATTGCCACACCTGTTCACAATCAAGGCATCACTTAAATAGGAGCTGCTTGACACAGTAAGGTCCACCAGAAGATCCTTAAAAGCTACAAATCATGCCGAGACCCAAAGAAATTCAGGAACAATTGAGAAAGAAAGTAATTGAGATCTATCAGTCTGGATAGGGTTATAAAGCCATTTCCAAAGCTTTGGGAATCCAGTGAACCACAGTGAGAGCCATTATCCACAAATGGCGAAGACATGGAACAGTGGTGAACCTTCCCAGAGTGGCCGGCCGCCCAAAATTACCCCAAGATTGCAGCGACGACTCATCCAAGAGGTCACAAAAGACCCCACAACAACATCCAAGGAACTGCAGGCCTCACTTGCCTCAGTTAAGGTCAGTGTTCATGCCTCCACCATCAGGAAAATACTGGGCAAAAATGGCCTGCATGTTCCAAGGAGAAAACCACTTCAAAAAGAACATCAAAGCTCGTCAATTTCTCCACAACACATCTTGATGATCCCCAAGACTTTTGGGACAACATTCTGTGGACCGATGAGACAAAAGTGGAACTCTTTGGAAGGTGTGTGTCCAAGTAGAAGGAACACTGCATTTCAGAAAAAGAACATTATACCAACAGTAAAATATGGTGGTGGTAGTGTGATGGTCTGGGGCTGCTTCAGGACCTGGACTTGCCGTGATAAAAGGACTATGAATTCTGCTGTCTACCAAGAGATCCTGAAGGAGAATGTCCGACCATCTGTTCGTGTACTCAGCTGAAACGAACTTGGGTTCTGCAGCAGACAATGATCCTAAACACACCAGCAAGTCCACCACCGAATGGCTGAAGAAAAACAAAATGAAGACTTTGGAGTGGCCTAGCCAAAGTCCTGACCTGAATCCTATTGAGATGTTGTGGTATGACCTTAAAAAGGCCGTTCATGCTCGAAAACCCTCTGTAACTGAATTAGGACAATTCTGCAAAGATGAGTGGACCAAAATTCCTCCAGGACGCTGTAAAAGCCTCATTGTACGTTATCGCAAACGCTTGGTTGCTGTTGCTAAGGGTGGCCCAACCAGTTATTAGGTTTAGGGGGCAATCACTTTTTCACACAGGGCCATGATGGTTTGGATTTTTTTTCACCTTTAATAGTAAACACCTTCATTTACAAATTGCATTTTGTGTTTACTTGTGTTGTCCTTGACTATTGTTTAAATTGGTTTGATGTTCCGAAACACTTAAGTGTGACAAACAGGCAAAGGAACAGGAAATGAGGAAGGGGGCAAACACTTTTTCACACCACTGTATGCATTTGCATATACGATTGCATTGGGAGACATTTATAGAGATGCTTTTGAATCGTGTGCCTATACTTGTCATTATGATAAGGAGTAGGTCGGTATGTCAGGGCTGCCACCAGGGGAGACCAGAAGCCAATTCCAGTGAAGCTGAGAGAAAATAAGGAGATGGGCGCATCTGAGTGTATATGTCAAAACACTTTAATAGTAAAAACAATATCCACTTACATGGGAGAAGGTATAGTTGAGTACATCTCTGGGCTTAGTAGTGTCCAGGAGCAGGATGGGTGACCAAGTCACAGTAGGTCCACTTCTCGCTGGCGATGTGCAGCACATTAAATTCTAGGAAAGGATGGGGTGGTGAACGGTTAGAGCCCGTTAGTTCTCAGCACTGCAGCTCCAAAGGTCCTAGCTGGTGACCGCAGCGATGGAAGATGATCGTGCGGTGTGGATCCCAAAGCGAGGCTTGGCTAACATAGAACAGCATGGCACAGGGTGGTGATGTCACAAGAATGCAATGCATTTCTGAGTGTGCATGCTACGAGTGTTATGGTAGCCGTGCTCCTTTATTAAGCATAGTGAATGGGGTGAAGGGACAGTCATATAGTAGGGGGGTCAGAGAAATCCATGTAATAATAGTGTGTAACATTAATGGTGGCAAGACATGACTATGCATTAGCCAAAAACAAATATATCCTGATGATAATATATACTGGAAGAAAGAACAGAATAATCAGAATCATGTATTGCATAAAAATATAAATAATATCGCTGTCAAGCATAATAAAAACAAGTATAACCAAGTATGTTAGCATATTAGTGATTATAATGTCTGAATGTATACTGCAGGCTGACTATATACATGATGTACAATAAATGGGATACCTCAACAATTGTGGAGTATTTAAAAAAAAAATTGTTAGGAAATAATTTTTTTAAGAATATGATTATTATATATTCTTCAATAGTCATAAACAAATGATATAAATTGAGGGATAGATAAAAGGGAATGTATTTAAAAAGTGAATGAGATATGGGTGGTGGAAAACGATTTTAAAATTAAATAGAAAGATAAATGGGGATAAAAATAAATATAAGATTGAAAACAAGTAATCAATTGATCAATAGATATATTAGATGGTATTATATGATAAAAATAATATTTTAATAAAATATTTAGAGAAGCCTGACAAAGAAAAATGTATTAAACTTGGTCAATTAATATTATCAAGCGATATATAAACACACACATACATATACAGTATATACATTCCACAGACACCCTTAGAAAATGAAGAATCTAAAAATAAGAGAAAAAAAAAGTTAAAGTCATTAATGTGTGTGTGTGTGTGTGTGTGTGTGTGTGTGTGTGTGTGTGTGTGAGATATATATATATATATATATATATATATATATATATATATATATATATATACATATACATACACACACACACATACATACACACACATATACATATACATGCACACACCTAAACACAGTATCTGACAAAAGTGAGTACACCCCTCACATTTTTGTAAATAATTTATTATATCTTATGTGACAACACTGAAGAAATACACTTTGCTACAATGTAAAGTAGTGAGTGTACAGCTTGTATAACAGTGTATATTTGCTGTCCCCTCAAAATAACTCAACACACAGCCATTAATGTCTAAACCGCTGGCAACAAAAATGAGAACACCCCTAAGTGAAAGTGTCCAAATTGGGCCCAAAGTGTCAATATTTTCTGTTGCCACCATTATTTTCCAGCACTGCCTTAACCCTCCTGGGCATGGAGTTCACCAGAGCTTCACAGGTTGCCACTGGAGTCCTCTTCCACTCCTCCACGATGACATCACAGAGCTGGTGGATGTTAGAGACATTGCGCTCCTCCACCTTCCGTTTGAAGATGCCCCACAGATGCTCAATAGGGTTTAGGTCTGGAGACATGCTTGGCCAGTCCATCACCTTTACCCTCAGCTTCTTTAGCAGGGGTACCAGGCAGTGGTAGTCCTGTAGGTGTGTTTGGTGTCATTATCATGTTGGAATACTGCCCTGCAGCCCAGTCTCTGAAGGGAGAGGATCATGCTCTGCTTCAGTATGTCACAGCATATGTTGGCATTCATGGTTCCTTCAATGAACTGTAGCTCCCCAGTGCCAGCAGCACTCATGCAGCCCCAGACCATGAAACTCCCATCACCATGCTTGACTGTAGGCAAGACACACATGTCTTTGTACTCCTCACCTGGTTGCCACCACACACGCTTGACACCATCTGAACCAAATACGTTTATCTTGGTCTCATCAGACCACAGGACATCCATGTCCTTAGTGTGCTTGTCTTCAGCAAACTGTTTAGAAGAGGCTTCCTTCTGAGATTACAGCCATGCAGACCAATTTGATGCAGTGTGTGGCATATGGTCTGAGCACTGACAGGCTGACCCCCCCACCCCTTCAACCTCTGCAGCAATGCTGGCAGCACTCATACGTCTATTTCCCAAAGACAACCTCTGGATAGGACGCTGAGCATGTGCACTCAACTTCTTTGGTGGACCATGGCGGTGCCTGTTCTGAGTGGAACCTGTCCTGTTAAACCGCTGGATGGTCTTGGCCACCGTGCTGCAGCTCAGTTTCAGGGTCTTGGCAATCTTCTTACAGCCTAGGCCATCTTTATGTAGAGTAACGATTATTTTTTTGAGATCCTCAGAGTTGTTTGCCATAAGGTGCATGTTGAACTTCCAGTGACCAGTATAAGAGAGTGAGAACACCAAATTTAACACACCTGCTCCCCATTCACACCTGAGACCTTGTAACACTAATGAGTCACATGACATCGGGGAGGGAAAATAGCTAATTGGGCCCAATTTGGACATTTTCACTTAGGGGTGTACTCACTTTTGTTGCCAGCGGTTTAGACATTAATGGCTGTGTGTTGAGTTATTTTGAGGGGACAGCAACTTTACATTGTTATACAAACTGTACACTCACTACTTTACAGTGTTGTCACATAAGATATAATAAAAGATTTACAAAAATGTGAGGGGTGTACTCACTTTTGTGAGATACTGTATATACATATACTGTATATCCCCCTTGATAATAAATATTGATTGACCAAGTTTAATCAATTTTTCTTTGTCAGGCATCTTTATACATTTTATTAAAATAATATTTTATCATACAATACCATCCAATTTCTCTATTGATCGTTTGATTGTTTTTAATCTTATATTTATTTTTATCCCCATGCATCTTTCTATTTAATTTTAAAATCATTTTCCACAACCCATATCTCATTCACTATTTAAATGCATTCCTTCTAATCTATTCCTCAATTAATTTATATCAATTATTTGTGACTATTAAAGAATATATAATAATCATCTTAAAAAAATTATTTCCTAACAATTCCATTTTTAAAATTCTCCACAATTATTGAGGTATCCCATTTATTGTACATCATGTATATAGTCAGTCTGCAGTATAAATCCACACTTTATAAATCACTAATATGCTATCATACTTGGTTATACTTGTTTTAATTATGCTCGACAGCGATATTATTTATATTTTTATGCGATACATGATTCTGATTATTCTGTTCTGCTCTCTTCCAGGTATATATAATCGTCAGGATATATTTGTTTTTGGCTAATGCATATTCATTTCATGCCACCATTAATGTTACACACTATTATTACATGTATTTTCTCTGACCCCTCCCCCTGTTCCACTATATGACTGTCCCTTCACCCCACTCACTATGCTTGATAAAGGAGCGTGGCTACCATAACACTCGTAGCGCGCAAGCTCAGAAACGCGTCACATTCTTGTGATGTCACCGCACTGTGCCACGCTGTTCTATGCTATCCAAGCCTCGCTTTGGGATCCACACCGCACAGGCCATCTTCCAACACAGCGGCCACCAGCTAGGGCCTTTGGAGCTGCAGCGCTGAGAACTAACAGGCTCTGACAGTTCCCACAGCGCCAGCGAGGAGTGGACCTACTGTGACTTGGTCACCCATCCTGCTCCTGGACACTACTCAGCCCAGAGATGTCCTCAACTATACCTTCTCCCATGTGAGTGGATATTGTTTTTACTATTAAAGTGTTTTGATATATACACTCAGAGGCACCCCTCTCCTTGTTTTTTTTTTTTATTGGGGAGGGGGGATTTTCACATCAGTGGGTACTACAGAGGAAGTTTGAACAGCCTGAAAATTATTTTAAAGTGCATTTGTGCCGCAGCTTAGAGACATACACCATATTTGGCCTTCCAAGATCTGTTCTCATTGGACAAAGGCTATGTCCACACTGTTAACTTTGAAAATGGATTTCTCCATAATGTCTTTAGATATATACAGTGCCTTGAAAAAGTATGCATACCTCTTGAAATTTTCCAAATTTTGTCATGTTACAACCAAAAACGTAAATTTATTTTATTAGGATTTTATGTGATAGACCAACACAAAGTGGCACATAATTGTGAAGTGGAAGGAAAATGATAAATGTCTTTCAACATTTTTTACATTAAAAATGTGAAAAGTGTGGCGTGCATTTGTATTCATCCCCCCTGAGTTAATACTTTGTAGAACCAACTTTCGCTGCAATTACAGCTGCAAGTCTTTTTGGGTATGTCTCTACCAGCTTTGCACATCTATAGAGTGACATTTTTGCCCATTCTTCTATGCAAAATAGTTCAAGCTCTGTCAGACTGGCTAGATGGTGTCTGTGAACAGCAATTTTCAAGTCTTGCCACAGATTCTCAATTGTATTTAGGTCTGAACTTCGACTGAGCCATTCTAACATATGAATATGCTGTCATCTAAATCATTCCATTGTAGCTCTGGCTGTATGTTTAGGGTCGTTGTCCTGCTGGAAGGTGAATCTTCACCACTCTATTTACTAATTAAGTGACGTCTGAAGGCAATTGGTTCCACTAGTTTTTGGTTAGGGGTATCAGAGTAAAGGGGGCTGAATACAAATGCACGCCACACTTTTCACACATTTGTAAAAAATTCAGAAAAACATTTATCAATTTTCTTCTACTTTGTGTTGGTCTATTACATAAAATCCCAACAATTACGTTTTTGGTTGTAACATGACCAAATGTGGCAAATTTCAAGGGGTATGAATAATTTTTCAAGCCACTGTAGGTGAATGTTGTTCAGAATATTTAAATACTTTAGTATGCATGATTTGGGTGAAGGTTTACTTCAAGATCTGGTTGCTTATTTGAAATATTACATCAATTTAGGTTTATTCATTCAAATAGCAAATCCTTAAAAGAAAGAAAAAAAATTGGATAAATGTTTACATTTTTTATGAGTTTTCTAAATGAAATATTTTGGTACCAATTATTTAAACTGTAAAAAAGTTCATAAACTATGTACTGGTGCTACTATGTTCAGCGCTGTGTTGGTCTGGAGGTTACCGTCTTACTTAGGAGCCACTGTGGCTGAAGGTAAATGCTAGTGGGCCAAAGTAGGGGGTTTGTATAGGGTAATGCCATGGAGAGTAACTGAATATATCCACAAGCAGGCCTTGTACAATTTTACGTACTTCTGGTTACCATTACCTCTATAACAGGTGGATCAAAAGCATACTTCCTTTTTCTCCTAAAATACAAATTTCACCTAATGTGTACACTTTTTTTCGGTTTTCTTTTCACTGCTACTACATATCAATTGCAGTAAAAATGGCCATATCAATTCGAAAGACCATTTAAAAAAAAGATATTAATAGAATACCTTTCGAGGTAGTAAATATAATGCTGCACAATTCACACAATGGGGCAAGATAACATCAGACTTTGCACTGTAACCTAGAAACACATGCACCAATCTCTGAAACATTTCAAAGCAGCACAGGACAAAAGGCACATATCACACAACAATAGGTTTTGTGAAAGCAAATTCTTGTGTAGTATAAAGATTATCAAGACCAGACTGTCACACAGTGACCTTGCTGGCGTCTAGCTAATCTGACAATATTTTGTAGTGCATTGTTTCAAATCAATAACTAATTAACAAAACTACAAAAGGAGTAGTACTGTTTTCTGAGATCCCTTGTTAAAAATGGCTTCTGGATACACTTGGGCAGAAAGGTCACACTTATGACATCTTCACAAGTCTTTCAATATCCTTTCACTGTCAGATTACATTACTTTTAAAAATTAATTGTCATAAGTTAAAACACTAGCCAGTTTGTTACAGCCACATGTTATAATGACATGGTGAGGCGGTGTTTTTATATTTGCAGCTACTGACAGCCCTCAATCATATCTTAATTCTTGCACTTGACCTAACTGGAAGATTGGGAGCAGACTTCTTGCTTAGCACATGGCAGTCAAACCTTGGGGATCCACACTAGCTTTAGCTACGGAGGTATAATTAATAGAAATTCCACAGACACCCTTAGAAAATGAAGAATCTAAAAATAAGAGAAACACCATGATTTTTCTAGTTCTTAGAGAAAAAAAGTTAAAGTCATTAATGTGTGTGTGTGTCTATATATATATATATATATATATATATATATATATATATATATATATATATATATATATATATACACACACACACACACACACACACACACACACACACACATACATATACATATACATGCACACACCTACACACAGTATCTGACAAAAGTGAGTACACCCCTCACATGTTTGTAAAGTATTTTATTATATCTTTTCATGTGACAACACTGAAGAAATGACACTTTGCTACAATGTAAAGTAGTGAGTGTACAGCTTGTATAACAGTGTGAATTTGCTGTCCCCTCAAAATAACTCACACAGCCATTAATGTCTAAACCGCTGGCAACAAAAGTGAGTACACCCCTAAGTGAAAATGTCCAAATTTGGCCCTAAGTGTCAATATCTTGTGTGGCCATCATTACTTTCCAGCACTGCCTAACCCTCTTGGGCTTGGAATTCACCAGAGCTTCACAGGTTGCCACTGGAGTCCTCTTCCACTCCTCCATGATGACATCACGGATCTGGTGGATGTTAGAGACCTTGCGCTCCTGCACCTTCCATTTGAGGATGCCCCACAGATGCTCAATACTGTTTAGGTCTGGAGACATGCTTGGCCAGTCCATCACCTTTACCCTCAGCTTCTTTAGCAAGGCGGTGGTCATCTTGGAGGTGTGTTTGTTGTCGTTATGTTGGAATACTGCCCTGATGCCCAGTCTCCGAAGGAAGGGGATCATGCACTGCTTCAGTATGTCACAGAATATGTTGGCATTCATGGTTTCCTCAATGAACTGTAGCTCCCCAGTGTCGGCAGCACTCATGCAGCCCAAGACCATGACACTCCCACCACCATGCTTGACTGTAGGCAAGACACACTTGTCTTTGTACTCCTCACCTGGCTGCCACCACACAGGCTTGACACCATCTGAACCAAATAAGTTTATCTTGGTCTCATCAGACCACAGGACATGGTTCCAGTAATCCATGTCCTTAGTCTGCTTGTCTTGAACAAACTGTTTGCGGGCTTTCTTGTGCATCATCTTTAGAAGAGGCTTCCTTCTTGGACAACAGCCATGCAGACCAATTTGATGCAGTGTGTGGCATATGGTCTGAGCACTGGCAGGTTGACCCCCCAGCCCAACCTCTGCAGCAATGCTGGCAGCACTCACACATCTATTTCCCAAAGACAACCTCTGCATATGACGCTGAGCATATGCACTCAACTTCTTTGATTGACCATGGCAAGGCCTATTCTGAGTGGAACCTCTCCTGGTAAACCACTGTATGGTCTTGGCCACCGTGCTGCAGCTCAGTTTCAGGGTCTTGCCAATCTTCTTAAAGCCTAGGCCATCTTTATGTAGAGCAATAATTATTTTTTTCAGATCCTCAGAGTTCTTTGCCATGAGGGGCCATGTTGAACTTCCAGTGACCAGTATGAGAGAATGAGAGCAATAACACCAAATTTAACACACCTGCTTCCCATTTGAACCTGAGACATTGTAACACTAACGAGCCACATCACTCCGGGGAGGAAAAATGGCTAATTGGGTCCAATTTGGACATTTTCACTTAGGGGTGTACTCACTTTTGTTGCCAGCGATTCAGATATTAATGGCTGTGTGTTGAGCTATTTTGAGGGGACAGCAAATTGTTGTATAAATTGTTATACTGTTGTATAAGCTGTACACTCACTACTTTACATTGTAGCATGTAGCAAGTGTAATTTCTTCAGTGTTGGCACATGAAAAGATATCTCACTTTTAGATACTGTGTATATAAAATTATATACGTACAGTATATAGTGAACATCTATAAAATAGGAAGTACTGTACTCAAAAAATACACTTACATTTTTGGGGTAAACGTAGAAGAAAAAAACCTAGCTCCATGCCCATACTTTGGAAGGAAATGAGGCCTGCCTCAAAATCAAAAAAATCTTCTGCGGGCTCCAGACAAACATTCCATCTAGCAGTAAGCCCCTGCCGTAATCATCATATTGACACTTACATTGCCCTAAAGACATAAGGTGGCCTTTGCTCCTTTCATTCAGCTGTTTGGGTAGGCCAGGCAATCTTAGCATGTCTATAGACACTATCTAACCTCTATAGAGATCTTCTGGCTAACCAATCTCAGAAGGATGAACCTGCTGTATTGGGTTTCCTAAGCTGATTGCTTTGTCCCCCAAGATGCAGCCTGGGATTTTCTAGTGAGGCCTCTGCTATACATGGACTTAAACATGCCAATGTAAACATGCTTGACCATCGTATGTCTGTGTCTCTGTCATTTGCATGCTCCTAATATGCTGGACATATTTAGTAGTACATAAATAAAATGGTCATGCAATGCTAAAAGAATCAATGAGTTCTTACTCCTAATGGCCCAGCTTTTGGGTTCAAAAACTGCCATTTATTGTAATAACTGCTGAGACAGTGGGGGTTATTTACTAAAGGCAAATCCACTGTGCATTATAAGAGCACTTGGAAGTGCAGTTGCTGTAGATCTGAGGGGAAGATCTGAATTTAGGGGAATCTCTGCTGATTTTATCATCCAATCATGTGGAAGAAAAAAATGCTGTTTTTCATTTTCCTTGCATGCCCCCCTCAGATCTACGGCAACTGCACTTCCAAGTGCACAATGCATTTACCCTTAGTAAATAACCCCCAGTGTGTTCTATTCCTGTAGGAGATTATTTGACTTACAAAATCAATTTCATCTCAATAACAGCAATGTCCTTGTTTTGTTATAAGAAAATGATATAGGCTGCAACTTTACTTTGTAAAAATGCCAGTTGCCTGGCTATTATTCTTATGCCTTGGCTTTATTGCTTTCCGAGTCACTGACTTGTGCTGTCTGCCTTTGAGGTCAGCAGCTCATTAGTACTGAAGACAGTAACAGCATTATCAGAGTGAACAGCAGTAGTAGTTCTCTCATGACCGGTGCACTTTAGAGCATTTCCAGTATGATGGAAGGTTGCTTCTTTAGTTTTTGTCTCATTAGCATGCTTCTTACTGTGCAGCTGTGCACCATTGCACTCCTGGAAAAATAGAATAAAATATAGTAGAAATGTATACCAAACAAAAAATACAGAATGGTCATATGAATATAGTAGAGGCTACTCTATTCAGAATCTGTCATGACAGAAAGGGACAATTTTTTTTTTTTTTTTTTAAGTAGCATGGACATACTGCCATGTTAAGCCCCCCACTAATATAAAGAAAAAAAGTTATCAAATTATTAGAATCATTTACAGCCACATGTGTTCCTAAGCCCACAAAGAAGTTTGTAAAAAAATAAGCACCAACTATAAATAGAATATCTGCTCTGGTTCTAATTTAAAGCTGACAGTGACCATGCCAATTATTTCTGAATGTCTGGCTGCCTTGATGGGGTATAAGTGAACCAGGGTAATATATGCCAGGTATTGCTTTAATTATTGATAACTCACATGCGGCAACAGACATAGAAAAAGCTGCTCTGACAATTCCAACTTTATACCACTCAACAGAAACGCACAAAACATTTTATATCTCTTTATCCCATTCACATACAGATTTGTTACAATTGATTTTTCTAAATAATGACAAATCATAAGGAAAATTGGTGACAAGAAGTTTTCAACATGGGAAAGTCTGAGGAACGACAATTTACAAGAGTTTATAATTATGCATCTAGTGTATTACAGTGTATTTTTGTTAAACGCATCAATGTGTCAAAATACATGTACTTTTCACTATGAAATGTATTACATGTAACTAGTAAATATCATAGCTGTCTAAAACATCAGATCTTTCTTCTAAACAAATACAACTATAATCTTAAAAATCATGTAACTAACATCATCAGCCCTACAAACCTACAAGAGTCTGGGCTACCTAAAACTAAAAGACTGCTTATGTCTAAAATTATAGTGGAGGTCAAGGCTCCAGAATAAAGTCTTTGTTCTATGAAGAACTCATTGATACATGGCATTGAAAGCCTACATGTTCAAAAATAAATAGTGACCGGTACCATAAAATTATATAAAACTTATTTTGAACTAAGGTCTTGTTGTCCTGCTTCCTACTTTTACCACTTGCCTACTGGTCACTAAGACCACTTTCACACTGAGGCGCTTTTCAGGCGCTTTCACGCTAAAAACAGCTCCTAAAAAGCTCACGAAAACTTATTTCCATTAAAATCAATGAACACTTTCACACTGGGGCAGTGTGTGCTGGCAGGGCTGTTAAAAACTCCCCTCCCCATTGAAATGAATGAAAAGCTCTTCAAAAGTGCCTGAAAAGCTCTTCAAAAGCGCTCAGTGTTTTTACTGGCAGTTTAGAAGCGCCTCAGTGTGAAAGTGGCCTTAAACCCCCCTCTTGACCAGACCAATTTTCAGCTTTCGGTGCTCTCACACATTTACATGACAATTGTCATGTAATACTGTACCCAAATGAATTTTTTGTCCTTTTTTTCATACAAATAGAGCTTTCTTTTGGTGGTATTTGATCACCTTTGGGTTTTTTATTTTTTGCGCTATAAATGAAAACATTTGGAAAAAAATAAAAATAATTCTTAGTTTCTATGATAAAATTTTGCAAATTATAAATTTTTCTTCATAAATTTTGGCCACAATTTATACTGCTACATATCTTTACATATGGTTTACTGAAACCATGTCCTGTGGTCTCCTCATCAGTGCCACCTAATCTGTGCTCATAAGTGCCACCTCATCAGTGCAGCCTCATCAGCGCCCATCAGTGAAGAAAAATTACTTATTTACAAAATTTACTGACAAACGAAGAAAAACTTTTTTTTTCTCAAGATTTTTAGTCTTTTTTTTAGGAAAATATAAAAAACCCAGAAGTGATTAAATACCACCAAAAGAAAGCTCTATTTGTGTGAAGAAAATTATAAAAAATTTACATGGTTACAGGGTAGCATGACCACACAATTGTCCTTCAAATTGTGACAGCACTTAAAGCTGAATAACGGCCTGGTTAAGAAGGGGGTGTAAGTGCCCTGTATTGAAGTAGTTAAATCGAATGAGTCGTGAATCTTGGTTTGCAATTTTTATTCAATTTATTAATTTTAGTCGTGTTGATAAGTGTTGTTTACCATTCATTTAAAGTAGACCCACTTAAAGTGCAACTAGAGGGAAAACAATTTTTTATTTTAGATAGGGGTTATAATCCTTCCCCTTACTCTTTTTTTGCCATCTATGTCCCATAGGAGAGATTTCCCTTCACGTCGTGTCCTATAGCCAAAACAGGAAGTAAAAGGAAATCCCTCCAATATGAGGGAATCTCATTGTGTCCCCATTGGAAGACTTCCCCTCTATGCAAAAAGAAAAAAATCCCCCCAAAAAGGGTTTGTGGGGTTTTTAGGCAGCGATTTGGAAAAAAATTGCATATGATACCACGCTTTATCTAAATATAGATCTTTATTAAAGATGTCACAGAAGTGGCATAGTGGATAAAAGACTTAGGTCCCAAATGGGAATAATAAAACAAAACAGAAAAAATGTATATCTCTTCTGGTCCCCCCTTTTCACCCTCTTTCTCTTTTCTTTTTCTCTTTCCTTCTACTATTTCTTCTCTCCACGGCCTCTTCTCATTTCTTTCTCTTTTATTTTACTACTATCACTTTCTCTTCAGTTGCAACTACCACACATACCAATCATGACAGGAACCTTGTTACATATACATGCTGACCAATCTCTCTCACTTAAACTTCTCCATGATATCAAAAGTTACAAATTAAAAAGTATCATATCTATATACGGTAGATCGATAATTGCTTGCTGTTGGACTCTCACAACAGGTGCATGCGCTAAGGGGATTCAATCATCTCCCCTCCCCTCCTCCGCTCTCAACCATCGGCCCACGTGTCTGCCTGTGGGAGGTCAATTCGTTGGAGGTGACCCCCCGTAAGTCACGCTCTTGGATCACTCACCCCCCCTGGCTCGGCTCGCACACATTGCAGGGTGCCGTTGCGAGTGCCACCTGGGGGACAGAAAAACTCTTCAGGGAAACCTCACACGAGGAGTAATTCTCATCAGAAAAACACACACACTTGGACATATTACCTCTGAGGAAGACCCACACGGGTCGAAATGCATCAGGTTCTCTTTTACCTCAACTTATGTTGGCTGTGTTAAAGAGGAAGTAAAGCCTCTTTAAAAAAAAAAAAAAAAAAGACACCCTGCAAGGCAAAGGCATAATGAGCTAGTATGCATAGCATACTAGCTCATTATGAAAAACTTACCTGAAAACGAAGCCCCCGGAGCGGTCCTCATCTTCAATCTTCTTCACCGCCATCCTGGGCCGGAGTGACTTCCGGGTCTCGCCGCTCCAGCGATATCATTCGCTGGAGCGGCGATGACGTCACTCCCGCGCATGCGCACGAGATCGGCATATTGCCGTGAGAGCGGCATACTCAGTGCGCTCTCAGTGCGCCTGCGCGCCGCTGTCTACGGCGCATGCGCCGTAGACAGCGATGCCTTTTCATCGCTAAATATCTCCTAAACCATGTAGGTTTAGGAGATATTTATTGGACCTACAGGTAAGCCTTAATCTAGGCTTACCTGTAGGCCAAAGTCATGTGGAAGGGTTTACTTCCACTTTAAAATACTCAGCTGTAAAAGTTTTTTGTCTATCAGTGTAATTTTTATACATTTTTTCTGTTTTGTTTTATTATTCCCATTTGGGACCTATGTCTTTTATCCACTATGCCACTTCTGTGACATCTTTAATAAAGATCTATATTTTTTTTTTTTCATTTTTTCAAAACTCTTTATTCCAAATTTTTCATTACATAATAATTTACATTATACATTTTTATATACTTTTACATTTAATAAAGATCTATATTTAGATAAAGCGTGGTATCATATGCAATTTTTTCCAAATCGCTGCCTAAAAACCCCATAAACCCTTTTGGGGGGATTTTTTTCTTTTTGCTACCTCTTAGGGGTGAGCAGCAACTAAACCTTCTCCAGCCGTGTGTCCTTTTTTGACTTCCCCTCTATTGCCGTTCTGATGTCAACCCAAAATTTGGGATTTTCTTTTACTTTCCTTTTCAATGATAATGGTAGACATTACAATGACACCTACTGAAGAAGCCCAAGGAGCAGCATGCTTATAGAGGCGCAGATATGCTGCAGGTGTATGTATGCCATTTGGTCCTGGGGCGCTGTATATGCTGTATGAAGTATTAAGGGCAGGATTTGTGTCAAGTACATATCAATGAATAATCCTGGAGATATATGAAGGATTGATGATTTGCTTGCACTCATAGATGTAATGTGAGTGGGTTTTTGGGTTAATTGGTGTTTTTTTTTTGTTGCAGTTTCCTACGCATGTGGGGGTGGAAGAGGAGAAGGTGGAAGGAGAAGTGTTTGATATCACGTGGGATAAGATGATACATGGATTTACAATCTTGATTTGTTTTGAGGTCCACTTATGAAGGTCAAGCATATAGACTTCATTAAGTGGTTGGAGTGGCACAAGCAAAGAGTATTCAAGAGAGTATGGAAGAATGGTATGGAAGAATTTGCACAACTCCAGGATGATCATGATGGACTATTATTAAATCATGGACTCCTTAACATAGTTGGTCGATAAAAAAATTGTGCAACATCCTATGTATGCTTTTAATAATAATAAACATGACAAACAGAGAGGGTGAATCCTCCTTGGGGTAAAGCAGGGGTCTCAAACTGGCGGCCCTCCAGCTGTTGCAAAACTACAAGTCCCATGAGGCATTGCAAGGCTGACAGTTACAAGCCTGACTCCCACAGGCAGAGGCATGATGGGACTTGTAGTTTCGCAACAGCTGGAGGGCCACCAGTTTGAGACCCCTGGGGTAAAGGGAGGGGGGGAGACAGCACTAAAAACTGACCGGTGTTCTGACCCCTCTCCAAAACAAAAACAAAAAAAAAAAGGTTTTGCTTTTAGTTACACTTTGACACATCTAAACACCATGCTGTATGACATTGGTTTTCTTTTTTTATATATAATCTTTATTTCAGTTTTCAAAAAGAAAGGTTTGACATACAGTAAATAAAAAAGGATTGAACCGTGAATCACTGTTCTGCAACATTATATTAAGAAAATCCTTTGGTACATAAAGACATAAGCAGCAGATCATTTCAACTTTTGTAAACCATATAACATGGGGGGGGGGGGGGGTGTAATAAAACCAGAGTACCATATTGGGGTTACGTACCCATGAGCGACTCTATATGTCGTGTGCCGGTCATGACATGGGGAAAGGAGTAAGGGGGAGATGGGATATAGAAGATGTAAGGAGAAGGCAAGAAAAGGGAATAGAGGTGAGAAAAAAATAGGGAGTAGAGTGCAAGGGCCCTATAAACACTGGCACTTTATCGAGCTTTATGAATAATGCTAAAACAAATATTTCGGGGGTCCGTAACATTCAGGCTCTAACTGAATTACATGAGAACGTTTAGATCTCTAGTACTACTGACCAGGGAATAAAGAATCTAAAGGTAGTCGGCTATGGCACTGATGACATATTAGAGTTGTAATGTATCCAAGTGGCCCATATACTATAACATTTTTCATATCTATCCTTGCACTTTGCCATCCATTCCTCTGCTACCATGATGTTATTAACCAGTCAAATCCAGTCAGATCTTCCAGGAACACGAGGCAACTTCCAGTGTACTGGAGTCAAGCGCATGGGAGCATTTAAAAGATGTGGCAAAACCGATATACGGTATACGTTAATAGGCATGGATGGCACGTGAAGTAGAAACTCTAATGTGAAGTCATATATGTCCAGTATAACCTTCACCTGAGCTCTGATATCCTGCCAAAAGGGCCTAAGCCACGGGCACTCCCACCATATATGTAGGTAGGTACCCCGAAGCCCACAGCCCCTCCAACAGGTATCAGAAACTGCCAGGAAAATTCTAGCCAACGCGGCTGGAACTCTGTACCACCTGGTCAACAACTTAAAGCTATTTTCTTGCATCTTCAAGTCCACAGAGCTCTTGTGGGTAAGGCTATACAGGTGTTCCAGTCAGGGCCCCATGAACGTATGTCACAGGTCTCTCTCCCACTCCCATATGATATTGTTTTTTTTAATATGCGGCACATAGGAGCAACACTAGCCACACAATTATCAGCAGGAATTATTCTGGAATACGGACAAGTACAATGCTTTTTCTGCAGTCTACCCCTTCCATGAACACACTTTATGTCCTAAGGTGAGAATGCCGACTCACTGGCAGTGTTAATTTTGTCAACGAAAACGTTTGTCAAAGTTTTCGTCAGCAGCATTTTACAGTGACAAAACGAAAAGTACATCACATTTTCATCCACTGACGAAAACTATGATGAAAGTCATAGTTGATGAAATTACGAAAATGGCAAGGAGGGACGTTTACACTTGTGAACTTCCAGTTTTCATGGAGCTCATTCTGCTTCCACTCCCAGCAAGTGACTGTGTGCACCACGACTGCAGCACTGTGCCGTGTGCATTACAGACGGCCAGGCCTCCTGAGTCCCGATGAGACTGTCCCACTCTGATTCTCCAGACGGAACGAGACAGTCTCACTCCCGAGTCTCGAGATGACCACCAGCCAGGCACCCACGTCCAGAGCAGACAGCAGAGCAAACTACGAGTGTGTATATTACAATTACATCAGGCCATTGCAGCAGGCCTGAGGCCCTCCTCAGACCGCCATGCAGCACTGTGTGTGCATTACACAGGCCTCCTCTGACCACTGGCAGTGGCATCCAGGGCACTGTGCATTACAGGCCATCCCTCAGAAAACCATCCAGCACTGTGCAGCATTACAGGCCTCCTCAGACCACCGTCCAGAGCACTATGCAGTATGCAGCACAGGCCTCCTCAGACCACAGTCTAAAGCACTATGCAGCATTACAGGCCTCCTCAGACCACTATCCAGAGCACTCTGCAGCATTACAGGCCTCCTCAGACCACCGTCCAGAGCACTATGCAGTATGCAGCACAGGCCTCCTCAGACCACAGTCTAAAGCACTATGCAGCATTACAGGCCTCCTCAGACCACTATCCAGAGCACTCTGCAGCATTACAGGCCTCCATTCCGGACAATTCATACAAAAGGAGATAAGCACAGTACACTTAACTCCACTTTTGTTGAGAACAGTCTTATCTATGTACATTGCAGGTATTTTTTTAACAAACTTTCTTGCAGTAAGATTGCATACCTTTTGTTATTCTGAAGTAATAGTTTTGTTTCTCATGTTGTGCACTTAGTCTCTGAATCTTAATGGGAGCGATTTCATAATATCTCTCAGCTGCTGCTTTCCCATAATTTAAGTATCAATTGTGGACATTGGGAGGGGCACTGTCAATTTTCACATGGCACAGAGTGCCTAAAGGCCTAAAGCCAGCCCTGGGAAGGGCCATACATGTAGTATATTATAGAGAGACAACCTAGAGCTGACTATGTGGGGTGAGAAATAAAGTAAAATCAGAATAATTTGCTTTGTTTTCCTTAATTCAACCCCAGATACATAAAACCTCCAATAACGGGCCACGTCAAGCCAGTGCACTCCCACTGTAACCTATTTGCACTGCTTTTTTAATTGTGTGCACCGGATTACCAGTCAGACTGATCTGCTTCTCTATGCTGCCTGTTTGGGGAGATGCTCTGCCTGGGTCTTCTGCGGCATTCTGAAAAACTGAAAGAATGGCTGCTGTGGATGGTGCTTTTTCCACTTCCTGTGATTTTTCAAATTCTCCTCTTCTTACACATCATCTTCAGAGTCAGACAGGTCCTCATCTTGTAAGTGGGGCGAAAAAACAAGCAGCTGCTGCAAGAACATTTCATCAATTACTTGGATCTAAGAATGAATGAAGCAAAATGCTGGTTCACATTCGCTTTCATTTTCTGTGAAATTGTGGCATGGTCTAGGTAGCTAGTGTTCTGTTTAAAGTCCTCAAGGTGGCTGAGTAGAGAGTAGATCAAAGAGGGCAGGGACATGGACATGGTGTAACTCTGGAGGGTTTTAGTATGTTACGCTCCGCAAAAAGCAGCAGATGTTCATGCAATGATGTGAGCTTTTTCCATTTAACTAGGGAGCAAGCTGTGCGATTTGGCATACCGACTTTTTCAGTTTGAGGAGTCTTGTTGAATGTACTAGTAGTATTACTTGACCAGCGTGTGGGGCAGTCATTTTAAAAGAGTAAGGCCACAATGCTCCAATATCTTGAGTGTTGCAATGGAATGGAAGACTTGAAGACGTTTACTATTGATCTTGCTTTATCAAAGATTCTTTTAACACTTCCTTCCATGCACCAGACAAAACCACACATGGTGTTGAGTCCAACATCTTATAGGAATAGTTTTACACAAGATACAAATAAAGTGAAAAAATAAAGATACATCAGTAGAGCAGACAGCCCCAAGATCATTCATTTCATATCCATTTGATAATTGACTGTACTGTCATCATGTAAAAAAATTATAAAAATGGCTCACCGCAGAGCATTCATTTTGGACTCAGTCTCACAGTCACTTTCTGTCATTGGGGAGTCTTCCTCCCTAGAGCTGGTGGTTCTGCTGCTGCTGTGGTTTTTTTAACCTCCCCGGTGGTATGATTATGTCAGATTTTTGATGCTCAAGGCGGTACAATGTTTTGCATGGAAATTTGGCATTTTATATTATAGGCCTGTAATTCTTAGGCATAACACACTTAAAGTGGTGTTTCCACCCAATAAAAAAAAAAAAGTTGCTTAAAAATCATAAAAAAAAATTAAAAAAAATTATTGGAAAAAAAAATAAAAATTGTACTCACCTCTAAATGCCTGTTGCTAGGGGGTCCCTCATAGTCTGCCACCTTCAGTGCCCGGGCACTGACATCACTTCCCCTCTGCGTCGCACAGTCATCTGGGACCCGTCACGTAGATCGAGCAGAGACACGGCTCGCACACACAGCGGGGAGACATCGCAGGATCCTGGGGACAAGGTAAGTAACTTTACCTGGATCCTGCAATGCGATCCCGAGTGTGGCTCCGGGTTACCGCTTTTGGTACTGAAAATTCACCCGAGCCACACTCAGGAATACCGCCAGGGAGGTTATATTTATTAACATAATATGCTGCCACCATATTACTCCTATTGTCGGTTATAACGCTTTGGATCTTCCTCTTTGGTATGTCTCACTCATGCTAGCATTTGTCCACACAGTGATTTCATTGACTGTGCAGTGTGTGGGTGGGCTTTGGGCTACTTGTTCTCAACAACAGAAAAGTAGCATGCACTTATTATTATTATACAGGTTTTATATAGCGCCAACAGTTTGCACAGCGCTTAACAAAATAAAGGCAGACATTCAGTTACATTACAATTTGGTACAAGAGGAATCAGAGGGCCCTGCTCGTTTGAGCTTACACTTATAGCAAGAAATAAAGCCATGTGACACAAAAAAAGCAAAATTTTTGTAACGAAACTTGGTTTATATAACGGCTAAATCTGTGCCTGTGTAATTTGTTCAAACCGTAAACAACAACATGATAGTAGGTGTTTTTTTTACTCCAGGAGTAAACTTCCACTTTAACTACTCCTCGCCCCTTTACATGCCACATTTAATTTTTTTTTTGGGGGGGGAGAGGTTACCTACTTTAGAGATGGACTTCCTGTCCCACTTCCTCGTTCCGTCTTCAGGCCGCCTAGGCAGCAACTCCTCTCCCCCTAGGTGGCCTCTCCCTCTAGACAATCTTCAGGGACAGGTCACAGGTCCCAGAAGATTGCCTGTCCATTCGAAGAGTGCAGTGCGACTCACACATGCGTAGTGCGCGTTCGGCCATGTAGCCACAAGCTGTCACAGCCGGGTGCCCACAGTTCCAATGACAGCGCCATGGAGAGGAGGGGGAGAGGAGCGAGGTTTCAGGTGCCCGCATCGCTAGACCGTGAGACAGGCGAGTGGCTGTTTATTAAAAGTCAGAAGCTATACTTTTTGTAGCTGCTGACTTTTAAAAAACTGAAAAAAGCCTGAAACTCTGCTTTAAAGCAGTAGTAAACCATGGCAGTTAAAAAAGATGTTCCCCCAGGCTGTCTCCTGGGTTTGCGGACTCGGGCTGTGTGAGTGGCCAGAGCTGCAATGACGTCACTCCCGCACATGTGCACGGGAGCCCTCATTTCCAGCACAAAGCTCTGAAGGTCTGGCACAGTATGCCAGACCTTCAGTGTGCATGTGCTGGTGACGTTTAGGAGACATTTAGGAGGCTTACCTGTAGGTAAAATCACAAAGCGGGCTTTACTACCACTTTAACAGACCAAAAAGGAGTAAATAATAGAAGATATTTTTTGGCGTTTAATACTTTAAGATGCATTTGTGAGTTTATAAGGCAATGTCCCAGCTACTTTATCATGAGTGGATGTAAAACACAAATGGCTTTGGTAGGGAGACACACATTTAGGTCACTAGTAAATAAACAGCATCAGGAGCCACTAAATATGGTTCAATTGTTAAAGAACAGATAAATTGGGTTACATGCTTTGCCAGAATTACAGATCCCCACCTCTTAAAATCACATTCTCATCTATTGTGAGAGCTGTAGATTAGGACATAAATTATTTAAAATTCAAAACCAGCTCAATACCTTTATTTGAAACAACTATTATAAATAGCATCCAAACTCCCTTGTGGCAAACAGTTATCAAATAAATAGGCTGTCACTGCATGAAAATAATTAACAGTTGCTCGCAAGCCGTGTTCTCTTAGGTATTTCCTTGTCTGCATCCAGCAGCAATTTAGAGAGCTTCTTCGTGCCATTTCTAAAGCATGCTTCACAATCTTATCTTACAATATCATTTTGTCTAATTAATTTTGTTGTATTCTAAACAATTATGCCGCTATTGAATACATTGCTTTAGCTTAGCATTAAGGAGACGCCCCGGCAGATATAGAGGTCTTACACATTTGTGGTCCCGAAGGTCTCCAGTGACACGCGCATTTTATGTATTTAGCCGTTATTAAAACATTACTCTATTTTATGCAAAAGGCTTACATCTGCAGTGAACCAAAAAGCTTTCCAAACATGGAGTTATATTTTGCATAATGTGATCTGGCATAATCAAGCAACAATCTAAGGTTGTAAGAAGATGACAACCAACACCCTGGAAATAAGAAACTGACAGGGTAGGCTGGAAAGGTGTTTAGCTTGCAGCTGCTCCCAGCTGACATATGTAGAACAGCAGTTCACAGCCAATGGAGATATTGTTCAACATGTAGTGAGCATGTTGGGTGAAAAATAGGCTTCTAAATATACTGTTCCTACTAGAAAACATTCATAATATAGGAACCATATAGGCCAAAAGCAAAGAAAGCTCCGGTCACACTTGCAGGCTCTGCTAATAAAAGGTCCCTCACTTGCAGCAATTCTCTTCCCACTTGCTACTTTAAATATACTAGTCCACCATTGCCTCCATCGGTAAACTAGCCCTGAGAAATGCCATGGAGCCATTGCTACAGTACATGCGTATAGGCAGGATGTGGCTGCAAAAGATAAATCAGCACTGAGATGCAAAAATGATAAAAAAAAAAAAAAGGAGATAAACCAAGGATTTTATTAACAAAAGGAATACAATGCACAGTGGGGGTTATTTACGAAAGGCTAATCCACTTTGCACTACACGTGCACTTGGAAGTGCAGTCGCTGTAGATCTGAGGGGAAGATCTGAAATGAGGGGAAGCTCTTCTGATTTTATCATCCAATTATGTGCAAGCTAAAATGCTGTTTTATATTTTCCTTGCATGTCCCCCTCAGATCTAAAGCAACCGCAACTCCAAGTGCACTTGTAGTGCAAAGTGGATTTGCTTTTTGTAAATAACCCCCAGTGATTCAGCAAAACAAATGTCATTCTACTTTGAGTAGTTGTAAATCCTTATACACAGCCAGTGAAGATGGCTGGTGATACACAGAGCTAAAACAAATTCTACTACACAAGTTGTACCTGTTTATCTGCTGTCATTTTCCCTGCTCATCCTTGTAAAACAGAGATAAAAAAAAAAGGTTTTTCACAGAAGCACAAAGCAGAGGGTGGGGAGCTGAAGTTACACACTGTACAACTAAGTGAGGAGAGCTCTGGGAGGTGATTGAAGGGAAGGGACACAGGAAACATGCAGAGCTGAGGATATCAATCAACAACTGTGTGTTGGAGCTCCCCTGCCCTCACCTTTTTATCTCTCTTGGAGTCCAGAAGGCCTGTCAGAAATGATTTATGCAGATAATGGATGAATGAGACAGCAGAGAAAAATGACACTCAGTGGTTGGATTGAGACAAGTACACACTATAGAAGGATGTGCTTTGTTCATATTTCATGTAAGAAATTTACAATTACTTTAAAGTGAATAATAAGAAAATAAGGTTTGGGACTTTAAATGAGGCAAAAGACAGAAACCAATAGAGTATTAATATATATATATACATAGATGGATGGATACAGTGGCCTCTATACTGTAGTACCACATGCTCCTATACCCTAGCCCTATGTGAGTATTTAGGACTGGGAATTTTCTCTTTCCTTACCTATATCTTTTTTGATATCGTAGTCAACTACTATATCATACTGATACTGTTATTTTTTGCAGATATTTGGATGCATCTGCTTCTGAGGTTTTACCCATGAAACGCGTCTAGCATTAGCATGCTGCCATGTTTTAATATATAAATTAGTATTTCCATCTAGACTATATCCTCAATTTTTTAAATAATTTTTATTAATCATATTACATGGAGTATAATTACCCTGCCCATTGGTCACTGCAACATGGTGCTTATCCATCTAAGTATATGTATGAATACTGGTTACTTCTACATACCGCTTATCCATCTATGTATATATATTAATACTCATTACAACAACATGCTGCTCATCACTCTATGTATATACTGTACATATGAACTGTAACATTTTATGACCTGTGTATATATATGAAATTATTTCCACATAAGCATATCTACTGCAATGTGACATGATACATGTGTATGTTATTAAAGTGTCAAGATATTCTCTACTTTCTATCTTTTGCCTCATTTAACCCCTTGCCAACCGGCCCACGCTGATATACGTCGGCAGAAGGGCGCGTACAGGCATATTAACGTACCTGTACGTTGCCCTTTTTAGATACGGCATTGTGGGCGCGTGCCCGCCGCAAGTGCCTTGAGTGTGATTGCGGGTCTGGCGGACTCAATGCGGATACCCGCGATCGTCTCACGGAGAGAGAAAGAACGGGGAAATGCTGATGTAAACAAGCATTTCCCCATTATTCCTAGTGACAGGACTCTGATCACAGCTCCCTGTAATCGGGAGCAGTGATCAGTGTCGTGTCACACATAGCCCATCCCCCTCCAGTTAGAATCACTCCCTAGGACACACGTAACCCCTGCAGCGCCCCCTAGTGGTTAACCCCTTCACTGCCAGTCACATTTACACAGTAATCAGTGCATTTTTAATTGCACTGATATAGCGCCAAAAGTGTCCGATCTGTCTGCCATGTCACAGTCACAATAAAAATCGCAGATCAATGCAAATAATTGTAAATAAAATTAATAAAAAAGCCATAAAACTATCCCCTTTTTTGTAGACACTATAACTTTTGCGCAAACCAAACGCTTATTGCAATTTTTTTTTTTACCAAAAATATGTAAAAGAATACAAATTGGCCTAAACTGAGGAAAAAATAATATGTTTTTTTTTATATATTTTTGGGGGGGATATTTATTATAGCAAAAAGTAAAAAATATTGCGCTTTTTTCAAAATTGTCGCTCTTTTTTTGTTTATAGCGCAAAAAATTTAAACCGCAGACGTGATCAAATACCACCAAAAGAAAGTCCTATTTGTGGGAAAAAAAGGAAGTAAATTTTGTTTGGGAGCCACGAACGGCCGCACAATTGTCAGTTAAAGCGTCACAGTGCCGGATTGCAAAAAAACGCTCTGGTCTTTGGCCAGCCAAATGGTCCGGGGCTGAAGTGGTTAAAGTCCCAAACTGTCTTTTCTTATTATAGATATAGGAATGGAAATGCAGGATTGCATCTGTCTCATTTGAAGTCCCAATTTCCCCCCTTCCTTTTTACTATATACTTTAAAGTGAAAACTGACATTTTTCCATAATGTATATTTATAGACGGATTTGGCTTTTCTTCAATTGTAAACTTCATGAAGTGATTTCACTCAAATATGACTTCTCTAATATTAAACAGCCGTGCAATGAACATTTACAGGTCATGTGATCCTGCCACGAAGCCCACAGACATCTATAGAGTATCATTCAGGTAAAGGGATCTGTAGGGCAAGAACATATCAACGTGTCAAATGTCCTTCATTATGGGGGACTGTCCCTTTTTAGGAACCAGATTTGATTGCTTCCCTTTCCTTCTCCGATGTCCCTCTTTTTGATCTGATGTATAATCCAAAATGTACCATTTAAAACAGACCTTCGCTCAAACATGGTTAATCCTCCTCCCCACCACTAACACTTCTGAGGGATTTTATAGGGAGCAGGTACCATATTTGACAGGTACCAGCTCCCACTTGCACAATTCTCACCTAAGCAAGCAGGACATCTGCTTGGACCCACAAACTACCTATGCCCCCTATCTGCAGCCTCCTGGGGAAGGTCACATGTCCCAGAAGGCTGCAAGACCAGTTCCACAGTGCAGCGTCACCGCCGCCTCCCAAATCCAAGATGGCAGTGCTGGAGATCCATAGTGATGTGAAGAATGGGCTGCAGAAAGACAACGCTGGACTGCCAATTACTTTCATTTTAAATGTCAGCAGCTACATTATTTGTCGCTGCTCGCTGTTATTTTTTTTTTTAAGGGTTAAGTTCTTGTTTACCAAAACTGTCCCACTGCACTAAACCTTTCATCCAACCTCGAAATGATCACATCTGCCATTTTAAACCACTTCCCGTCCACGCTATAGCCGAAAGACGGCTACATCGCTGACTTAATTTGCCGGGAGGGCGTCCATGGACGTCCTCCCATGCTTGAGCGGCCTGCAGTCTATGAGACACAGCTGATCACAGATCGGACCCCTTACCACGTGATCAGCTGTCAGCCAATGACAGCTGATCATGTGATGTAAACAGAGCCGGTAATCCGCAATTTTTTCTCCTCACGCTAGAAAAAAAAAACGATCACCGGCGGCTGTGGGAGGGACTGCAGAGGCTTCTGTGCCCACCAGCATCACCTACCAGTGCCCACCAGCGCCATCTACCAGTGCCCATCAGTGCCACCTATCAGTGTCCATCAGTGCCGTCTCATCAGTGTTGCCTTATCTGTGCCTATCAGTGTCCCCTTATCTGTGCCAATCAGTGCAGCCCATCAGTGCAGCCCATCAGTGCAGCCTCATCAGCGAATATCAATGAAGGAGAAAAAATTACCCATTTGCAAAATTTTATAACAAACTATGAAACAAGTTTAATTTTTTATTTGTTTTTTTTTGTTTGTTTAGCAAAAAATAAAAACCCAAGTGGTGATTAAATACCACCAAAAGAAAGCTCCATTTGTGTGAAAAAAAATTATAAAAATTTAATTTGAGTACAGTGCATGATCGCACAATTGTCATTCAAAGTGTGACAGTGCTGAAAGCTGAAAATTGGTCTGAGCAGGAGGGGAGATTAAGTGCCCAGTAAGCAAGAGGTTAAAAGCTAGTATAAAAGAATAGTAGTGGTGAAAACAGCACCTTTAGATCATCTAGTAATCATTTTTGGCCCGTTAATTCTTCATGGTTCATGTACCTGGGGTATCCCTTTTTTCGCAATTCAGAAAGATTGGAATATAGAAGAAGATCCTAAAATGCTGGGAATGCAGCTTTAAATGTTGGAGCTTACTGTACATTATAATATTTCCACAATGATTGCAAAGTTCAGCTGCCGTTTCCCCACTTATAAAAACCAAAAACTGTAGCCAAAAACTGCAGTTAAACACTGGGAAGGGTAGCTGGTGGTGATCTCACCCCCTCCTCACATACGCCCCATTCAGTGCCCTCCTCATTCTCCCCCCTTCCCTCCCCTCTCCACTCCTCTTTCTCTCTTTCCCTCTCTTCTTCTTCTTCTCTCTTTTTATTTTTTATTTCACTCGACTTAAAGGCTTTGGAGTAGAGTGCCGACCTAGCAGTCAGACGCATCTCCTAATCCCTGCTTGTCTTATAGTACCTAGAAAAGTAATCAATATTGATTCTGTAAGAAGTCTCTTATCCCAACGTAAATCAGGCAGGCCTGTAATAAACTGTAGTATACCTTTCTTTTGGTCTTTTTTTTTTTTAAAACAGGAAGGCCTACTCCCCACTACTGCAAGTTTCTTTATGTGGCCGTTTTATTAGTTAACTAATGCCGGCCATACACGGTTCGAATTTTGAAAGAATTTTCTTTTGAAAATCCTATCTAAGAATTTTCGTACGAATTTCGCCCCATTAGTGGGCTGCAGCAACGGCCGATTTTTATGCGGCAATAAAATTTGAGGAATCAGACATGTTGGAAATTTTTTGAAAAACAAACGATTTTCTAATCAATGATGGGAGAATTGTGCGAGAAATGTAGTAAGAAAAGAAACTTTACAGAGAGAAAAGATTCCTGGCCACAAAAATTATTTTCTGTAGCAACATGAGGTGAAATTGGAGGCTTGGTCGGCCGAATTTCGAAAATCAATGGTGGCATCATCGGATCAAAAAAGAAATTCGACCATGTATGGCCTGCTTTAGAGGCAGCATTTGCCAGCTCCTACTCTCGAATTTTGAACTCTATGCCTCCTCCTAGTTGGAACATGTACTTGTAACCTGGCTATGTGTTTTATGGTACTATTTGTATTATCTATGAAAAACTCTCAATAAAAAATATTTGTGGAAAGAAAAACTGCAGTTAATGTTTTCTAATACTAGAATTGTACATCCAAAATAAAAAGATGACATTTTTAACTGACTACAAGAAAACACTGTGTGCACAATGTATTTGTCAAGTGCCACAGATTCCAATACAGGTGCTTTATCAAGCAGCTTTTCAAGCACATGGTCACAATGCTGTCAACTGTGATTGACAGAGAATTACTAAAGGGAAACTACTGGTGGGACATCTATCAATATGCCTGAAAAGATCTGCTAGAACATATTTGCAAAGAATTGAAGGTTTCAATTTTTTTCAGGCAGAAGTGCCAAAGAAACATCACCAGTTTGATCTGAACCTTTACATAACGTGAGAAAACTGAAGCAACTGTCATTTGGTTCACTGGTATACATACTAGATTCATTTCAGTTTATAATGAATATGTAAAATGGACCTAAAAAAAAATGCAGAAAACAGAGGGATTTTCCGCAGTTATACAATTCTGATACAGACTTTGAATTGCTTGTCAGAGAACACTGAAATATTCACCTTATTTTCTGCCTCTCCTATACAGATTACAATCTAATGTAAGACATGTGGCCATTCATTGAAATTGGAAGAGAAGCGGTTTAACCATAAGCGTAGAGGGTTCTTTACTGTAAGAGCAGTAAGGATGTGGAATTCTCTTCCACAAGCAGTGGCATTGTAGTGATCTAATATAATCGTTCCTCGTAGATGGAATATAGTTATTAGTAAAAGTATTGTCTCCGCAGCAAAACCCGATTCTCCCAGAGAGAAACACTTTATTGGCTTCCAAAACAGAACATTCTTACAGATGACAAAAATCCAACAGAGTTCATGACAACGAATATTTCCTCTTGTACCTATGCCTTCATGGATACAGAACCTTCTCTCAGACCATCTTTCACTAGACTAGCTGACAACCTGGCTGTCTTCTCATATACTGATCTGACACTGGGGGGGGGGGGGGGCAACCAAATTTTTTCCATTAATCCCCCCCCCCCCCCCGGGTTAGGCCTCAAGGTCTAATTACCATCAATAAATACTAGGTTAAAAGGCTATTCCTCACACACACACAATTTGCATAAGATTTACACATCAAAGGGTAACAGATAACATTGTCAACTTATATCTGGCCTGTTCACCAATACTGTGTGTGGAATACATATATCCAATACATATATATAATACATAAAGTCCCACATAAATCGGCCAACACATTACAACATATACCCCCACTTGGGTCGTTCTAACTACTAGAACTGACCCATAAATCAAGCAACAAACATAGCATTACCGACTTGAGGTATTGGATGCTTCACAATGGCTCATATGAAATATAAAGTTGAAACTGGTTACATCTCTCTTCACCAGCCTCTAAAATATCCCCATGAAAAAGTCATTAGATAATATAGCTTTAGACCATGACTTGAAAAGGGTTTGGTAAACATCCTTGGCCCATATAGCTGTTAGGCCTTATTATATCACATCAAGATCTTGAATATTGCACAAAAACGAGCTGATGTCACAGTTCATTCTTCAATTTTCAACTTCAACTTCATCACATCTCTCATTGAAAGTAGACTTGGTGTGCTTGGTGTGCTGGGAGCTCCGATCCACATAAATCCAGGATGCTCCTCTCCAGGCTCAAGGTTTTCATTTTTTTTTTAAAGATGCTTTTGCACAAACACCAGCAAATCCCGAAATTCTACATCCATCTTTATAGTAAGAAGAACCATCCATGTACCAGCTCTCACTTTCAAGTTCAAAAGGTTTGGATACGGCAGAAAAAAAACTGCTATTGCTGTACCTTGTAATTTGCTGTAGGCCAACTCCTCATTGCCTCCATAATAGAGCAGTTACTTGAATCATTCAGTCCATAATTCCACCTGAATGGTATACCAATCTATATACCAATCTATAATCCATATAATCCATATATAATCCCCCACTTTCAGATAGAATCAGCTTGACATCAGCGTTTATCAGATCTTCTATCCAGACAAAGCAGCAGTGGAAAATCTTGCCAGTAAAGTTAGGTCTTTTTTCATCCATATGTCAATATTATTAATGACTGATTCAACAAAGTTTCAAATCATGACTGGAGTGATGAATTTCACTCACCCCTCTTATAAATTTAGGAAATCCACCCAACATACTATAATTTATGCTATGCCAAGCCATTGTGCAGCATCTCACCTTAGATGTCAAATATATTGATCAATATGCAATATGTAATATGCAACATGTAACATGTTATGTAACACGAAAATTATTTTAGGTTTAAATGTTTCGCTCTGGTTTTAAGATAAAGTTCAAGAAATAAAACATAATAAAATAAAAAAAAATAAATGAAAATGGAAGAGGGTGAAAAATAAAAAATAGAATATAGGGAAAAGTCCATTGTCCAAGTCCAAAAAGTCAAAAAAATAAGTCAATTGCTTGA
This sequence comes from Lithobates sylvaticus, assembly GCA_028564925.1. Classification (NCBI taxonomy): domain Eukaryota; kingdom Metazoa; phylum Chordata; class Amphibia; order Anura; family Ranidae; genus Lithobates; species Lithobates sylvaticus. The sequence continues at coordinate 139,897,106 of CM053026.1, forward strand.
TGAATATTGAGAGAGTCCATGATATTGTTTATTCAGCGTTTCTCCCCCACTAGCCAGAAATTTCAGCTTGCAGTTCACATGCAGTATCTCCAATATATCTGAAAGACAAAAAAACTCTCCAACAAAACTAATTAGCAAGGTCCTTAAACATTCTTTGAAGTTAAAACAAAGGACTATTTACACATCCCCAGGTTGAAACTAAACCACCCCCACTGTTAGAGAAATGTCACTTGTATTCAAAAACAGATCTGGATAATGTAATCTGTTTAGCTGTCCCAGCAATGTGTAATGTTCTATTTTCATTTTATCGTACTCAATCTTTAGGTGGTCATATTTCTGTTTTAACTGAGAAAACGGTATCCAAGCCTTAGATACCTTTTTATTATGATTTTGGTCAGCTCTGTTTTTCATATCAATATCACCTATATTTGACCTGGTGTCTCCTCTTTGATTGTTATCATAAGACATTATCTTTTGATCTTTATGTTCAGTATTTGTCCTAAACAATGTCGCTAAATTAATTTTAAAAGCTTGCTCATTTGACTTTCTCCATAAATTGTCTGCTTTCAACAATACGTCTTTTAAATCATGAGGATTTGGGGTAACTAGTAAAATATTTTGTCTAATCTCTTCATTCAAAGCATGTAGAAATATACTCATATGTAACAAGCCACCATGCTCAAATGCAAGATTATTACTGACCAATATTTCCATAATAGATTTTATCCTTTCTGACAGTTCGTAGGGAGATTCACTTTGCATTTGTTTGATCTTCCCATGAACAGTAACATCAGAACGTACACCATACAAAACACATAATAATTCCATCAATATGTCCCTTGTTCTCATTGGCTGAGTACAGATCTGCTTAATTCTCACCCAAAGACTATTTCCTATAGAATGTTGCATAACTCTGTCTAAATCAGATGAGTTGAGATTGTACATATCTCTGACATTCTGCAAGTCACAAAACCATTTTAAAAATCTGTTTAAATCATGGCAGGGAATCATTCCTATTTCTTTAAGAATTGCATCTAATTCTTTTGGTTTCAAAGGCTTCATTACAAGCTGAACTTCACCTGCATTATTATTATTGTTATAAACTGTGGTGGTCACAGTGGGTGCGGCTGGCAATGAATTATCAGATTTAATATGAGGTTCTGTTTCATTTGATAGAATGTTTGTATTTGTATTTTGCTGCAGATTCGATGCATATCTGCATTCCTGAGATCTCTTCTCTAATTCCATAATTCTTAATTTCAATCTTTCATTTTCCTCTGATAATTCATTACAACGTTTAGACTTCTCAAGCAGAGCTTCCCCAATGGTGACTGCATGCAATTTTAAATTTACAGTCTCAGATTCTGATTGGTTTTGTAACCTCTGACAAACCTTGTTGCTATTATCAACTGCACTCTGTAACTGAGTAATTTCCTCAACCTTATCCTTCAAAGAACTTTCCATTGTTAAACAGCAAGATAACAAGCCCTGTACAATACAACCTTTTCTTTTACTTTCTGAAATTTTGCTATCAAAAACAGTTTTCTCTAAAAATTCATTCATCATAGTCCATGTCTGCTTATATTTTTCTGGCACGTCATAAGGACCGCCATGACGCTTAATACATTTTAACACCCATCTGTTAACTTTATCAGAACTGACACTAGCTTCACACTGAGTAAGCATTTTTACTATATTATTAATAATTTAAAAAGAGAGAAATATTTTACTCACCGCATTAATTACTCCTTCAGCTTCCAGCTCAGGTCTTCTGGTACACGATACAGTCCTTTTCTTCGTTTCCAGTCTCCAGAGAATAATTCTGGGGTTCCAAACTTGTTTGATTTTGTAGATCAGACTCTCTTATGTCACAACCAGACGTTAGAGTCACAGCACAGGTCTTGGGTCTCCATCAGACTTCTGTCCAACTCACGGATTGTTATCACTGACTTCTGTTACAAAGTCCTGAAAATGCTCTTCTGGTCTCTTGAACGGCACCAATGTAGTGATCTAATATAATCGTCGTTCCTCGTTGATGGTATATGGTTATTAAAAGTATTGTCTTCCCGCAGCAAAACCCGATTCTCCCAGAGAGAGACAATTTTATTGACTTCCAAAACAGAACATTATTACAGATGGCAAAATCCAACAGAGTACATGACAAGGAATATCTTCTCCTAGACCCGTGACTCCAGACCCTTCTCTCATAGACATATCTTCTAGACTAGCTGACAACCTGCCTGTCTTCTCATATACTGATCTGACACTGGGGGGGGGGGGGGTCAACCAAATGTTTTCCATGAATACCCCCCCCCCCCGGGTTAGGCCTCAAGGTCTAATTACCATCAATAAATACTAGGTTAAAAGGCTATTCCTCACACACACACAACTTGCATAAGATTTACACATCAAAGGGTAACAGATAACATTGTCAACTTATATCTGGCCTGTTCACTAATACTGTGTGTGGAATACATATATCCAATACATATATATAATACATAAAGTCCCACATAAATCGGCCAACACATTACAACAGGCATCAGCAGAGAGCATTGATCGTTTAAAAAAAAACTATTAGATGGGCATCTTAATGACCACAACATACAGGGATATGCGATTTACTATTGACATAAACATATGCGCACACACACACACATCACAGGTTGGGCTGGATGGACTGGTGTCTTTTTTCAACCTTACCAACTATGCAATAATGTGCCCAATGCAGTCACACATACTGCTGTCAAGGCTCAGTCTGATGCCAAGTAAACGTGCCTGGGAATGCCTGTGTCACCCACACAGAGCCATCCATCCGCTCTGTGTCCCTCCTTTAGCTGTATGCACCTGCAAAAAGTGCACCTTTATAACTATGCATAGCCCGCATTGTGGGCACTGAACCACGCCGACACTGTGCTTATGCCCCGCCCCCCCTCCTCTGACCACCCCTTCTGCCCCCCTCATCTTTTTTTCAAAAGAGACCATTTTCCCGCGTGAGCGGGGGCCCCGATCCAACCGGATTGCACATGGAGGGGGGGCTGGAGCAAAGAGCAGGAGGGCTGGTGAATGGAGAGCCGCCGTAATGGCGGCAGCGGCACAGCATAATGCTGCTAACCCATGCCCTCTTAGACTGGAAAGAAGCTGTGGGGGGGACATTCCTGAAGAGAAAAACCCCCCTTTCCACATCCTACCTGGATCATGGGCTCGGAGGAGCGTGCGGCTTGTGACACAGAGGCGAGACCAACAAGCATGGAACAGGTACATGCTCTTGACAGCCCCCGGTGGTGACTTTAGGCATAGCCACATTTACTTAAAGGCGAAAACCCACAAGAATTAGAAAAATTCCTTAGGAATCTCCCTTACCTTATCCAGCTGCAGGGTTCTGTGGTAAACCAGACAGACCCCAATCTTCACCACTCACGGTGGGCTCCGTTAAAAAACCTATAGGAACTGGGGCCCCTTGCTATCGGGGGATCCACACTTCTGGGCCTGTAAAGCACCCCGCCAGGAAATATGGCTGAAAAAACACTGGATCCCGGGGTCCAGCTCTCTAAAAAGAGAAGCGTTACAGGCAGAACTTTGTTTCTTCTAACACGAGGCCCGGGTATCATTCAATTTGGCCTGGAAAAGACACTTTGAATGGATCCGGTTGCATGGCTTGCCCCAGCAAAGATTTCTCCATTGGAGCTCAGCACAGCACGTCTTTACTCGTAACCAACACCTAAGACCCTGGCGAAAAAACTGAGGTACTCCCAGTAAGGGGAGGGATTATATAGGGAGCTAAACTTCCTGTCTAGGGTGTGCCAGTGTCCATCCCCTAAATGTGCCTATATAACCCATACAGTAAATACTGTGGCTCTGTGTCCCGTGATGTACGATAAAGAAAGGTAACCAGTCTGAGTAGGTTTTCAGGTTGGGAAAAAAGACTGTGGCAGCCAGGCACGTGAAAAGCTGCGTTTATCAGTGCATACCAGCCCACCTACTTAATAAATGGTATTGGTGACACTGGGGAATCTCCATAGATGTACACAGTGCATAGGTCTTCTTCATGTTATTTCCCTGGCAGGTCTGAGCCTGTAATGTTTGGCTATTTCCTCTATTGGTGAATGTTAACTCTCATGGTCAAATGTTCTTAGGTATGTTTTTCTTAGGGTCGAATGTTAGGTAATGTTAGATTCATCTGGTGAAATGCAATTACACACATACTACAAAACATTATGGGGTTATATTTGTTACCATTTTAACAAATGTTGAGACATTCAGAAAGCAGATTTTTTTTTATAAATAGACTTCTAATGTTGGTTTAAAAGCACTGGAGTATTCATAAATACTGTAGGTTACCAATTAATGGGTAAACTGTGTGCGATTTTGGATCAAGCTCGGATAGCCCCTAAAAAGCATTGTTTTTTGTATTCAGAGCAGCTAAAGAAAACCAATGCATAAACTAGAGAAGCACACTAACTCCATGCAGCTAGTGGCATTGATGGCAATCAAAACCATGACCGTAGTGCTGAAAGGAAAGCGTGCTAACCACTTTAGGATCAAAGATAATTTACACAGTAGTAACCTTCTCAGCTTTAAAAAACCTACCTTTAGAAACGTTAGAAAAGTTTTTGTTTAGACTGGGGCTTTTCTTAGCAGTTACACAGACTAACATAGGCAGCCTTACTTATTACGCTTAAAAAAAACAACAACATTTCTAACCATCCTAATATTACTTAGGCAATTTGAGAATTAGTATAGACACTTATTTATTAAGAATAGAAGACATTATCTTTATTGCACTAAGTCAGGAACACCCACCTGCACTGCATTCAGGATATCCCCTGTACCCACAGGAATGTTATGCTTTATTTTCAAGACACTTGTTGAACAGCAGCATACCTTGGAGCAAAACCAATGTGGCTGTACCTCTGGGGAATCCACTGTTTCCATCACAATTTATTTTTATACACAATATAATGGCACATAACAATACAGATGTTGCCACAGCAAGAGCAACCATGTCACTATCCTCTTCCTGATTACTTAACTACGAAGGGGAAATGACCAAGAAGATGAAGCATCTCCAGAGTATTTATCACGTTAGCAGAAAGGAACAGGTGACCAAAATATATTTTCTATAATTAATGGCAGGAGTAAAAGAACCTAGAAAACAGATCATATATAGTACAAAAAAGCAAAGGTGACAATTCAACCATAGCATAAATTATTTTTACAACAAGCAAAATACCACTGCAGGATACTACAAAACTTGCAATTAAGTGCAAAATAGACCTTCAGTCATTGCGCACATTGGACAAGTGGATTTTACCTGCATCTCTATAAAAAAAAAAAAAAAAAAAAAAAAAAAAAACATTAGGGCCTATTTACAACATATGCACTGCTCAACATAGACCTGACAAAATAAAGTCTATAAAATCATTTTTTTTCCTATATCCCCAATCCACACCAATGTGCTGTGTTGGTGTGCACCGGGTAAAAATGGAACACACTGCAACACATCACACTACGCTGCATACTAAACATAACACAATGCATACATATATATATATATATATATATATATATATATATATATATATACACACACATTTATATATTATATATATATATATATATATATATATATATATATATATATATATATATATATATATATACCCTGCATATTATTTAAGAGCAGAGGAGGGGGCAGGGTATGCACACAGCCATGTTGGTCTGGTGGCAGCAGCTACTGGAAAAGCCTCCACTGAGTACTGGGAGTGACTGGAGACAATTTTTCTCCATAGTTTGTACATCCCCCAGAGAAGGGAGAGGAGGGTGCTGTGGATGGGAGAGAGAGCCCGGGCTGGGAGGGCAGGAAGTTGCTAGTTGTGGATGGGTGGGAGAGATATCAGTGGTAGGGGTATGACGGTTTCCATTTCTCTGTCCCTTTACTCTTGATGATGGATCTGTATGGCCGGATCCTGTTCCTCTAATGCTGACCATCATCACCATCAATGTTATTATCCTCCTGAATCCTGTGCTCGTCCCGCAGCCTACACTCTCCACTCACGTCCTGAATAAAACAAGCAGTAGCTGCACTCTGGTACTATCAAGGAGGAGGATATGGGAGTGGGGGAGCTCTGAACCCTGCACTCTGTGGGCACCACACTCCTGAATTCTGCACTCTGTATGTAGTGCACTCCTCATCCCTGCACTCTGTATGTAGTGCACGCCTGAACTTTGAATACAGCTCACTCATGAACGCTGCACTCTGTACATAGCACACTCCTGAACCTTGCATTTTATATGTAGCGCTCTCCTCTGTTCATAACAGACTCCTGTACTCTGAACGTAGTGCACTTTTAAACTTTGCATTCTGTATGCAGCACACTCCAAAACTCTGCACTCTGTACATAGAACACTTCTGAACTCTGCACTACACAATTCACTCCTGAACTCTGTATGTAGCACAGTCCTTTTAAAATCGAGCTCAGGTAAGTATAAGGGCAAGTCCACACGCTCGGAAAGTCCAGCGGACCCAGCTGGAAAGTCCCGCGGGATTGTCCGCTGGACTAGGTCCGCCGGCAAAAGTCCGCACGTGTGTACGCGGCATAAGGGGC